>CM073593.1:21580000-22780000 GCA_037074705.1 Zhengitettix transpicula | reverse complement strand
CTGTGACACTCATTCATAATTTTTATAGAAATAAGAGCTAAAATTAACGCGGTAATAAATTTAAAAAATGAAACATTTAAAATATACTAATTGACATGAAATACATATAACATTTAAATTTTAAAGACAAAAATTATATTTTGCACTTATTAATATTGTTAATGATAACTAATAATATTCTCATAAATAAAATCGACTGTCTGTGAACAAAGAAATTAACCCCCGTGGACTTATTATCGTGGTTATTCCACCGCTTGTATAAGAAGTATTTAAAGAACGATAACCAATCAGTTACAACAGCCTTTTTGCAATTACTACGAACAGAAACCACAGGCTGTATAAAGATTTCCTAGAGTTGAATTCGCAAAGAAGATTTACGTCCTCCGTCAGAGTATCACATGTCACTCACAAATGAGATCCCTTGAATCCCCTCCAGAGATCGTGCCGTGCGATACCAAGGTTCCTCCGCAACGAGTAAATACTTAATTGGGAAGACGGGAACTCAACAAAGGCCGTCTTTTCTGCGGCATGCTTCCTTTAAGAAGTGTGTCACCTCCTCAGAAAGCAACGAGTGCCTGGAGGGCTTTCTTTAATATCCACGCCCCTCGGAATCCTGTATAATGCCACGTTCCGACGTTTCCGCGCGTGTTCCGCCAAGTTGGGCTCATTCGCGAAAGATGCGCTATTAAAGAATAAGCTCATCGCCTCTATTGCGTCTGTTCTGAATGTCTGTGCTCTTATTTAAAATGTATATAAGTCATTTCCAGAAATATACGTAATAAGTAGACAAAATGTATAACTTGATATAATGATATATGGCCAATTAAGTAAAAATATAAAAGTTAATTAAATAATACTAAAAGAATTTTGGCATACAAATGATTGGGAATTATTAAAACGCGAAGACTAGTCAGTCTTTTTGAAAATGAAATGAATTATACATTCATCAAAAGGAGTGAAGTGGGTGATGTAGAATTCATTACAGGAAACATTTTAGATTTAATAAAAATTAGAGTTGAACAGTAAATATAAAATACAGGTGGTATACAAATAAAAGTTATTAGAAAGTAATGAAATGTTAAATAATTTATTTATTATAAAAAAAACTTTTCTGGAGTGTTTTATTTGTATCCATTTTAGTTACATACGGTTGGTAGTAATTTATAGACGTTATACTGCGACGAGCGCTGTTTAGGTGTTGTGATTTTTAGAGAGACTTTGACAATTCGTTACACACATGTATAATGGAATTTTTATAATGTTTGATATCACGAGGAAGAAACACAGGTATGAAACGTTAAAAATGTAACTGTAATTTGTGTCGTAATGTAAATGATAAAAGTAATTGGTTTCATAATGCTTCAGCTGGAAATTGTTGCAGAAGAAAATGGCTTGAAGACCCGAAAGATTTGATGACAGTTTTATAATAGACTGACTATTCCTGAGGACAGTTGTGTTCGGTTTTATAAAATGAGGTGATAATGTTATATTTAATGAACCACACAACGTTTCATCCCTACCTTTGTGATGTCTTCAGGTGTTTCACGAATTAATTTTTAACTTCCAGTTATATGTGAAAAATAATTGGTATTATATTATGTATTGAAAAAACACCCAAACAACAATTTTTTTTATTAAAATGAACTCGATCAAATCCCCTATCAAATTTCATGATTAACAAAAAAAATTGAATTCAAATATAATGAACATAGTTTTTACAGAACGTTCATGACCCAAATGTAGCCAAAAAATGCAAATATTTACAGTTAAACAACTTGTAATGCTGTAACAAATTTTAAAACCAATACAAGAAAAATGAGGAAATGTTTCTTCATTTTGTTGTCAATTATAATTTTGGTGGAGTTTTTAACATGTTTAATTTAAATTTTACGTATTAAAGTGCTTCTTAAATTTTATTTTATAACCCGTAAGTAAAATAAATATGGTTTACTTAATATTAATTACAACGTAATTTTACATGAGTTGATTAATAATTTTCTGAATTACTTGGTTATAAATCGTTCTACTAACATTTATAAATAGTTTTATTACATGACAAGTGTGATTGGTAAAATTAGTCAGTTGCTTAATTTGATTATTTTTTTATCAGCGAAAAGTTAAGTCCTTCAACATTTATTTTTCCGTAAATAGTTTTATTTTAGGAATTACCAGTGGAGGTATTTTTTTCTGATAACCTGCTTGAAAAATTACGGAGGGTTTTTATTAGAGAGAATTAATTAAACTTTATATGACTTAAAATTATGTATTTTCATCTCACATTGTACAAACATTTCTATTGTTTTCATTGAGGGGCCCATGAAAAAGACCCTGATATTTCATTTAATAAATTAATACAATTTTTATTTGTTTTTGACTCTTTATTAAATATTTAATAACATTAAAAATGTTATTAGTACTATTATTTACGTTGTAGATAAAATATTATGGAACGATTACTTGCCGGTAATTTAAACCTCATTACAGACTGACTCGTTATACATTACACATTTCACAGAAGTGACGCATATCATACTTAATCTAAATATAATTTTAATAACAAGTATTATAATTACATTGCCTTAGCAACGTATTTTCTTCGTACTAAATATATAACTCACTCAAGTGCGTCAACCTTTGGGGAACGCGTCAGTTTTGCTGCACGAGGGTAGAAAATGTAAATTCCTGCTGCAAGATTCAATTAAAAGGCGACGAAGACTCTAAAGCCGATAGTCGATGTGGGAAAGCGAGTATCAGAGACCTCTGTACGACTTGATTGGCCCTGCAGTCGCCGAGGTAAAGTAATCGCAAATAAACCAATTTAACTTACATCACTATTAATTAAACCTGTACGCTCGGCAAAGGATGGATTAAATACAGTTATTTAACAAATAATTAGCCAGAGGGAAGTCTGGGGAATTGGGAAAGGTAATTTTAACTTAAAAACGTATCTGTTGAACGTTTTACGATAATAGCATTCCCATCACTAACGTCTAATAACCTCACAGATATGAAATAAAGAAAGGTTATTAGTGTACAAATTATGTAATTAAATATAATTTGACAAATAGCTATTCATTAAAATAGTGATATTTTTAATTACAATTTGTAGGTCACAGTAGAACTTCCTCTACTTTCCGCGATTTGTATTCCGAGAGTTATATTTATGTCGGTATTTCATGTGTTTCTTTTCATGAAGCCATTTTTATTCTGTTTTCCACCAGCTGGTTCCATACATTTTTGTTAATCGAGGATCTTGTTCTCAATCGAGTAAATTTTGGTCCACAATTCAGTATAATTGACAATCGTTTTTTACAGTATTGCATTTCATTCCATTGAAATTCATTCAAGATTGATATATTTACCTCTGGCATGTAAGGATATATATATTATTTTATTAAAAGTTTATAATGGTCGCATTAACAACTTGGTCATTGGCGACCCACAAATAAATTTCAAATAGTGCTTTTTTACGTAAGTATGCTGCGATTCACATTGATTCCAATACTATACATACAATTTAACAGTTTGAAAAATTAATTATACATTTCAAAATGTGGGGTTTTTACATTTACATTTTACAATTCGGATTTGTTAATTATTTATCATAATAATAGGATAATTAATTATATTAACTTATTTGAAGCTGCGACTGTTGCAGATTCCACTGTACTGTAGTCATAGTCTGTTTTTATTACGAAGACGCGTCTGCTTCTGAATATGTATCACTCTCTTGTTTCTTGACTCAATTTATGAGCTTTTTTATTCTTCTTTTTGCCGTTTTATCATTTAAGTGTGGGTAAAAAAGAGTCCAATACATTTATGACTGAAGTAGAGGATATTTGGTAATCTCTAATAATGGTCCTTGGGTTCTTTGAGTCCGTATAATTTAGTATAAGAGTCTTTAATTGTTCTGTTCCAAAGGGATAGATGGAGCATTGTCTTCTCTCGCAGGCAGAACCTTGTAGGAGAGACAGAAAGGGGCTACCTTTGGGGATGACTTTTCCTTTCCGTTTTTGAACTAAGGTACCCACAAGCCGAGGCACCTCGGCCTGTTTTGAGAGGTGTATGTTCCGGGGTCACAGACCATGGGCATACAGTAAGAGTTGTTCGCTGCTCCCATTGGAACAATCGGCCAGCTGCCTCCTAAACTGGTCGAGGTACGGAGAAGGAAATGCTGCGTCCCCACAGAAAACTCTTCTCCCGCTATCGGAAGGGCGTGGGACAAGTACCCAATGCCCGACCTACCTGATGCAGGTTTTTCTAGGGTTTTCCCTGCATTACTTTTAGGTGAATGCCGGGTAGGATCCTTAAACTATAGCCCGGGGGCCCTAGTTAACCCTTGGCTACCTTCCTCTACCCTTCTGCATCCCCCCCCCCTTTCAAATCCCTTCCTATGCTATTAAAGGGGAGTTGCCACTATGTGATTACCCTCATGTAGCCTGTTACCCTATAAAAAAAACCATCGTATTTAGGACTTAAATATATTACATGTACCACTGTTATTTAATTTTGAGCATTAGTAATGAACGCAATATTTTTTTTGGACAATTTTTAGTCGTAGTGCCTATTTTATCGCAATATATTTATAAGCTTGATATTATTGATAGTTGTCAAACCAGCGGCGGTGTTGCTCACTTGGGGATACGATTTTGAACCAGTTGAAAAATTTTATGAGCACGAAACATTTGATGAGTAGATCTTCAGAGGCATTAAGGATTTGAACATTTTATTTGATGGAGTATGAATGTAAACCATCGTCCTTCTTGTAGCAAATAGTATTTTTTTTAATTAAAGGTTTATAGTGGTCGCGTTAACAACTAGGTCATTGGCGGCCCATAAGTAAATTACAAATAGTGATTTTTTACGTAAGTATGCTGCGATTCAAATTGATTCGAATAATATACATACAATTGAACAGTTTGAAAGAATAATTATACATTTAAAATGTTGTTTTCTTACATTTACATTTTACAATTCGCATTTGTTAATCATTTATCATAATAATAGGATAATTAATTATATTAACTTATTTGAAGCTGCAACTGTTGCAGATTCCACTGTACTGTAGTCATAGTCTGTTTTTATTAGGAAGAGGCGTCTGCTTCTCAATATGTATCACTCTCTTGTTTCTTGACTAAATTTAGGAGCCTTTTTATTCTACTTTTTGCCGTTTTATCATTAAAGTGTGGGTACAAAGAGTGCAATACATTTATGAAGGATATTTGGTAATCTCTAATAATGGTTCTTGGGTTCTTTGAGTCCGTAGCATTTAGTATAAGAGTCTTTAACTGTTCCAAACGGATAGGTGGAGCACTGGTTTCTTCTTCATATAATATTTTTAGTGGACCTAATGATTGACTAAGCGCATTATATTTATGATCCTGAATGTTTTGTTTTGTTTTCTTGGGTGGATTAGTACTTGTTTTTTGTTCAGGATTACTGTCATATTTCTTATCAGTTTGGCTCGTCGAGCTCGTAGATGCAGTTCTTTTTTTGTTTGTTAGTTGGGAATTATCCATGTCCGTTTTTTGAGGGTTGCTTATTTGAATTGCGGGCGCCGGGTTCTTACGCTGAATTTTGTCATAATTTTTTATTTGCAGTCAGATTATTCTTAGTATTGCATCTCTATTAGGACAATTTATCGCGATATGGCCGGGACTTTTACAATGATAGCAGTTATCGTTCTCCGCTGCTAGATACACTAAGGATATTGTTACAACGAATTTCTTACGGTATATACGGTTAAAATATATTAGGCTCTACCGTGCGCACATTTAGTTTTAAGTATTCGAACATTTGAATTAATAGATTTTTAAAGTTTTTTATTTTTGTTAGTTTTGAAATTTATGCCTGTATTTCACTATAGTGAACATTTGCATTCGCTCGGTAAATGCGTTTACTTTTGGGACTGTTGGAAGGTTTTTCGCGGGCAGAGTAGTGTACCTAGTTTGTAATTCTGCGGGGAAGCTCACTGTTTATTTGCGGTAATGGCCATAGAATGGCTCGCCGAGTTCGAAGTCTGAAGAGGCTTTAAATGTCATTCGATGCAGGCGCCGAGTGGTGCTGTAAAAAGTCGTACGACCCTGGTTTTCTCTATTGGTAGCAAATACATGAGATGAATCTACTTTCAGCACGCTTACCTCCTTCCCTTCCGACGGAACGAAAATATCAATGCATGTATACAAATGTATTAAGTGATATAATGGAAATATATATATAAAAAAATCTTTAAGTAATAAAAACAGAATTGAAAAATGTAATATAATTAGAATAAAGTCATTAAAGTTCATTATTCTTCTTAGTTCTGGCTGGGGTTTTTATAAAGTTTTTCTATGCCGAGATTTCCAAGCTACAAGCAATATTGCTCGAAGTCGATGGCAATGAACGTCCTTAAAACGTCGCAAATACAATTTTTTACTCGGTTAGAAGCCCGAGAAGACTTTATTCATTCTCTACACCGAGAAAGACTACATTCTTTTTTTATCCTTTTTTTATTTTTTTTTATTTTTATGGTAACAGGCTACATGAGTGTGATCCACATTGGGCAACTCCCCTTTAATAGCATAGGAAGGGATCTGAAAGGGGGGATGCGGAAAGGTAGAGGAAGGGAGCCAAGGGTTAACTAGTGCACCCGGGCTATAGTTTAAAAATCATACCCAGCATTCGCCTAAAAGTAATGCAGGACAAACCCTAGAAAAACCTGCATCAGGTAGGTCTTGCATTGGGTACTTGTCCCACGCCCTTCCGATAGCGGGAGAGGAGTTTGCTGTGGGGACGCAGCATTCCCTTCTCCGTGCCTCGACCAGTTTAGGAGGCAGCTGGCCGACTGTTCCAATGGGAAAGGCAAACAACTCTTACCGTGTGCCCAAGGTCTGTGACCCCGGAACACACACCTCTCAAAACAGGCCAAGGTGCCTCGGCTTGTGAGAACCTTAGTTCAAAAACGGAGAGAGGAGAAGGCATCTCCAAAGGTAGCCCCTTCCTGTCTCTCCTACAAGGTTCTGCCTGCGAGGGAACATCCCTTTCAGGTACTGCCCGCGAGAGAATAGCCCTTGCAGACAGCAGACTACATTCTGTAATATAATATGTTTTAATAGCACTGGTGAACAAATTGTCTGGGACATTTTAGAAAATAAACGGCGCATTTCAATAATTTTTTTTTGAACAAACGTGTTGACATTTAGAAAATGTTTTACTTCCTGAATGGAAAAACGAGTATAACATTTACACTTTCTAATATGCTGATGGAATATTACCTTAAACTATAGCCCGGGGGCCCTAGTTAACCCTTGGCTACCTTCCTCCACCCTTCCGCATCCCCTCTTTCAAATCCCTTCCTATGCTATTAAAGGGGAGTTGCCCAAAGTGGATTACCCTCTTGTAGCCTGTTGCCCGAAAAAAAAATGGTGTGGAGGAGAGAGAGAGAGAAACTGCGAGGGAGGAGAGAGAGAAACTGCGAGGGATATTCTCTCGCAGGCAATACCTGCGAGGGATGTTTTCTCGCAGGCAGAACCTTTTAGGAGAGATACGAAGGGGCTACCTTTGGGTATGCCTTTTCCTCTCCGTTTTTGAACTAAGGTTCACACAAGGCGGGGCATCTCGGCCTGTTTTGAGAGGTGTATGTTCCGGGGTCGCAGACCTTGGGCATACGGTAAGAGTTGTTCGCTATTCCCATTGGAATAGTCGGCCAGCTGACTCCTAAACTGGTCGAGGCACGGAGAAGGGAATGATGCGTCCCCACAGCAAACTCCTCTCCCGCTATGGGAAGGGCGTGGGACAAGTACCCAATGCCCGACCTACCCGATGCAGATTTTTCTAGGGTTTTTCCTGCATTTCTTTAGGCGAATGCCGGGTAGGATCTTTAAAGTATAGCCAGGGGCCCTAGTAACCCTTGGCTACCTTTCTCTACCCTTCCACATCCCCCCTTTCAAATCCCTTCCTATGCTATTAAAGGGGAGTTTCCTAATGTGGATTACCCTCATGTAGCCTGTTGCCCTAAAGTTGGTGTGGAGGGGTCTCAAGCAGGAAATTATTATTTTCTGTCTTCTGGGAGCGTTGCTTATGGTGAAGGTCTGCGCTGTCTTGGAGTTCTTGGTGGATTGGTGCGTTGATGTCAGTCTTCCTAGTTCGTTGCAAGGCTCTTTAATTTCCAATTTGGATTCTTTGTGCTGAGCAGATTGCAATTGATGTTGAGGACTGAGATGTGTTCGTTTCCGCCATCAGTGCATCCTCCATTTAATTGTCCATTATTCTTGAGTGTGCAGTTGGAGTCTATTTTGGAGTTTCTTTCTTCAAGGATTATTTGTCTAATGAATTTAATTTTTCAGTTTTGGAAGTTTGGGTTTTGTATCTGCTGGATGGCTTGCATTGAATCGGTTAGTATGATGTGGTTTTTAACTTCGGATTTCTTTGCCATTTGGATTGCTATTTCAATAGCTAGGATTTGTGATGACGTAGCTGTTCTTGTAGATTTTTGTATTTCGTTAAATATTACGGCACTTGAGGTTGCATTGTGAGTTTTCGATGCGTCGGTGAATATTTGTTCCAGGTTGTTACGGGTCAAGAGTAGGTTTTGTAGATATAATTCTCAGGATATTTTTGGGAATGAGACTGAGTGAGGTGTCAATAGGTAGACCAGAAATTTTCCATAGTGGGATAGTCGTCTTGTTCTATTAATTGTGAAAAAAACTACAATAATATATTTGAGTTATCAATTTAATATCAATTACCTCAAACAACATCTCCTACAAAACCAAGACTCTCTCTCTCTAACTCACAGAAGAAACCACAACACAACCATCCTTTCACTACTCACCACTACCAAAGTTCCACGCCTCGTCCTCACCGATCTTCAAAAATATACATTACAGATATTCACAGATATACGTTACATTACGGTACTATCAGAAATCAAGATTCCCATCATAAGTGAACTGAAAATGTTAACAGTTATGAAGAATTCCAGATTGAAAGTTGTTATGCAGGACTGGAAAATTAAATCCTGCCGGCCTGCTGTGGGGTAGTGGCCAGCGTCATTGCCTCGCATCACAGAGGTCCCGGCTTCGAATCCCGGCATGGGCATGGATGTTTGTGGTCGTCCTGGTCAAGAAAACTGGGGTTAAGGCTGTGGGAGAATCGACACTCTGACCAGATGTCACTCTTAAATCCAGAATGTGTCATGTAAGATGACAGTCTGGCAGTCGTCACAGTAGGCCAAGGCCCTTCACGGACTGTCGAGCCAAAGAGTTAGTTATTTACAGTTCTTATTGTTAGAAAAGAAAAGGAAATTCAATTCTTTATATATATAGGGATTCCCAGAAACAAAGCTGATGAGAGCAAATAAATTTTTAAGATAACCTTTTTATAAAATTGGAATTAAAAAGGGAATTACATTCAACTTCCGCTTGAAATTTTTCAACCGCAGAAAATTTCTGTAAAAAGGCTTAATTTATATCTAAAATAACCAAAAGTTAAAAAATATATAAAACGTTACAGAATATATCACTAAATTACTTGTACCCTTTGATTTGGGAATAATAGACAGTAGATATCAGGTTCGGCTTGTCTTTGCAGTCGCGTTGAAAGGCGTGAGATGAAGATATGTCCTCGCGCTGCTGACATCATGGATCATAATCTAAGATCAATAATCAGTGATAAGTACAAGAGTAGTCGTCCGAGAACAATAAAAAAAGGACATACATATCCCCGAGTATAACTCGAACGAGATGCTTAACTGCAAGTGTCACTGACTAATTAGTACTCCATAACGACCACCCCTCAACAACTTCCCTACTCGCCTCCACTGACTATCGAAAAGTTCATTATTCTTATTAGTTCTGTCTGTGGTTTTCATAATTTCTATACCAAGATTTCCAAGCTTCAACTTCTACTTGTCGGCACTCTATCAGGTTGTTAAAATATCCTCGTATCCAAACTTCCAGCTTCCTTCAATAGCTTCATTAAAGCTGCTTTTCGAAGTTTGTTAAGGGGAAACCCCGTCAATCGTTCCTGCACTCACTTTCGTATACATGGCATATTTAGGAAACCTGTCTTTTCATTATTGTACATGTTACTACATAAAATGTAGAAGCATTTCATTTATTTTTTTAAAAAAAACTTCATTCCAAAAGCCTTCCAATACTTTTCTTGCAAATAAAAACATTGAAAATACAATAATTTTCTATTGAGGTCAGAGAAGATATAATTTAACTCGTATAGTAGACTGCATAATGTGGGATATGAAAACTTTATTACAATAACATTGGTTAATAATGCATCTTTTAGTTGTTGTTTTTCGTGTTTTATTAGTCTTATTAAAGAGCACATTTATTAATAGACATAAAATAATTTAAGATTTTTGTAGTTAATAATACATTCTATATGTTTCAGTCAGTACCATGTGCAACAATTCCAAATTTACGAAACAGTTATATAAGATAGGTGTGAAGTTAACCGTCAGCCAAAGAAACTAATCTATTGGGAATAGACAAATCTTTATAAGTCATCAATTTAATGCATATCTTTTGTAGTTACTGATGATAAAGATTCCTACATTATACTTCGGGAAAATAATTTCTTGTTTTATAATTAGATGCGATTTCTGGATGAAATTAGAACAGTTTACTTACTCTGCGAAATTTCTCATACATCAACATGAATATTTCAGTTTTTTACGTCATTAAAGATCCGTCATTTTCATTGTTCCACCCAACTATTCAAAAGCAGGAAACGCGTAATAGTTCGTTTTCCTGTTATTATTGTTTGTCTCGCGTGATATATTACAACCATAAATCAGTCCCGTCGTCATTTGCAGTTTAGTGCTATACATTACGCATGATGGACATATATGTTCAATTCAAAAAAGTTTTTCATTTACTTCCCCGCACGAAAAATAAAACAATGTTTTTCTTTCTACGCGAACGAACCTAACTGTACCGCGAACGTTTATTTTCCTAACTCGACCACTTCATTACGCAAAGTGGTATTCGGGAGTGGGGGATAACGGTCTGCATTTTGGAATAAAGGCGTCCCAACTGAAGCAGATGAATGAGTCCATGTAATTGGAGTGACGCATTAACTTGTCCTTTTATGATCACAAACATTTATGATTGTAGATTAAAGGAAAGGAAATGAGGTTTCAAATTTCATAAACGGAAAACAGATACACATTCTTTTCTTGATGCTGCTATAAGAATACTAATCCTGACTAATTTTGTAATGGAACTGAAACAAACGAAACACTTGAGGACGCTTGGTGGAATTTTTTAAGTTCGTATCTAAATTCGTAAATGAAACACATTGAGTAAAGCATATTTTTAATTTAGCTTTATTTTCCTTTACATTTCTATGCACAAAACTGAACAAATATTAATTTAATATTTTTTCATTTCAAATAAATAAATATAATGGCCAATTTTAATATCAAATATCCACTTCAATTGACATTGAAATCAATGTAAAAAGAAACAAATTACGTTTTGTCCCCAATATAGGTTTTATCACGTAAAAAAAATGACGTACCACTGTGAACAAAATAGGTGAATTTATTTATAAAATATAAATTCTTTATTTATTCTTCCAAATCCATTTCATCCCTTTCAAAGTAATCCCATTCCGATAAAACGCACTTTTTCCAACGCTTTTTCCAGTCCTCGAAACAGTCGGAATAGTCTTTTTCCGGTATAGCCTTCAAGACCTTCTTCGATTAGGTTTTTATCTCCTCAATCGTGTCAAAACGGCGTCCCCGCGCTAGCCTTTTGAGTTTGCTGAATAGCCAGAAGTCGCACGGAGCCAAATCAAGCGAATACGGTGGTTGCGGAACGATATTAAGTCGCGAAGAACCAATGCAGTATGACATGGTGCAATATCGTGATGAAGGAACCAATAGTTTTTCGCCCATAATTCCGGCCGTTTCAGACGAACGACGCATAACGCTCAAATATTATTCTTTGTTGACAGTTTGGCCCGGCGGAAGGAATTCATAGTGCACTACACCACGATCATCAAAGAAAACTGTCAGCATGACCTTGATTTTCGATCGACTTTGCCGTGGTCTTTTCGGTCTTGCTTCACCTTTTGCACGACATTCGCTTGATTGGTCGGTGGTTTCAGGGTCGTATGCGTAAATCCAAGTCTCGTCTCCAGTAATGATGCATTTCAAGTGGCCCTGATAGTCAGATAGGAAAGTTTCACACACATCAACGCGAGCTTTTTTTCCAAAAAATTGAGCGATTTTGGCACCAATCGAGACTTGACGCGTTTGAGACACAAAACATTCTTCAAAATGGTTTCGGCTGAGCCAAATGATATTCCAACACTATCAGAGAGATCTCTAATTGTTCATCGTCGATTTTAAAGTACCAAATCTTTGATCTTTTGGACGTGGCCCTCGTCGGTAGACGTTGATGGTCGTCCAGAGCGCGGTTCGTCTTCAACGCGTTCTCGGCCCTCTTTGAACTCGTTGTACCACTTATAAACGTTTTTTTGTGCCATAGTTTGATCACCAAAGGCCTTCCGCAACATTTTCAACGTGGCCGCACAAGAATATTAGTTTCGAAAACAATTGATGCAAGTTCTTTGCTCCACAAAATCACCGATTGCAAAAATCGAAAAGTTCACTTTTGGTTGTTTACTAAAACACGTGTAACTCGGAGATAATTAAAGCTGTTAACAAACAGACAGTTGGCAAATATTATAGACAGTCCTACCAACCTAGGAAAAAAATTTACCTCCCTTCCTAGTACCCGGGAGTTTTAAATGACAATTTCACCTTACTTTTTGATCACAGTGGTATATGAGACCGTTTAGTTATTTTTTGCGAAATTTTTTATTGCAATCAAGTTGAATTTGTTAACATTTATAATGTCGGATTAATGTGAATTTCTTCAATTACTACGTCCCGAAATATTTAATATGATAGAACAGAATTTTGAAGTTTACAATTAATGGTCAGGTTTTTATGCCTGTTATAACCGAAAATCCATGGTTCCGACATTACTGAATTAACGTATAGCCAATGTGGAAAAATTAACATATTGTATCTACAGAAATGAAACAATTGTTTTTTTCTGTTAATTTAATACAATCGAGCAATATTAGTTTTCTTTACGTTTTCATGCATTACGGAATCCGAAACCGAATCTTAATTTCTCTCTGTCAAACACATTTATTAGTTTTTTTAAAAATATAATAATGGTCGCGTCGATTTCGATTAGTTTTTTCGTTGTTTTACAGAGCTATGAGAAACAAAACTGCCACCAGCCGTAAAGACACAAAACGGCGAACGTTCCGAAACCTGATATATCAGCTTGGAAAAGGACTTTTCGAACTTTTTCCTTTTGTGACGTATGCTATTAGGAAATACTCAAAATCTTTCCTGTTAAGGGTAGACGAGAAGGTATTCTCATAGGAGAAGAACAACTCGATATCAGCATTAGTTATAAGAAAGGCGATAAAGAAAAAAATATATAAAAGAGTAATTTACCAGATGGCTTCATTTTCAACTGTTTTTTTACCATTACTGTATTGACCTGAAACACAACACGGCCTATGCTCCCGAGTATATAAAAATTGACGTGGGAGGATAGGTTGTAACTAGCTTTGAACTACTTTCAATTATGGCACGCAGTTTCAATTTTTATAATTTTGGACGCCAACTGCTTGGACTTTGTGCAGGAAAGAACAACTTAAACATTTAAGATTCAAATTTACAAATTGAAGGTGAAGGAAAAAAACTTTAGAAAAATAAACGAAAATATGCAAGGGAAGCTCTCGGCATGCTGACTCTTAAATTCCCAAGGCAAAAACCCTCCAGCAGAATCGAAACGTCGGTCTCCTCCCAAAGTAGATGTTCTTTCCTCAGATTCAGTGGGACAAACGCTAATTTTTATTTGCGGCTTCTTACCGCTGTAACACCTAATTTTGCTTTCATTGGAGGATTTAACCACGTGACCACCCTTTTGTGTTATCCAGTCCTCTAGTGGACTCATCCGGGAATAGCCCAGCTACGCCGGCAACGGCCGTGTGTCAGCGAAAATAACGGAGTCACGCCTTTGTTCAACCAAACTCCCGCAACAACATTCCCGGCACCTGGTGTACTGCGCGACCCCTCGCCCGATCATTCTCAACAATAATAAAAAACCATATTTTTTAAAATAATCTATATAATAAAAAGAATGCATATTTGTATGCATGTATGTATTTACGTTCATCTCTATGCATTTTAAAACAAGTGGAAAGATTGGAACAAAAATTGGTACACATGCTCTTCAAACGAAGAGAAACAGTACTGTTGGGGTGAGAAACCTGTATAATAAAGGTGGAAAGAATTATAATTAAAAGATGTATTCATTTTGTGATTAATTACTGCGCGCCAAAAGACTTAGTCGTCGCGCGAGAGACAGACGTTACTCCTCGACGAACAAAGGAAATAATTCATTTTTCTGTAATGAAATAAAGCAGAAATATTTCCAGGGAATAAAACGTATAATTTTATCCAGCAATACTCCATCTAATGATAATAAAAAACAATACTAAATACTTTACGGTTCTTTGCTGAAAATGTAAGTTAATTTTCGTGTCATATTTGTGACTTCAATATGGCGACCATTTCTATACATTGTGAACGTTTAGCTAATAATTTCATGAACTTAATCTTTCGTAATATCTTAAGACTGAGGTACAATTATTATATCCTGCAGTACTCAAGGAGTATATTTAAGTTTTACTATTTGTAAAGAAATTCGGAGGTATGTTTTTTGGGATTGATGCAATAAAATTCAAAGTATGGCTATTAAATTAATGCACTACCGGTCGAAAGTATGTAAGGAAGTAGGAACAGTTAGATTAATCACGTCTTGACTAAAGATTAATATAGAATTAAATACTCTTTCGGGTTTATATAAATAAGTACACGGGGAACGTCGGCACCCTGCTAGTTACTAAATACTATATCACGCTAACACAAGTGCAATAAGGAGACTACTGCATTTGAAAATTAAGAGGATCGCAAGCTTATTTTATTCAAAGTAATTTATAGTTTGACACAATATTATTGGGTGGCAAACATACAGTTGAAAACTGGCCTGAAGTCGAAAGCTTCCAGAATAAAATTTATTTAATAAGGAAAACACTCAATTGGATCGTTATACTATTATTATTAATTCTAAGCCCTTTTCGGGCGTCAGGTACGGCAATAATAAATCCAATATTGCCCGTCAAAGTAATTATTTATAATAGGAGCGTTCGACCTTATAGGGCTGGTCAGGAAGAACATCAATATGAAAAATAACCACTTCAGTTCTGGCTGTGGTGGAGTACATGTTCACGTTTATTTTGTAGACGTGGCTCTAGAAGAGCCGGAAGTATTATTTGTAATGTTACCTTATTTTTTAATGTTGATGTTAATATTGATAAGATCATAATGGCCGTATAAGGTCGAAAACTCCTATTTCAAATAATTACTTTGACTGGCAATATTGGTTTTATTATTGCCTGACATAAGGATCGAAAAGTGCTTACAATTCATAACAACTTTATTTTATTTAATTGTAAGGATATTGTTAAATTATACTTAAACAATCAAAATATCCTTTACAGACTTATATCAACGATGAAACGTAACACAATATAACCTTAACATTAAGAACGGAACACAATGTTTTCATCCCTGTACGGCGGGCTAGTGTATCCCAAATTAATTTTGAAATAATGGCAGAAATATAGGTGGAAATGAGGTAGTTTTTTTTTAATATCACTGAAAGTCAGTTTATACTTACCGGATTACATATATCAGTCCGATATGAAAGTAAAACTATATTTATCCGAAAGATTACTAGTGATGAAAAAATATTAAAATTCCTCGGCACACCAGTCAACTGACGACGGCAGACGTAAATTTCGCTGAAATGTTCAGTTGTAATAAAAAATTGACCTGGATGATAAACAGGTAAATCTTTTATGTAAATATGCACCTTAATAATAAGAAAGAAAGCCAATTACAGACGAAATAAGTGATAATATAAATACCACACAACGTTTCTGGGATATTTGTCCTTTTCTTCAGGTGCGAAGAGGAGCCTTGAGCGACACAACTGCACTCGACTGTTGACAAAACTCAAAAGCGACGAAAACGCAACGACAATAGAATAGCAGAAGGGTTGGCGTAACAATAAGGGATCGTAGCAATTGTTGAGTTTCGTAGTGTCTGCTTGTACATTAATTGCTGTGATGTTTGATTTAATGTGAAGCATCTTGGATATGAGTATGGAATTGTACCTGGTGTCAATGTCTTCAATCTTAGCATTTTGTAAATCAAAATTTTCGATTTGATTATGTTTTAAGGACTACAGATTGATTATCGTTGGGAAGTTGGATTTAGACATATTCTCGTTGATTCTAGTATTAAGGGAACGTTTTGTTTTTCCTATGTAGCAGGAATTACAATTAGAGCAAAAGATTTTGTAAACAACACAATGTTTGCTGTAGGTGTCAAGTGAGTCATTGTGGTTTTTAATCAAGTAGGAAAGAGTAAATTTGTAGATTTGTAAATGATGGGTATTTGATATTTTTTTAAAAATTTGGACGAGTTTGTGATGTAGAAATTTCTAATAATGAAGTAAGAGAAAAAATTGGGATTGAGGTGTTTGGGACGAGTGACAGTAGGATATTGGATTTTGTCCAATCTAATGTTTCTTAATAAAATTTAAAGGGTACTCATTGGAGATTAAAATGTTTAGGAAAATATTTATGTTTTGTTGATGGAACGTAGAGTTAGAAAGTAATATAGCTCTGTCTACAAGATTGTATACCATAGCTCTCTTTTGGTTAGGAGGATGATTAGAAAGACTATTGAGAACACGCCCTGAGTATGGAGGTTTTCTGAACCAATTGGTGAGAATGGAAGCATTGTGAATGGATATGTGGCTGTCAGTCACAGAGCAACACAAGTGATTCAGAAAGATTACTTCGCAGATGACGTCATCATAGCGTTGCGTAGTAACAGAGATAAATAACAAACTTCTGTACAGTAAGTCTTAATCTTTATGCTCGTCCGACCGAATCAAAACTTATACTTGTGTGCTATAAAATTATTTTAATAAATATTTAATAGTTGGAGCTCAACGTATTATTCATTTTATGATGTCGACCTCCACAGATACAGTGACATCAAGTAAATTAAGAGAACGGTTCAATTTAAGTTCACGGGTGAATTGTTAGTTGGGATGATAGACGTAAATTTTTTCATTTCAAATATACGCCATGCTGACTGAAATGGAAATTGTGGCATGAAAAGTGAGCCTAATGAAGCTATAGATTTATGCGTCGTGATCCAAGAATATAATGCGCACATTATACCAGCATAGAATAACAAAATTACGTAGATGGAAATCTAGTGGCATCATGCGGGATATGAAGTCAGTCCTAACAACAATGGCCAAATGGACCTCCCCCGCATATGACTTTCTGCTATTAGCGTCCGTCGACTAATTCTGTAGCTAATCCGGTATAACGCAACATCGTAATTCAGACTGTCGCAGGATTAACCAACAGCGTACAGTCCATCTCAAAACACTGCATTACTTCGTGCGAACTTCATAGCATGAGCTAGTAAAAGTGTTTGGGGACTATAAAATTCAACAGCAGCAATCACGTATGATGATGTGAATCGATGACGTTTTTTTATTCCAGTTTTAATCTACCAGTAGAGAATAGGGGAATTTACGCTTGGATACTTATTAGATTATTTAACCTCAAACTTACGTTTACTTATACAAATTGATCTGCTACTGTCATGTCGCGGCCGTGTTGCAGGTTATATGGTGATATTATTTGGCTCCGTCAGGCGACGATACTAATAGTGAATTAAAACCAACACTCAATCTGGGATTTTCAGATTCAGCAAGATTTTGCCACGCTTTATCAGTCCCATATTTGGTCCATGCGGAGGCGTATCGGTTGGTTGAGATAAAAAGTCGAGTTTCAGTTATACCTTTGGGGATGCCTTCTACACTCTCCGTTTTTGAACTAAGATTCCCACAAGCCGAGGCACCTCGGCCTGTTTATAGAGGGATATGTTCCGGGGTCACAGATCCTGGACATACGGTAAGAGTTGTCCGCTGTTCACAATGGAACAGTCGGCCAGCTGCCTCCTAAAGTGGTCAAGGCTCGGAGAAGGGAATGCTGCGTCCCCATAGCAAATCCCTCTTACACTTTCGGAAGGGCGTGAGACAAGTACCACATGCCCGACCTACCTGATGCATGTTTTTCTAGGGTTTTCCCTGCATTACGTTTAGGCGAATACTGGGTAGGATCCTTAAACTATAGCCCGGGGGCCCTAGTTAACCCTTGGATACCTTCCTCTACCATTCCGCATCCCCCCTTTCAAATCCCTTCCTATGCTATTAAAGGGAGTTTCCACCATATAGATTACCCTCATGTAGCCTGTTACCCTAAAAAAAATCTTTTAACTTATAATGATAAATACTACACATCACTTTATCCTCATTACCCTTTTCTTTCCCGTTGTCATACACGTTACTTCATCACCAGGTTGTAAAGTTATGTGTAAGAAAATAGATTGGATATTGAGTCGATTTACGTATTTATTTCGAATTTCTGGAAATCCATCTTGGCTATCGACTTTAATATCAAAACTTGTTAGAATTGATGTAATTAAAAATGAATTTTAGTGGGTGAAACATTATTTCAATATTAACATTCCTTTTTTTACCGGAATAAAATTTGAAACACTTGGAGATATGAAGCAGGCTTGAAGACCAAATCTTTTTCCAAATGCCAATTCGCAGACATACACACACATAAAACCGTTTTAACTCATATTTTTATACTTAGCAGTACAATACTTTGTTTTCGTAAAGTTAAAGGAAAACAGTGGAATGTTACGAACGTTTGAAGTATGAAATGCCATGGAAATTATTTTCATGATACGAACATATAAATTTGTAAAGGTTTTATTAACATATAATAAATCACGTCCACATAAAATCTTTAGAGTGAATTAAATGTTAGAAACTTTCAGAAATGAGTATTTGTGATAAAATTTCTATTCAAAAATTCTTAGAATATTTGATATTGCAGGTCATGAGGTTCCAGAGATAATTTCGTAAACAATCCATTTTTTCTTTCATTTCACAATCCAGAAATTGTGAAAATAATTGCAAATGAAAAGGGTTCTTTGTAGTACAAAATTATTTTTGGGGTTTCAATGCATTCTTGATTTCTGGTTTTGGATGATAAATTAATTCTTCATGATCGTATAGTTTAAAAGAGTAAAGAGGTCAATAAACAAAGTACAATAATGAAATATTATAATTCAATTATCACGCGCAGCTGTAATAAATAAATTCCATTTTAATTGTCTGCTTTTCGTCCCTTCCTCCACCCTACCGCATCCCCCCTTTCAAATCCCTTTCCTATGCTATAAGAGGGGAGTTGCCACTATGTGGATTACCCTATACATAGCCTATCTACACCCCCCCCTTTCTCTACCCTCCCGCATCCCCCCTAACAAATCCCTTCCTATGCTATTAAAGAGGAGTTGCCATCATGTGGATTACCCTAATGTAGCCTGTTACCTTAAAAAAAACCTTTTGCAGAACCTCGTAGGATACACAGGAAGGGGCTACCATTGGGAATGCTGCGTCCCCACAGCAAACTCTTCTCCCGCTATCGAAAGGGCGTGGGACAAGTACCCAATGCCCGACCTACCTGATGCAGGTTTTCCGGGGTTTGTCCAGCATTACTTTTAGGCGAATGTTTGGTGGGATTCTTAAACTATAGTTAACCCTTTGCTACCTTCCTCTACCCTCCCGCATCCCCCCTTTCAAATCCCTTCGAATGCTATTAAAGGGGAGATGCCACCTCGTGGATTATCCTCATGTAATCTGTTACTTTTTAGAATAATTTTTTTTCCAAAAAATATAAAAACTATGTCAATTGTTACGTTATATATAAGTTGTCTTACAATAATTGAAACTTTCTGTAAGGGAAATAAAGGTCGAGAAGTAGACTCGATACTTAGAATTTTTTTTGTATCTGAGTGTAAATTACTGGGATCGGACGATACAAAAATGTAAACTGTGTAATATACCCCAAGCTACCTCAAAGACAAAATTAATTCTGACTTCCCGCGCCAACATCAGGAGAAGTCATAATTAAGCTAATCCATCATCGGTGCAGCTTATCACTTAATAGTTACTCCATTAACTTCACTCTTTCCTTTCTGGTTAAACTATTTTTTCTTTCCCTCACTCAAATGTCCTCCCTCGTTTTCCTTTATTACTAGCTGCATTACGAATGTGTCTCTATGACTTCTCCACCGCTTCCTGTACTATATTCCATTTTTCCATCCATCAGTAGTTGTTCAAAATTATGCTACAACCTCACCGATATTTTCCCCTTAGCCAACGGCTTCCTGATTTTTACGACTAACTGACCCGCTTGCGACACCAAAATAAAAGTAATAAATATATAATTAAATAACATGTAAAATCGAATATATTATAAAATAATTTAAGCTCTTATTTATTTGTTGTATGTTATGAAATATATATTTTTTAATTATCCAAAAATTTTATAAGTTGTATCAAAATTATATTTGATGATTATTATACGTTCACCAGTTTCCTAACATGTCCCGCTGTCTGTGTGTACTTAATTTTATTTAAAAAATTCTGCTAAAATTTTTTTTTTTGGATCTCTGGATGCTAGAACTCTTACGAAACTAAAATTGTACAACTGTCAAAGAACGACCCGAAAAAACATAAACGGCACGGCAGGTTTCTAATATACGTTTCGAATCGTACCACCGGTTGATATGAGTGTTAAACAATTAAGACTAAAGTAAATTTTGGACAGAACATTGAAAATATTTTCTTCACGGTCCACCTTTGACGACTTTTGTCTTTCAATATCGTTCAGGAGTTCTGCGAAGGCTGCTGCAAATTCTCATTAGAAGCAGCTGACGTCCCCTAACGCAGCCAGCACTTACAGAACCCGTACGGAAATATTCAATTAAACCGACTTATTTGCTAATAACACTCGCCCCCAAGGCTAGTTACGTAACAATGAGAAACGTCTGCTGCAGATATGATTAGACAAGGACCGAGTTCTACATACACGCTACATCAGAGTGAATCAAACGCATATTTTAACGAATATATCATTATTACAAAATTCTCAGTTGCATGATTAATTTAATGATATATAAATATTTAAAATATTGATTGCAATGGTTGAAGTATTAAAATAAGGCATCTCTTTGTTTCCATCAGAAATATTGGTCGGACGAAGGACGTAAATTTAAATATATGCAGATGACTTAAATTATCATTTCTAACGCACAAAAAGACGGATGGTTAATTTAATTTTCGGTCGCAACAGGCAAGGAAGAACTATTTGCCTCTAAATTTTATTTGACTCTTGAATTACGTTCAAAATTATAAATATTGTCATACCTGATGTAGTCCTAGAAAAGGACGAAACGCCATGTACTTAATATTTATTTTTCCAATAAACTTCAAATAATTATCTGGCTAAAGATAATTTATAATAAATTCAGATATTTTTTCACCATTATTACTCTTTCATTATAGTTTCATCTATTTTAATTGTATTAAATACAAATTACTCTTATTTTCCTGACTGATTTATTGTGTTTCAATAGGTTTGAAATTTTGTCAGAGGTTCTTTAAAGAATGAATTTATTACTTTTAAGTCTATTCTCTGTTACTTTGAATAGTTTTCTATTTACAGTTAATGAATGTTATCAATGTTTGTGTTGCTTTGTGGAACTATGTTAAAAACAATTGGTTTTTTAATAATTTTAAACAAGCATTCACATTAGGTACGCATTTTATCTTATTACTGACATATTTTCGGTCCGCACAGCTTTCCCACGAACTAGGAGTTACATAATTATTTAATCTGCCTCTGCCTTAAAGGCGCCGGGATCACCGACGATAACCGAAAAAATCTAGAAATCGCTCAAGAGGCAGATCGAACAAGCATCGCTTTGCTCTCTACCGGAGAAGTATTTCCCATTCAGGGATAGTTTTATACAATAGTCTTCCTCCAGACGTTGTAAATAATTATTTTTGTGGGCTGGGTTTTTACGTTAAATCAAAAAATTATTGACCATTAAAGAATTTGTAATAAGTTTATTACAGTTAAGCATGAAAAACTCTGTGGTTTTTACGTAGAAAAGATCTGCTGCCCGTACCAAATACGTACTGCTATTCTGTGTTGTGTTGCCTGCTGTAGCTCTCGTACCGACGTCTCCGTATCTCACAGCCGGCAGAACGGGTTAAGTGCAGTGATGACTTCAGTCAGGACCATTGCAAGGCGTCGACTCAGAGGTTGACCGCTGTTTAAGGCGTCGGCCTCCGGGATTGATTGCTGGCAAGCCGTCGTACTAAATTGTGTGGCTTCGATGAACTCTTCACTAACAAATTGTGGCCCCTTTCTCACGACGATTCTGCCTCGGATATATCAGAGGCAACACACAACTTGGAAAAGTTTACAGCAGAACTCATGAGATTTGTAGATCGGTGACACTTAAAATGTATACACGTAACGCCTCTCATAATCACATCCACCAGCTGCGGTGAGCACAGAACAACTGTCCCAGTTTCAGAACCTTATCTTATTATAGTCTCCCATTCTCTTACTTTTTTCATGATTATAAATGTCAGTTTCACTGATTCTTCCATTGTTACAAGAGTTATAGCATGCAGCTGCAGTTCCGTAGTCAACAATGGCCAACTATTCTGTCATTTTGAGGCCAACAATCGAGACAGGACACGAAAATTACTTGGATGGAAATATTTATCTCCTCCCTCCCCACGCACGTGCACGATTTCGAATTCTCCAAACCACAGCAAACAACACTTCCGAAACAAGGCAAAACTAAACCAAAATACACGCGTTACAATGTAAAGTACAATAATAACTACAAGAGTTTTGGGATTCAGTGTAAAAATATTCTACTGAGTACAGGTCTTTCTTGAACATTTCCCTAATAATTAATTATTTTTGTTTATACTGCAAAAGTGTTGAATGTGTTTCTCTTGAAAGCTTTTAAATCTACTTATTTCATAACTGGCTTAGTCGTCGAAGAAGAAGAAGAAGCTGTAGACAGTCTATGTATAGGGAATCCAGATAGTGGCTACTCCCCTTTTATAGCATACGAATGGAGAGCAAGGTAGAGCAAGGTATCAAAGGGTTATCTAGGGCCCCTACACGGCAATTCGCCTAAAAGTGATGCAGGGAAAACCCTAAAAAAACCTGCATGAGGTAGGTCGGGCATTTGGTACTTGTCCCGCGCCCTTACTATGGCGGGAGAGAGGTTTGCTGTGGGGTCGCCGTACCTTGACTAGTTTAGGAGGCAGCTGGCCGACTATTCCAATAGGTCACTTATGTTCTATGTTTGTTTGTTACCTGTAGTTTCTACGTAAGGTCGGATTCCTCATCGTTGTGTGCTTCTTCTTAATATGAGTGTGTCAGGTTTAGTGTTTTTTTCTCGAGTGATGTGTAATTCCACGTTTTAAGATAGTTAATTTTCTAAATATTTATTATTTACCTATTGCGTATTGAATTTCTTCGAATACTGTATTATATTATACCCTTATGTACATTAACGTATTTTTATTATTATTACTATACTGCACTATTAGTTGTGTTTGATAGGGAAATTTGTGTTCCACATTTTTAGTTACGTTTATGTTAATTTTTAATTGTCATTAATTGTAGCATCCAATAATTATATTGTAATTGCATGTAATCCTTTTTCGTCATGGAATAAATAAATCAAATTAAATCAAGGTTTTCACAGTTTTCATAGGGACACAAGACTTCTGAGGAAAGGAGACTTAAATATTAATTCGGGATCCTGGCCTCAGCAAGAGAATTTACGCAGAGCTGGAAAAGTTTCAAGGGAATGGGGTAGTTTTTCTCGTCGGAGAGTTTTATAGTTTATAAACTTACTCTGATCGGAAAACTCACACCAACGCAGCATCCTTTTCAAAATTATCTTCTTTCGCGAACATTTAATCGCTTACGACTCTAAGCCGAAATTACTATTTTCGTCAGACATTGCCTGGAATCGCCTCAAATACGGCGCGATTTAAAGCACCTTCATCTTTATGATTTAGACTCGTTCGGACATTTCTTTATTTTATATTAGAATCTTCTTCCGCATTTTCTTATTTTAATATACCTCAATCTATATTTTTCTTATACATTCCTACCGTAACATGTTTTAACATATTTTGTTATTCACAAGAATCTTATGTCAACGTTTAGATTGAAAACTCATAGGTATGATTACTCTGATTTCATTATACACAGAGAGTAACAACTCTCAATATTTTTTTAATCGTGCATTTGATAATCCATTTCCGATTGACTGAAAAGCAGATTTTATTATTACAATCTGTGTAAGTTATTAGTTTGAGGGCAGAATCCTGTCCCTCCTAGTGGCAGAAGAAGGGGATTCATTACTCGGTATGCCCCAGCAATCTGCTAGCTTAATGCCTTGATGAAGCTAAGGAAGCGGGCTGCAACGGAAGAAGAGAAACAAAAAGGGTCTCCTCATCGTGCTTGAAAGAAAGTGCGGAGAGGGGGACTTCTCGGTTAATTCTTTCTCGGATTATTCGATGTTTTGTTGAATGGCGGTCTTAAATTGGAACGCTCCACGTAAGGACGCCTCGACGACACAGTCCGTCGTCGATTCCTGCTCGCCGAATGAAATCATAATTAAGGGGGCAGAAAAAGCAAACAGAGAATGAAGAGAGAAATGGAGTGAGGGAGATAGCGGAATTTCATTCACGTGACTTGACAAATAATTCAGACGAGAAGTGAGCCTTTTAATTTCCTTTGACCTTGTGCTTATGAAAACTGAAATCTTGCGCACGTTATTACGAATTCAATTTGAAGGATAACAAAAGGGAGGAAAGAATGGTGATACTGGGAAACCATAAAATATTTCTATGCTTTCACGAAGATGAATCTTTATTGCAATGGGAAATAGTAGTACATTTAATTTATTATTCAAAATGAGTAAATCAGTTCAAACGACTAAATATTAATTACTTCCTGCGGGTCACATCAACAACGTCTTTATCGACCATACATTCACAATTCAATTTGTTACATTAATATATTGTGATAACCTTTTCAGTTTCACATGATGTTTTTTTAAATCAACATTAAATTCATCAATCTTTTATATAAATTTAATTTATTGACAGGTTTCAACAAAAAATGAGATTGTAATTACTTAATATAAGTTAAGAAGATTTATTACATCGAAATTTATTGTTTACAATTTTATTTTTGAGATTGTTGTGTTTCTCCTAGGTCGCTTATCGATTGTCATAAAAAGTCGTAGACATTATATAAAAAATGTATAAAATAATCAAATAAACAAACAAAAATTAATTTACATTATTTTTTAAAAGTTTCCCAAAATATAAACAAAAGAACAAGAAATTTGACAGTGTAGAACAATTATACTGTCTGGACAACTAGTTTATAAATTAGATAGTTTTACATACCAATTTTGGTGAATAATCCTCATAACACTTGAATTTTTTCCAGCTCACAAGATTAAAACTTTTTCATATTGAACACACAACCATATATATGAAATTATTATTTTCTTTTTTTAACAGACCATAATGTGCACTAAGTTTCACACGATTTACAGAGAACACTTTATGATCTGGCCTCCGTTTAACAAAACAAAAGGAATAATTTAACAATTTAGAAATTTATACAGTTATAGACACTGAAGTCCACTACAATATATACATTTACATAAAGTTATTTACAGATTTTGATGGTTTTTTTTACATTTACAGTTATATATATATATAATATTAGTTACTATTGGAGTTATTGTTTTAGAATTCTATGTCTATATTTGTCGCTAACATGAATTTTAATATATTGAAATAATTAAAAAACGGGTATGATTTAAATTTGCCCCACGTTTTTGGGCCATTTATGTAATAATTAAAAAAGTCTTTTAATAAAAAAACCTCTTAAACAAAAAAAAATAATTTAAATTTTAATGATAGTTAGCGATACGTTGATGACGCCAATTTATGTAATGATTTAAAAGGCGGTCTTAATTAAAAAGGAATACTTAACAAAATTATTATAATTTAAAAATTTATAGTTGATAATTACACATTATAAGCCCTGCTTTGCACGCCGAATTCCATCAATTTAACAAACAAATATTTCAATTTTATTTGATTAATTCGTGGCGTTCTATGAAAATACAGCATTATATTTTTACAATTAACTACGTCGAATTTCTCTTTATCTCAGGGTCATCACTAGGTTTGATAGTAAGAACAAATACAATCTAATGAACTAACACATTAACAATCCGAACTCATTGAAGTTAACGGAATACAGGACTAAATACAAGAAATAAAAGAATACTAATGAAAAGAAAAACGCTAACGAAATCTGACTATCCCCTTTAATTATCGTATACAGTTATTAATAATTGCTTTGTAGTCACGACAGTGCTACTGGTACCAGTTCGGACTCTTCTTTCTTGAAGTCAACACCCACTAAACAGGCCATTTTTAACTAATTCTACACTTTAGATTTTGAACACACGCAGTCGTTACTCTCGTTCTCTTCTATCCTGGAGCCTGGATTAGGCGCCCCTCAGTCAGCCGTCGGACGTATGTCTCCTTGAAGTCTCTCTATGCGGAAATTAGTTCAGTTTGTGAAGCAAAACTCCTGATTTTAAATTGAGATTTTATGAGTCTCTCCGTCAAAACTGTTTACTTGCGTTTTATGTAAACTATTATACCTCGCCGTTGGACTTCCTGGATAGCCCTATTCATGCTTTTAGATTAGCAAACTTACTGTGTTGTATCTCTCGCAGACTCTTTTATGTATCCTTTCTCGACCCAGGCTCGACGTAGACTCGACGCAGACTGAGTTCTCTAAGCGCGCGATCTCCAGTCTCCATTGTTAACAAAGAAAGACCTGCTGCGATTGTCGTCTTTAAGTACCCGTACCGCCTACAATTAAAAACAATTAATAGACTGTTTAATCGGTATTACAATATATTTACTTGTATTTTTTTTTGGGGGGGGGGGGCTTTTATTTTGTTTATATATATATAGATCTTTTCTATGGTTATTCTACTTATAAACAGTTCAAAACTGTTTGTTGAATATTATATACTATTACTCACATATAGTAAATACACAGTTTTAATGGAAATAAAAAATATGTAGTATATCAATAATAAGACTTCCCAGTTTCACCTTAAGCTAATAACTGGATTAAATTGTTTACCATTGCTATAAACTTCTTTACTGTACTAATCTGCTCAATTTCGGTGAAAGTATGTGAGTTTATTCAATCCGAAAATGTATTCCAATTATAATTCACGCTCTTCTTTTGTAGACTCGTATCAATATACTAATTTACACTGAAATTCTGCGGATTAATGTGCATAAAACCATCCCACACTATTTATTTTCCAAGTTCTTTTGCTTAATTTGGACTCAAATACCAATGAGCGTAAAAAACGACCACAATGATGTATGGATTCTCAATAACATCCCTAACGTTAAATTAATGGCGTTGCTTTCGTGACAAAATACCAAACTGCTTTCAGGACACGGTAGTTAATGAAAAGACATAAATAATTTAACGTTATTAGGAAATAAAATAAATACCGCACAACGTTTTTGCAATCCTTTGTGCGTGCGACATAATCGTAAGAGCTGTTAATTAATTCCCGTAAATTGCTAATTTTTATCTAATTAGTCTGCATCTAATACAGACGTTTTTATACTTTATATTTAATATTATGTTAAAATTTTCACATACGATATTATTTAATAAACATCGTACCATATTCCATTAGTTTATCAAATACGTGGCAAAATCGCAACTTTTAAGTATTATGTATTTTTCCAATAACTATTATTGTCTCATTTATAACTGTAATTATATATATATTCTAAAAATTATTAAATGAAGTTTTAAAGATTACTTCGGTTACTTTTCCATGTTGGAAAATTTCGTAGAATTACGGCTGGTAGGCGAGTCATATTACGTACTACGTAGGCTCAAATCACCTATTCTGAAAAAATTGACACAATGAAACTATGTTGCGTTCAGTCAAATCAAAAAAGTTATCCGTAAAAGTTGTCCATTCTTAAATAGTATTTTTTGGTATCTTCTTCGTGTATATAATTTTACAATTTCCTGTGGTGTAATAAATTCTGTTAACATGTCATTATTTTTTCATTGAAACTGCTAATAAAAGACGATGAATAATTTTCCACTTCGCTTTGACGATCTGCTACAAGGAACTAATGTTTTTCAAGCAACGTCCCAGTCGAACTCGAGAAGTGGTAATGAGGTTGGGTTCCGTGTAGGACAATGATGGCTGCCGCAAGGATCCTACACAGGTTGGACCGTGAATGGCTGGTGCAAAACTGAGACTGGGTGGGGCGTGAGCTCTATTGTTGCGGACGGCATTGTTAGTGCAACCATAACCAGTCTCATGCGCATAGACGACAATGGAGACCGAGACGCGGACTATGCGGTGTTAGATCTGGATCGCATTAACTGCCGCTTTCAGCCTTTTCGTTACTGTCCATGTGGAACTAAGTGTTTGTTGAATTACACTGAGTATTCAAACCATACAATATATTATAAATTCTTTTCAGTACACGATTGTTTTTTTTTATTTTTATAAAAATTATAAAACTTTACATAATTTGGCACCAAACAGTTGATCACATTAAAACAAAAAGATGTTTAAACTTTTAAAGCTGTTGCAGTGAGCGGATCCTAAGTCAGAGGCAGGAGAGCATGTTGGTGCAGGTGTCACCGGTGCCTTAACAAATCCTGAGAGAAACATTGTCAACATTTTTTGTCACCAACAATGTTGAGCAACAAAGATTGACAGCAAATGTTGGCAACAAGACCCGTCAAGAAACATCAACATTACCCCCACAGCCTGTAGGATATGTTGACACAACACAATGAAATTTTTACCATCAAATTCTTTAGAAATCTTCTAAATCGCTTGGCCAAGTAAAGTTTTCTCTGTTCCCATTAGAAAAGAGGGTGGTAATGTCAGAATTTTGCTGGTACGACTTGATAATTGTCATATTTCTGTAAATAATGTAAAATGTATACATTTTAGTGTTTTGAAAGAATTAAATTTCAAAACCGTTAATATTTTTATTCCATGCCATACTCGATAAATAATGTAACTTAGTATTTAGTCACCTGAAAAAGTTTAATAATATTTCCTTGAGGCTTAAAAAACTACTTCCATCTTGTGAACTCAAAAAAAAAAACCATAAGACATTAAGAAACATCCGTCGTCGTGATTGTTATCTAAGATATGAGTGGGTGTGTCTGGCTCCATTCCAGCCAGGTTCCCCCTCGTAGCGATTACTTTTTGTTTTTACAACATTTTTCACAACTTGATTTGTTCGCCCCTGTTTTCCACGAAAACATCAGAGAATATATTATGTGTCTTATGTCTATCAGTAAACCTAATCTCAAAATTTTGAAGGAATCCCTGTCGGTTAACATAGCATAAAAACTTAATTCGGATTCCCAATTTTGAAATAAGTTGCTAAAAAATATAGCAAGTATATTGTATAATTTACTTATTTTGATGGGACTTACAGCTTATATATATTGTAATAATCAACCGGAACTCCTTTTTAATTTGCCCACCGTTGTGGTAGCCAAAATTTAATAATTAAATATGATGGGCTTTTAAATGAAAAATTATAAACTTTAAAACAACCAAAATTTATTTAACAATTCTTGAAACATTATACAATTTAATATTATACAAAGATCTCTTTCTCTCATGGGTCTTTACTGGGTTTGATAACGGACAGAACACTTAAATAATCAAAGAACCCAACATTTATCTTTAAATCAAACAGAAATATTTAATCGTCTAGACATCGACGAAACTTATTAACGAACTTAATCTACCAGATTGATTCTAAATTTAAAAGAGTTTAATTTATTAACACAAAAGAAGAGAACGATATCTGACTGTATCTTTTAATTCCGTTTACACATATTAATACCATAAAATTTCAACTTACGATTACTCAGGAACATTTGGCTCGTTCATTACACACACACTTTATAGACTGGACGTTTATAGACTGACTCTAACTCATATTATTGGTTCGACAATAGCTGATTCTTCATACTCGGTGAAGGACATCCCACTTGCTCGTGGTGAAACTGCTCGACGCTGGATGCAGTGTCCTGGTCTCCTACCATCGAAGACAGTGGTCAAATTTTGATATTACAACAGATTGAACTTCTGCATACAAAAATGTTTATCGTTGACATAAATTTGCTATTTCTCTCGCAGGCTGCAAAATCTCTTCATACTCGGTGCTCGCCGTACGCCTCCACAGCCAACACTCAACTCCAAGACTCAACTTTTCACCTCCAAGCTCCACACTCAACTAACTCCCAAAATTTTATCTTCTCTTTATATATATGACCGTCCCTTCTCTCTTCTTTTGTCCCCAAAACTACGTTGCAACTGCTCGTTGACAGTTTCTCCATTACTGAGATTTACATTCTGCAGCTGCCGTTACTTAGCTAGCAAAATATCTAGCCGCTCTGTCTTGTCACATCGAGACAGAACCCGTAATTACTTTGCACTTGTATCATCATCCCCCAGCATTCACACGTGCGCTGTTATAAAATTCTTCAGACCGCCCAACTGCCCCTTGATCCTAAGTCAACACGCCGATGGTCCAGCCCATTAATCGACACAATGCCTTTCCGAAACAGATTTATCTTGCGACAGGTCACCCGCGCATGTGCCTTGCCCTGACTCCTTCATACTGATCCTAAGTACACATTGCCACTTCCTGTGACGGCCAAGACCATTAACCTGAAACAATGCACTCCCTCAATGCATTACAATATATATATATTGTAATGCCAAATAATTAATCAATTAATTGTTTCGAAATAAATTTGAATTGTTTAGCGAAAAGTTTATATTATAGCGACATCGATACGAGCGACAATGAGTGGTGAGCTCTATTGTAATGCCAAATAATTAATCAATTAATTGTTTCGAAATAAATTTGAATTGTTTAGCGAAAAGTTTATATTATAGCGACATCGATACGAGCGACAATGAGTGGTGAGCTCTGTTCCAATTGTTATGAGCGCGGAATGGCGTTTAAGCGCGCTAAAGCATAGTTAGTTGGTCGTTGTGGTCTGGATTGTACAGAGGTCAGACATCGTCGAGCACAGTATAATTAAGTTGGTGAATCATTGGAGAATAGAAGCGGCCGACGGTGAAAACATTGCAGAGATCAGTCTTTATGAAATTGAGCAGAGTAAAACATTCACCGAGATATTGCAACGTGAATATTGTAAAGTAATACCAGTTTCGTCAAAATAGAACTTCGTACAATCTACGTGGAGGAATTGTTGCGGAATAATATTGGTAAATTCTTGTGGAGCGGAGCAATCAACGGAATACAGCCAATCTTGCCAAAATTTAAAGTGAAGTGTAGAATCAGTGAAAACTGATATTAAATAATTAAAGAGTATAAAAGTGTCCGAACGAGGTAAAATTGAGTGTTCTGGTACCAGACCGACGGTCCGTAAGTAACATAATCTTGATTAATATTGTAAACGCAAATTAAAGGATAAAGTCAGATTTCGTTCTCTTTTAATTGTCAATCAAAGTTAATTTCTTTACTTTTTAATTTCTTTCATTCTATCGACATATTGTTTAGGTAAATAATGAACTGTTTTGTTAATAAGATTTTAAATCTTTTTTTTGTGTTCATTATCAAACCCAGTAGAGGCCCTGAGAGGACAGATCTCAAATTTTGTTTGTAATTATCTTTTATTGCCACAAAATAAATTAAAAATTTTCATTGTTAATTGTTAATACGTTTTTCATTTATATTAACTAATTTTATTTAATAAATCCTTTAATTTATTTTAATTAACATTTGATTATTACATAAATGGTCACCTCAACGTGAGGCAAAGTCTTTAAATTTAAATTCTTTAAATTAAATAAAGGCTCACATTTTAATTATTAGAAGATATATGTATATATATATATATATATATATATGTATATATAAGGAACGTGAATCTTATTATGTTACTTATATGGCGACAAAATAGGCGCTGCGACTAAAAGTTCCCAATAATATATTGCGTTTATTACTAATGTTTTTTAAAAAATAACTATGTGTTATATTTTTGTTATTAATACATTTTAAATAAAGTATACCGACAGTAATTATTTTTTTTTACATTCGGAATTATTTTTCGCAATTAAAATCAGAGCTATATTGACCCCTTAGTTATTTTTTCAGTGATCAGCATTCTGACAAAGAAACTTTTCACCACAGATACCGAATTAAATAAACATTTTATTACAATGGGGTTAAAGTTGTAAGCAGCACCTCCGTCTAAATAGGAATTATTCTTAAAATTTGTTAATATATCTAATAAGTCCTCCTATCTATTAGGGTCAAATCTCTCTGAAATTGTCTCCAAAGCTATCAGTAGAAATTCATATATATATATATATATATATATTGTAATAAACAAATAATGGCGTAAAAATAAAAAAAAAAAAATTTTATATTTTAACAAACAAATTTTATTAAAAATTATCAGAATTTACAGCTGAATTTAATATTATAAAAAGATCTCTTTCTCTCATGGGTCTTAACTGGGTTTGATAACGGACAGAACACTTAAATAATCAAAGAACCAAACATTTATCTTTAAATTAAACAGAAATATTTAATCGTCTAGACATCGACGAAACTTATTAACGAACTTAGAATTACCAGATTGCTTCTAAATTTAAAAGAGTTTATTTTATTATCAAAAGAAGAGAACGATATCTGACTGTATCTTTTAATTCCGTTTACACATATTAATACCATGAAATTTCAACTTACGATTACTCAGGAACATTTGGCTCGTTCATTACACACACACTTTATAGACTGGACGTTTAAACACTGACTCTAACACATATTATTGGTTCGACGATAGCTGATTCTCCATACTCGGTGAAGGACATCCCAGTTGCTCGTGCTGAAACTACTCGACGCTGGATTTTGTGTCCTGGCCTCCTACCATCGAAGACAGTGGTCAAATTTTGATATTACTACAGATTGAACTTCTGCATATAAAATGTTTATCGTTGACATAAATTTTCTATTTCTCTCGCAGGCTGAATTCTTTCTCCATACTCCGTGCTCGCCGTACTCCTCCACACTCAACTGACTCAACTCCTCGACGCTAATTCCTCGACTCTAATTCCTCGACTGACTAACTAATTCTTATCCTTCCTTTATATATGACCGTTCCCTCTATCTTCTACTCTGTTCCAAGACCACGTCGCAATTGCATTGACAGTTTCTCTATTACTCCGAGATTTACACCCTGCAGCTGCTGCTCCCCCAGCTGGTAAAATATCTAGCCGTTCCGTCTTGTCACATCGAGACAGGACCCGTAATTACTTTGCACTTGTATTCTCACCCCGACATGTACGCTTGTTCAGAAAATTCTTCAGCCGCTCTGCTCCCAAGTCAACAAGTTACAGGGTCAAGGCACAATGCCTTTCCTAAACCGATACATCTTGCGACCGGCCACCCGCGCGTGTCCCGAAACAATGCATTCCCTCAATGCATTACAATATATATATATATATATATATATATATATATATATTGTAGTGGTAGGTTATTTAAATGATAAAATAAAGGGATATTTTCTAAAATTTATTAATTATTTAACTGAACATAGAGAATTAAAATTGAAATACAAAATACAGTGTTCAGTCAGCCGGGCAAAACAATCTGATCCCGTCATCCGAAGTAAAGCCATGGTTAATGCTAATTCCTCCAGGCGCGTCAAGGATTAAGACACTTGGCAGTTACCTCGCGTTGATCTCTGGCCGTGGGCATGTGACACCCTCGATCTCTCCGAGTCCTCTGGAAAACTCCAAGTTTGGGGCTGTACGTCCGTCCCTGGCGACGTTTCGTCGAGGAGTCTGTCTACACTTTCTTTACAGCCTCGTCGCTGGATGTGAAATATCGATGGTCTCGATCATCTTTCGATCGATCTTTCCTGAACCAAGAAATGTGATTGGTTCAGGCAGTCACGTGTTAATTCACTTTCTGTGATTTTTTGGAGAGACGTTTCCCACGGTGCGACAGTCCAGGTAACTTCCGAGGGTCAACATCCTACGTGCTTAAGTCCTGACCGAAGGGATTATCTATCCGTCACGGCGACGCCTGGTCAAATTCCAACTTGCCAAGCTATAAACCCTTGCTAATATCCAATTATTAAAATGAAAAATATATATCAATAATAAAACTATCGCGCTACAATATATATATATATTTTTTTGTAAACAAATTAAAGATATAACAAATTTAGAGAAAAATAAGCCTAAAACTGTAATAGAAAACAAACAATTATAACCGAATTAAAGAATAACAAAATGTTACTAAATATTGAATTAAATTTACATCAGAAATATTAACAGAAGAAAATTCTATAGAAATCTGAAGAAATTTATGGAAATCTTAAGATATCTAACGGTAAGCAATTTTTGTATTAGGTTTACAATGAAAATTTCGTACATACCAATCATCGGAGTAGCTCTCATAAAACACTACTTATTCACTTCACCAATATTTTAAAAAGATGTTAATTAACAGGCCATGGTATTTCACTGTTCACAACCTACGACAGGACAACAAACCAAATTTCCACATTACCACTGACAATGAAGTGCTACAGAATGCTTTAACGTTTAAACCGATCTGTTTAAAACCGCCGCTGAGTTATATATCTTTCTCATCAACTTATAACAACCATATTCCATAACTTTACTTTTACTATGCCATGTTTCCATACAAACTGACTACCGGAGACGTGTCCAATGTTCCTTCTACAACCTTTCCGTACATCTATCAACCAAATCTTGGCGTCTAAGCGCTGCCTAGTTTAAAGTCCACATGGAATTGACCGCCTGCGGTCATTACCCAGCGCTGACAAACTTTATTGTCTCAATTAGGTTCGCTGTTCTCATTGGAACAGTCGGTCAGCTGCCTCCTAAACTGGTCGAGATACGGAGAAGGGAATGCAGCGTCCCCACAGAAAACTCTTCTCCCGCTATCGGAAGGGCGTGGGACAAGTACCCAATGCCCGACCTACCTGATGCAGGTTTTCTAGGATTTTTCCTGCATCACTTTTAGGCGAATTGTCGGGTAGGATCCTTAAACCATAGGTTTACCTACTATATAAACTCTCTCAAAGATTTTTCACATCACACATTGCCGACAATAGAACGTCTGAAATCCCCACATTCCTATGCTGAGTGTTGCCAACAATAATACCTGGGCCATAATATTACGCTGACAATACAAATATTAAAGAAATTTTAAAAAAATCATTTCATTATACACACAGGTGATCACCACAATATATATATATATATAGTAATGAAGGAAATTGCATAACGGCTCTAATTTTTAATTTGTGTCGATATTTTTTATCCTTTATTGAATTGTACACTCCTGCATTTTATGATCTTTGGTTTTTGATCGTTATGTAATACTGTATTTTTAAACAATATCTATTTTGCGTTGTTGAATGCGGGTGTCCATGAAACATTTAACGGATCATACTGTGAAAGCAGAATATTTGAATATTCATAACGGATTGTTTCCGCAATTGAATATCAAGTTTGTTTTCACATGTAAAAAAACCAGACGAAATATCGTTACCGGTCATTAGCGAGTTTTTTTGACTGGGTTAAACAAAAATTAAATATGGATATTTTTATCGATTACTCATTACGTTTGCAAATTTCACATGAAAGTTATACAGTATAAAGGAGCCAACTTGTTTATCTTTGTTGGGTGCAGTTGAACATTCTTTTTGTCACAGAGGATCTCGCAAAAAAAATGAGGCTGACTAGGTTGAATACAGTATTCAGGTGCAGGAATTTTTAGACAATGACTAGTTTGATGTATGATTAGTATATTTAAATTTATATTAAGTGATACTCTCTTCCAAATATTACGCAAAAGACTCAAAGGCATACTCCTCGTTTAAAAAAATTATATGTGAAAAAAAATCTATGGGGTCTTAGAATAGTGAAGGAACTCTGTGTTAAATGTTAAACCGACCATATTTGAAAAAGTCGAACCCAATCAACACAATAAGTTGAAAGAGGACGAGTGTTTACCTTTTTGTCTGTTCCGTCTCCCGTAAAACCAAACATATGAGGGAGTCCAAATTTTTTCTACCGAAATATATGATATTAACTTCTGACATACTCCTTGTCGTACTACCACAGTTTATTAAGTCGTGGTTCAGAAATTTTATTACTAGTAATATATCTGCCTTGGGTAAGAGTTGTGCGCTATTCCTATTGGAACAGTCGACCAGCTGCCTCCTAAACTGGTCGACGCTCGAAGAAGGAAATGCTGCGTCCCCACAGAAAACACCTGTACTGCCATCGGTAGGGCGTGGGACAAGCGCCAAGAGCCTGACTTATCTGATGCAGGTTTTCTAGGGTTTGTTCTGTCGGTTCGGCCGGATTTCACACAGGTGTTGCATGGCTGTCGTCAGCTCGTGTAGTGAGATGTTGGGTTAAGTCCCGCAAGTCAGTTTTAGGCGAATACCGGGTAGAATCCTGAAACTATAGCCCGGGGGCGCTAGTTAACCCTTGGCTACCTTCCTCTACCCTTCAGCAGCCCCCTTTAAAATCCCTTCCTATGCTATTAAAGGAGAGTTGACGCTACGGGGATTACCCTAATGTAGTCTGTTACTCGAAGAAAAATAAAAAATTCTGACAATATTCCAATTTACGATGACTGGAATAATTTTCTAAGGTTTCACGACTTCTCGCAGTTTTTACAAAAACGATTTTTTGTCTATCTGTATTTTGTGTGTATGCTCCATATACTCTTAAAAGGCGTAAATGTTTTTAAAAATCCTACAATATGGGAAAGAAACGTCTATTGTGAGAGGGGATAATAATAAAATAACCAAAATGGCATTTATTGGTGCCAAATTAATAATCGTTAGGGTCTCTGAAATGAATGGTGACTCTCCCAGAACCATTTACGTTTTATTAAACCCATGTCTTCGTAACAGGATGGATGACGGGTAAAATAAAATTCCGAGTTTATTGTCGAGTTCAAAGCTTTCGGGGTCGCTGAAACCAACAGTTCGATTCCAGTAAATCCAAGATAAACCACAAATATTCAGTATGAGGAGAGTCTCAGAGAACGTGAACAAAATAAAATATTACAAAATTAATCAAATTATGAATCATTTAACACCTATTTAAAACTGATTTGTATTAAACCTCTATCACCAGACGTAATATTACTACAATAAGTCGTCGCTACTTGAGAGCAAATAATGTTGTTAAGTCTCAAGTTTGGCGATATTTATTCAATTTACTCTCTGACATACACTAAGAATAAAGAAATACCCAGTCCAAGGCAATTTGCTGGTATTAAGATAATTCATGGAGGGTTTAATGTTTGCTTGAGACAAGGGACATGCTTGGTTCATGAAGTTTTCAGAAAGAGCAAATGCTCCGTGAATGTGTAAGCTTATTCCCCGAGATTAATGATGCTGGTGTCTCTTATGAAGAACGCTTTACCTGTTTAGCACTCAGCAGAACTACCTGTCCAAGGCCATGACTGATGCAAATGCGCTCTCGAGGTTAGAACCACTCTGTACCTCAAGACAAAATTGCACCTCCGTCGAGCATTTATCAGGCCGTTGAAGAACAGCAAGCAGTTTTCGTATACAGAGGGTCTGTCCTAGACTGGAAATACGAAACAGGTCCCACTCCTGGGATGTTATTACTTATCAACGTTTGGCGTACGAAATGGATTATGAAGCTTTCGTATATTTTCTTCGACAGATTTTTTAAAGTTTTTCGTATGAAAATATTTAAGAATTTTCTTATTGAAAATTTTTTGTAATTTAATAAATAAAGAAAAAAATCTAAGAAAATCATCGAAAGTTTCAGAAAATATTTGTAACCAATTTATATGTTACAGCTATGAAATTTTATTGGCAGGATTGAAGAATTTTAACGTTTAATTTCTCACATGTTTTAAATTGGTTATAAATCGTAGTAAATGATAGCTGCAGGTCACTGAATAATTTTTTTAAAAAATATGGTCATATTATAACAGCCAAAATTTTTTTGCTCTGAAGTCGCAAGAGGGCCAGACCGATTTAATTATGGAAGCAGGCTTTTTACCACCACATTAGAAGGATTAGTTACGGAAGATACGCGTTTTAATAATCTTTGAACGTGGGATGATTGTTGAAGCTCCGAGCCATGGATGATCAACTTCCTGCCCGTCTAAGATTAACTTTTGCATTTTTAATATACGTTCTACGTGTTTAACCATCTAGTTTTAAATTAAATATTAAAATCACAAAATAGTCAGTAGACAATCTGAAAGATATGGCGAGCAAGAAAGAGTAATGACGTTGCACTGAAGCGATGCGATGGACAATTGTGAACGGAAACAACGAAAACAACCTCACGATGACCTTGTTGGAGTGTCGGATGAAATCTCGATTTAAAAGATTTGGAAAGCGAATATGATGATGTAATATACACTGCAGAACTGCGTTGTTTCAGTAAATGTTTTATGCTAAAAAGTGTATTAAAATTAAAAATGATCTTCAAGTTTTAGTAGAAATAACATCCATGCCTTCAAATTCGACAATAAGGAATGGTCGTGTGATTTTGCGTTCTTCGTCAATATAACGCAGCATTTGAACGATATGGAACTACCAGGAAAAAGGATAACTACAATAACACGTTTCGAGTTCATCTGTGACCTAAGAAATTGTTAGAAACAACTACTTACGACCATTCGTTTTAAGTTAATACTCAACGCTCATATATCTCATATAACAAAGAAACCTGAAAATTTTAAAAAAACGTAGTTGGTGGTCAAACGTTCCGGTTTAAAATTTGATATTTCCCCACTGTTGGAAACCGTTTCATGTGGGGACTTGCTAAGAAAATGGTTGACAGGAACTGTCCTTGATCCGCAATCCATCTGGGTCTGAGTTCTTGGAAATTTTTACTTGCACTCAGATCAGTCCGTTAATACCGCTGGAGGAATTATGAACCTGAAAACTGGCTTTACCTTATTTACTAATAAATAACAGAAGAATTATGGATTTACTTTATTTAATAAATACAACGGAACTCGAATATAAATGCACATTTAATTTCACTCGGCAGGCTAGCCAGACGTAAGACGAATTTAACTAATACAAATCCGGGTCCAAAGAAACATATCTGAATATTTGCATGCACAACCATGAGAGTAGATGAGAACGGATTACTAATTAGATCAAATAGCCAGATACAGACAAAATTAAGTGAAGATATTGTAATACCAATTAATTAGGACATTAATTGTTTGAACATAAAAATCTAAATTGTTTGAGAAATCCTTTGTAGCGGCGGTTCAGAACATAGCGACAATGGAGTCCAACTCTGTTCCTTTGTCGGAAGGTCCGAAAAACGGTGTATTGCGCGCTAAAATGCGAGACGATAGTTCAGTTCGCAGGAAAATATTGTGAGATAGAGTTAGCAGGAAATTAATGTGAGAAGCAGTTCGCGGAAAGACATCGTCAAGGTATAACTGTTAGCTGGAGGAGAATTCAACAGATTTGGCAATTAGGATTTAACAGAGTTAGTTGGTGCCCGGACATTTCTGAGGACAAAGTAAAACATTCATGAGAGCATAACGTCGAAACTTGCTAAGTAAAAGCAGTTTTGTGTCCATAGCCGGCCAGAAATAGTAAAATTTCAGTTTGAGTCCAATGCAGTACAGACTGGCAAATCTACAGACCAAGGAATTCGCCTAAAGCAAGCAGAATTCACCTAAGGCAAGCAGTCAACAGGTAGCTGACAACAAAAAGGGGAGGATCATCCGAGTTCCTGACATCATATAAAATTTTGGCTTAGAATCAGTGTAAAATCTGTGAGCTTAGAATCAGTGCAATAATGTTTTCGAAAATGTAAGGTATGCTGGAATTCTGGGAAGATGTGATTAACAATTTACAAAATAATTAATTATGTAAACGTAATTGAAAGATGGAAGTCAGATTTCGTTCTCCGTTTAAATTGTGAATTCATTCTAATCTTGTACTTTTAAATTTCGTTCTAGTTTAATTGTCAAGTAAATTTCTTTTTTTTAAATTGTGATTTGTTTGTTAATAAGATTTTTAAACATAATGTGTCCATTATCAAACCCAGTGAAGACCATGAGATCTAATATTTAAATTTGTAATTGTTTTTAAATTATTGCCACAATAAAAAAATTGTTTGTAAAGTTTATTAATTCTTTTATTTAAATAATGCCTTCCCGTTAATTATTACATAAATAGTTTCAACGAGAGGCGAATTCTTCAATTTTTATTTAATTAACGACTTTTAAGTGTATATTACAATATAAATATCATACAACGCTTCTGGGATCCTTGAACCTTTACTAATTAGATCAAATAGCCAAATACAGACAAAATTAAGTGAAGATATAAATATACACCGTTTCTGGGATCCTTCAACTTTTCGTCAGGTGATTGAAAAAAAATACATGATAGCCAAGAGCGATACAATCGCACAATTACAGTTGAAAAACTCAAAATACAAATATTATTTAATTAATTAATGCTTTCGATTATTATTATTAATTATTATAACATTTAATTAATTTATATCCCAGAAACATTGTGTGGTTTTTATATCGTCACTTAATTTTGTACTTATCGGCTATTTCATATAATTATTTATTTCATTCACATTTCAGAACGGATTACTTATACGTTTGATATACTGAAAGTTAGAAAATTACATCTCATAAGAGTTCGAATCATTTTGACTTTATTGGCTGATTTTTTATTTTATTTTCGTTAACTTATGATAAATATCAAATTAAGTAAAAAAAAATATCAATACATTTGATACTAGGCAATATTTATTTTTTTATAACTTCTACCTTATTATGTCTTAACTCAGAAACAAATTTAATTCATATTTATTTCAATAAATTTATTTGTTCCTACATTTTCAAGTTAAGCATTATTTGAAACTTAGTAATATGTTAAAAAAAGGAGGATCGTTACGTTTGAAATTATGGAACGCTGACGCAGTAAACTCCGTGCCGTAAGGACCTAATATCTTCTCTGCCATGGACCTCCGGGGAGGACAACGTGGGCGATAACTCACTTCCGGATAGAAGAGGCTGGGAAAGGATTCCACGGCTGTCCATATGATCGATGCGCAGCATCTGCACTTACTCTGCCTGTTAGAAACGGTCACGGATATCTCACAATTACGTGGGAGTTATATACACAAAATTATATAGTTCAATCTTACATTTATTTTTATATTCCACTACGCAGATTTTGACAATTTACATTCCTCTAAAACCATCAAAATCCGTAAACTGGAAATATATTTTAAACGAATGGTTTCAGTGTCTTAATAACCTTGTAGCAGATCAGTTTGGGGAATCTCTTGATATAGCACACACCAAAGAACTAAGATAAAGCCCAATTTGAAAAGACATTAATAAGAAAACGAACACAAATTAGAACGTTAAACAAATACGAAAAATACATTTTTAAATTAAACAATTAATACAAAATGAAGAAACATATAAAATAGATTATTTTTAAATAAGGAAAAATAATAATTATAAAAATAATGATACATAAGGAAAATAAAAATGAAAATAATGTAAGAATGTAATTCATAAAATATATTACCATATACAACATAAAATATATGTTATATAATGACTTTTGTATTTAAATTTACAAACGATATTATTATAATTTAAATAAGTGATTCAGAAGATGAGAGATAAAAAAAACACACAACAACCAAACACACAGTTTTAAATCATTTCCCTCGTATAAATGAAACCTTCTCAGACTAATCGTGAGATGACATCAAATAAAATATTAAATGAGAAAAGGTCAATTAATGTCCGAATATTTTTTTCTTTCTCAGTAGCTCTTCATTTCCTTCCCTTAATAAGGGTTCATAATTATCCTTCTTCAAGAACTCATTTGGATTAAAATTGGATTCTAAAGCCTTAAATATTTTTTAATAAATTAATGTTTTCAGTCACGTCAACATTAAAAGTCATTGGTGACTTTCTTTAAATTTTACTTGATTATTTTTTATATGCACAAATTATTCTCATCCTACATTTTCACGTTCTAATTAGAAAACAAATGGTCTGTCGCAAACTTTCCGAATTTTATTACAATTAATCAAATGCCCACAATCATTTTTCATTATTTTATATATAAATTTGTTGTAAACATGCACTGGTAAGTATGAATTATTCCCACTCAATGAAGTCACAGAAGTGCTGACATCTGTCTTAAAATTTTTCATCATTTGAAAATATATTTTACTTCACGTTATTATATTTTAAAGGAAATTTTTTTTATTATGTTTGTATATTTGAAAACATATTTACCTTTAACAAATTAAATTCCCCCTGGACACTTGCAAAGTTTATATTTGGATGTTCAGAATATCACATTAGACCACATATAACATTATAATGAAATAATATAAAAATTATTTTAATTAACAAATACAATAATTCGCCATTTATCGGGAATTTCGTTGTTGAATATTAGTTAATGGATCTCTCTGCAATTTTTGTGTAATGAAAACTGTTTCGCGTCTGTTATTACCTGCATTTTATTATATTTTAACTTGCATTAGTAATCCTGCTGTTAAATTACATAATGCTCAGTTCCATTTTGAAATTTTATTGATGAACAGGTATATACAACATATATATATATATATATATATATACATATATATATATATATATATATATATATATATATATATATATATACCACTGTGATCAAAAAGTAAGGTGAAATTGTCATTTAAAACTCACAGGTATTAGGTTGGTAGGACTGTCTATAATATTTGCCAAGCGTCTGTTTGTTAAAAGGTTTAATTATCTCCGAGTTACAAGTGTTTTTGTAAACAACCAAAAGTGAATTTTTCGATTTTTGCAATGGGTGATTTGTTGAGCAAAGAAATTGCATCAAATTTTGTTTGCGGAACAAATATTCTGGTGCGGACACGTTGAAAATGTTGCGGAAGGCCTTTGGTGATCAAACTATGGCACAAAAAAACGTTTATAAGTGGTACAACGAGTTCATAGAGGGCCGAAAACGCGTTGAAGACGAACCACGCTCTGGACGACAATCAACGTCTACCGACGAGGGCCACGTCCAAAATATCAAAGATTTGGTGCTTGAAAATCGTTGATTGACAATTAGAGATCTCGCTGATAGTGTTGGAATATCATTTGGCTCAGACCAAACCATTTTGAGAGAATGTTTTGTGTCTCAAACGCGTCAAGTCTCGATTGATGCCAAAATCGCTCAGTTTTTTTGGAAAAAAATGCGTCGCATTCATGTTTGTGAAACTTTGCTGTCTGACTATCAGGACCACTTGAAATGCATCATTACTGGAGACGAGACTTGGATTTACGCATACGACCCTGAAACCACCAACCAATCCAGCGAATATCGTGCAAAAGGTGGAGCAAGACTGAAAAGACCACGGCAAAGTCGATCGAAAATCAAGGTCATGTTGACAGTTTTCTTTGATTATCGTGGTGTGGTGCACTATGAATTCCTTCCGCCGGGCCAATCTGTCAACGAAGAATATTATTTGAGCGTTATGCGTCGTTCGTCTGAAACGGCCACAATTATGGGTTCCTTGGTTCCTTTATCACGATAATGCACCACGTCATACTGCATTGGTTCTTCGCGCCTTTTTTCCCCAAAACTCAACTCATATCGTTCCGCAACCACCGTATTCGCCTGATTTGGCTCCGTGCGACTTCTGGCTATTCAACAAACTCAAAAGGCCAATGCGGTGATGCCGTCTTGACACGATTGAGGAGATAAAAACCGAATCGAAGAAGGTCTTGAAGGCTATACCGGAAAAAGACTATTCCGACTGTTTCGAGGACTGGAAAAAGCGTCGGAAAAATTGCGTTTTATTGAACGGGGATTACTTTGAAGGGGATGAAATTGATGTGGAAGAATAAATAAAGAATTTATATTTTATAAATTAATTCATCTTATTTTTCTTCACAGTGGTATATATATTGTCTTTACCTGAATATATATACTGTCTAATAGGAAGAAGCTCACATAATTCGTGAATCTGAAGTATATATATATATATACATATATATATTTCAGATTCACGAATTATGTGAGCTTCTTCTTTTATCGAATTTATAATATCAGATTAGTTTATTTCCATGCAACGCTAATTTCAGATTCAGAAATGGAAATTTGATTCTCCCCTGCACCTTAGTAACAAATGAAAGTAAAAACTCCTTAAACGACGAAAATTTGAAATTTTTAGTGACACCAGAAGGAATTTCTGGTTTTACAAACGATAATTAATATCTTGTGGACTATTTCGACTTTAATATTCATCAAACCATCCAAAAAATTACACTTACCCACTATAATTAGACTTTGTAAATTATTAATCTGGTGACGCAGAATTTATATGGATCGAAAGTTTTTAGGAAGTAACAAATTCAATAAGTAATTAATACCTCGTAATTTCTAAAATTAGGCCATTAATGAATGGGAACTGTAAATTGTAAGTAGGTAGGCAAATTTGGAAAGTATGAATTTAATTTTTAGAAACTGAGGATTTTCGTACTGGGCTGTTAAGAGAATTGGCGATTTAGATCAACTTGAGTACTTAACGTGTTAGATTCCCAGGTTCCGTCGAATATTTACCACCAATCGTCACGATTTAAATGCTGTGGAACATTTAATTTAATAGTTTGTAGTTTTTATGATACACAATGAACGTTTTCTTACCGACGTAGAAATTTAGAATATTTTAAATATATTTATTCTTTTATTTATTTATTTCAAACAGTTCTGTGGTTCTTGTATCAATTTTCCACGAGAATGAGAAATCCTATTTACAAATCAAATGACAATTATACATTTAAATATTTTAACCGAAAATATACTGTGTAATAGTTTAGTTAGCGATAAAAGTGAGAAAAGTATAGGCCTCATAATTACTGACTACGTCGAAGTAGCTTATCGATCCAACGATACGACTGATATCAGTGGCGCCATTAAAGATGAGACACCAAACTCACCCAGTAAGGATTTTTTACATGAGTATTAATTCACCAAAGAAGTTGTGGGAAAACGTGACACGGTGGAATTGAGTGACATACTGTGCTTTTCATAGGAAGATCAAATTTCAAGTGTCTCTAAAGCATTAAATTTTTATGGTAACTTTCACTTACGGCAGATATTTGAGACATATTACGCATTTTACTAATACCAAATATAATTACTATACCGTGGTCATTGTTCTTCCGGATTGTTTTACGGGTACGGAAAACTGGCTCGATTATATGACATATTTAAACCATACAAATAATATAGCGTGGCCAATAATCCATACTGGAGATTTCAATAGTATTATAAATCAATCTTGAAGTTAGCAAAACGTAACGTCAACTTCGTTTGGCTGCACGAAGAAAATAATTGAGTCCAAATCACTTAACTGTATAACGTGAAGACGAGAAAGGACTTTCTGTATTCGATTCAAAGACGCAGTAATATAACTAAATTCTTTACCTATGGCAAAGAGAAAATATTGTATTGATAACGGCCTTATAAATAACCACCAAAAGGTACAGGTTTTAAAAATCGATTGAATGGAGAGAAAATTGAATCTTTAAAATTATTGCTATTTCCTAAAAGAAAAAATATTTTTTACAATGAATTTGAGGCAAAAAAATAACTATAATTTGTCTTTTACTTTTAACTAGCAATAGTGTATTTTGCAAAATAATAAAATTGCGAATTTTAGAAAAAAACGGCTCTATGCTTTCGACAGACGAACAAACGTCACTCCCTAATATGACAAATTACTTTTAGACCTTGTTGAACCTTCTAGAACCAGTGGTTCAGACAGATGACTGTACACATACAAGAATATTTATAATAAGTGAATAATAATAGAAACGTCTAACGACGTGATGGCTTATAAGTTCTTTATTTTATTTTATTTATAAGTAAATTTTGATCTTGTAAATGTTGATACAGAATTAAAATTGAAATATTTTGAATTTCCTCAATGTAAAAATGTATAATGTTTGAAATTACGTCCACTTACTTGCCATACATAATTTCAGTAGTCTGCAATTTATACTATTAAATAACCTTTTTTTTAGGGTAACAGGCTACATGAGGGTAATACACATGGTGGCAACTCCACTTTAATAGCATAGGAAGGGATCTGAAAGGGGGATGCGGAAGGGTAGAGGAAGATAGCCAAGGGTTAACTAGGCTATGGTTTAAGGATCCTACCCGGCAATTCGTCTAAAAGTGATGCAGGGAAAACCCTAGAAAAACCTGGATCAGGATGTGGTACTTGTCCCACGCCCTTCCGATGGCGGGAGAAGGGTTAGCTGTGGGGTCGCAGCTTTTCCCTCTCCGTGCCTTGACCAGTTTAGGAGGCAGCTGGCCGACTATTCCAATAGGAATAGCGGACAGCTCTTACCGTATGCCCAAGGTCTGTGACCCCGGAACATACACCTCTCAAAACAGGCCAAGGTACCTCGGCATGTGCGAACCTTAGTTCTAAAAACCAGAGAGATGTGAAGGCATCACCAACGGTAGTCTCCGCCAGAGCTCTCTGAATGTTAAATAACCTTACATTGAATACTTCATTAATAAGTATTACGTATATAATAGCAGGACATAATGATAAATAAACAATTTATTTTGTAAGTAGCTGAGTGCCCGGCGTTGCCAGTGTACCCCCCCCCTTATATATATAAACCCAAAACAGGATTTAATTCAACAATCATCTTTAGTCCATCCCTGGTGCTATAAAATACATTGCTTTATTGCATCAATGCCAACAAACATACCTTAGAATTTATTCTTAAATGTACTCCTCGAGTGTTTCAGGATATAATTGTCCCTCAGTCTTCAGACATTACGGAAGATTTTATTGAAGAAATGGTTAGATTCCCTATGTAAACAAATGGTCGCCATATTGGAGTCACTAATATGGAGTGGAAATTAACTTACATTTTTCGCAAGGATTGTAAAGTATTTCGAACTGGTTTTTATCATTCGATGGGGTATTACTTTTTATTCAATGAAAATATTTCTGCTTAATTTTATTACGGAAAAAAATACCTATTACTTTTCTTCGTCGCGTAGTAACGTCTTACGCGTAACGTCGCGTTCTCTTGGCGTGCATAATTTTTTAAAAAATAATAATATTTTTTAATTATAATTCTTTCCACCTTTATGCTAGGGGTTTTTTACCCCAACAGTGCCGTTTCTCGTATTTTGAAGAAGATGTGTACCAATTTTGTTACAATATATCCACGCGTTTAAATTTCTATAGACATTACCTTAAATACATACATACATACATCCTTTTTTATTATATAGATACAAAAATTACTGTTTTAATGTATTGAATAATAATGGGGAAGTCTGTACTTGGTCATTGCTATTATACACTAAATATAACACAGAACATTAGAAGAGCTAATTTAATAAATATTATACGTTCAGAATCAGAAATTCTTAATTTAAAGATTTTTACTCAAAAAATTATTTTCAAGTAAATTTCCGCCAGTCCGCCACTCTCGAGCAGTTACGCGCTTGACAAGCAACAGATCGAGTGGTTTTTCTCGAAGAAAGGGTTCAGCCCATATGACGAAAACCGAGAACACAGGTGCGGATCATCAATGAGGCGGATTTCAGAGTAACTTCATTCGGTTTCCATTAACTTTGTAATTCTATTGCCTCATTTTTCATATCCTCTCAATACTTCGTAATGGGAATTGATTTTTTATTTAAATAAAGACGTAGTTTCTATCTAGTAGTGCGATACAATCTTCAGTTTTATAATTGTCTGAGATAGCCATTTTTTTTAAAAAAATAAAGGTTTATAATGGTCGCGTTAACAACTTGGTCGTTGGCGACCCATAAATAGATTACAAATAGTGCTTGTTTACGTAAGTATGCAGCGATTCACATTGATTCCAATAGTATACCTGCAATTGAACAGTTTGAGAGAATAATTATACATTTTAAATGTGGGTTTCTTACATTTACATTTTACATTTCGCATTTGTTACTCATTTATCATAATAATAGGATAATTAATTAAATTAACTTATTTGAAGCTGCGACTTTTCAAATTCCACTGTACTGTTGTCCTAGTCTGTTTTATTAGGAAGAGGCGTCTGCTTCTCAATATGTATCACTCTCTTGTTTCTTGACTAAATTTATGAGCCTTTTTATTCTACTTTTTGCCGTTTTATCATTTAAGTGTGGGTAAAAAGAGTCCAATACATTTATGAATGATGTAGAGGATATTTGGTAATCTGAGATAGCCATTCTAAAGGTAGTAAAACATAATTAACTATTGGTATTTATTTTATTTTATTAATTTTATCTCTATAATAAAAAGGAATGTATGTTTGTTTGTTACTTTGCTGGTTTGTTGGATTGTTTGTTTGTATATTCTCTATATTGATTTAAACGCGTGCACAGATTGCAACAATAGTTGGTACACACATTTTAAAATCCAGAGGAACAGTGCTGTGAGAAATTCCTAACATAAAGTTGGAAAGAATAATGATTAACAAATGCATCTAGTGTTAAATTACTCCGCGTCAAGAGACTGTGACGTCAAACCACACACGTTCACCTGCGAGACAGAGACGTCGCTGCGCAACAGGAAAAATAATTCCGGTTTTTGTAACGGCGTGAAGCAGAAATATTTTAATTGAATAAAAAATATAATTATATCCAGCAATACATCATCGAATTATAATAATAAAGAATACGTAATATTACAATCCTTGGAACGAATTTTCTTTAAAATAGATTCACTTTTAAATAGTTTATTTAACGGAACCACGGATCAAGATTTTGTCCAATTATATACTACAGTACACACCGGAGTAGACAAAGGATGAAGATAAAATCAATACCTAATATTTGTTAATCATTATAATTTAATAGATTTGATTTTAAATGTGCATAACTGACGAATTATTTCAAGTGAGATTCTTGAAAAAATTGGTTAAGTGAGTATGTGATTATAATTTCACATATTTTATTAACAAATGCTAAGAATTTAGACATTGACATCAGGTACAATTCCAGATTTATTTCAGAGATGTTTCACATTAAATCAAACATCACTGCTATCAATTTACAAACAGTCTCTATGAAACTCAGTAATTGCTATGATCCCTTATTATTACGTTAAACGTTCTGTTTTCCCATTGTCGTTGCTCCCTTATTGTTATATAACCCTTCGGCTCTTCCATTGTCGGTTGCTTTTTCGTCGCTTTTGAGTGTTGTCAGTGCAGTTGTGTTTCTCTAGGCTCTTCTATGCACCTGACGAAAGGCACAAGGATCCCAGAAACGTTGTCTAGTAATAAAATTACATTTTTTGTCTGTATTGGTTATCTTTCTTATTCATTATTGCAGGATATAATTGTCCCTCAGGCTTCAGACATGACGAAATATTAAATTGAAGAAATTTTTAATTCACAATGTAAAGAAATGGGCACCATATTGGAGCCACTAACATGGCGAGGAACTTAACTTACAATTTTCTCAAGTATCGTAAATTATTTTGAATTATTTTTTATTATCATTCGATGGGGTATTACTTTTTATTGAAGAAAATTGATATATTTATATTGAAGAGTTGGCGTACTTCGTATTTTTTTGCATTTATTTTTCACAGTGCTGCAACAGCAAGTAGCGAAATCCACCAAACGGTTTCTTTTTAGATGGAACAATTACATATGTACAAATTTGGTATTTTAAATTATATATACACCTTCTAATAAATAAAATTATCAATATATATATATATATATATATATGCGTGTGTGTGTGTGTATGTCTGAAAGTTCTGCATACAAATATACACCCAAGGAACAAATTAGTCCAAATATCTTCTTTATTATGACACGCCAATTACCTTCAGAGTGGAAAATTTCAAACTGCTGAACCGGTTGATATTTTCGTCGAAAAAATTTTTTGGGGGGTCAATGAGATTTATAATGTTTTTCTAAACGGTGTCTGTGTATAATTTCAACCCCTTAGGATTTGGGAGAAGAGCACCCTTAAGGGCGGCGGTGGAGTGGTATTGCATAAAATAACGTTAAAACACCCGAGATTGGAGTCGAATCTGGGGTTAAGGATGTTACTAAATTTAATGATGGCATTAAACTTATCGTTTAACCCCCAGGGCGAGGATGGACGGGTATGGATTTATTCAAACAAGCAAGCACGGCCGATATTTACGTTTTTAGGATTGATAGTATTTCTGCCAATGTTGTTTGTGTATAACTTCAACCCCTTTCAGCATAGGAGGGGATGGAGGCGCCTTACATAACAATAATGGTGAAAAGACCGAGATTAGAGTTCAGGGTTATTGATGTCGCTGAGTTTATTTATGACAACCTTGGCAATGTGCGGGGATGGGAAAAGTTTGGAGAAGTTGGGCAGAGGTAAAAATTTTCAAAAATGTTATCCGGCCAATACGTGCGTCGAATACATAATTTTCGTGGTAAATGAGATTCAAAATATTTCTCTAGATGTTCTGTGCGTATACAATCAACCTCTATTGGCTTGGGAGAGGAGCACCCTTAACGGTTTTCACTCGAATCCGGTGTTATGGATGTCGCTAAAATTAATTATGATATTCAACGTGCTGTTTAACCCACAGAGGTCACGTTGGTCGGGGGAACACAAACGTGTTAAATCGGCCGATATGTTCATCGAAAGAATTTTTTTCTGGGTCAGTCCATTCAACCCCTTTCGGCTTAAGAGGTGAGTATATTTAGGGATAGGGGGTCGAGGTGCGTTACCATAAAAGTAACGCAAAAGCCACCGAGATTGGAGTCAAATCGGGGGTTATGGACACATGACAACCCGGGCATAACTTAGAATATAATTAATAAAGAGAAAATCTAATAAAGTTTCAAGCGATGTCAAAAAGCCAGAAGTAAAATTTATTATCAGCCTAAATGCTCTTCGGAAAAACATTTTTATATAATACATGTTTTTATTATTGTATATACAACTAGTTTGTGATCCCAGTTTCATTTAACGATATTATGGTTAGTAAATAGAAGCTTCTATTGGGAAATAAATTTTGTGCTCTTCTCAACGAAGTATAAAAGTATAATTTTATGCGTCTAAGATGCAAATTTTCATGTGGAAATTAATCGTATGTTGAATACTTTTCAAAAAGATAATGGTATTCTTCACTGACTGCGTAAGAATCTTAGAATGGAATACAGTGGATACAGAAGGATCAAGGTTTCATTGTATGCACTCAAAATGAGGAAAATTTGTTCCGTGACAAAGATCTAAGGATCATTTTATTTCTTGCCGCACAGGAATTATCTGGTTTGTGTGTTAATTTACCTTGAAAATTGTCGGGATTGCGTACCTGAATTAATTACATTTAATATATATTTACAGATTGTTAGAAGTTTCTTGTGTTGTGAATTTTCTTGGATTCCATCTGAAAGCTGCTGCGATACGCTCAACAACTGACGTGAAGTGAGACCTTGGATATCCCCTGTACGTAGACAGCCATGCGTTACGAATCGTATTTTCCACTTATTGATATGTTTATGACGATGTATTTATTTTATATGACTCCGACCATGGTGCCTTTATTTTCACGTAACCAAACAAAACACAGTTGTAAGGCTTAAATGCAAATAACAACGACGAATTTCGGAATTAGAGCCAGTGTCCATCAAGAGATGTATGAAATCTTACTTTATCTTTAATACATGCTTAAAAATTTGATCTTTCTTATTGTAATAGCACTTTGTATATTGTTATTATAATGTTTCTACTTAAGGACTTAGAATTGAATGTAAAATTTCCCAAAAAGGCCAAAAGTTTACAAGGAAACGGTTGGAAAGGTTCCGTTAATGGCTTTTAGTTTTTATGTAGAACCGTAAGATACTTATTTGGGAAAAAATATGGAACTACCAACTACCCCAATTTTGAAAAAACTGGTCTAAAAGCTATTTAAACTACAAAGAAGAAAGCTTCTTTGCGATGCAAAGAGTGACGAGCGCGTAACGCTTGTGTTCTGTTTCTGTGTAGTTTACATTTGTAGCGCTCCGCCGCTTTTGCTGTTTGCTTTCACAAGTGCGACGTGACGTAGCTTAACGTAGATTTGGGGCACGGGAATACGCCGACGACCGAAGGCTATTGACGTAATGTGCTACGAATTAGTAATGGATTCGAGGTATCTATTTCACTACTAAATTCAATCCAACGTGGTTGCTCTGTTTCCGTACATTATTCATATTAGAAAATCGTGTTTGCATGAGTTTCGTCAATTGAAACCGTAATTGTTATAATTGAAATTATTAAATATAAAAAGTCTGACTGTAAATTATAATTAAAGGAAATTTAACGTCTGTGTAAATAATTATGATGATAAAACAGCCAATAACAGCCAATTAAAATACTTTTTATTGTATTAAATAATTAAGACATGTTTTGGTCCTTATGTCGACCCTCTGCAGACAAAGATAATAAAAATTCATTTTTTAGAAAAATTAACACGACGACAATTGTACAATCACAACGACTACGAGTCAAAACTAGGACTACAAAAAATAGACACTTACGAGGAACACCACACAAATTATGATATAATTTTGTCTTGGCTTTTATCAATTACTCTGGTAAATGATTTAGAAGCTGATTCTTCCAGTAATTATTATAAATACACATTTTTCGTTGTTACACGTTACACTAATTATATTTTCTACAACTTTCTATTTTGGTATATATTCCGTAAACTTGTACTGAATTCTTTGGATAACAATCAAGGATTACTTCCATTATCAATTTGTTCTTATTTGTCTTGCCTACCACTTCAATCTTTAAGATTGTCATATAAAATTTTGAAAACTCTCGGTCTGCTTTTATAGGATTTTAAATCGAAAAGTTTTCATTTTTTCGTAATAGTTGAAAGTACAAAATTTTTATTTTGTGTTGATATACGACTCAAAATAATTCTACAAAAATATTTAGAACGCCGGTTCTGATTTGTTTTGCCTAGTTTAACCTGCAGATTATCAGTGCATAAATTTGGTATTTATATTTTTTCTGTTAATATGTCCATTTAATTGAAATCTACTCAAATTATTATTTCTAAAATTTGCTGTAGTTGAAATCGACTGGGCAATTTTCATTCTTCAACGGTGGAATCGTGGTGGAAAGTATTTATTAAAAATTCAAAATTTGATAGTGTACTGATTTTTATTTGAGGAATTAATCATTTTTCATTGCAGGACATTCTCTAAGTATCCCAGTTTGGTATTACTTAAAACCTAAGCGAACGATAATAAGCGTGATACACCAAAACCTCGATTAACCGTGTCACGTGACTGAAGTCTTGATAGTCAACGGAGAAGGCTAATAATTGAGAAATGGGAAATGTTTCACAAGTAATCCCTTTTTTTATATTAACAGGGGATATTTCTTTAAGAAAAACATTCTTTTTGGGGGGCAACTCCCCTTCAATAGCATAGGAAGGTATTTGAAAGGGGGGGATGCGGAAGGGTATAGGAAGGTAGTCAAGGGTTAACTAGGGCCCCCGGGCTATAGTTTAAGGATCCTACCCGGCAATTTGCCTAAAAGTGATGCAGGGAAAACCCTAGAAAAACCTGCATAAGGTAGGTCCGGCATTGTGTACTTGTCCCACGCCCTTCCGATAGCGGGAGAAGAGTTTGCTGTGGGGACGCAACATTCCCTTCTCCGTACCTCGACCAGTTTAGGAGGCAGCTGGCCGACTGTTCCAATGGAAACAGCGAACAACTCTTACCGTATGCCCAAGGTCTGTGTCCGCGGAACATACACTTCTCAAAATAGGCCGAGGTACCTCGGCTTGTGGGAACCTTAGTTCAAAAACGTAGAGAGGAAAAGGCATCCCCAAAGGTAGCCCCTTCCTGTCTCTCCTACAAGGTTCTGCCTGCGAGAGAATAGCCCTCGCAGACACCTTTAAAAAACATTCTATATTGTGTAGAAATCTAATACTTTGTCGGATATCTAAACTTGACAACGGGAGACGAATGATCGTAGTTTTTTCAGTATATAAGTTGTTTCCGTTGGCCATATTTTAAGTTACTGTCAATCTCAGATCTCAGGAGTATCAATTACTCATTAACTGGGTGTTCGGGGAGTGTACACCGTATTTGATAGCCAATCATTTCAAAGTGAAAATTAGTATTAGAGAACAGGGACAAACTTCTTAAGGAGAGCTTAATTTTTGCAACGAGAGGATGCCGAAGTTTACTTCATTTATCGAATGAAAGGATGTTTTTAAATGGTCATGGAAAACGAAGAAAATGTGATACAATAATAATGATTTTTTCCCCACATATTTCTGTTGAGTGGTGTGATAAAAAAGTGGTGTGGTGAAATATATTGATGCAGGAAGATAAAAGCTTGGTGTTTAAGGACAATTACTCGTATTGTATAATTGATATTTGAATTTTTAACGTTTAAGCTAATATCCGCTAACGTTTTTTGCTTTTTATTGACATCAGAAGTTTGAAATATCGATTCGCTTTTAATTTGGTGAAAGGAATTCCAGTACACAACTGTTATCGGAGCTCTTTATGGCTTCGGTATACGAGGTTTGTATCAGTCCCTCGGCGGCGGCGTTGCGAGAGGTAAACAGCCGTGGAATGTATTATCGGCCGGCCATTTATCTCGCGTACACCCTGTATTTACGCAACTTTGTTTCTAAGTTGAGCACTTCCGTGATTCATTGCCTGATAGCTCAGGCGGCGTTCGTGTGAAGTATGAGCTCTTCAAGGTAATTCATACCAAAAAGCGAAACCAATTTTCTTTTTTCCACCCTGAAATACAAATTCACCCTGTGTTAACTCTTTAATGGATACACTTTATTTCATCGAGTAAAAAAATGCGTTACACTCATTATTCCTAGCACAAATTTAACTAGACCTTGAAAAATTTAATGAATGTACCGGTTAATAATTGCTGATATGCTGATAAGATAATTTAACTTTTGATTCACAAATTGATCAAGCATTCAAAAGAGTTAATAAAGGAATTTACTTGATTCTAGTTTTAAGGAACTATTACCAAGGAATATTAATGACGATCTAATACGCAATAATATCCCATATTTTGTGTTCTTGTGCTGAAAAATATATTGTAATACTAATTAGAGGTCAGTAATGATTTTAATAATTGGATTGTTTAGCGGTACCAATTTTTCAAAGACGACAATGGGTAGGATAGCTTTGTTCTGAGCCGCTAGTACTGTCTGGAGCAGTCTGTCTGATATTGTAGTCGGGAGAGTTAGACGAGTCTGTCTGATATTGTAACCGGGAGAGGAAGTAAAATCTGGAGTAAAAAATTCAACCGAGAAAATTATAAGTTTTTAAATCCAACTATAAAGTTTGGACAGCGAGATACTTTGTAAAAAACTGCAAAGATTAATCAAATATTTGAGCCACATTAAGATTTCTACGCGTACTGAGATCAACATTTTCCACATAAAGACAATGTGTAACAATGTCTGGCTGATGATCCGGAGGTGCAGCAGATCCAAATCTTGGAGGAAAATTCAATAACTACGACCGTGTGTTTGACAATCAAGTGTAGAGTCAGTGATTCATGGCCTTTTTACTGTAAATTGTGTGGCCGAGCCGAGGAAACTAAGTTTGATACCAACCGAACATTTTTGTAAGTAGAAACCAAGTTAATTATCAAGCCCAGATAAACGACCCTGAGAGAAGAATTATCTAAACATTGAAACTTTAAATGTACTTAACAACAGAGAAAATGTTATAATTTTCTATTAAATAATAAATGGTATCGTAAAGTTTAAAGTAGTACTTATTTCTTGATCCTTCTTGTTTTTAATAAAAATAAATTGTTTCAGAATTAATTATCAATTTAATAAAACTGCAAATTAATTGTTTAAATAATAATTAAAATTTGTTTAATTAATATCCGTTTAAAGCATTACATTTTGGCTTCCACAAGGTGGAGCAATCAAATTGTTTAAATAACCACTTTTATTTAATCATTACATTTTGGCGACTCAATGTGGGTCGATTTAATTATATCTCCCATGTAATCATTACAATATACAAACTATTAGTTGTGCAAAAAAAGGATTTTAATTATGTTTAATCTGAAAAGAGAAGAAAGCTTTAAGTGTTCAGACTGTGGTTTTACTATGTCTATATTAGGCCTAACTCTTAGTTGGGTGTAATAGAGAAAAATATAGGAACAATGAAGATATAAATTATTCAAATATTCTCAAGGTCTGGTGTTTACAACGAAATCGGGTAAGGAAATCAATAATTCTAAAAATAATTGATATATAATCTGGGTACATCTGTATATGAAAATAATTTTATATGACAATATAGACGGTTACTATTCGAAAGATATAAGGAATACAGTTGAAAATAACATTTGATTATTTATAAAATTTAAAGGAAGCCAATTGTTATTTTAATAAAGCAAAGAATACTTTGAAAGAAGATAAATTGGAGACCTTCTGTGCTGTAGTGGTCAGCGTTACCGTATCACAGAGGTACCGGGTTCGAATTCCCGGCGAGGGCATGGCTGTTTGTGTGTGTGAGAGAAAATCTCGTGAAATAATGTCCCCGTCAAAGCAATAATGATTTCTCTTAATTGGTTGCTAATAATCTCAGCTGTTGATGCGTCTGTAAATAAATCAATATATATATATATATATATATATATTGTAATGCCTTGAAGGAAAGGCATTGTTGCCGATTGATGGGCTGGTTCGTGGGAAGCACGGCACATGCAGGGTGGCCTGTCGCAAGATAAATCTGTTAAGGAAAGGCATTGTGTCTGATTAATGGCCTGGGAAGTTCACTTGTTGACTTAGGATCGGGATGGACGAGTCAGGGCAAGGCACATGTGCGGGGACCTGTCACAAAATAAATCTGTTAAGGCAGGCATTGTTTCGGATAATGGCCTGGACAGTGGATAAGACATTCAGTAATGTGTTTATTTAGTTCTTGGGAGGGTGAGAAGACAAGTCCAGAGTAATTGAGGGTGCAGTTTTGGCGGTCTGGAGAATTTATAAACGCGCACGTGTGAGTGAGGGAAGAAGACAAGTGCAAAGACAAATTAGACCTGTCTCGATTGGCGGCATCTGGACAAGACGGAGCGACTAGATATTTTGCTAGCTAAGGAACAGGAGCTGCAGAATGTAAATCTCGGGATAATGGAGAAACTGTCAACGAGCAGTTGCGACGTAGTTTTGGGAACAAAGGGAAAGAGAAGGGACGGTGATATAAAAAGAGAAGATAAGATTTTTGGAAGTTAGTTGAGTTTTGGAGCTAGGAGGTGTGAGTTGAGTCTTGGAGCTAGGAGGTGAAGTTGAGTCTTGGAGGGGAGTGTTGGTTGTGGAGGCGTACGGCGAGCACCGAGTATGGAGAAATTTTGCAGCCTGCGAGAGAAATAGCAAATTTATGTCAACGATAAACATTTTTGTATGCAGAAGTTCAATCTGTTGTAATATCAAAATTTGACTACTGTCTTCGATGGTAGGAGACCAGGACACTGCATCTAGCGTCGAGTAGTTTCACCACGAGCAAGTGGGATGTCCTTCACCGAGTATGGAGAATCAGCTATCGTCGAACAAATAATATGTGTTAGAGTCAGTGTTTAAACGTCCAGTCTATAAAGTGTGTGTGTAATGAACGAGCCAAATGATCCTGAGTAATCGTGAGTTGAAATTTATGGTATTAATATGTGTAAACGGAATTAAAAATACAGTCAGATATCGTTCTCTTCTTTTGATAATAAAATAAACTCTTTTAAATTTAGAAGCAATCTGGTAATTCTAAGTTCGTTAATAAGTTTCGTCGATGTCTAGACGATTAAATATTTCTGTTTAATTTAAAGATAAATGTTGGGTTCTTCGATTATTTAAGTGTTCTGTCCGTTATCAAACCTAGTAAAGACCCATTAGAGAAAGAGATATATGTTTTTATTAAAGTGTATAATTGTAAATTCTGATGAATAAAATTTGTTTGTTTGTTAAAATATAATTTTATTTTATTTTGACGCCCGGTTGTTTATTACAATATATATGTATTGTAATGTTCAAAATTAAAATAAAGATACCATGTTAGAGGCAAATTATGTAGTATACACAATTTTATTAAAAAAAACAATGGAAGGAAGTTGAAGTTAAACCAATTTTTTTGTTTAAAAGATAACAAAGATTATATATTTCACAAACTGGATTTACAGTTTATATTTTTAAGTAAATGCCTCAGCTTTTATCAGAATATATGGCCTACAATAAAGACAGTGATTTGTAAATTTTACCAAGTAACAAAAACAAAAAAAGAATTTAAATTTACAATAACAAATTTTATACCATCAACAAAAACTATAGAAATCTGAAAAGTTATAGAAATATCTGACAAAGTTGTATAAATCTGGCGGTAAACGATATTTACGTGAACGTTCACAGAAGAAAGTGTTTTTTTACATACCATTTTTAGAGGTGCTCTGGTTTGTGCACAAAGATTATTTAATTTTTATATACCACTAATTTCATTGATGGGCCATAGCACTGATTGTATTCTTGTCTCACCTTTCCAACACTTTGGGCGACTTTCTACTTTGCTGTCATACGTATGGTCACGCTCAGTTTGCTGTGGAGAATCCCTTTAATATAAAAGGGGATGATATTCAGCCCATACTTTGCTGAATTCTGCCACCTTTAACTGACTGTTTCTCACAACACACACTGCTTTCTGACTGTATTTTGACTGTTTCGTCAAGACCTCGAAACACACACACTGCTCTCTGAATATCTGAGTTCTCCGCTAAAGTTCGGACCGTCTTATATACATTTTCGACAATATACCAGAGTAACCACTATAGTCTCTGCATTCTCGCGCCAAACAATGCTGTTCTTTACAATACTCTGGCCTCAAAGTTACGCTGCCAATAATTAATAAACATTTCATTACACATTTTTAATCTCTATAATATATATATATATATATATATATATATAAATAAATTAAAAAAACGCAAAATTCATATAAGTATTTGTGAAGTGTTATAGTGCGAGTATGATAAGCACGGTAAGTGCTGATACTTTTTTTAAACAGTAAAAAAACCTTCTCAAGACTTATACTCGAATTTTAGTATATTAGAAATTAATATCTCTGACATATATGAAGTTTTTATTGAGATTCCTTACGCGCGTTAATTTCCAAGATGTCTTTGGTTGAACCGTAGATTAGAAGCTCTGAAGACATTGAAAGTGACAGATGGGGAGAAGATCAAAGCAGGATTGCAATGGAGACCAAAGTTCAAGGGCTGTAACGTTGAGTGGATGGAGACGTGATGCAAGAAATACTGTGCCGCAGTGCGTGCCACAAATATTTTCTCCATTACACTTTAATTACTCTAAAATGTCTGGAATATTAACCAACGAACGCAGAAGTCGATCTTTCACAACGGATAAATGTGAATCACGCAACGGAATACCTGTCATAAAGATCTACTAAATTTATGGTTTTTTACGTCATACTTGGGGTTATAAAATTTGTAACAAAATTATTTACGTGATTTTAAAATTGATATGCGAGTTTTGTAAATTATGTAACAACTTCATCACTGGTAGTGAAATGTATACGTACACATTTTGTGGTACGTATTAGCTTCCTCGGAGAAATGATGTACCTTCAGAAGTTTGTTATTATATTGCGTTGTTTCGTGGCAAGTTCTGTATGAGTTGGATATTTTCTCGTAATTACGGAGACTCGCTCAAATTCGTTTCTATGAAGTGTTGTTGGCAAGCCGATTGTTGCGGCACAAACTTGAACTTTCCCGGCTGAAATTTCTCTTCCAATTATTTTATAACGAACATTCTGAAACTGGACTCTTGCACAACAAGACTACTCGAAACGGTGAAGTACATGTTGTGTTACAAACTGAATAATAACTTGAGTCCTTTCCGGGTTAAGAAAATGACTGCTCATAATTGAAATCGCTGTTTGTGTTGGGTCACGTTATAGTCCCCCCCTGATTATTGATTGGCGAGTTGCTGTCAGTTATCGATTTAACTCTCTCTCTTTCCATCTCTCAAACGTTTGTTAAAAAATATTTCCATTTATTAACGGACACTGAACGAGATCTCTTTTCATGAATTAATTAATAATGACAATGCGAAATAGAAAACATAAACTTGAAAACAAAGATGGAAATAACTTGAGATTTAAATTTTAAAAAATCGTCAGTAAACATATTCGACTTATTATAAAATTTAATTAATTTATTCATTTTTATTGTATATATATTATATGAAAATAAATATATGAAATATAAATTTTATAATAAACATGTAAGTATTCACTTGTCTTACGATGCTCAATTTTTTCTAAATTTATTGCTGTATATTGTTTTTATACTTTTAATTTTTTCCTCTTAACTTCACGGGTGTCAGTCATCATCATTTTCTATTATAATTTTATCCAGATAATTTTTAATGCATAATGTCCTATAGTATCGTACGATTCATAAGAACTCAACTACTTAGACAGAACTCGACTTTGTTTTAGTTATTTTTATTAACAAAAATACGAGGAAAATAGAAATATATAATATCAAGAAAAATAAACTGAATTAAAATTAAAGAAAGAAAATATAATCATGAAAGTAATAACCTTCTGCAAGTGTTACCCCATTTTGCCGCATGCTACTGTCTGGTATAGTTGAAGTTTATTTAACACTGACCTTCAAATTATTATATTTTGAACGTTTACTTGAAACTTTCAAGCTATTGAAGAAAGTAAAGAATCGTGTTACCGATATTCAACCTGTGTCCAGTTACTCCATTAAATTTATTTGAATTCAAGTAAATTGAAAAGTGTGAACGAGCCTTAACTTGTCAGCTTTTCTCATACTTCTACGTCCTCAACACGACTTTTAACTTCAAATAATTTCTGCTTCCAAAAATTTCAATTCAAAATTCCAAAATCTACCAAATTTGTGCTTGACTACTCCTTTTAACCTTTCTCATTCCCAAGCCACTTCTCAAACCTCTCTCTCTCTTATGTTTTTTTACCCAGAAGATTTTAACCTCTCGCCCCTCTAACTCGATGTTCACAGACTAAATTTTCATGGCGTAGGGTTACGTTGTATTTTTTATTTGGCAAACATCTATTGCCAAGTCCCTGCGCCTTCAATCGTGGGAACAAAGCAGGCCCATAAAAATTTCAGAAATTCCTCATAGTCCGTCTCCATGCAACTAAACGAATATTTATCCTTGGGTCTGTATATAAGATCAATAACAATATTATGTTTATCTACCTATAAAAGCCTCGAAAAAGAAAAGGAAATTTTTACAGGCCGACTATTTAGGTTCAGGCTGTTATTTAGTTTACTCTATTAATATAAGACACTGATTGTTTCATTTCGTTTGCTCTAGCCTGTTTTTTTGCAGGTTTGTTTTCCAAATCAATGTGGCTCGGGTAGTATGGGCCATGCCACATTCGGCTAGTATGGCCTACGTAACGCAGGTTTCTTCCAAGGCAGATTCTAGAACCACTTCTGAAGAGATCTCCAGTTCCATCAAAGCAAACACCCTCATCACAACTTTCTGATTTTGGAAAAGTTTTAAAAGAAATGTCGCCTCTGCCCTCCTGTAGTGAAAAGAGATTGGTGAGTCGCAAACGAAAGGCAGAGAAAAGCGTAATATTAACATCGACTCCAAGAGAGTGCTGAAAAGAGAGTGATAGAAAATCAAAAAGAAAAACAGATAAGGAAACAAATAAAATTTTCGAAAAACAAACCAAAGATGACGTCAAGAAGAATAAAAATGAACAAATAAAAATGTTTAATTATGAAAATCCTACACCAAGCACTTCTAAAGATAAAGTAGATGAGGAATGCATAACATGCAGGGAAAATTATGGATTCAGTGTAAAAATTGTGAAGGTTGGGCACATGAACTCTGTGCGGACATTGACGACTTGTTTTTTATTTTATTTTTGTGATATTTGTAAGGTAAATAAATGACAGTGTAAATGACTTGTAAAACATTATAAAATTATACGGGTATTAAACAACAAGAAAATATTTTTTAAATTTAAAAACCTAATAATTTTGGCGTGGCCCATACTACCCGACTATTTTTTAAATATTCCTCATGTAAGGTTATGCATTGTATGTTATGTTCGCTTCTTTAATTGCGAAATATATTTTTAGTACTTAAATAAATGTATTTGAACAACGATTTTAATTGCTCATAACCGATTTTAACCACAAATATATTTTTTAATTTAATTTTTCTTAAGCCTCAAACTTATTTACCATTGCAGTGGAAATCCGTGCAGAAATTTTTATGTTAGGTCAGAAAATATCTTTTCCATGTAGGAATTTGTTTCAAAGCGTTTTTTTTGTTTAATATTTCTATAAACATTTTTACGGCTCTTTATAATAACGAAAAAGTGTTACTTGAAATAAGTTTGGCAGTTTAAAAAATGAGAGTATCGAATAGGTACGAATTCAGATGAGTAATATATGAAACGTAAATTAAAAAAAAAATTTTACGATTCAAATACATAGACAAAATTATTACTCGATTTATACGAATTCAGACATACATTGAATATGAGTTCAAAGGATGCTTCAATAAATAGTTTACCGCCTCCTTAAATGGTGCTTACCGAGTACTCTAAGTTTCACACACCGACAAAGATTAAAGGAGCTGCACTGAACGTTGCTAAACACTTACATCAAATTACTGGGCCGGCCTTTGAGAGTAGGATTAAATCACGCGGCACGCAATCAAGAGAGCGAGCTGTTAAATGAGCACGGATTCCTGCAGCTGTGGTGGCGTTGGGACTCGCGTAATTGAACTTGTCCCATTCCTGCGAAGAAGTACTTCTCCTCAGCGTACATTCTTGCAACGATTATTAATTGCAGTTATCTGCAAAGATTTCCTATCAAAATTTTCACTGGTTCAATAAATCTTCACTTTAAACCGATATATTAAGTTATTGGTTATATACTGCAAGTAAATTAATAAGTAACTCAAAGGTAATTCCAAAACTTCTTGAACACGATCAAATCCTCAACACATGAAGAAGTTCTCCATGAAATATTAAAATTATGTACCCCGTCTATAGGACGTAAAAATAAAATTCTGTAACTAGATCCATATTTAAATTTAAGTGACATGAGATATAATAAAAAATAAATATGATTATGCGTGCTCCAATAAAGTTAGAAACAATTTTATTAAATGAATGTATTGAATAACATTTACAGTGGTAATTTCAAACACCCTGTATCAAACATACCACTGTGATCAGAAAGTAAGGTGAAATTGTCATTTAGACTCTCGGGTATTAGGAAGGCAGATAAATTTTTTTTCCTAGGTTGGTAGGACTGTCAATAATATTTTCCAAGCGTCTGCTTGTTAAAAGGTTTAATTATCTCCGAGTTACACGTGTTTTTGTAAACAACCAAAAGAGAATTTTTCGATTTTTGTAATGGGTGATTTTGTTGAGCAAAGAACTTGCATCAAATTTTGTTTGCGGAACGAATATTATTGTGCGGACACGTTGAAAATGTTGCGGAAGGCCTTTGGTGATCAAACTATGGCACAACTATGGTACAACGAGTTCAAAGAGGGCCGAGAACGCGTTGAAGACGAACCGCGCTCTGAACGACCATCAAAGTCTACCGACTATGGCCACGTCCAAGATATACAAGATTTGGTGCTTGAAAATCGTCGATGCACAATTAGAGATCTCGCTGATAGTGTTGGAATATCATTTGGCTCAGCCCAAACCATTTTGAAGAATGTTTTGTGTCTCAAACGCGTCAAGTCTCTATTTGTGCCATAATTGCTCAATTTTTTGGAAAAAAAAGCGTCGCGTTGATGTGTATGAAACTTTCCTGTCTGACTATCAGGACCACTTGAATGCATCATTACTGGAGACGAGACTTGGATTTACGCATATGACCCTGAAACCAACGACCAATCAAGCGAATATGGTGCAAAAGGTGAAGCAAGACCGAAAAGACCACGGCAAATTCGATCAAAAATCAAGGTCATGGTGACAGTTTTCTTTGATTATCGTGGTGTGGTGCACTATGAATTCCTTCCGCCGGGCCAAACTGTCAACAAAGAATATTATTTGAGCGTTATGCGTCGTTTGCGTGAAGCTATTCGACTGAAACGGCCGGAATTATGGGCGAACAACTCTTGGTTCCTTCATCACGGTAATGCACCATGTCATACTGCATTGGTTCTTCGCGACTTTTTTGCCAGAAACTCGACTCAAATCGTTTCTCAACCACCGTATTCGCCTGATTTGGCTCCGTGCGACTTCTGGCTATTCAGCAAACTCAAAAGGCCAATGCGGGGACGCCGTTTTGACACGATTAAGGAGATAAAAACCGAATCGAAGAAGGTCTTGAAGGCTATACCGGAAAAAGACTATTTCGACTGTTTCGAGGACTGGAAACAGCAGGTGCGTTTTTTTGGACGGGGATTACTTTGATAGGGATGAAATTGATTTGGAAAAATAAATAAAGAATTTATATTTTATAAATAAATTCACCTTACTTTTTGTTCACAGTGGTACTTATAATTTAGATTCGAAGAATGTTAAAATTTTGGATGAAGACAATAATTATTACTCAATATTTATGAGCGAAAAGTTTATGGGGCGTAGAATGTAGGATTTTAAGTAGCAAGAAGAACTAGAGCGTTGATTACAGTAAATGTTGTAATCATGTAACTAAAATTCAGAATAAAAAATCAGAACAGAGAAAATATTTAGAGAAATTATATAAAACAAATAGGATAATATTGTGAAGAGGGATTATGGGCACTGATATGAGAAAGTTCAGCGATTAGAGATGGGACACTTAAACAAAAAAAAGCGGATTGCACATATCTAGGAATTTTCAACCCCTTTGAGTGCTGATAATAACGGGTGAATATTAAACTAACGTTCGAAGAAGAGAACAACAACACAAGAACAGATAGCTGTTTCAAGATAAGTCAGAGAAAATGTACAGTAATTGTCGGAATTTTCTAACATTAAAACGGTATTACATCTATCTATATGGCAAAACATACTTGCAAAACCTTCGAGACATTTCCTTCTACAGATAAAAGTTATCGTCTGAAAATATGCAAAATGTGCACGTGGAAATGAAATGTGAATAATATTGTTCCATATAAAATAATTCTACCTTAGACGTTTATTTATATTTGTGGTGAACTCTATATCAATTTATTTTTTCTATTGAGCATTGATCTTTGAGTCAGCTGATGACAGTAATGTAATAAATTTTGATTCTATATCCAGAAATAAGAGATTGTTAAGCATGAAACACGCTCGTCCAATATGTACAAAATAATAAAATAATAATAATTTAAAATATTAATAATAAAAAATAAAATATTACGTTGACTTATAATTAAATGTTTATATTATTAATTCTACCGCATGCTGATTGGCTGATACTGGACATTGTTCTTTTTCATCTCAACGATCCTCGAAAACATAGATTCGACACTTATATCCGTCATTTTTCAAACATTATGTTTTCCCTCTTAACCCCTTCCAATTTCTACGTTAACTGAAGAACTAAACCGGAAACTATTAATTAGAGACTAACAATGGTAGTTTTTACATTATTTTTATGTGTAACCACTTCCATTCCCACACAGAGGGGAGTCTTAAGTTACAGCGTTTCCTACCCTGTTGTAACAAGTGTGTCAAATTTGAATAAAATGTCTGTCGGACTGTATGCGGAACGTTACGTTTTATTTAAAATTATGTAATATATGTAACTTTTGATGTTTATAAAAAATACATTCTTACTTGGCCATTTTATACTAAATAAAGTTAAACATAAGTCAGAAATAGTTTTAATATTTATATGTCGTTAAATTTATAGATAGATAATGAAACATATCGGTCGGTATTAATTAATTAATAATTGGCTATGAGATTTGTTAAGAATTATTCATGGGTATCTCGTTAATATGACGTATCTAATTTTTTATACTTATTATTCGTCACTTTGATCTCTTAATATTGTCATACTTAACAATAACCGCTTATAATCAATATTTACCGATATGAAAAGCTTATATGAGTGTATGTGTCAAAATTATATTTATACGTATCGGAAAAAATTCTTTACTCAGAAAATTCGAAATGTGTTGAGTTATATGAAAGAAAATTATTAAATTCCTGCGATACTTCATCGGGTATCATGAAATATTCTCGTCGTGGAATGTGTAAGGTGGAAAGTTTTTGTTGTATTTGGATGTGGATGGCACAAATACGATTGTCGCAAAGGCAACATTCCCGTACAATTTATACGTCCCTTATTTTTTATTGTTATCTCGAGGAAATTTAATCATGGACTCTTCTAATAATAACAACTGACATGTGTCTGCTAAGTCATTCGTATGTATGCATATATTACAACGGTGGGCACATGCGGCTATTCGTCGAGTCAACAAACTTTATTACCATTTTTTTACGATGTCGAGAATAAAATATTTACTCATCTTCCACGAATAAAAGCAAAGTAGAAAAGATAAGTGAATATAAAGGAAATTTGTTAATTTATTATTTTACGCCAGATTTTAGAATCTGATGTTATTATACTTTTTATAAACAAAAATATTTTCATTGTATTTGAATTTTATTACAAAAATATTGAAATAATTATTTCTGTTTTAAGAATTATATTTTTATGTGCTGTTATGTCATTATATCTGACTTGTAAAAAAATACAATTACATTAAATAAAATAAATGAATTAGTGTATCTACGTATGGCTCGTTATAAAATATAAAAACCAAGATTGCGGCACTATTTGGCATATATTGATGTATATTACGCGAGTTACTGTGATGCGATAACTCTGAACTTCACTGAGTTTCATTAGCACTCTTGTCTTCACCAATAAACTACAGTTTTGTGAACACTTGTAAACACACATTGTACTTATCTTCTGATAAATTATAGTTAAATGAACTGCAAATTAATTAAACGGTCATTTAACGTCAGTACAGAAATTCCTCTTAGTTTCCACGGCATTTCAATGCAAAGTAGGTTCATGTAGAAAACTAACGTACCCAAGGTATTAGAAGAACTTTGGTTCACAGGGTATAAAGGGCTTCCGTTCGGCTGCTGTGCAAGCGTTAAAGTTTCAACTTTGGTGGTCTTATCGGGAAGCACCTAATAAGTTCTATGAATTACTACTACATTACTTTTCGCAGATTCAGTAAGTGTATGAGCCTTTATCACGTGGTTTCATTGAATTTGTAATTTTTTTTGTTATCCCAGATCTACATGTGAGTGTACGAAACGTATTGTAAAATGAAATTAAAGACTGACCGAGTTTAAACTAATGCACAAACTTTCTTGAACTGCGTATTGTATTACGATGTGTCTTCGTGAATTTTGTAATCATATGTTTGCTAAATTAATATTTGTCATTTAAATCTTCACTTATGTATTTTGGGTCCAACAAGTGCCAAAGGGCAGATAAGAGAGAAGCGGAAAGTGTAAGAAATAACAAAAACCCAGAACTGAGGACAACAATAAAGTGTGAATCAGGTGTTGTAGGCATCTTATTCGCTGATGTATTAAATAGGATGAAATTAAACGGACATAACATTTTTCTAACGCTCATTATTTTACCATGGTCATATATAGTTTGTTTCAAATAGGAGAGGGCGAATGAGAACAGATAACGAATAACAACAAACCCTTGCTGCAGCTGTGTAGACAGTAATATGTGGCAACATTATATTATTCGTCGGCGCAATGAAGAGCTTCAAGGTCAAAACGGCTCCCATTTGAAAATAACTATAGTGTTGTTGATTGATTTAATTTTATAATTAAATGAATTTTTCCTATGAATTTAGTAAACAATTAATAAATATATAAAGTTGATGTAAACTAATTATATAAGGTGTGGAATAAAGTTCGATTTAAGCAGTGTTGTTTAATGGCTGAAATGGCCTGTTTTTTATGCTTAATACAAATGGATAAAATAAGGAGTAAAAAACCGTTCCACTTATGTTTGTTGGAGTGTTTGGTGGAGGTTACCCGAACGCCAGTAAACATATTATTCTCTCTGGTGATTTTATCATGCAATAATTGCAATTTATGAGGATACTTCACATTTGTGGAATTTGTCTCTGTAACTTAATATATTTCATAGACGCAGTTTTAGTTACGCTACGGCAACATTTCATTGTAGACCCGACAAACCTTATTTCCTTAATGTTTTTACAGTTGCAATCGTAAATCGCAAAAGACGGTTAATGCAATATACGAAAAACTTACGTGATCTAGAAAAACTCAGTCGGAATCACAACGAACAAGACAATGTTTCCAGTCCAAATAAAAGCCCATTAAATATAATCTTAAACAATAAAATCTCTGTATTATACATAAATAAAAACCAAAGGAAGCCATTGGTATGTTACAAGTCAGTTTTCATATTTTCAGTCATAATATACAAACTACTTTCACCAGAAAAACTTATAAATGAGTAGGTAGAAAATCTAATAAATGCATGCATTTTTTTGTCAATTTTAATGTGAAATCAGGTGCTTACTTTGGAAATGCAAGAAACGTTTTTATTTATTTAAATATTTTTATAAAAATGAAATTAGATGTCCGTAATCATACCAACAAAGGTAGGGAATTTTTTTTTACCTTTTGAATCTAAGAAGTACTATAAACTGTATGTTTGATAGAGGGTTAATACTATATAATAAGAATACGAATCGTTTAAATGTATTTGAAAAAAATATTCTTAGAGATAAAAACTAGTGATAGTTAAATAGTTATAATGTTGCATATGTAATTAGCTTTAAGCTAAATTGTCCAAATAAGTGAATACAAATATTTTGATAAATCCCCTCATTTAGAAATTAAATGAAGTATAACACTTTTAATATAATAATTACCTAGATGGGGGTTGTGATTTAACATAATTATGAAATTGAATTTAAGTACCAGGATGGAAAAAAATCGAACCTGGTCCCCTCTAAATTTTTCAATCCAGATACATTAATTCAATTTCATTTCATTGCCTCCATGGCTTTTGCTTATGAGAGCTATTTCTCAATTCTTGAGTTTATGGCTATTAAAATTAAATCTCTGAACAAAAATTTACATTAATTACCTATTCGTATAAAATATCACAAATTTATATAATGGAGGAAATAGAAGCAAATGATAAATACAAAGTACGATCTTGATTATTTCAAGGCCATGTAACTGGTCCATACAATAAAACAGACAGGTGAAGTTCTGATTAAGTGAATAGAATTTCGCAGTTACAGAATTCGTGAAAGGTTACATTAAAATTGTAGACTTACTCGAAATTCTGCTGGTCACTGAATTACTCGGCAAGGTTCTGTCCGTCACCTTGACACTCATCGCTGCTCGTGTAATGACCGAGATACGGGAAAGCGTGTAACGGAACCGTTTCCCGATGTCCCGATGTCGACGCTCGATAACGATACAAGAGAGAAATACTAGACCACGCTTTTATTTCTCTCAATAGAACATTGAATGCATGTGTTAGAATGCAAAGCTTAGCATGTGTCTGGCTTACTAAATCACGTATAAACCAATGTATGAACGCTTAGTATCTCAGATTTGGAATAATTTCAAATAAAAAACAGACATCAATCTTAGAATATCATCACGTCAATAAATCGTAGCCAAATCTTCCAAATGTTTGTCTCTCACACCAGTCTTTATTTATAATTATTTTCCCACGCTGTCGAATATTGCATATTGTGGTTCAGTATCTCCATCTTACAGACTGTGGTAATTATTTTTATTGATTCATTGGGGATCACTGCCGCATTTCCCATTTTGTGTATCTCAAGCCTGCATCTGGTCATCTGGAAACCAAAATAATTGCGCAATTTCCCTGAGTAGTCAGACCTTGCAAAAGATTATTAATTCTTATCGCTAGCACTTTTTACGCGACACACCAAGAAACTTTGGACTTCCAACAGTTTAAAAGATTCCCATAGTGTTTAATAGATTATTAAAATGTCTATTAGGAAATCCTTTAGAAATTTCAAGTAAATAAAACAAATAGAGTCTAAAATCTGTTAATGAATAACGTTCATTGCACATAAACGAATATGAGCCAGGCGAAAGAAAAATCTTTATAAGGAGCGAAAACGTCATCTGAGGTAATCTTACTGTGGACATGTTCACTATAAAATTAATTTGTATATTGAAGTTCAACTTGACGCGAAAGTGAAGACACCCTGTTTGCACCGGGTATAGTATAAAATCCTGAAAGACACTTACTGTTAGATACCTTATCTGCGTTAGTCGTTGCTGAAACAATTTTCTGTTTTTGCGCTTTTAACAATGAACTGGCTCAGTTCCAATTATTGAAGAAATGTCCAGAAATAGTTTCTCTCTTTAAAACTTTGTGTAATTATTTGTAACATGTATTGTTTGAGTAAAATTTATTAATTTGATAGTATTAACAGGTTGGTGAAGCCATAAATGCAATCAACAACTAGACGCCTTTAATTAAATGAATCAATTAACAAAAAGAATAATTAAAATTTGAATAATTAGCCACACGTTAAAGACGTCCAATCTATAATGATTTAAAAGTTTGGTCTTAAATCATAGGAATAATTAACAACATTTACTAAGCTTTAAAAGAAATTTATTATTGTTGATAAATTTACAATGTACAATACCTATTTTTCATGCCGAATTCATCCATTAAAAAAAAACAAATACCTTAATTTTCATTTATTAATTCGTGGCATTTATGAACACACAGTTCTTATATCATTACAATCAAATACGTCCAATCTCTTATCTCAGGGCCATAACTGGGTTGATAATTAGAACAAAATCAATGTATAACATGACAATTAACATATAAAATAAAAAATTTAACCTAAAACAATATGAAAATAAGTGAAAAGAAAACTGAACGAAATCTGACTATATCTTTTTAATTATCGTTTACAAAATTTGTATAAAAGTATTGTTACTCACGGACTGTCTGTTTGGTACCAGATCTCTCTTTTGTATCTTGAAAACTACCACACTAAAAGGCCATTTTTTATACAGACTCTACACTTCATTGAAAATTTTAATACGCACGATTAAAATACTCGTCCTCTGCTATCTGGAACCTCGGATGAGCCACCCCCCTTTAGTCTGCTAGTAGATTCTGGTTCCCTCTATGTGATAATTGTTCAATCAGCGTGAAACAACCATTTGCTTCACCGTGTGCAAATTATTATGTAAATATCTCCGTAATATTTACTTGCTTTCTTGTAGAAATACAGGATCTCGCCATTCGTACTTTATATCTGCAAACTTTACTGTTCGATGCTCTAGGTGAACTCAAATGTATTATATCTCCCCGTCGACTTTTAACTGTTTCATCTCTCGTACGCCACCATTCATAGCCGATTCCAGACTTTCATATAATCAGACTTTTACGTTTTTCAGTTACGCACGTGAACTGAACTGTCCCGTTTCTCGCAGCAGACTGCCGTTCTCCCAGTGTATACTGAGTTTTCTCCGCGCGGTCTGCAAAGGAACAAAAGAAAAACCCGCCTTCATTGTCGCCTTTATGCATTCGTACCGCTAACAATTTAATTATATTAAAAACAATTAATGGCCTGTTTAATTGGCATTACAATATATGTATTTATGTATTGTAGTATACAAATTAATTAAAATTAAAGCCAACACGTTGCAACCAATTTATGTAGAATAAGAATTTTAAAGGGAAGGATAATTAACAGGATTTTATGCTGGAATTATTACAACTTTTTTTTAAAAGGAAAATATTTATTACATATTTCGATTGAATTAATGTTTTTACAAATACATTTTAAATTTTATACCTATCAAAACTTCAGTGCAGCTTACTGGGCCTCTACTAATTATGGTGATTTGCAATTAGCACCAAAAGAGTTACAAAAAATACTAATTATATCTACAATAACAAATTATATATAAAAGAATCTAAAGAAATGCGGAGAAATCTGACGCGAATCATATTTGTTTACAAGTTTACAATATAGGGTTTTTACATACCAATTTATTTAGAACTGCTCTAGTACCATATTAACTTTGCACTTCACAATTTTTTTTTCTTTCAAAGAAAAATTTAAACAACAGGCAGTAACACTGTTCACATTGTTTCACTCCACTAAATTTCGGCCTACTGCCCACTGGACGCCTCTTCAACAATTGTTCAGTTTCTATTCGTCCTACTTATTTTCTCGCAGCTTTCCTTTAAAGTACTTCAATACCTAACGCTGATTATGAAATATTCAATCTTTATTCAGTATAGACTTTTCTGAATTCCGCTACCTATTTAGTCGAGAGAACACCCTTAGCTATGGTTATCCTTGGCTGGCTTCCTAAACTGGACTCACTCTGACTATCATTGGTTAAAGTCCCAAGGAAGAGTTCACTACGGACATTATGGTTTGTGCTCCCAAACAAGACTGGATATCAACTTTATTGTTCGAGCTCCTAGACCACACTCATCATGACCACCACTGGTCAGGCTCCCAAATCACACAACTGTTTTTCAAAGTTCAGCGTATTACACACGCTTTGCCGACAATAATAGAGTGGAAACCTTTCCAACCGCTGCATTCTTGCGCAACACTGACTGTTATTTACAATGTTCAGGCCTCAATATTCCGCCGACAATACAAATATAAAAGAAGTTATAAAAAATCCTTTCATTTCACATTGGGGGTCTCTATAATATATATATATATATATATATATATTGTAGAGATTACCAACGTGTAATGAAAGTTTTATTTCATAATTTTCCTTAATATTCTTGAGGCCATATCATTGTAATTAACAGAATTCGGAGATTACAATGTTTCCAGTTTCTATTGTTGTCGGCGGCGTTTGTGATACTGACAGTTTTGGCGATATAGTTAGTCTGTTCTTGGAAGTGACCAATTAGCGGTCGAGCAAAGTATACGCTGAGGAACGACCGATGATGGTCATGGCGAGTCCGTAACGAGAGTGACCAAGTAGCGATCGAGCGGTCGACGCTGGGAAACGGCTTATAATGGCCGAATTCTGCCTATATATATATTAAATAACCTGTAAAGTAAAGGACGAAAAAGTATTAGAACAAATGTTGGAGACATCTAAGTAGAACGGCAGAAATGATCCTGGCACACAGTCACGTACGAAACATTCAATCAACGTCACGCCAACATCCCGATGACGATTTCAGTATTACTGCTCTCAAATATACGATAATAGTTTCTCGATAAATCAGTAGAAAGATAAAAACAGATTCGTGTTCATTAATGCTCGCCTTGTGGGCTCATTTACTTTGTTCAAGATACTCGTGTCATATTGTAAATATTATACTTTGACCAATGAGCATCTGTTTCATTGGAGTAATATTAAATTCTCGATATTTAGCCCAAATATCGTGCTAGATTAATTTAAGAAATGATACACATAAAACAAAATATGCGTACTATAAATTTAGTATGTGATACAAGTTAATTCAACAGAAAATATGAGTCTCCTTGATGTGTATCATTACATTACAAGTTATGTTCAACTTCTTTGTACAACTGTAACATTTTTTAGTTGTTGAATTGAATGTTATTAATTTTAAGGTTTTATACACACCTGAATATCTCTACTGAAATGTAGAAGAAGCTCTGTAAGGTCTAATTTTTGGTCCGTTTCACTTGATGAGATATTGATATTTCAGATAAATTTTTATGTTCAGTTCGTATATGTCACTTAAATGGTTTCATATTTGTTTCGTAAAACGGTATTACTTAAGAGAGAATAATAATTAATAGTTTATTATACTTCTGAAATGAATGATTTGCACATAAACAATCTTAAAATGCGATAAATACTGGTATGAAGCATTTCTGACTTTACATTCACATAGTTGGTACGATAGATCAGGTTATTTCAGCAATTCAATTCAGCCGAAACGTTCAAGGGCGCCTGATCATTCCAGTGGCGGAAGCGCAAACAGAAATTTCTCCGTGACGGATAAGATAAAGAAAGTATTTAAAGGCCAACAGGTGCTAGGGAGTTTCAGAACCATGAAGACGTTTCTTGCTGTTCTGTCCCTGGTAGTCGTATGTTTCAATGGGGGTAAGAATTGTTACAGTTTAACTAATTATAGTAAAAAAAACCTCAATTTAGAAATATTGAATTCAAATAATTTTCTAAAAAATAGTATTTATTTATATACCTTTTTTTTAAAAAAAAAGTAACCTCTGTGTGTTCATAGAAGTTATTTTTCCATATTATTCTTTCTTCCTAAAAGTTTTCTAATGGACTTATTTTCATCTCAACGGACAGAAAAGTCCACTTACGAATAGAATATGCTTATGGTTTATAAATAAGTTTTAATAAAACAAACCCTGTTTCTAACCTGGTTGAATATTTGTTACATACGTAATACGTACGTATAAATACGTAACCCGTTTGGAAACCCAAAACTATTGTATTCAAAATTGACCCCTGTCCCTTATAAATGAAATAGTTCCACAGGAAAAGTGCTTGGGTATTGAAAACACTGCATAATAGAGATCTAAGAGGACAAAATATTATATAGCGAAAGAAACTTCGGTCACGTAGTATTTTGTAAACTATATAAACAATATTAAAAATTAAAAATTTATAATACTGTGTAAAGGAAATCTTTCTATTCGTATTCCTTATGTTATAGTATAATTTTGATAAAAAAATCTTTTTAGGCACCTGCAGTACTACTACTATTTGTGTTTGTTAATAGTTTTTTTTCCAAATACGGAATGTCAGAACAATCGAAACTGATTCAGAATCAGAATCAGAAAGGAATGAGTAGTGCAATATACCATAACACAAGCCATAATACTCAATATTCTGTACGTTGGCATTATTGTGATTTAAGTAAATCCACTGATTTTTAACAACACTTAATAAAAAATATTTTCATTTCATCTCATAGTAATTGAGTAAATTCGTCAGAAAAGATCTAATTTCTTTGACTAATTTATGTAATTCAAAACGTCCCTGAAATTTGATGATTTTAGTCACTAAATCCTCTATATCAATAGAACATTAATGACAATGTTAAAAGTAACCTTCAAATATAAATATATATATATATATATATATATATTATAACCATATATACATATATATTATATACATATATATATATATATATATTGTAATAATCAAAATAATATAACTACAAATGGCTGTGGCTAAATTAAAAGAACTATTATTTGAAAACAATTAATCAAATTTTATTAACAATTTTAAAATACAATAATATTTCGGATCTCAGGGTCTTTATCTGGGTTTGATAAATGGGTGAATTTTATACACTCAATTACATTTTCTTTTTAGGTAAATTAATTCGTCTGAACCTCGACGAATTTTGTTGCGGACGAAAATAAGATTAAAGATTGAATTTAAATTAAAGAACTAAACAATTAAAGAAGTAAATAATTAACGAAGTGAATAATTAAAGAAACGAAATAATTAAAGAACGATCTGACATATCTTTTAAAAAGTGGTTTACAATCAATTTTAGAGTTTTCTACTTACGGCCGCCGAGGTCACAATTTTTTTGGGTTTTCGTGCACACGATTTGGGGATATCACTGATTCTACTCATTAGAATTTTAACACACGGTAGTTGCTCTGGATCTCTGCTATTCTGGAACCTCGATCATCTCACCCTCAGCCAGTTTCCGGACGTAGGTCTCCTCAAAGTCTCTCTATGCGAATATTTGTTCAGTTTGTGAAGCAAAACTTCTGCTTCCAAACTGCGATTTTATAAGTCTCTCCGTCAAAACTGGTTACTTGCGTTTTATGTAAACTATTAGCTCGCCGTTGGACTTCCTAGATAGCCCTACTCATAATTTGGGATCCGCAGACTTTTTATAATATGAATTTGCTGAATTGATGTCTGCCTGCATCTGTGTCTGCCGTCCGACTTTTTCGTTTCGCTTCTCGCCGTTGACTGACTGTTCGTCTCGTAGATTTTGAGTGCGTACCGCTTTCTGAACTCCAACAATACATTATTTCTTTGTGTCGCCGCGTATGTGTTGCGGCGTATGCTTTATATCCAATAATAAGTCCTCTACAATCAATTTCCTAATTATAATAATGAATTAATTACTAATTACTACAATATATATATATATATATATATTATGTACCGGAAAATAAATGAATTCTATTTATAGTGTAAAATTAATGTAATTCTATTTTAATCCTAATTAATTATATATGTACAGAATAAAAATTATAAACTAAAGTTTTTTATTAACTGGCTATAATATTTTAACATTTCCTAAATTTTATTAGAAAAAAATAGATTTAATTTTAACTGCAGAAGCAAGATAAATAATTCTTGGATGAAGAACAGTTTTTTTGTTTACATAATGGAGAAAACAATACAGATATAAAATATTAATTAGTTAAAAATATTTAAAGAAGCTTTCGTAAATTTTCTTCGACAGATTGTTTTTAAAGTTTTTCGTATGAAAAAATTTAAGAAACTTCTTATTGAAAATTTTTTGTAATTTAATAAATAAAGACAAACATCTAAGAAAATCTCGAAAGCTTCTGTAAATATTTTTAACTAATTTATATGTTATAGCTATGAAATTTTATTGGCAGGATTGAAGAATTTTAACGTTTAATTTCTCATGTGTTTTAAATTGGTTAGAAATCGTATAAAATGATAGCCACTGGTCACCGCATAATTTTTTAAATGTGTTATGACAGCCAAAATTTTTAGATAAATTAGCTATATTTTTGCTCTGAAGTCGCAAGAGGGCTAGTCCAATTTAATAATGGTTCAGTAGATGTTCTATGCTAAAAAGTGTATTAAAATTAAAAATGATCTTCAAGTGTTATTAGAAATAAAATAACATCCGTGCCTTCAATTTCGACAATAAGGAATGGTCGTGTGATTTTGCGTTCCTCCTCGATGTAACGCAGCATTTGAACGATATGGAACTACCGGGAAAAGCCAGTTTATTCATAAAAATTAAAGTGTTGGAAACTACACTCATAATGTGAAACAAACATCTGATATCAGTCCCTAAGAAAAAAAACTCATTCAGGAACACGAAAATATTCACAGAAAATTTAAAAATTAATAACCGAATTTGAACCGCGATTAAAATAATTTTGACAGGGAAAGGCATTTTTAGTTTTAATATTCATCCCACGAGCAATTTAATATAAAAGTGGAAACTCTTCTAATTACAAGTGTAATTAATAGGTTTACCAAACAACACTTATTTGAAAAACTAGCTGGCTGCCGGGCTTTTCCCGTGCACTTATTTATATAAACGGAAAAAATATTTAATTCTATATTAATCTTTAGTCAAGAAGTGATTTAACCTAAATCTAACTGTTCCTATTTTCGTACATACTTTCGATCGATAGTTCATTAATTTAACAACCATAAAATACATTGAATTTTATTCCATCAATCCCAACACACATATTTCCGAATTTATTTTCGAATATAATACTTAAATGTACTGTAGAATATAATTGTCCGCCAGTCTTAAGATATTATGAAAATTAAATTCATGAAATTGATAGTTACGTTCACAATGAAAACAAATGGTCGCCATATTAAAGTCATTTAATATACCACGAAAATTTACTTACATTTTCCGCACGGATAGTTAAGTATTTCGTTTTGTTTTTTATTATCATTCGATGGAGTATTGCTGCATGTAATTATATAGTAAATTACTTCAAAATATTTCTGCTTTACTTCATTACAAAATAAGTAACTATTTTTGTTGCCCAGTACCCTCGCTTGTTCTGTGACGTCATGGTCGCTTTGCGCGCAGTATTTTAACACTAAATGATCACATTTTTCAATTTTAATTCTTTCAACCTTTATCCTTAAGGTTTGTTACCCCACACATTACCGTTTCTCGAGTTTTGAAGAAAATGTGTACCAATTTTTGTTGCAATCAGTCCATGCGATTAAATCTGTATAGAGATTAACGTAAATAAATACATACATACATACAAACATACATCCTTTTTCATTATATAGACACATCAGAATTTTTATAAATATTGCATAATTTTCAAAAAATTCCCGATATTAGTTACGCTTGAACTACTTGACTCTCTTTGGGAGTACTGTCTCTTGCGACCGATTATTTTATGCAATAGAAATAATAAAAAAGGGTCACAGTTTTCAATTTCTTATTTTGTTAATAATGAGATAATTAGAGCCTGTTTTTATTTCAATGTTTTTTATATGCGACGCGCACAAGATTTTTAACTTTCTAGCCGTCCCGTTCTATAAAAAAAAGGTTTTTCATCCCTGTTTTAGACCGTCTGAAGCTAAAACGTCTGCCAACCAAAAAGAAGAAGGTGCTGTGTATCAACTTGCATGAACAGTAGGACATTATTTTTTAATTTAGACCTCTTTTAATCCTAATGAAATTTTAACATTATCATTAAAAGTTTTTTATATATATATATTTTAAATACTGTATATTAATTCAGTTAAAAATATGTATTACCCGTTGAGATACCAAATTTAGTGCAACACATTGTATTTCTAGAATTTAAATATACTAAATAAACAATTTTTCAGACTTTACTCTCTAATTTATTTATTTACTATATATTTTTATCTATATTGTAATAATTTAATATAAAACTACATGGCTGTGGCTAAATAAAAAGAACTATTACGTGAAAAACTACAAACAATTTTATTAACAATTTTGAATACATATAATATTTGGGATCTCAGGGTCTTTATCTGGGTTTGATAAATGGGTGAATTTTATAGAATCAAATTACATTTAGCTTTTATGGAAGTTAATGCGTCTGAAACATAGACGAACTTGGTTGTGGATAAAATAATACTACAGATTGAATTTAAATGTAATAATTAAATAATTAAAATTAAAGAACTAAATAATTAAAGAACGATCTGACATATCTTTTAAAAGTGGTTTACAATATGATTTTAAAGTTTTTCTACTTACGGCCGCCCAGGTCTCGTTTTAGGTTTTTAGTGCACAACATTTGGGGATATCACTGATTCTAGTATTCACAGGCTTTAAATTTCAACAATTCTAATTGGTGTAGTTTCTACATGCTTTGCTGCAACCTGGATTTGCAGATCTCGTGTAGTTTTAGTTGGATATGGTCTATGGTCAGCAAGTTGAATTTCCACTCTGCCACCGATTACGACGTTAATTTCAATCTCTCCTTCCCTACTGAAGATTGTTTTACTTTTTCAATATTTTAGAGCATGTTTGTAACTGCTATCAAACTGTTCTATTTGCGGCTGCACATTCCTGACTCTATTACTTTTGTACAAAACTTTGCTGGTCCTTATGCCTCGCCGTTCATTGCCTGACCCAAGATTGCTTTTTAACTGTTTGCTGTCCGCTGCCCAACTGAACTTCCTCGTCTCGTAGATTTTGAGCGCGTAGAACCTCAACCTATTGACAACAATGCATTCTTTGCGTTGCCGCCTTGTTGCGGCGTCCGCTATATCCACTAATAATGAGTCCTCTATTTTCTTTCCAACTATAACAATGTCTTAATTTCTAATTATTACAATATATTTATTATTTATTTGTTACCCAGTGGTTTTAAATTTCATGCGGCTAAATTACAACGGCCTGGTTTAAAACGGTTTAAGATGGATATGTTAAATATCCATGTGACGTAATTGCATACCAAGCTGCAGGTAAATCTACGCCTTTTTTAAGCGACCAGCTTATTGTGAAGCATAAATGTAATTTGTGTCCATGATTTCAGTTAACTTTTATTATATAACTAGCTGGGTGCCCGGCGTTGCTCGTGTACTTATTTATATAAACTCGAAAAAGTATTTAATTGAATACTTGAATATATTCCCTGAGTATTTCAGGATATAATTGTCAATTGTCACTCAGTCTTCATACATTACGAAATATTACATTGATGAAATTGTTAGCTAGACTCACAACTAATACAGCGCGAAAATTAACTTACATTTTCCCCAAGGATGGTTAAGTAATTTGTATTCTTTTTTTATTACCATTCGATGGAGTATTGCTGAAGAAAATTATACTTTTTATTTAAAGAAAATATTTCTGCTTTATTTAATTCCTAATAAAGGAGATATTTCCTTTGTTCGTTGCGTAGTAACGTCTCTCTTTTGCGTGACGTCATTGTCTCTTGGCGCGCAGTAATTTAATATTTAATGATCACGGTTTTTAATTATAATTCTTTCCACATTTATACTTTATATTAAATAAAAATATTTCTGCTTTATTTCATTACGAAATACAGAACTATATTTAGGATGCGTCAATGTCTTGAAAACTTATGACGTCATCGTCTCGCGCAGTAATTTAACACTAATTCGTAACTTATTTCAATTATAATTATTTCCACGTTTATTCTAGGGGTTTCTCACCCCCACAGTACAGGTTCTCGATTTTGGCAGAATATGTGTACCAATTTTTGTTGAATTCTATCCACGCGATAAAATTTGTATAAAGAACAACGTAAATACATACATACATACAAATATACACGCTATTTTATTATATAGATTTCAATATTTTCAATTATGTTATTCGAGTACAATATGACCTTAATTGAGAATGAAATTGTTGATTATTTATACATTCTAATTTTCCTGCTAATTTGTGATAATAAAGTTATTTATATATGGATTTGTTTGTATTTTTTCAGCCGATGCAATCTTTAACTGCACTGAGTTTGTACCTCTAGCAAATGGGTCGGTGCAAGTTGCGAGCCTGGTACTGCAACCCAATATATGTTTTGTGACTGAGGACAAAATAAAATTTTACTTATTTTATAGGTAAATGATGGCTTCGTTAACCAGGAAAATTCTAAAGCTACGGAAACAATACAAAGTTACATGTTCTTATGTCGTGTTACAGGAATACTTCCAGAACTTTTAGAATTGGTGAAACACCTTTCTTGGATATTGGTTCCTCTTCCTGCATTAGAATATTTATTCATGGATGGATGCCTCTTCCAAGACCATTGTTTAATGTTGTAAATCGTAAGAACTTTTTTATTGAAATGTTTCTCGTGCAGCTAAACAAATTTTCATTTTATGGAATACTAACTTTACAATCACGTATACGTGATTGAAATGAACATCACAAATGTACCGTATGGAAAGTTTTTATTTACGCACATTAATTTAAGTGTCACAATTTTTATAATTTACACGTTTTAAAGTGTCCATGTGTACGTTTAGGTCTCAGAAATGTGAAGCAAACAGACAGAATCATATCAGTTAAAAGCACTAGAATGATCGGACAAGGAAGTAGAATATTAAACTAGACGAGTGATAACAGAAACGAAATGAGGCGTTTTAGACTGAAAGAAATTTATATCTGTCAAAAGGTTTCCGATTACTCTTTTGCTTACCTCCTGCGTAAATTACGGTTATGGGATTATACTGCCTCAAATTTGTTTATAATATGTGCAATTTCAGATTTTTTTAATCGGTTTTCAATAAACAGTAAACTTTATTTCGAATTTTAGATTGGTACTATATTTCATTTCAAATAAATTTATTTTTACTACTGTAAAAGTAGGGTAAACTCAAAATTGCATCTCCATGAAGAACTCCTCCGACTTGAATGAAATTTAATGTACAAACAAACAATATTACCTTCCGAAAATAAGTATTTTGTGAACTACGCGCGAATTGTATTCAATAAATACTGATTTTCGACATGTAAATTGATTTTTTACTTTGTAATTTTTGTCGTTTATTTAATTAAACACAGGTCGTTAGTATTATAAATTTTATTGACTTAGGCGGAGTCATTAAGTTTTACAAACATTTTCAAATAATAATGCATAGTGAATGTCTCGTAAAGGAGCGATTGCATTTACGAAGCGGGAGATTTGAAACGTATTCTGATCCAAACTTTATCTACTAAGACCCCTCTACATTCTTTCAAAGTGTGTAATGGGAATTATGAAACATTCTGTGTAAAGGACGGCTTTGTCTTTTATGATCAATTGGAAAAAAATTGACGTCTGTTCCTATTACATTATATGGTTTATTGTTGCAGATGATTAATAATTAACTTATTTTTATAATAGTTAAAATACTTGGATAGTTGTAGCAACTACTTTAAATTCACCTTACTCACAATTTTGTTATTTAGTGACACTACTTATTTTCTTTTAAAAAAACACTCTTCCCAACCTTAGCTTTAAAAACTTCCTTCGTTTTAAAAAAAATTCTTAATCATACTTGAATTAGTTTCTTTAATCAAAAAATGTGCTTATATAGGAATTTATCTGGCTGTCTATGTATTTTAAAATACTTAAAGAAGGGACCCTTATAATGTCTCAATTTTTTGACTATTTTATGTAAATTAGTCATCCATTTTTCCAGAAGAAATCGGCCAAACTTGTGGCCATAATTGTCTGTAAATATATTATTCAAACACTAACGTGAAGTAGACATGTAAAGCCATTAATGTTAATGCTAAATAATATATTCACAGATGATAAGACTGAAAGCGTCTGCAAAAACACTTACAAATTTAAATAAAATCGTCAAAAAATTTAGACTGTATAATGGTTGCTACTTTAAATATAAATAAAAAAAACTTACAGATATTTTCATCAATAATTTCTATCTGATCATTTGCATCTAGATTCTGTCGAATATTTGAATTTACAATTTTATTATTACTTTTATTTCCTATTTGATCAACACCCTTATCAAAACTACTACTTACATCTTCACATTCTCAATAGAATTATTTTTACTAGCTTCAAACTGCCATTCTATTTTCCTTCAATTTTTGATCCCTCTTGTCCATACTTGCAATTTGTTCTTGTAATGTGTTTTGAAATCCTATTAAATAATTTATTATCTCTTAAACTCATTTAATTCTAATTTAATATCCATATGTCATCCCTTCTATTGTTTCACCCTCTACTGCAGCTATTATATGTTTTCGTATCATATATTTTGCTTAATTCTCTCCGATAACATTTTCTATCATGAATCAGTTTTCAACGTTTACCAATCTTTCATCTAAAAAAAGTTGCTTCGTTCGCTACTATTCTTTTTCTGCGTGAAAAGAAACATTTTACATTCACTGATTTGAAATATGTTTTTCACTATCACTCACAACTATCTATTGTGTTGCATTACACACACACACACACATATATATATATACATATATATATATTGTAATAAACACTTAAATAAATTATTTATTTATCTGAATTGCCCCACGTTGGTGAAGCAATTTATGTAATACACAATATAATAATAATTATTAAATGAATTTTCACCACGTTGATGAGGCCATTAATGTAATAAGTAATAAATAATTCCAAATTAAATTCATTGATTGGCCATACGTTAAGGCTTTAAAATATGGTAATCAAAAATGATAATAATTAATTAAATTGAATTAATAATTAAAAATTATGTTATAAAAAAAGCATGAAATAATAACATTTATTTAAATTAAATGAACAATTAGTTTATTATACACAACTATTTTATCTTACAAAACAAATTTCTTGCTGAACTTTGCAACAATTTTTTTATACAATATTGACCTCTCTTACCTCAGGTTCTTTATTGGGCCTTTTAAATGAAGAATAATTAATTTTACAATTTACTATTGACAAATATTTTTATAAACTCTCGAAATGTAATCGAATAAAAACGAAATAAAACGAAATGAAATCGAAATCTGACGATATTCTACCTTTTATTAACGTTTACAATTTTCATTCGAATGTTTCCTTTTTACTCACTGTTTGTACTGGTACCACGGTAATTCTGCAACGCACATTCACATCGAACACTTATGAACAGGCCATGTAGAACTGATTCTACTTTATTAGCTTAAAACTCTGTTGATGTCTTTCTCATTTTGTATGTTTAATTGTTTGTCGATCACACGTCGCTCGTTAAGAAATCGCTGTTTACTGTTTAAGATCTGAATAACTGTATTAATACGCCTTGGATTCTGCCAAACATCGGGAAATTGCAACGGCAAACTGGAGACTTCAACCACAAAATCATTAGCCTCAGATTGGAGACTGCTAAATTTTAGTTCCGTACTCAGCAATGTTTCGTGGATGACTGACAAATTTTAATTCCTTCCGTATTCAGCAAGGTCTCATGGCTGACTGCTACTCCATCAACTTACGCGCGCAATTGTCTAACAATGTCTTGGCCTGTTCAATATTCTCAACCATTATTGTATCTCTGTGTGTTCGCAACAATTAAGTTTAATAGTTTGTAGTTCTTAATTTTTAATTGCCCTTTTATCATTACAATATTATTACAGTTTTCTGTATCTAAATATTGACTTAAATGTATCCAGCTTGGCTTTTGATCGACTGCATCGTCATTTTCGTTGATTGGAGTTACTATGCACAAACATTGAACTACCTAAGCGCTAAGGTGTGCTCAAGGCCTGTCGGACTGGTAGTAGCCAAATTTTTAAAAACAATACCAGAATCAGTCCGCGAGTTGCGAGTACACTGTGTTGGCTTTAGTCTAGGAGGCCACATCTGCGGTATTGGTTCAATGAACATCGTTCCAAGATTGCCATTTATCACAGGTATGTGTGGATTTGATCTCTTAAAATGTGGTTCTCGAAAACTGTTTAATTTGATCCTAACTGCATTTTTAGCCTTGGATTCTCCAATATTTATGGATGGCAACCGTACTTCCACCCCAATTAGTAAGAACAGCGCCAATTGTGTGCAGATGTTTCGCACAAGTTTCCTAAGTTGCAACTATACGAACGCTCACGTTATTTTCTACTTCAACGATGCATTCAATCAGCCAGGTTGCACAGGAGGTAAAATTCTTGCATTTAATACTTTTACATTGTCGAATAATTGAACGACTTTAACTTTCATAATTAATTCGACTATTGCATGGGAACGATTTTTCTGTAAATTTTCAGCTGCATGTCCCCGAGAAATATTGCAAAAAATATTTGACATTAAAAATATTAATTGATAAATATTCACCGTTTCAAAATATTTTTTTACAAAACTATCAAATTTATTTTATCGAAATTCGGTGATAACGATGAACATTAGCTGTTTAACGAGGATTTTATTTTATCTAAGTCTTGCAGTGGTATTAATATATTATATCGTTATTGAACGTGTGTTCTTGCATTTATCTATCTGACGTACGTGGATGACTATTAATATTTTTTTTATTTTCAGCGTAGTGTGTTATTCAATTATAATTATCTTAATTCATGGAATTAATTGTGAATATTAGACTGTTACCTCATTTTTATTGTACATAACAAATTTTGTGTTCCAGTTTCTACTAACTATTTGTAATTTCTTGGAATTGCGAATACTATATCGTCAACCGAGGGCTAATTGACCTAAAATTTCTATATCAGATTGCTTTAAGAAATTTACAATTTGTCGTTTCCAGCGGAGGAAGAAAATTTATTTCACCATATAACATATGAGAAATTAGTTCCAAATAACTTTTATACAGCAGAAAATACAAGTCGTATCGATGCGTAAAAATAATGCAAATTTATTATGTACACAGAATTCGAACAGGATTCAAACAATGGAGTTTATTTTAGTGACTGATGAATTTGTGGATATAACGAATTTATGTTTCAATTACCTTCATTATAATCAAAAATAAAATATCTTAAAAGTACGCGGATCAAATTTACTGTTTCTCTATTGGCGACGATTTCACCGTAATATCAATTAGATTTCTATGAGGAAAAGTTCTCTGGTTTCCACCCGGGTAAAACAGCGATTATAACGCGACGTTTCGACGACCAAATGCACTGCCGTCATCTTCGCCTAGAAGAAGACGGCAGTGCATTTGGTAGTCGATACGTCGCGTTACAATCGCTGTTTACCCGGGAGGAAACACGAGAAGTTTTTCTTCAACAAATACACTGGAAAGCCTTCGATCTTTGAGATGTCTATGAGGATTCAGAAAAGAAGTTTTTCCTTCAGGAGAGTGGGCGCTACATTTTGTATAGGGTTTTCAGAAAACGTACGAGAAAAACTAGATATCTGCTTGCAGATCAGTGGTCCGGCCCATTTTAGAAAATGGGACAACTTGTTGGGATTCATATAGAAATGAACACACACTAGCGTTGGACAAGATTCATAAACTGGCCGAAAAGGTGTTTGGAGGTCGATTCGCGAACAATAATCCTGAACATTTAGAATCACTAAGGAGGAAACACGTGAGGCTTTCCGCAATATAAGAAACTAATGCGGGTCAACAGGCCTGGAAAGAAACTTATATCTAAAAATGATCATCCTTTCAAAATTAAAGAAAAAGTGCAACCCAAATATTAATTTGTTAACAGATCAATTGGCGACTGGAATTCATTGCCTGTAGAATTAATTACAACTTTTCTGAAAAGCGCTATTCAGTGTAGATGTAGTCTAAGAAAACTACAATAATCATGGGGGTATTATATATATATAGCGTTCGTCCTTTGGCCCTTACGTTTCTCGACTCAATTTCTTTAGGGGCGCCAGGTAATTTTTTGGAACGAAATTACCAAAACAATTTTATTTATAATTAATTTATTTCTCGAGCCATGAAACAGTCAACATCTGCAGGGCGTGGTTATTTATGACATTTTTTTATATATATTTCACCACTGGGATCTCCGTCCCCTGACGAGTCCTCTGACAAACTGCCGAACTGCCTTGCCACGTCTCTGCGCGCGCCTTACAACAACAACACTCTACAATATTCTTATTAAACTTATTAATCTCTATCTGGTCAGCGCGGTAAACAGTGAAGTGGTTTATGAAAAAAGAAATATAAAATAAAAACTGGAAGTGCAGTGAAAAGAAATAAGGGCTATTGGTGGTTAAGCTTGTTTTTTTTTAGGTAAATAGTTTTAATCTTTACGAAGGCAGTTGGTTTATGTTACTCATATAATTGTATGTATGTTATATTTGTATATATGTCATTTTTGTATTAATTTTTTTTGTAGATATATCTGGCACCGGACAAATGCCCAATACTATCTTAATAATAATAATAGTATTTTCCATATTGTTATTAAAATTATAAACATCTGAAAGTATCAAATATATAACCGGCGAGTTCTAGATAGTCCAACGAAATAGATTGTCTATCTTCAATTTTTTTTGTCCCATATCGATATATAACACAGCTGCATTTCCATATCGTTCTTTGAGAAGTTTTACCGATTACAACAATTAGGATTAATTTTATGCCCCATCTAAGAATTGATATCATACAAATTTATAAGTGGAATTTCCCAAAGCAGTATGCAGAATTATCGATACTGTAGTAAAATTATCGATTATACAGCGACCAAATAGATGTCAACTTGTATACAGAGTTAAACATTCATCAAGTATTGAAGATTCTGTAAGCTGAGGAAGCAGATAAACTGAATTAATAAAGTGTATAAGAGAAAACGTAATAATATATATGTATGTAAAATATTCTTGGCAGTGTTTTGTTTTGTCTCAATAGAAAAATTTTATTTTAGTTAAATGCAGTCACGAACGATCCTATGAATACTACTTCGAAACCCCCACCAACTCAACCCAACCATTTGTCGGCACTTATTGCAACAGTGAAGAATCTTACAAAGCAGGAAATTGCACTAACAACACCAAAGCCATCGCTGGAGAATATTTTGACCGAAGGTTAGTTAAAATCCAATCGGTGTCACTATAATAAAATTTGACGTCATATGTTTCTAGTATTTTTTAACTTTTTATTTGTAACTTTTTGAATATCTAAATTAATATACGTGATTTTTTCTGTACATATTTTAAAAAGATAAAATTTCTATATTAGCGGTTAAGATATTATGTTATATATACATTTTTAGGAAATAATTATTTATTCGTCAACCCATTTTAATTCTAACCCTATATAGTTTACTCAACGCCGCATCTGTTTACTGAGATATGGTTCTTCTTTTTTATACATTTCTAGTTCAATGAATAAGCGACGTCAGCTTTTAAGCTCCGTTATAACATGGAAACTCGTTGAAAGGAATTTGTATCCAAGCGTGCGGTGAAGATAAAAAATTACTTCCATACTGTCACAGAATATTTCACCTGAGTCTTAATCGAGCAAATTTCTCGTTAATTATTGTAGTAGTAACGTATGAGTAACAATTAAAAAGTATTAATTGATTTGTCTACTTATAGAGTTTAGGAATTTTCTGGTCTTCGACTACACTCGAGCTGAGCGATGAAAATTATTCGAAATTTATGCTGTAGCTTTTAAGGGATTTTATCCAAATCAACAGCATGGAGTAAAATCGATAAATAAATAAAGGTTTATAACTGGAGAGAATTAAAATACGATGCCACGGAACCTGTCATCAGACAGCCGTATTGGTAGGCCATTTCCTAAATGGAAAGTAGAGTCAAGGGGAAAATATTATAAATAAGTAAACCGAATCAGTTCGTTTAAGATATGAGCTCAAAATGATTTGACGGTAAGGGCTATTTCCTAATCACTTTCTCGCGCTTCTCGTATATTTAAATATAGTGTTCTACCAATGTTCTGACAAAGGCGGAAATTATAATCACTTTATCTTCCTGATACAAATTAGTTTATTTGGCTAATGGAACAAAAACTAAATTTGAATATATAAAGAGTTCTAAACTTAATCGATTATTATAGAGATATATTTGTAAAATTGAAAATGTATATATTAATTATTTAAACAAATTTTAAATTGACTTTTATTTTCACATATTTTATACGTTAAATGACTTTTGCATTTCTTTTGAGTCATATGTGATGTATTGTATTGTAGTTTATGCAGAACCTCACCAGGAATTTACTACTTGGAAACAAACTCTGCGTCTCCATACGCCAAAGGATATGCATAAATATTTTGAAATTTTTTTCATTCTTCAGAATTTATAGCACGATTTATAGAAATTAAAGCATTGTATTTATGTAATAATCATTTAAATTGTAAATATAAAATATAGGTAAGTCTGACCACTGTACTGTTTAGTTTAACATATTGGTAAAAATTGTCAATGCTTTTAGCACTTATTTAATTGTGTTTCAGTTCATTACTTTTAAAGTCAAAGAATTATATGTATATTATGTAAAATGAATAATAAAAAACTTTAGAAATAAATTATATGGAAACTGATATATTTGAATTGATAAATTTTTCCTTGGATGTGAAAACGGTATTCCAGTATCTCCATGTGCCTTATAAAAGGAATTACGTTGTATGTAAATTCATATTTGTCTTGCAAAAGTAAAAGTTTGCTAAAATAAACCGACTTCTCCCTCGAAAGTGTCACCTGGTTAACGTCTTTCTATGCATGTGTACACTAGAAAATTGATTTTTGGTAAAAACAAATTGAGTTGCTGAAGAAAGAATAGCTCAACTTGACGTAATCGTGGTGACACAATGTTTGTACTAAGTACACAATTGTGACAGGTTGACAAAAACGATTTTTCATGATTAATCGCAAAGACCATGGTGAACCTGTAATGGATCTTTAACTCCATATTGTGAACTACTTACGGACACAAAACGCAGCAGATTTATAGGAAAATGATCATTGTTTGTCTCTAGCTTCTGGTTTTGTTAATCCTTCATGTTTCCGCTTCTCCTCTATTCATACGCCCTCTGACACTTGTTAATTCCAAAATACAGACAGAAAAATTTACATGATAATATGAATTTAGCATACAATTTATTTTAAATATTCCGAAGACTAGATAATCTCTAAAAGGCTTTTCAAGTAAGATTTGTTTTCATAAGGTTAATCTTGGACAGTTTTTAATTTTATTTAATAACTATTTGTGTGCCCGACGTTACCCTGGTTGTCATATATCCTTAACCCCAGATTTGACTCAATCTCGGTTGCTTTTTTAATATGCTATATATTTATGTAACACCCGGCCACCCTCACGCCTAAGAGTGTTTCCCTCCTCTGCCAGAAGGGATTGGTAGAAATAATATACATCTGTTTGACCCCGAAAAATATTTATTCGACACAAATATGGTCCATTAAACAAATTTAAAATTTCCACCCCCGTCCCTGGGGATTAAACTGCAAATTGAATGTGATGATGAAACTCGGTGACATCCATAACCCCTGATTTGACTCCAATCTCGGCAGTTATCGCGATCTTTTCTTATTACGCTCCTCAACCCCCACCCCTAATGGTGCTCCCCTCCCAATCATGAAAGAGGTTGAAATTATACACAGTTAACATTGTTTTAATCACTATTAGTCTCATTGACCCCGAAAAATTTCTTATGCGACTTAAATATCGGTCGTTTTAGCGTGTTTAAAAATTTTCACCCCCATTCCTGTGTTTGTTTACTGGTCGCAAAGAAGATGGGTTCGAAATTTGGTGAAATTTGCAACACAGATGTATATTTGTTCGCGGAACATACAAACATACATACAATGCACACATTCATACACACACAAACAGGCAATTTTATTTATTAGAATATGTAGATGTTTCGTACTCTCAAGTAGACATGGGATACGATAAATAGTTATAGAGCTAAGAAACCGCGTGTTAGAGTCTCAAGAACTTACTGAATTTGCGAGAGGAAATGTTCTACTAATTTCTATCTCACTACATAACTTTATAGAATGTGTTTTCTATTGTTTTAAGCGCAGAGAGTTTCCAGGAAAGTCACCAAAATTGTCACTTTAGCTCATCGGCTGTAACCGTGTCCGTAACTTGTGTGAACCAATCATTCATTCATAATTTTGGACACATTTTTGTCAAATTTCATACAGCAGCCAGTTTACAAATTATGAGAGAAACAATCAAGAAATTCCTGAACTTTTGTTTAAATAGAATATTCTTACATTGATTGCGGTAATACTTCTTTCCACAGCATTTATTGTTGGATCGCAGTAAACCAGTCCAGATACCTATCAAACTTAAAGATTATATAAATTGTTACTTACAATAGCTATATTAATACAGAATATTACATATAATTTTATGTAACTGTAATTTTTTTTTCCACACGATCAATGTATAGTGTTTTGTAATTACCTAAAGTGTAAATAAACTATTAAAGTAATCGTAAGATTGTTATTATTTAATTTTGTTCATTTAATCTATTAACTTGAACCAATATAAAACCAGATTTAATTATCCCCAAAATGTAATAATTCCAAACTTTTAAATATTTTTGAACATTATTGCTATTTATTAAGAATTTATAAAAATATTTGCATAAATTGAAACAATTTCATGAATTTAAAGTATACATAAATTTATTTTAATATTTTCAACAACATATAGGTACAATATTCAGCGATTCTTTAGCGGCTTTCTATGAAAATGCTCGTGTGTGGAGAAGACCTTGCGTTGTCCTCATTGCTTTATTCTTCCAATAATCTATTTGGTCTCCTCTTGTTAGTATCTTTGTTCTTGTGTATTTATATACACAAAATTTATTTTTAATAAATAAAAACTGATGTTTTTCGACTTAATGTTGTCCACAGATTGTGGAGGAAACGTCGGATGTATATTATCTAGACATCTATTAAGATATGAAAGTAATTTTGTTTATGTGTGATTAATTTAGTATGTTATAAGAAATAAAAAATTCAAACTTGCAGCGAAATATGTAATTTGATTTAAAATACAAATTTAACGTCATTAGTGTGGCATCGTAGCAAGGCTTCTAATGTTGCAGGTCCTCTCTGTGGAAGCAATCTAGATTCCTCTAACCCTTTGTCTATTGTATATCCTTATGTAGTCCGAGCTGTGGTTTATTGAACGGTTGTAATGAATGCAAAACACTATAAATTTGTAATCAAATTACAGTATCTCCTAAAATAATAAAAAAACGAGGTAAATATGAAAATGACCAGGAATTGAATAAAATAGGGGATTAGTCAGAAAATTAAGTATATTCTATATAACCTGTTTGTAAGTAAATATATATAAAATATTTTAACATCAATATTTTAATATATAACTATATTAATATTTATTACTTGATGAAATCCCAGACACAGGTTTACAAGATATGTTGGGTGTACGTAATATATATTTTACCTAATTTTTCTGAATTATTTATTTAATTAAATATCAGATAAATTTATCGTAATAATTAGCAGACGCAGAATAATCCGCGTTTAAATAGTTTTTGACACCGTGAACAGTTATCAAACTCCACAATACTTTAACTGTGAATTTAGTAACACAAATGTTCGTATGATGATTAAAATACTCTAGTAAGATGTAATCTTTATCTTATTATTTTTTACTAGCGGGATGTCATTTATCTATAACCCTCGATTTGACTCCAATCTATGTTTGATTTTGCGTAACTCCCCTCCGCCCCCAACCCAAGCGTGCTCCACTCTCATGCCGAAAGGAGTTGAACATTTACACACACAACATCGGTAGAAAAATATTTATTCGACGCTAATATCGGCCGTGATTAGATGTTTCAAAATTTACACCCCGTCCACCTCCCACCCTGGGGGTTAAATGCCCAATTGAAAGTCAGTATTAAAGTCAGAGACATCCATAACCCTCGATAACTAATCTTCTTGGTTGTATTCGCGTTATTTTCTTGTAACGCCCGTCTACCACCACCCCTAAGCGTGTTCCTTTACCATCCTGGATGTAATTGAAATTATACTCACATAAAATCGGTAGGAATACTATAATCTCTTTGAAGTCTAAAAGTATTTATCCGACTGAAATATCGGCTGTTTTAGTGAGTTTAGATATTTCCAACCCCGTCCACCCTCACCTCGAAAGTCTTTGTTTCCTGGTAGCAAATATCACGTGTACGAAATTTAGTGAAATTTTCTCCACTGGTGTAGAGTTATGTAAGGAATAAACGAACAAACATACACTTATTTATTAGACTAGCTGGGTGCCCGGCGTTGTCTTGTATGTAATTTATCCATAAGCCTCGATTTGACTCCAATCTACGTTACTTTTACGTTATTTTAATGTAACGCACCTTGATCCCTATCCCTAACCACCCATGCCGAACGGGTTAAATCATTGACCCCGAAATATTTTCATTCGACAAATATATCACCCGTTTGATCATGTTCGAAATTTTCCACCCCAACTACTGTGGGTTAAAAAAAGTATTATTCCACACTAATGTCGACCGGTTACATTGTTACAAAATTTCTACCCTAGCCCAACCCCTCACCACCTCGCGTAACCAATTTTTCATAATCAAACTCAGCGACATCCATAACTCTGGAAGTGACTCGAATTTCGGTTGTTGTTGCGTTATTGCCCCTCCACCCCCACCCCTAAGCGTGTACCCAATTATACACAATTATATATCCAATTATACACAAACCAAATCGGTAGAAATACTATCAAAATCCCGGAAAATATTTATTCGACGCAAATATCGACCGTTTAACGTGTTTGAAAGTTTCCACTACCGACCACTTCCGCTTGGATTTTTGCGTTTCGACATCAATAACCCCGATTTGATTCGAATCTTGGTCTATTCGCGTTATTTTGATGTAACGCCCCACCAAATCCCACCCCTAAGTGTGCTCTCCTCTCATGTCGAAATGGGTTGAAATTATACACAGAGTATATCTACAGAAATATTATGAATTTAAATGACAGCGAAAAATATTTATTGAAAGCAAATATCGGCAGAAAAATATGTTTGAACATTTCCACCCGTGTTCAGCTGTGGGGGGTTCAACTGCAATTTTAATTTCATAATAAATCTCAGTTACATCCATAACCTCTATTTAGACTCCAATCCCGGTTTTTGAATTATTTTTATGTAATGCAACTCCATTCTACCCTCAATGGTTTTCTCCTCCCACCCGATAGGGGTAGTAATTGAACACAGAATATATTAAAAAATATTATGATTGTCATTGACCCCGCAAAATATTTATTCGACGGAAATATCGACAGGTCAATATTTTTGAATTTTTCTACCCCCGCTCACGTCAGCCCAGCTTCACCCACCCTCGCTCGCCTCCACGCGTTACCCAGGTTGTCATAAATAAATCCAGCGACATCCTTTACCTTGGATTTGGGGCGTATCTCGGTTGTTTTCGCTTTATTTTCTTCTAACTCCCCTCTACCCCGACGCCTATCCGTGCTCCCCTCCCATACCAAGGTTGAAATTAATCACATAAAAAGTCGGTAGAAATACTATCAATATAATTAACCCAGAAATATATTTAATAAAAGCAAATATCTACCTTGATTGCATGTTATAAATTTTCACTAGCGTCCACCTCCTACCCCTGGGGTAAATGGCCAATTGAATATCATAATTAAACTCAGCGACATCCATAATCCTAATTTGACTCATTGATTCCGAAATATATTTATTCGACGCAAAAATCAACCGGTTAACATGTTTTAAAATCTCTACCCTCCGCCCAACTCCTGCACCCCAGACCACCCGCGCGTTGCCTAAATTGTCATTACTTAATTCCGCGTCATACATAAACATTATTGTGCTACGAAGGAAACAGCACAGGGCCGTGTCATGAAGAGACGAAAGGAGCGGCAGCATAAGCAACGAAATATAAATAGAGTCTAGAACTATTCAGTAATTAAAAATCTTAGTTTAAAGTAATATATATTTTCAAAACAAAAATAGTACGCTATTAAAGGGGAGTTGCCATGTGGAGTATCTTCATGTAGCCTGTTACTCTAAAAAAAAAATTAGCATTGCTATATTTGCAAGCGATGTTTCCGGGACACTTAATTCGTTCTACCCAATATTTTTTATTGTCGCTCGGAAGCTGACATGAGTGATTCCTCGAGCTTCCGACACACCCTTTTAACGCTTTTAGGACAACAGTGAATTGTGCCAATAGTACAGGTGAACTCCCTTTGTGAAGTAGCCTGCCTGAATGACAAAAAATAAAACTATCAAAATAATCGCGTAAAAATAATTTAGCGCTCTTAATGTTGGCCATAAAGACTGAAATAAGAAACCAATTGAATGTGTTGCGGTGTTTCAGTTGATGAAACTTTCTTCTGCGACTCAATATATCTCATTAAGATTGTTATTCTGGAACAATATTGGTATATATAATTTCAAGAATTTTTGCATTACCTAAAAAAAAAGAAAATTGGTAATTAAATTCTAACGTACAGAATACTGATGGTTAGTAGAAAGCCGTGTATGTGCCTGTTATAGAAAATCTTGAAGTCTTACTGGTAGGAGAAACTGCGCAATGACGTTAATGTAGGAATGTAAAAATTTATTACGAACTGCGAAACAGGAATTCATCATAATATTATTATATTCTTCCGTCTGAAAATAATGTTTTATTATTTCAGTGGCTTAACTGCTTCACTTTAAATTATCTTTAACCAGTCTATAAGCTTTTATTCTTAGAAAATTGAAAATACGTATTTACATGGATTACTATTAAATTATAGTTCTCCGTCGACTTCAAGAACAGAAACGACCAAAAGTAAAGATAGGGCACTTCCTTCATAATCAAAGGCATAGTTTATGAGAATTTCCACAACACAATGACCTTTGTGCATCGAAATCCAATTATCCGGTCGTGAACTACTTTAGGCGTTGTGAACACCTAAAGTGATAATAATACAGCCAAATAGAGTTCGAATACATATCCCATATTGGCATTTTTGGTGGTAATAACGGATCGAAGTTTTGGCAAATAACAGAGGCGTAGACTCGGCGACGGCGCGTTTTCGACAAAAGAAGCCGTAAAAAAGATTAAGACGCAGCCTTAAGTGCTGGCAATAAATCGGCAAATCGATTCGAAAATACTTTGGAAGGAAATATCGATACGCATTAGAGGGAAATCCTACCGACCAACACCTGTAGGGGTTAGGTGACGCCTGGAGTGTGACGTTGACTACAATGATTAGTCAAGCCGATTCCCACGAGAGCTCGAAAATGGAGAGTGGGACGATAACTTAATACAGATGAAAAGCTAGCAGAAAGAGCAGTTAAAATAAAGTTTAGGTTAGGGGTAGACAGTTGCAGTTGGTGAATCAGAGTTTCGTCAACCAGATTTAATTTATGACGGATTATTGAGATAACCACATGGAAAGAGTTTTTCTAATTGCGGGGGTACTTTCAAAGTATTATATATAAGAGTTAAACGTTACAAACCATGGGCGGAATTTAAATAAAAACCCTGGCTATTTAACTGAGAATAATGATAGAGCAGGGAACAAATAATGGCATATCTTTGTGTCCAACTATTTTGATCATAAGTTGTTTCTTATTTAAGTTGTTTGGCAGGAAGCCCAAGTACGAATACGCATCCTTGCCAATCATGATTATAATCAGGGTTGAGTTACCGGAACTATGCCCAGGAGTTACTTCATGTTCTAAGCAGACCACTTAGGCCCTCTTGTGAAGGCTTGCTGAAAGTTATGCTGACAACTGAACTACTCTTAGCTTTGCCGAGACTCGCTAGCGTCTCTCCGTTCAGCACAAAATTACCTAATGCAAAATCGGAAAGGGGAGTGGGACAAAAAATTCAAACTTTTATGGAAATAACGGTTTAATAATAATATTATTATTATTATTTTTATTTAAGCAGTTTCGTTGCAAAATATGAATGAGTCCGCAATACTAAATATGTTTTCTTCAATATCTCTATCTCGCTTCCCCCCCCCCCCCTCTTTCTCTCTCTCACTCTCTATATATAAATGTCTGTCTGTGCCCCTAAACCATTTATCCGATTGCAATAAAACTTTGGCGATTTGTTGTGCACACCCTCGCAAAGGTTTCTATCGTCCTTTCGAAGCGTTAGGCAGCTCCCAAAGGATGAACGGGGATTAAATTTAAAAACGGTTGATATTATCGTTGATTTATACTTTTTGGGGTCTATGTGTTGAATGCTTTACATCCAGATGTATTGAGTATATCCTTAAAGGTCCTTAAAGGGCCAATAAGGAAGGAGGTGCAGGGGCGTAATATAAACATTACGCGAAAAAACCGAGAATGGTGTAAAATCCAGGGTTATATAAGTCACTGAGTTTAATTCCGACAGTCACTATATCACTTTCTGTCTTTCAGCCCCTACGTTTTCGGGTGAGGGATGAATTTTAAAACAATCTGAAAATTTAGTTTTCGTGGTCGAAGATATGAACAGTTTATTATCTTCATCACATTCTTTAGTGTATAATTTCAACCCCGTACAACAGGAGAAGTCAGAATCACTAAGGGAGGTGGTGGAGGGATGTTAGATAAAAAACGCGAAACAACTGAGATTTGTGTCAAATTCAGGGATATAGAATTGAATGAGTTTAATTCTGACTTGCACTACGTCAGTTAAGCTGTAGTTCAGCCACTAGTTGTGTGGGTGAAAGACCGTTACATAAAGGTAATGATTAAGCAACTGAGATTGGTATTGAATCTGGGGTTATGAAAGTCACTGACTCGGACATTTACCATATTGTAGCTCAATCTTAAATGTTATACACATGTTACTTACGATCCAGAAACAAATACCTACCGCCTCTAGGGGTGGGAGTGGAGAAAGTGGAATTTAAAAACATTCCCAAACGGTTATTATTAGCGTCGAATGAACGTTGTAGGGGTCGCTTAATTTGATAGTGTCATTATAGTATTTTTAAGTCAACTTCAAAAGAAAATGGAAGCACCCCTTATCGTACTGGAAGTTTTATAAGGGGCTTATGGAAGAAGTAAAGAAGAAAGACCGACATAAGTGTCGATTCCGGATTTAGAAGTGACGCTGAGTTTAATTCTCGCATTAACCATGGTGGCTAATGAAATTTTATGTTCTACTTAGTGGAGGTGGACGTGGTTTACAGAACGTTACCCGGAGTAGCTTTGATCCGGTTAAGTTACCGGGTAAATTTTCGATTTTCTTAGCGCACTATCTATATGTTGGTCTCTCTTTAGCTTAACGTTGTATTTTTTTATGGTACCGGGAGTAGTTTTGGTAGTAGTAGTTTTAGCCAGCGAGTATTCATTTTACTGTTTTAATTATCCATTATTTTTAGACATTTTTATGTAGCGGAAAACTTCCCGAATACCGTCAGTCATCATCCTGGTTTATTTGAAGTTATATGGGGAGGGGAATGTAATTTATTATTATTCCCTTTTTTATTTCAGCAGTTCCGTTTCAAAATATGAATGAGTCTGCAATACTAAATATGTTTTCTTCAATCTCTCTCTCTTCCCTCTCCCCCCTCTCTCTATATATATAAATGTCTATCTGTGTCCTTAAACCATTTATACGATTGCAATTTCTCTTGATTCTGGTTAAATACAATGTTTACCAAGAGGTTAGTGTCGAATCAATTCCTACTACGGGTTAACGCCGGCACTCAGATAGTTGCTGTATATATTTTTCTTAAACTAAGTATTAATATTAAAAGAGGAAGATGTTTGTAGTATGAATAATATCGTGGATAAAGAAACCTATTGTCGCAGGGAAAAACAGCCCTGATTTAAGTCAATAATGAAAATTATTTGGAAGGGTGTTCATTTCGGCTAGCGTTTTTTTAACTCTGTAGATGAGTTATATAGCATAGTCTTGCATCGATGGTGGAGTGACAAACCACGAGAATACTGAAAGTGGAGACACGAAGAGAATTTACAGCTCCGATTAAGCAAGGAGCGAATGAGGAATTTATTTATATTTACAGGGGCAAAACGCTTTCGGGTTCAGGCTACGAGGGATGAACATCAAGGGATCACTACTAACGGACCGGCTACAGGAGTATAGGTCCTGTCCCACACTGATGACGTAACGGCTCTTATCCACCCCATAACGGAGTGCCAGCACCTGCGCTCCACATCACGATCACGTCATGTGCCACTCCATGTAAGTTTACGTTGTAGCCATTTCGGTATAATCCCTAACCACCGTAAGAACTGTAGTTTGAGACATGACAATCCGTTTGGTAGCGTAAAAACTTCGGAAGTAATTTTATTAGTGTAAAAATACGATCACTGTCATTCTTACTCTGGCTCTCAGTGTTAACATAAGATATTGAATGTTTTTTCATTCATTTAAAAGTTATGTTCATTGGTGGTCCACGAAAATACTGTGAGAAATTCTCATGTTGTGTTAGACCTAATTAGATCCTATTGTTTGTGTTAATCAGTTGAAATTTAAAGTGCATAAAATATTGACAGAGTAAAATTTATATTAATAAAGAATTGTGTAAAGAGTTGTCTGTAGATGAGCATAACTTTTCATGCAATACGTTAATAAATGTTCATTGTTTTTTAATGTCTTAAAAAACGTTTATTTATTCAAACTCGGCCCGTTGCTAGAATTAAAAGATTCAAATCAAGGGTTTAAATATATTTTAGTCTGGCGAGAAATCAAATCATGAAATGTCTAGGGTTTTTTTATCAACAAAATCGTCACTCAGATTAATTTGTTTCAGCTTACTACGAGGGTGGTCTGAAAATTTTCCGACCTCAACGTGAAGATGGCAGCACTAGTAAATAAAAGCTAGTGAGTTTCGTTGTTCATATGTTAACAGTTACTCACCAAAGTTTCGTTCATTTTAGACGCGCAGTTGTTATGTAGCAGTCGTTTGAGTGAGTCTATGTGAGTGTTTTTGTGAAAATGGAGAAAATCGAGTATCGAGCTGTTATAAAATATTTGTTTTTGAAAGGCAATACGCCTACACAAATCAAAGATGAGTTGGATTCTGTGTATGGGGACACTGCACCATCATTTACCAGAGTGAAATTTTGGGCAGCTGAATTTAAACGTGGCCGTAAGAGCTTGGGAGACGATGAACGTAGGAGACGGACAAAAACTGCAAATACCGACGAAAACATCGTCAAAGTTCACCAAATGGTGCTACACGACCGCAGAATTAAAGTGAGAGAGACAGAAGAGGTCATGAACATGTCAAAAGAACGTGTTTGTCGCATATTAAATTATCATTTAGGCATGAGAAAGCTGTCCGCGCGTTGGGTGCCGCGTTTGCTCACGTTAGACCAAAAACGTGTTCGAATGAACATTTACAACGCTCTGTTGGAATAAATCCGAGGTTTGGCGCCGATTAATTACTGTAGATGAAACTTTGATACATCATTATACCCCCGAAACAAAAATACAGTCCAAACAATGGACTGCAAAGGGAGAAACGGCTCCAAAAAAAGCAAAAACTGTTTTTTCAGCTGGGAAAGTGCTGGCGACTGTCATGGAGTTATTTTAATCGATTATCTTCAAAAAGGAAAAACCATTACAGGAGCATACTACGCATCAAGACAGGATGAAGGCAGATCTTGCGGAAAAACGGCCACATATGCAGAAAAAGAAAATCCTGTTTCAGTAAGACAACGCACCGTTTCACATCTCAGCGGTTGCCATGGCGAAAATCCACAAATTATGAACTGCATGACCATCCAGATCTAGCCCCAAGCGACTTCTTCTTGATCCCTCATCTAAAATTTGGGCTCGGAGGACAGAGATTTTCGTCAAATGAAGACGCAATCACCTTCGTGAACAATTATTTTGCAGAGAAAAATGGCGAGTACTTTTTGGACGGGTTACAGAGATGGGAACATCGCTGGGAGAAGTGTGTAGAGTTACAAGGAGACTATGTTGAGAAATAAAAATAAAAAATTAAAAAAAAATATCTTCTATCATTGTTGGGCCGGACAATTTTCAGACCACCCTCGTATGTCATAATGGAGTCATATATTTTACTTTTCACACACAAGTAACTAGCACTACTGGAAAGAGTCATACCTTGACATATATACATACATATCAAGCATTTGAAGAAAATCAATAATTAAATAAAAACATAGTTGATGTCAGTGATATCAGATATGATATTCGCTTTGAACGATACACATTCCGAACATGGCCTTCGGTGGTATTCAAATATGGACGTCGTGTTACTAGCGGGCTAAATAAAGATTGATGTTCTTTGCAGCAGAAACACTCCGCATATCTAATAAGAAATTCTCCAGAGCAGTTGCGAAGAATACGTGATGTATAGTGCATTAAGTCTATCCAAGTCAAAGCAAGCAAGACTGCACGAATAACTCCACAGAATATACAACTTGAAAAGACTGCAGGCGGTAATATTTTCCACGGCTTCATCTTTGACTTCATTCCAAAAGGAAAAAAAGAAAATAACCACTATTTTAAAATAAAACACTATTTTAACAAGAATATGCTTTAATTGACGTAAATCAGAGAAAAATTAGACTCGAAACATTCCCCTTTCAACACGACAGCCAACTGTGCTAACGCTCAACCGATCTGTCGTAATTAATTGTTCGTATCAGCGATACCGGTAATACTGCATTTGACATAGATACAATGTAATGATTTCATGAAATAATGAATCATTAGTATTTTTAAGCTCTTCGTTGCTTTATTTTGTAATTATACGCGATGTTAAACATAAATTAGCGCTCATAATGCTAACATGATGACATCACTATTTGAAAACTTTTATTTTCCAATAGTGGCCATAAATAATGGTAATAATTGAGATATTTAATTAATGCTGTAATCACGTTTTATAAACAAATAACTTTCAACTAGAAATTGATGCCCTTTGGACGATAAAAAATTCTGTATGACGTGGGTCATTGACGACTCAATGTAATAAATCTTAGTCTGTAATTTTGGACTAATTAACTTAATATTTTTTGGCCATTTTCAACTTAGTGTCCAATCTTTGCACACATTTTTTTTCTATAGTTGTGCAAGTTTGAAAATTCCCGTGCGACATAAATTCGCTTTCAGCTGCCCGAATACACTGACACACTTCTTTAAGATTATCTTCTGGTCACGTTTGTTGGCCTCGCAACTGTTTATTACATATCCGAATAAGATGGTAGCCGGAGGATGCTGCGTAAGGGTGGGAAAGACTTTCCCGCCATTGGCAGGAGCAGTGTGAGGCAATTAGTTTTCGCGTAACAGGATGATCTTCAAACGTTTCTCGCACGATGTACCACGGAGCTTCACAAGGGTCTGGATGTAGCTGGTACCAGTTATGGTCTGTCCAGGTTCGATAAATGCAACCCTCTGGATCCCAGAAGACCGCATGTGTCATTGCTTTCTTCCATGATGGTGAAACCAAATGGTTTTTCTTTCGTATGACGGGAAAATACTAAATAATTAACAAAAATAACAGAATAATTTACAAACTTCATCAAGAACATCACGCCAAATTTAATATGAGCCTCCCAAACTAAAGGGGGCAGTTAAACTGTGCAATAAATGTTAATACTTTGGAAACCACAGGGCCACTGAATTCACATGGCATCTCTCCCGTTTGTACTAGGGCCAACACACAGCTAATCATCAAGGCTGTCCTATTCAGCTCACGGCCCTATGGCAACATCACGTCAAGCACGAACGTTGCTTTCCAGAACTCAAATCCATTGCACCCCAAAATTAAGTCAAACCAAACGTAACGTCAGTTTCAAATATCCACTACTCAAACAAAATAATCTATGTATATTATTAATCTCAGAAACCAAAACGTTCCCCACATACGTTCATAAATTATCATTTATAAAATATACCGAGATTTACCACAGTCAAAGCACCAATCGAAAATTATATTTTTATCCACCCCCGTCCTTGACGAAGCTGTTCAACTGGTCAGAGTGCAAATGAAACTTAACATTGAACAACTACAAGTATTCTATTCCGTGCCAGAATATTGTATGAAACGAAATCTCAAGTGATTTAAGTGGAAACAATCTGAAGTGGCGGTCATTTGTTGTGGACGATTTCTCCAGACTGCTATCAATCAACTCAGACTCAATGAGATAATCCACAGTAAGCCAACCATTCTTGTCTTTTCACGGCGGTAATCCAGAACTGCTCGATATTTGCACCACTAAAGGTGTCATCGATCAAACAAGCGTAGCCCAAGTGATGATCGGACTAGCAGCCAATTATTCTCAATCCCACTTATATGAAAAATTCTTTCAACTGGATTACACACTGACACCCATGGGTATCCTGACGTCACACACAGATTACTTAACAGATAGACAACAAGTATATTCCACACTTTACGTGCATGTATTATGATTAGCAAACCCCTAGTAAGTTACTAACGTATGGCCCAAAATCTTCTGATATAAAGTGAAAAACACATTTATTTTGACTTAAAACCATAAAAAAACACTATAAATATTTATATTTCAAATTACAATGATGTATATTAATTGGACATTTACGTAAATATTTTAAATAATCCCATAGCTAACTTCGTCATCTTCTGGATATAGCTGCGACATGGAAGGTGTTAGTTCAGCCTGCGGCTTCAAGTCAGAAGGGACAAAATCACATAACCTTGCTAACTTGTAAGTAATTAGGTTCGTCTTACACCGCAGGCGTGAAACGTCGTGTCTAATGATATTATGGAACGCAACTACAAGCTCTGTGTTGGATGAAAGCATTATGCATTGATGCGTTGAAATATGATTCCATGTAATTTTATATAACTATACACAGGGATAGAAATTAATGCTTACTTTGCCCATTTATGGTTTATGTGTCGTTGCATCTCATTGTATTATATAAATTTATTGATGTCCTAAAATGAATCATCAGGTGAAAAAGCTGCATACAAGAACATTATTGACAAAACTAATACAAAAACTTCTCAAATAATCTGAGTCACGATACAATTTTTGTCTGATTGAAGCTTTAAACCTTTGGGAATTATGAGCTACTTGTAAATATAAAAATTAAAGATAGAGCTGAAGATTAATGCGAGACAGTTAGTCCCGCAACTTGATAGTGGTTGCAAAAATATAATAAAAATGTTTCTGTTTCAAGTATTGCAAAAGATAAACTAAACCAATTAATTTTTTGGATGGGTAAAAGGCTACATGAGGGTAATCCACATGGTAGCAACTCCCCTTTAATAGCATAGGAAGGGATTTGAAAGGGGGGATGCGAAAGGGTAGAGGAAGGTAGCCAAGGGTTAACTACGGTTTAAGGATCCTACCCGGCATTCGCCTAAAAGTAATTCAGGGAAAACCTTTGAACAACCTGCATCGGGTAGGTCGGGCATTAGGTACTTGTCCCTCGCTCTTCCGATAGCTGGAGAAGAGTTTGCTGTGGGGACGCAGCATTCCCTTCTCCATGTCTTGACCAGTTTAGGAGGCAGCTGGCCGACTATTTCAATGGGAATAGCGAACAACTCTTACCGTATGCCCATGGTCTGTGACCCCGGAACATACACCTCTCAAAACAGGCCGAGGTGCCTCGGCTTGTGGGAACCTTAGTTCAAAAACGGAAAGGAAAAGGCATACCCAAAAGTAGCCCCTTCGTATCTCTCCTAAAAGGTTCTGCCTGCGAGAGAACATCCCTCGCAGGTTACATGCGAGAGAATCCTCTCGTAGGCTCTTATTTACGTTTCAATGGGAATCATTTCTTAAAGTTTTTGACCATCTAAGTTGTATATATAAACTGAGAGTAAATAACACAACAAAATTGTTTTAGATATTTATATAATTAATGTATGTGATATGCATAGATTATATCTAATATAAAATCCATTGTATCAAAAATATAAAATATACCCAGCGCTGAACCTAGATTCTTTGCGAAACTGTCCTTGGTTTAAAAATGAATACATCGATGAGAATATTGGAGAATTATTTATCAGTTTGGGCCTGAATAACTGCAAAATCTCTATTAACTAAACATTTTGCTGCAATTATCATAATATAATTTAAGACTGATTTACGACATGTGAAAGATTATCGACAATTAATAAAATACACATGCCCGGGAGTCGACAAGGATAAGTCATTCGCAAGAGCACGGCGTATAAGTCGAGGTTCCATGCCCAGTAAGTCGAGATTTTTCTAACCTAATTCGGTAATCATACCCTTAGTGCAGAGCTTTGATTAAAAACATTTAGTCTAGTTTTGAGGTCAAGAAATCATTTAAAAAAATAATTATTCCATATTTTTCATTTGTGATTCGTTGTATTCTCCATTTTATTTCCTTGTTCACACTGGTTTTCAACATATCAGATATGTTCACCGTAAATATTTATTGTATTAGGGAACATCACGTAAGTTCATGTATATTCGGAAAAAAATATTTCCACCGTCATAATTACATGTGAACGAGTATTAAATTTCTCATACTTTTTGAGATGTATTCACGTATATGAAATACGTTTATGCTTTCATTAATTTTGTTTCTCCTTTATCTCGCAACTAAACAGCCACAAATGACTATCAATTGAAGAAACATTACACTTTCAAATCCCTTCCCTGCATTCAGCCGATCAGGTGTTTTTTTAAAAAAGATAATTTAAATTTTCCTTGTTTCTTTCTTATTTGATAAATTTAAAAATGGTAAAAAGTCATACTTAGAACACTTCGTGGAGGAGATTCAGAAACAGGATTACGTCACCAATGCTACAAACAAAATTAATCAATTTTCATTGTTCCACGGAAACAAAAGTTCTGGATTGTACAAGAGAGATCCAAATTCTTTTGTGCCCTTTCACTTTTTTTCCAATTCCATCTAAAGAGAAACTAATGCCGACTCGCATCTAGGCGATAAGATCAATACGCCCCTTGGCGTCGTCATTACACGTCTCTTTTCAACGACGAAATTGCTAAAACATTCAGACAAGAGGTCCAAACAAATTGAGTGGAGTTATACGGTTTACCACAAGCACTTTTTTAACTAACAGAGCGAGGAACGGACGTAGATTTCAATAGTTTCTACCCTAAATATGGACTAATCTCGTGGATTCAATTAAATGGAGATGGTTGTCTACTCGTAGTGTTCAAGTAAGTTTTCATGTTGGAATTATTCAGTGAGATGAAAATTTTTTCTCACTGGAACAATGACAGATTTATATTTGGGTTTCTTGGTTTTCGTATACAATATTTAACATTTGTTGTCGCAGTATTACGGTCTATTTTCTTTGGCGTTTGATTCACTTGATCACTTTATTCATAGGTCTTTTGTTTTAAAGTGAAATGTTTCTAGTTAATGTTTTTCTTTACCTCCTGTGGTGTAGGGGTCAACGTGACTGTCCCGCATCACAGAGGTCCCGGCGAGGGAGTGGATTTTTTTGTGCGTGAGAAAAAAAATCGTCAATTAGTCCCCCGAAATGGTATAATGAGTAGCCATAATGCGTCGCTAATTACCTGAAAGTATTAAAGCTCATATTAAACTCATGATATTCTTAAGATTAAACTTCAGGTATTTACACCCTGATAGGCTACCAGTAATTAAACAATATTTTTTGGGTTAATATGAGATTTGATTAAATAAATTTCACAATGCTCCATTTTTAACAGCTGGAAACAGTACTTGTTGATAGATGATAGGTTTGTTAAGTAGAGTAACAAGCTACATGTCTGTTATCCACGTGGTGGCAACTTCTCCCCTTCAATAGCACAGGAAGTGATTTGAAAGGGGGAATACGGATGGATAAAGTAAGGTAGCCAAGAGTTTACTAGGGCCCCCGGGCTATAGTTTAAGGATTCACCTAAATGTGATGCTGGACAAACCCTAGAAGGCCTGCATCATATAGGTCAGGCACTTGGTACTTGTCCCACGTCCTTCCGATGGCGGGAGAGAGGTTTGCTGTGTTGACGCAGCATTCCCTTCTCCGTGCCTCGACCAGTTTAGGAGGTAGCTGGCTGACTGTTACAACAGGAACAGCGGACAACTCTTACCGTATGCCCAAGGTCTGTGACCCTGGAACATACACCTCTCAAAATATACCGAGGCCTTGGCTTGTTTTTTAGAGTAAGAGGCTACATGAGACTGACAATCCACATGGTGGCAACTCCGCTTTAATAGCATAGAAAGGTATTTGAAATGGGGAACGCGGAAGGATAGTCTGCTGCTGACAAAATTTAACTAATGAAGATATTTAACTAGTCAGCAAGAGTTCACACGCATCGAAAAATTATTTTCTGTATATTTAAATTTTTTATATTAAATTATTTAAATCAAATTTAAAACAAGTGAAAATTAAATATTAAAACTAACCTTTAATCCTGGCAATATATAAATGTTTATAGATATAATATATCCATTCCTTATAAATATTTAACAGAAGCTTTCAGCCTCAAAGCAGATGAATATGATGAAGATAAAAGACGAAAGCTTTTTTAAATAATTATGAAGAATGGATATATTATATCTTTGAAGTTTTATATATTGACAGGATTGAAGGTTAATTTTAATATTAAATTATTTATATTAAAGTATATTTTTAGCGTGAAGATTTCGTGTAGGAATTTCATACTGATGTGATTATGTCATTATCAGTAGCTCTTCATTTCTATACTTAATAAGGATAAATTATCCTTCTTCAAGAACGCATTTGAATTAATATTGGATTCTAAAGCCTCCAAAATTTTTTATTAAAATTATTGTTTCCAATCGCGTCAACACTAAAAGCCATTGGCGATTTTCCATAACTTTTCCTTGATTATTTTACATTTGTATCATATTATATACAGAAATTATTCTCATCCTAAATTTTATTACTCTAATTATAAAACAAATGGCCTGTCGCACACTTTACGAATTTTATTACCGTTAATCAAATACCCGCAATCATTATTCATTATTTTTCTAATCAATTTGTGGTAAATATGAATTATTATCACTTAGTGTACTCCCAGAATTGCTGATATCTGTCTTACAATATTCAAATATTTGAAAATATAATTTACTTCCCGTTATTATATTTTTGAAGGCACCAATTTTATTATGACTGTATATTTCAAAATATATTTACGCTTTACTCATTTAATTTACCTTGCACACTTGCGAAGTTTATATTTGAATGTTCAGTATTTCAAAATAGTCCACACATAACATTTTAATGAAAAATGTACAAAGTATTTTAATAAACAAATACTAAAAAGCGCCATTTTTCGGGTATGCCTTTGTCGAATATTAGTTACTGGACCTCTATGCAATTTTTATATAATGAAAAATTTTTCGCGTCTTTTTTTACCTGCATTTTATTATATTTTAAAACCCTTCCTACATGCGTTAGTAATACTGTTAATTAATTGCATAACTCTTAGTTCCGTATGGAACTTAAAGACAGTAAAGATTGATAAATACTGATGCATTTATCAGGTTATTTGAATATTTATGCTTTAATTGGTTAACTGTTCAATTATTACTCAGTTAAAGTTATACTATAATTAAAATGCATTAAGGATTTTTTTTAATATTATAGTTTTATCTATTCGGGTAGAATATTAATTGACTATTTACCGTGTTAAATTCCTCCTAAGTGAGTGTGAATGTATGGAGGAACAGGCGATAACTTTAGCAGATTATCCTTGGAGAGGCGATACAGGACACCTAATTGCTTGAAGCTGTTTGTTTTCCGTAATCCAACACACGTGTTATTATGAAACATTAACGGAGCCACAGCAGGGGATAGTGTGTCGAAACTGTTAGACACTGGCCGGTATTTGCTACATCAAATACCTCCACACTCCCGAGTTAAACTTTCAGTTACGATCAGGATTTTATAATACTTTAAAAGAAATAGACAAAATTAGTATTTTTTCTAATTTCATAATTTTACGTTAATAGAGGTTTGGGGGTATCAAATAATACAGAGTATTTTTCTAAAAATGTTTTACTTGTGCTTTTACAAATTTACACACATTTGCACAAACACAAAGAAATGGTTAAGTCTTACATATTTAGCCTTGAATGTTAGTTATAACTAAAAAACGATCTGGCTTACAATCGCAAGCAAAACACTGTTATCGTAAGAAAAATACGTGCTTCACTTTTTAGCCCACGGAAACGATAAGATGCATTTATGTTTACTAATGCAACTAATCACATGCATTTTTCTCTTTAATGGTACTGATTGATTCTGGCGTTAAGAAAAAGTTTGTAGAATGTTGTGTATTACAAATTCATGAAATCGACGTTTTTGACAGTTTTGTTTGTTGTTAAAAACTACTTTTCTCATCGTTATTAGTCATACATATGGATGGTGAAATGCAACTCATTTTGTTTCTTGCGTTTTTTTTGTTCGGATTACTCAATTGCGCAGCCCAATGAAATATAGAATAATTGAAATAATCAATATAGCGAGGAGCTATGAATTCTCTGAATCCACGACATAATTTTTCGTAAACTGCCTTTTTACGACACAGCAACCTTTCTCACGATATGTTTCTGAAATAATGTTTATGCAAGACATTGCTTCTTAGCTTACTCGTAATTCAAGAAAACACAGCTCTATGATCACTCATACACTCAATACGGATACTATTATCACTGGAGTAATAAGCATACATGTTGTTTAAATTTTCTGGAGCAATGTTTATGTATCACACAGTGGAGGTAAATCACATTAACTTTCTGTACTTATGGTTTAAAATGTATATTAATATCAGATAGCAATCAATTAAATTTTTTTAAAATTTTTTTGGGACTGTTCAAATGCAGGCTTCGACGCCGCCGTCTGACACTGGCACGTCCTGAATGGAGGCGTCGTCGCTGCCATCTTTGGGCCAGCTGCGGCGTCGAGTCCCGTTGGCTGCGTCGAGAACGACGCTGATATCGGCGCCTCGGCACGTCACGTAACGAGTGCCTCTGCGGTGCAAAGATCCGTCATACCTGTAGTAGAAAAATTTTATCGTATAGCATAAATGAAGCATCAGAACAAATCTTACAAGTCGAATTGTTCAACGGAAATGTAATGAATAATATAATGAAAAGGAAATTAATTAATAATTAAAAACATTTTTGACTTGAATTGTTAGCGGCAAAAACACAGAAATTAAACTTAAGAATGGACAATAATAACAGGTCTAAACCATTGTAGGGGCGCTAAGGGTACATAAAGTCAGTCGGCGATGAAGGACGGCTGAAAGCGGTCGGTATAGACAGAAACCAGACTTTTCAAAGTATTGAAAAGTAAAGATGTTAAGTAGAGGCAGAGTGCAGCATTCACCCTGATATTGCTTCGCAAAGATTTCGGAGTGATAGAGTTTATGCAAGATAACTGTGAACAGTCGCCGTAGAGGAATTATTTGAAATACCGCAAATTGGAATAATTGCGGAAATAAGTCGTCTTAGAAATATTGCTAATCCAACAGTGAAGTGTAGATTCAGTGAAAAGAATGGCCTGTTTTTAGAAAATTGAGTTAAAATTACCCTGGTACCAGAGAAACTGTAAGTCATACCTCAATTAAATTATTATTGTAAACCTTTAATTAAAGATAATATCGTCAGATTTCTGATTTTTTTGAGTAAATGTGGTGTACGGGCATAGTTTCACAGTAATTTGATTGTTTAAAATATAAATAAAAAACTTTTCTTTATTTAAAAGCCCAGTTAAATACCCAGAGAGACAGAGTAAAATTTTTTGATTATACGCCGGAAAATTTTGTAAAAATTCAATTTAACCAATGTTGTAACTTGAAATCTTTATGCATCTAATGAATTAATGTGTTTGTTTAATTAACTAAAAATCTTATTTATTAACATCCTTTCATTTAAAGTTAAAGTAGTTAAATTGATGCATTAACGTGCGGCCTATCATATATCAATTTGTTTAATTTAGTGACAGACCACAAAATTGGCCTCCTCAACGTGTAGCATATTTTGCTTTTGTTTATTTAATTGTATTTACATGCTTGAGTGACACAAATTTATGCACCAACGTGGGGCACTATTTCATTTTAAATTGTTTAAATTTGTGTTTACCAAAGTATATAACAGCTGTAAATCTTGATTCATCCAAGTGGTCCTTTGAAGAATAAACATTTATCGTAAAATATAAAATACGCGGTATCAATAAGAAATTCATCTACACATCCTCAATGTTTATTGATCACAGGTCTGCTGAATGATACGTATAAAAGTTAAACCGGTAGAAGAGACGCTTACTTAAATTATGGCGCACGTAGCTCGAGGGACCAATAACTGTAACACTGCGATAATAGTGCAACTATTACCAAGTAAAACGTAATTTCTTCTTCAAAAATGTTTACTGTTGTGCGATAGTAAAAAAATTCAGTTTAATTAGGGAATTATAATAAATTTTATTGTATTAAAAATATTCGCAAAGGCATGGGAGCTTGATATATGTCAGCGTGAGTTTGGTAGCGCCCAGAAGTTGCATGACTAATCTCACGACAGGGTCGGCAGGCAAGTACCAGCTGAAAAATGCAATCATAAACCCAAGTACAAAAAGGAGACAAACATGTGATTGGAAAAATTTTGTAAGTGTGACTCACATCACTTCCTGACATAATACATATTTATTTTATTTTGAAAATTTGAATTTATTTTGTATTTCATGAAATTCTTCCAATTAATTGGAAACACCAATTAATTTAATTTTAATAGGGTAAGATTTATAACGAAATACGTAAATGAAATTTCAGTTCTGCTTCAACTAAATATTGAAGCTCGATTGGAAAATTGATGGTAACGGGTATATTCACGGATCTCTGTAAAGTATTTTTCTAGTTGACTTAAAATATTTTAATTTAGGATTTACATTCGATTTCAAAAGTAAAGTTAACAAACGACCTCTCTAAATATATAAACCCTCTGACATCCGTCTTATATTGAAGTTAATTCTGATCACATCACGTCATCAAAGGCAATGACACATTTGGACACTTGAATGTTTTGTTCAAATCAAATAAGTAACCTAAGAGTACAGAAGATCAATACCATCAATTTTCAAAATAAAAATAAAAATTATTGTTAAAGAACGATAAAGTCTAAGTTAAGTTAATGCATTAAAATGAAAGTATCAGATTAAATAACTTGATGGTACTGAAGGCTTTGTCTGTTTGATTTCTAAGAAAGTCGACACAATAACTACTAACATGGTATATAATACTTATTTTAACTCCTTTTATTATTGTATTACGAAAATGGGTAAATCTTGGAAATTTTCAATATACAAAAACGCGAATACTACACGGAAATATTTGCAGAGCAACTTGTAAATTAGTTTGGAATTTTAATTTTACACAACGCACACATTTTAGAAATTTCATTAAAATAGTAAAACGTAATTAAATTCTATTTACGACCTATAGAGTTCCATGAATGTGAAACTAGAAATTGTTTCTCTCTAAGAAAAAAAACATCGACTTAAATCAGCATTTATTATTACAGAATAAAGCTAGACTGACTGCCGTTGGATATAAAAAAGGATTGAAAAATATTTATTAATTAATGTAAAAATATCCTATTGTCTGTCTAGTACTCAGTTAATTAATTTTTTAATCAGTCTGTATGCTGTTGATTTGGACTTCAAATTCCCGCAAAAGTACTGGCTTTATTATCATACAAGTTATTGTAATACTTACCAAATATTTATATTATATCAATTTTAATGTTTTTGATTGCTTTTTAAAAGTTAGGGTGTTTAATCTGCATGTTTTTATTTTCTACTTTCTTTTAAATGTCTTTGTTACGTGTTGTTCTTACTCGCGTGTGTGAAATATTTGTTCCCCATTTATGTATTTTAATGTTGTGTACAAAGTCCAAATTCCTCAGTAGAGTACTATTGAAATCAGTAAATATAATTATATTTAAATGCTAATTTTATGAATTTAAGAATTATTTTCTCAGACCTGATAAGTCAACGATTGTTGTTTATTACATTTTAGTTTTATGCGAAAATAATGTGCATCTGATAATTCCTTATCACCTTATGTTTTCTTAGTTTTAGTTATTTTATGAAAATCTTACACGTGATTATTACTATACAGTATTGAAAGGAATCTAATCTTTCATCTCATATTCTCTTTAACTTAATAATTCATTTTTATTTAACTTGACGCTTACGAGAATTTATTTCTGTTCAAAGATAATATATTCGTGCTAGGGAAAAGCTGAACGTGTCTAGAAGTTAAAGTTTCTCTTACGCTATTCACAAACACTCAGGTCGGACGAGTCCCTAAGTGTAGTCAGATTCTCTATTCAGACAGTCGCCTGATTTTGAATTTCAATGGACTGTTGTAGCTTCTTTGGCTTTCAGTGATTTTGATCACAGATTTTCTTCCCAGAGTTACTTTTCAACTGACTATGACGGGTTCCGTAATTTCTAAACACCTAAATTCGTGGTGTTGAATAAATATTTGAAATTTTACATCTACAGGCTCTACCTACGACATGATAGTGCATTCTATGTCGTCCGTGAGTTTTTAACAGACGTAAATCATTGATTTAGACAAGGATGTTAGTGAAAATGAACCTTAAGTCGCCAAAAAGAAGACAAAGAATTACTTAGTTTGTAACAAGTATATGCAGTTGTAAGACATCGATTTGAAATTTAAATAAAATACACTTTTTAGATAGGAGGCCTCTTTTTAACTTTCAAATTTTATAAGTACAGTCTAATGCCGCAACAAAGAAAGTACGTATATTAAAACCTATTAAAATTCAGCAGGCACGAAATGCAGCAAGGAAGTGCAGAGATTGCATATTTGGCATGTCGACATTGAGTATGCAATATGCGTGCATTGAATTATTCAACGCCAGAAGCTGAGAGAAACCAGGTGAACTGACGTACAATTGGTTCCCATACGACAGTATAATCTTTCATCAGAATCTTTCTGAGAGACGTACGCAACTAATTGGTAGTGTAGACATTCTTGTCTGTATGTGTTTGTGACTGTCAATTATGTGTACAGGATGCACAAAAATTTCCTTTAGGACTCGTAGAGTGGATCATGTTTTGAATGGGTACCAATGTCCATGATGTGGAAAAGTTATTTATGAGACTCATAGTTCTTATAAATAATGGCTTTTTATTTATTATTAATTTTGTGTGATATAAATTTATTTGAATTTGATAACAAAATTATTTTGATTCACAATTATAGCAAAATATTATACATACCACTGTGATCAAAAAGTAAGGTGAAATTGTCATTTAAAACTCCCGGGTACTAGGAAGGCAGTTATTTTTTTTCCTAGGTTGGTAGGACTGTCTATAATATTTTACAATCGTCTGTTTGTTAAAAGGTTTAATTATCTTCGAGTTACACGAGTTTTTGTAAACAACCAAAAGTGAATTTTTCCATTTTTGCAATGGGGGTCTTGGTTGAGCAAAGAACAAGCATCAAATTTTGTTTGCGGAACGAATATTCTTAAGCAGACACGTTGAAAATGTTGCGGAAGGCCTTTGGTGATCAAACTATGGCACAAAAAACCGTTTATAAGTGGTACGAGTTGAAAGAGCGCCGAGAACGCGTTGAAGACGAACCGCGCTCTAGACAACCATCAACGTTTACCGACGAGGACCACGTCCAAAAATCCAAAAATTTGGTGCTTGAAAATCGTCGATGGACAATTAGAGATCTCATTGATAGTCTTGGAATATCATTTGGCTCAGCCCAAACCATTTTGAAGAATGTTTTGTGTCTCAAACGTGTCAAGTCTCGATTGGTGCCAAAATCGCTCAATTTTTTGGAAAAAAACCGTCGCGTTGATGTGTGTGAAACTTTGCTGTCTGACTATCAGGACCACTTGAAATGCATCATTACTGGAGACTTTGATTTACTCATACGACTCTGAAACCACCGACCAATCCAGCGAATATCGTGCAAAAGGTGAAGCAAGACCGAAAAGACCACGGCAAAGTCGATCGAAAATCAAGGCCGTGTTGACAGTTTTCTTTGATTATCGTGGTGTGGTGCACTATGAATTCCTTCCGCCGGGCCAAACTGTCAACAAAGAATGTTATTTGAGCGTTATGCGTCGTTTGCGTGAAGCTATTCGTCTGAAACGGCCGGAATTATGGGCGAACAACTCTTGGTTCCTTCATCATGATAATGCACCATCTCATTTTGTATTGGTTCTTCGCGACATCTTTGCCAAAAACTCGACTCATATCGAACCGCAACCACCGTATTCGCCTGATTTGGCTCCGTGCGACTTCTGGCTATTCAACAAACTCAAAAGGCCAATGCGGGGACGCCGTTTTGTCACGATTGAGGAGATAAAAACCGAATCTAAGAAGGTCTTGAAGGCTATACCGGAAAAAGACTATTCCGACTTTTTCGAGGACTAGAAAAAGCGTTGGAAAAAGTGCGTTTTATCGGACGGGGATTACTTTGAAGGGTATTAAATTGATTTGGAAGAATAAATAAAGAATTTATATTTTATAAATAAATTCACCTTACTTTTTGTTCACAGTGGTATAGAGAATACGCACAGTTCAATTAAAAATCTCAGGATGGAATGCGAATAAACTATAATGAAATGGCAATTGATATTTTCTTAAAGAAATTTAATGAAAGATTACCGCGGGATTTGCTTACGTCACCAGCAGGTGTCATCCAGAATTGGCTTCTTTCTGCTACGGAAAGATCTCCATTGTACAGCCCGTTGTAGCCTCGGATTCCTTGTCGTACTCATGCCAAATCGGGACGAGCATAGCAGCATATTTTTTATTTCTGCTATGAGACGCACCTTCCCCTACGTTCTGTCTCGTTCGTTTTACGAAAAGCTTTCTCGCTATTCCCTAAGCAACTCCTCCTCAACATCTGGGCTGACCAGTTCCATTGCCAACTGGCCAATCGCCGCGATGTAAAAAAAAAACGGTCTAGCAGAGCATTGTTTACGCAAGCAAATAATTGTTCGCGTGGTGCGCACTTTGTATCTGCTGGTGTTAAGTCCAATTATATAAAATTTTATACGCCAAATTATAAATGAGGGATACGATCACGCCACAATAAACGTAAAATTTATTAATAACTCGACTCATTATGTCATAATATCAAATAAGAAAGGCAATCTTGATCATGGATTTTAATTAAAGTTTAACTTAACAATCTGTTTTGGTCTTCTTCAAAGGATGGTTAGATCACAACCCACCGAAAACTCGCCACATCACATCTGCTGTCTCTTCAACCTGTTTTGCAGCGTACGTAACTCGTTCCAGCAGATCTTCCTGCGTTTATACAGAAGTTTGCAAATGAAACTCATCTAGGTAAACGTCGAATTGAGCCAAATCCAGTGATCATGGAGGCCTCACGGTTGGACCACCTCAGCCTACCAAAATTTGTGCGAATCGTCGGTCCAGTTGTTTAAGAAGAGTCAAGGTGTGTGCCGTCGCTCTGATAATTAAACAATGGGTTGAATTGTTAGAAAAATTATCTACTGTCACGTCGAATTAAATTTCTTAAGCAAAAGTGTTGGCGTTAAAAACCTGTTTTGAAATGGTTGAAAGAGAGAAACGGTACGGTTCAAGACACAGTTTGTTCTTCAAGACATGATCTTTCTTAGTAGTTCTACAAGTCATACAAACTTTTAAGGGAAATGTTCAAGCACCCTGCATTATATATTACAGTTAAAATTTGAACACCATAGATAGCCGTTCGAAATATATTTTACAATAAGAAAAATTGTTATTTTAGCATCAGGTGGGATGTAAATACAGTTATTTTGGCTACAAAAAAATTGTTTTGGTACGAAAAAAAATCAGTTGACCAAGGGAAGCGTGTTTTTCAATCTCTGACGTCAGAGAACGTTTCAACTATAGATTCGCTGTAGGAGTAAAGTTGTAGGAAATGTGTGAGCCCATCCAGAAACTCAGTGAGATTAGTTACTGTACGTAGCCAATTTAGTAGTTGTATGAGGCATAGGAAATGAAAGAGGAAAGAAAAGGCAAGTATGTGTTACAGTATTGAATCAGGCAAGGTCATTTACGGTTAGGAAATAGTTGAAGAAAATAAGTAAGTTCCAATCTCAGCAACAGCTGTATACAGAGACAGTTCGTCGCGAGAAACAATTACAAAAAATACACCAGAAAAATCTACATTCATCCGAGAACCATAAGGTTAATAAGAAAATGGAATTAAATACTTATTTAAAGTAGTTATTAAATTAAATATTAGTATCCTCTACCAGTAAACAAATTGTACTTTTTCATTTGTGAATTGTATTTCATTACTACATTTAGTATTCTTTTCAAAACACAGATGAGGTTAACTCATAAAAATAAGTTAATTATTTAATACCTTTCTAATATAAATCATTAAACAGCTCTAATACACAGAATGACTTACCTATACAATCAATTTCCACCTAAAATTTAATCATTCTCTCTTGATTTTGTCTGTTATTTGGCTAATATAATTATAATACTGAAATAAAATAAAATAATGTTGTCGTACCAAATTAATGATTTATTATATTCTATAAAATATTGAGTTATTATGTAAAAGTAGTACATAAAATAAATTCATGTAAGCTTTGAATCAAATGAATGATATCTATATAATTTCACAAACGTCTATGCAGTAAACTAAATAAATTCAATATATATTTTGAATATAATATTACAACAAAACGATTGTTCTGGAATGGAATTAAATTTAAAAATGTATAGCGATTTGCAAACCTTCCGGTGGATATGGTTAATATATAAAATCTTTACGTGAGAAATCTCTACTTTGTTCTTTTGTTCAAAATCGACTCAATATTATAACAATTGGGCAGAAAGTAAAAATTTTCTACTAGATGAATCTTTTCACGAAAACAATTTACTGTACTATAAGGTTTTATATTATTTCATATAACATCCAGTAAATTGATATTTATCTGGCATTAAGTCTTAAATAAATTTAATACTATTAAATACGAGAATTACATTTAGTGAAGTTGGACGAAAATATTGTTTTGTTACAACTTTAAGACCTTACTAGTTGATACATTTCTAACTAAATTAGTATACAAAAAATTTCTTCATGATTTTGTTGTATAGTGTGCTTTTTGTATAATCATATAGTAAAAATCTTATCAGGTTCCAAAGTTGGGTCGAAACGTATAAAACAGTATAAAGTGAGATCCAATACAGTCATCGTATAAATTCTGGAGCTTTCGACAGATTTAAAACTTATATTTGGTACGCATAAGTTTTAAATATGATGAATATGCCAGAATCTGTCGGAAAGGTCCTGAATGTAATTCAGATTTTATACGGAGACTGTAATGGTTCCTACGTTATACTGATAATTATCTAACAGTCCAATAGAACAGTATTTTATCGTTATTTTTGTAATTTCATTGGAATAATTTAGCTGTAATACATAAATAATTTTTTCTCAATTAATTGCATATTTATTTTATTTTATTAACATCCTGGAAGTAGAATTAAATTTAGAAATTTATATTGATCAATGTTAACATCATATTTAATCTTTCTTACTTTATTTCTACAACTCTTAAAGTTTCACTTACGCTTGAGTTGTTTCTCTGAAGCTGGATGGTTCTCTCATTACGCCCCTTGATTTAGATTTCCCACATAACGTTTGAAGAAACGCGTGTCTGTACTTGGCCGACATGACGTTGTACAGAATGGGATTGACTGTGCTCGAGAAGTAGTAGAAGCAACCTGTGATGTAATACATCCACTCGTTGATTTCGCCGAAGTTGGGAGCGTCCTTTCCGTAGACGTACATGAGCCTCTGGAGATGGAACGGGGCCCAGCATACGAAAAAAGCCACCACAACCGCAGCTGCAACAGTACAAACGTATACAGACGCGGGAAGAATCTCTTCAATTCCTTGTATAGTGATTCAAACACAGACATTTTGGATTACTCACTAATAAATATACTAATATCACGTACATCGATTAGCAGATTATTCAGCAAACGTAATTTCTATGGCCGTTCATATATAAACACCTGTTGCTCGCCGACACTGGCAAGTAGTTTTGTGCGGGTAATTGACATTACCAATAATATAATAAAACTCCTAAATTTTTCGAACGAGATAAATAACTTGGACTATTATAATTAAGAGTAAAACGAAAAATATTCTACATTTAAAGAAAATTATAATGTTATATTTTGTAGAAAATATTTAAAATCATTACGGCTGATATTTATTTGATGTATATGTTACATGTCATACTATTTTATCAGTCATTAATATTTATAAAACGTTTTAAATAAATTTATTAGTTAGAAATTTAGTAGTACCTTCGTTAATTTTCATATCCAAATGTGTCATAAAACATATACTTAATGACATTTTTAATTTACACATTTATATAATGTAATAATAATGTAATTATGTAACAACCGTTTTAAATTTTGTTATCGTAACACCAACAATACCCGGTAAAAAAGTATACAGAAAACTTAAAAATAATCAAAATATTTATTCCTTGATATTCTCAAATCATTTAGAGTTTTTAAATAGACCTTTTTATCCAGTTAGATTCGTATCTTGTCTTAGGTTATTCGTGTAAATTATTTGATACGGATTTACGGTTTTTACTGACAAAATAAATTCTAGATATATGTTAAATGTCTTCTTGGAACACTGACAATTATTTAAACAAAAAATTTAAATACAAACGCATTAAAACCCCATATTGTTAAATTTCACGAAAAAAATTATTTTCAATGGATATAAGTTGTTAATTGATGTGGAAGTCAAAATTAAATAAAATTGTCAAGATTTTCTTATTCTTTGACATAGATGTTTTTTTCCCGAGGCAAGACTTCGTTATTCTTTGGCTTACCTCGCCAGATGCTGTGAAGAACTGAATTGTTTGGGAGAGTAAGTGAAGGAATATGATTTGACTGAGGGAGTCGTATTTGCATTTCAATGAATACAATTGTTCGGAAAGCAAGCACAAAAATATTACTTTATCGGGGTCATTATTTAAATATTTTTCTTAGATGCATTTTCATTAGATGTTGCCGAACTTTCATGGAGATTGGAATAAGAAGACGATGAAGCAAAGGTGCAGACAGACTGTATATAGGGTAATCCACATAGTGGACACTCCCCTCTCATAGCATAGGAAAGGGATTGAAAGGGGGATGCGGAAAGGTAGAGCAAAGTAGTCAATGGTTAACAAGAACCCCCGGTCTGTAGTTGAAGGATTCTACATGGCAATTTGCTTAAATGTGATGTAGATAATATCCTAGAAAAACCTGCAACAGTTAGGTCGGGCATTTGGTACTTGTCCCACGCTCTTCCGATGGCGGGAAATGTCTTGACCAGTTTAGGAGGCAGGTGGCCGACTATTCCAATAAGATTAGCGGATAATATGCGCAAGTTCTGCACCCCGGAACATACACTTCTCAAAACAGGCTGAGGTGCCTCGCAATGTGGGAATCTTAGTTCAGAAAAAGGAAAAGGAGAAGGCATCCTCAAAGGTAGCCTTCTCCAGGACTCTGTGATAAGGTTCGCCTGTGAGAGAATTCTCTCACAGGTTTCCTACCGGAGATTGGAGTTTTTTTGTGGGTGTAGACAGGCTATGTATAGGGTAATCCACATAGTGGCAACTCCCCTCTTATACCATAGGAAATGGATTTGAAAGGGGGGATGCGGAAGGGTGGAGGAAGGTAGCCAAGGGTAACTAGGGCCCCCGGGCTATGGTTTAAGGATCCTACCCGGCATTCGCCTAAAGAAATCCAGGGAAAACCATAGCAAAACCTGCATCAGGTAGGTCGGGCATTTGGTACTTGTCCCACGCCCTTCCGATAGCGGGAGAGGACTTTGTTGTGGGGACGCAGCATTCCCTTCTCCGTGCCTCGACCCGTTTAGGAGGCAGCTGGCAGACTATTCCAATAGGAATAGCGGACAACTCTTACCGTATGCCCAAGGTCTGCGACCCCGGAACATACACCTCTCAAAACAGGTCGAGGTGCCTCGGCATGTGGGAACCTTAGTTTTAAAAAAAAACAGAGAGATGTGAAAGCATCCCCAAAGGTAGCCTCCGCCAGAACTCTCTGAGAAGGTTGGAGATTGGAGTTGTAATTGTCGTTTGAAGAGAAACGAATAAACATGTTTTGACTGAGGGAGTCATATATTTTCTTAAATGGATGAAATTGAAGCGAAGAAAATTGGTTTAACACTGGGTTAATAATGTTAGAATTTTAAAATGCTGACACTTTATCAGATTACGTTTAAAATACTATTCTTTAAAACAATTTAATTAGTTTACTATTCGAAAATTTTGGCAGACAGTGTCCTTCGACATGAATTTGATAATTACAATTACTTTTAATTAAAAAGCGAGAATATTGCGGTTTTAATGGTGTATTATCATTAAAGCTTGCTAGAACTGACATTTCAAACGTCACGGGACTTCGTTAAGGAATGCAGAACACTAACTAACTTATATGCATTTGTGGAGAAGTAATTCTTCCGTCATTTTGTATTTCATTCTTTATTTTTTCATTAAGTCACTATCTCTCATAAAATTTAGAATGTAAGGTTTCATACAAATATAAACAAATACTATAATCGATATTATTACATTTCTTTACTTCAATCGAGGTTCAGGAATCACAAATCACAAAAAAAATATTTATAAACTCAATTTAGTTTAAAATAAAATAACACTGAGTTGTTCAAGTTGATTTATCATTAACATAAAAATAGGCAACAGTGGAGGTTACTCTTGGTTTGTTTTTCTGGGAAACCCGACCAACTCCATTTTTCTGACGAATCAACATACAGTTGCAATATATTGAGATCTGTAGATATGAATAATAAGAGAATATTTAATTATAAATAAAACACAGCCTTTTTTTAGTCAGAAAATGATTTGTAATAGAAATAATACAATGTTTCTTCGATATTTGCGATCCCTTAAAGGTATAGAAGTTTTACAAAATTTTGATAGTCATGGATTTTCTTCGCTGACTGCTCTTAAAAATGATTTCTCCGACATTAAAAGAGTGTGCATATTTAATTAATTAAATAGTTTGATATATATATATATATATATATATATATTTAAACAAGAGCTAGTGAAGTGATAGTGCTTCGGAACATAAATTAGATTCATAATCCGTAAAGAATATGCTATAGTGTGTGTCCGTAAATAAACTCCATTTTCAGGTATAATACCATTGTTTTCATTTTCATACCAAAAGAATTATTTTCCTATATTTATATATCTTAATGATTTCTTAAAAATTATAACTGCGATGTAAAATATTTTTTTAAAAAATTATTATTGAAAAAATGTTCACACTTATAATAAATATATTTTAATGTAATTTCATGTATGTGTAACAGGGAAAACTGCCCATTTGTAGATTAATAAATACACACATACAAATAAACAATAGGTTTTGACTTACGAGTTCTTGCAACAATTTTCATCTACGTACATGAAATTGATAAATTGTTCTCCATATTTTCTTTCATATTTTCCCTAAGCCTGTCTGAGTAGTGAGCAAAGTATAAATTTATTCTATTTTTCGTTACGACCAGTAACTGCCCCCTAATTTAATCGAGTTTGCGAACAGGCCCTGAAGCTATCATAAAAATTATTCTCTATATATTTTCTATAATTCTCTTGTACTGTATTTAAAGTTACGAAAAATTATTAAATGCGTTGACAAAAAAATTTGATTTTAAATTAAAAATACTGATGGGGTAATAATATTATTTACAGTCTACTTTATTTCAATTAAATTTTAAATTTATGGTTAATAAACGTCATGTGTAGGTTTTCATAAAATGTTATTATCCTTTGGATCATAAAATGTCTTTATTGGTTTGGACGGTTTGTTTTCATCTATCCTTATAATCTCATTCAGTTTTTTTATTCTTGTCAGTTTTGTGAATAAAAGATTAAGGTTGGATGGAATTAATCTTCCAGAGCTGCACCCTTCAAGTCGCAGGCAAGTAACATGCAAAGGTTAATGAAGTATCGATTACAAGATGGTCGTTTTTTTAAAGAAGCGATTGAACTAATAAATCAAGATCCTTAAAATACAAATTTAAAAACTGAATTATTCTAATTTTGTTCTTTAACGTACAACTTAGCTTATAAAAATTGAAATTGTTAGTGAAAAGGACATTAATAAAACAGAACATTTAACCCAGACGATAAGGTATTTCGATGCTCTAGTTCTCTTTCAGTAGGTTGATAGAAATTTCTCATAAATTGTTGATCTACCAGTGTTTTTATTATTATTATCGTCCTAATATAAACACATTTGTATCAGTATCAAATAACTGACCATAGGTATAATTTACGTTTTCTGTTGTGAAAAATCGTTATGGTTTGCATAATCGGTTTTATTTAATGTTATGATACGCGAAGGTCCTTTAACATTAACGTTATGATTTATATTTTACCTGGAATTACCGGACACAGACGGCATGACTTCAAACGTATCAATGATCTTATCGAAACATTCGGAACAAATCGTGCTGCTCCACCACTGGCACGAAGTCCAATAAGAAACAAATCAGGATTCAATCTAACGGACGCGTAAATCTTAGGCGTCAGACAGAGTCGAAGCTGAATCGAGAGGATTTGTTTTAAAGAAACGTTCCGACAGCCATTGCTCCACATACCACTGCCCTTGCATTACATTTAAATAAGAACTCACTCTACAATGACTTAACCCTCTCTCGACTTCGCCGCAGGATTATTTTCCATTTATTGGTCTCAAAAAAATAATATTAAATAACGTACACTCGAAAAAATTCTGACTGCAACCCGCAGTACACATATTACCCCGATTTATTTATTTTATTACGATTTGCTAAAAGAAGGTGTCTGGTACGTTTAGCATACGATATCCAAATCTCTACGTCTCTGAGTGAAATTAATATCAGAACGTTTCATGCGAAGCATCACTTCCAAGATGTTTAAAATGACGGATTTAAAAAGTCGTAAGAACAAAAACGTTACGTTTTTCTGTCCCGAATAATTAAAAGCGAATTAATATCTCGAGGCAGGCAAACTTACACGAAACACTTTAAATACAAAAATATAGAATACAAACCAATGTCAGCTGAGGCTTAAAAAAATAATGTGTTTTAATCAACCATTTCCTACACGAAAACTAATATTTATTTTAAACACTTACTACAGTATACTGTACTACATAAAATACTACGAGTTTTTGACGGAATTGGGCATAAGCATACAAACATTTATTTATATATTTGATGATTACAACACATTTTGACGTTTTTAGTAACAATAAAACTCTTTTGTATTTATAAAAACATTTCCCTACAATACTGTCCGTTAATGTTACAATATATGCTTTTGTAAGATAACAATAATGACTTTAATATATTTAACTTAGTAACAACGCTGCAGATAATCATGAACGAGTGAATTAAGGCTGTTTACAAAATGGCTTAAACTATACGCAGTGTCAAAGTATTATATTATTATCAATTAAAAATTGTCTTTATTGAATATCACAAATTTCTATTTTATTGACTACATTATTTTGGGAGTTGAAGATAAAATATCAAAAAGAGCTTGTTAGAATTAAGAAACTATGGGAACGAACAAATTCTTTTCATAGCCAATAAGAGTCTAATAAACATTATATACAAAAAGTGTTTTGAGTGTTGCATTTTCAAGAAGAGTAGCTCAATCTCTGTGACTTGGAGTTTAAATGCGAGGGTGTTATTATATGATCCAGTCTGTCAAAATTAAATTTATGAAACGTTAGTTTACCCAAAAACATGTTGTATATTTAAGGGGACGATGTCTAAACTTAATGATATACTCCTTAGAAGTAGGCGTTTTTGTCATAGCGAATCTTAATCCAATAAAAAGGATTTATTGAGAAACATATGCTAATTATTTTGTGAAGCGACTGAACGTTTACATTTTTCTGTAATTTCATTTAAATTTTCCCGTAATTGTTATATGAGGTTTGGTATATTTGGACCTCATAATTAGAAATAAAACCGAAACTTAGAAGTTTGAAGTAATTGTAAATTTAAAAGCACAAAACTGTGGTCGTTTACCTGAAACCTCCGTCCCACAAGAAATGGATTCAATAAATAAACCGTACCGTACCAGATTCACAATGCCTTTCTCGATGCTTTTAGTGTCGAATTTCAACAGAACAGGACAGGCATGAGGTAGGACGACAAAAAATTGCGATAACTCCCAAGATTGGTGTCGAATGTTTTGGAAGTCTCTGAGTTTAGTTTTGGAATTCCAGCAGGGTTAACTTTAATACACCTTGACGGCCTATGAAAATAATTAGAAATAAATATAATATCAATACCACAGAAACTAGTCATATATTTGTCAAAGAATTTAGCTTCAAATCATAAACACGTGAATCAATTTTAAACGAAACTTTGTACATGAAGGATTTTTATTAACATATATTACAAGAAACAGTTAATATCGGAACAATATATACAGGCGACTAATTGTTTCACGTCAGGTTACAATACAAGAACAAATGAACGAAGACTGCATTGATGCCAACTGAAGTAAACTTAGAAAATAGAACCAATATTACGAAAATTGAATGGAGTCCTAATTACGAACAGGACACAAGTAACTTATGTTCCGGAATCAAACATAGTTGGACTGCGCCGTCCCTTGTATGCGGCGGGGGAGGGGGGGGGGAATGCACTTAAAAAATGAAATACCACTTTATTCAACTCCGAATAATTGGATTCAGACATCGCTGAGGTTAATGCTGTTATTGTATTCTACGGGAGGTGGATGGTATAGAACATTTTATATGTAAAGAATTACTGTGAATTTTTTTAATATTCGTTAAGGTACCTCTAAAGTCCAAAATTTTTTGATTGCGGATGCCATAACTATACTCAGAGACTTACAAAACACTTGATTCGACAACAATCTTTGTAGTCATGGCAATTTTTTTATCGCCTCATACCTGTCTTCTTGCCTTTAGGGGATGAAATTAGATACTAAAAGCATCTAGAGTGGCATTAGGAATCTGAGAAACCCGGTAAACTACTTATATGGCGCCAATATAGACAGTTATCGCATATTTTGTATTTTAAAAATACCATCCCTTTCTACGCCAACTAATAGGGGTGTTAGAGTTAACCTAATTCCGCAGGGTTGTTCCTGGATCTCAAGTGAAACGTGCACTACGTTTGGTTGAAATTGTTCCACGCATTAATGAATAACTTAATTTATTAAGTATTATACAATATTATTATGCTTTATTTCGTAAAAACTCGCCTTTTGGGAAAATGACCCATCGGGAAAATGACCTGTCGTGAAAACGTCAATCGGGATTTTGTCCTGTCAGGCAAACGACAATCGGGATGTTGTTATCGGGAAAACGGGCATCTGGAAAATGTGTGTCGGGATTATGTACTAGACCCTGATGTACCATAGCAATAATTTTTGAAAAGTAGATTTTTGTTTTACTCAATTAATTATACAATTAAAAAATTACGTCTGAATGAAAATAATGTATAAGAAAGAAAGCCAATACAGACAAGAAAGGTAATATAAATACCGAACGACGTTTCTGGGATCCTTGTCCCTTTCGTCAGGTACTAAGAAGAGCCTAGAGAAACACAACTGCACTGGCTTCTGAGTGTTGTCAACTGACCAGTTCAGTTGTGTTTCTCTAGGCTCTTCTTAGCACCTGACGAAAGGAACAAGGATCCCAGAAACGTTGTGTGGTATTTATATTACCTTTTTTGTCTGTATTGGCAATCTTTATTATTCATTAATTATACAATTATTAACTACTTATAATTTTAATCAAAATGGAATCAGTTGATCAATCTGTAAAAATACATTTATCACTTTGATATGCCAAATACGTACCAAGCATTCGCACTATACTCTTCCGACTCTGATCCCGGCGTACAGATCCCCTAGGAACGCCTTTCGGTCTCCATATCGTGAGTCCCATGCGAGCGTAGAGAACTGCCATGATCAAGAGAGGCACGATGAAGAAGATGAGGCTGCTGAGCTCATACACGGGATAATTCGGTGGCACGTTGTGGTCCAGCATGGCGCAGAAGGCAGACTCGAGGAGTCGATTTCCAGATCCTGAGCACAAAAATGCAGCAAGTCACCTACTCGACAATCGTTCTGATAATAAAATTTGAACGATAAATTGCTTACCTGGAGGATAATCCACGTAGTTTACAGTCGTGAAGATTGCGAACGGCAGAGCGGACATCAAAGACACAAGCCATAGCACTGCAATGATACGCAATGCTCGTGGAAGACCTTTCATCGTGTAGGAGTAGAGGGGATGACATATTGCAAGGTACCGCTCCAGTGAAAATGCGACGATTGTCAACACCGACACGTATGAAGTCCTTCAAACACACAGTATGAAGCATCAATATTTGACTCGTATAATGGAATTAAACGTGCACTTTTAGAGTCAACTGTATTCCATCCAAGTATTTAAATATTTCCAAAGCACCCTCTAGAGTTTAAATTTAAATTGCAAACAAGGATGAATCTAACAATATGTAGAAATAACTTTTAATTATAAAAATGACGATTACATATTTATATATCATTTTAAATACTTTAAATACTTGACCACTCCTTTTAAAAGAAATTTATAAAATTAAACTTCCTATAAAACCAGACGAATTTTAAAGGAAAATAATCAGATTATTAGGATCTTTTATAATGAAATTCAGTAAAATGATGTCAAATCCCAGAGTGAAATTTAAATTTAATGTACCTAATAGAAGTATCCTTAAAGTATTATCATATTTTCGAATTAATGAGGTCCCTTTAACAGAATATAATAAATAATATTACACTGCCAAATTGTAGATTAAATAAATACATACATATTCTTGTGTGATTACCGCGGGTCATTTCTGTCTCTGTCTCATAAATATTCTATGAATATTTTTTTCCCCCATGTGTAGTAGATTAGCATAAAAAAATGGGAATGCGACTAATAAAAATCAACGCAATGGTCATGATTCATGTCAATTACTCGGCAGTTAAGCTTAAAAAGTACAGTAAACTACAACTCTGTCACGCTCTTAAATTATGGAAAAATGTAAAATAAATCGTCGCTCCAAACTAGAATTTGATTAATAAAATATATTAGAACCATGTAAGAATTTATCTTCTGCGTGAACTTTGTAATAATTGGCCATGACAAAATTTAATATTTCGGCGTATACGTAAAATCATCATTCTTTATTAAATTTTGAAGTAAATTCCGTGATATATTCATAAATTTAAACAAAAAACTCCGAAATCGTATTAAATATCGTTGAACAATATTTCCTTACCAAATAATATAGATTTTAAATTAAATCGTATTTTTAGGGCAACAGGCTAAATGAGAGTGATCCACATTGGGCAACTCCCCTTTAATAGCATAGGAAGGGATTTGAAAGGGGGGATGCGGAAGGGCAGAGGAAGGTAGCCAAGGGTTACTAGGGCCCCCGGGCTATGGTTTAAGGATCCTACCCGGCATTCGCCTAAAAGTAATGCAGGACAAACTCTAGAAAAAGATGCATCAGGTAGATCGGGCATTGGGTACTTGTCCCACGCCCTTCCGATAGCGGGAGAGGAGTTTGCTGTGGGGACGCAGCATTCCCTTCTCCGTGCCTCGACCAGTTTAGGAGGCAGCTGGCCGACTATTCCAATGGGAATAGCGGACAACTCTTACCGTATGCCCAAGGTCAGAGACCCCGGAACGTACACCTCCCAGAACAGGCCGAAGAGCCTCGACTTGTGGGAACCTTAGTTCAAAAACAGAGAGGAAAAGGCATAGCCAAAGGTAGCCCCTTCGTATCTCTCCTAAAAGATTCTGCCTGCGAGAGAACATCCCTCGCAGATTACCTGCGAGAGAATCCTTTCGCAGGCTTTGCTCTAAAAAAAAAAAAATTAAATCGTGATCGTCTACGCAACTTTATAGAATTTTGTTCCAATAATAGTGAATAGGATTACAATTTAAATACAAGAAAAATCAGTAGTTATAAATAAATAATGTTCTACGTATATAACAAGTTTTTTTACTTTGACTGCATGTGAGTATAATATAAAAACTAATATAGGATTTAAATATTTTTAATAATAAATTCAAAATTTCTAGGTACATGTTATACACAGTTTTTGGGCTTCCTATCGAATTATATTGCGACGTTTCTAATACTTGCTCCTGTATCATCTTCACTAGAATATTTGAGAAAGCCACTTGAGCAACGTTATTTAACGTGAATTTTATTTCGGTTAGAAGCCCGAGAAATATTTACACTTTTTTTTCTGAATATTGCGTATTGAAATTTGGACTTAAAGCTTTATAATATATTTTTCTAAGTTAATTTTTTTTTGGTAAGGTGCAAATAATCACAACTTGAAGCACTTCAGTGTTCCTCTTTCTACTGTCATTTCTGCTAGTGTTGTCCGTAAATTAATATATATATTTTAAGCTCCGTCCGGTCATCCTTCGTCGCTTTCTTCAAGTTATTTAGGGCGCCAGGTAATTTTTTAATATTAAATTGCCAAAACAATTATTTGGATGCAATTTATTCATCGAGCAATGAGATATGTTTACACGCAGTGGCTATTAATTCTCAAACACAAAATTTCATTTATAATACTTTTATCCTCAAATGGTTTGAGCTCTATCCCCGACGAGGTCTTCATGGCAACTGCTTTTACAAACCTTTGTGCACGCCATCCACACAAAAATATCAAACGCCGACAAAGCCAACAACCCAACAATATCACATTATCATGTTACATGTATATATATATAAATATATATATATATATATATATATATATATATTGTAATATGCAAAAATAATATCAATAATTAAATGATTTGATTGTCCATACGTTAAGGCATCAAAATGTGGATACTTAAAACGAAGATAATTAATTAATTAAATTGAACTATTCATAGATAATTATCTAATGAAAGGAGCCTGAATTAATAAAATTTATTCAATTTACTTAAACAATTAGTTTATTATGCACAACTATTTACCTTACAAAAACAAAATAGTTTCTGAACTTTACAAAAATTTTATAGAAAATTTATAGAATTACCTCAGGGTCTTTATTGGGCCTTTTAAATAAAGAACAATTAATTTTACAATTCAACTACTTACAAATATTTTTAATAAACTCTCGAAATGTAATCAAATAAAACAAAATGAAATCGAAATCTAACGATATTCTACTCTTTATTAACGTTTACAATGTGAATTTTAAATGTTTCCTTCACTCACTGTTTGTACCGGTACCAGGGTAACTGTAGAGATTTTGCGACACACTTTCACACCGAACACTTTAAAAAGCCATGTATCACTGAATTTACTTAAGGTTCACTTTGCTAAATTCCGGCCAATTCACCACAGGATACAATTGTTCAACAACTTTCGTCCCATTTATATCTGTCGACTTTAATTTAAAAGTTCTTCAATATCGAAGGTTAAATACGACCAATATCAGCCGTTACCAAGCATCAATTTTGCTCGATCGCTACTTGGTTACTCGCGAGAACATACTTTGATAAATTCGTCGGTCGGTGTTCAAAACCAGACTGCTAAATTTTAGTTCCTTCCGTATTCAGCAAGGTCTCATGGCTGACTGCTGCTCCATCAACTTACGCCCATTATTGTATCTCTGTGTGATCGCCGGTAACAATTCAGTTCCAATAGTCTCTAATTATTAATTCTTTTAATTGCCCTTTTATCATTACAATATATATATATATATATATATATTGTACTAATCATAAATATTGAATTAATAAATTGTTTCTTTAATTATTGGCGGCGTATCTTTGAGGCCAGAGTATTGTAAATAACAGGATTGTTTGGCAGAGACTATAATGGTTGTTACGATGTATTGTCGAAAAGGCATATATGGACGCCACCAGTTACTCATTTATATTCAGAGATATGTGTGTGTGTTCGGGAGTCACGCAAATAGACCAGTTACGCGGATATTCAAAGTGTGTTTGAGAACAGAATGTGAACAGTAAAACAATTAGCGTGGTCAGTTACGCAGATAGCCAGTTTCTTGGCAGTGTGTGTGTTTCTGGAGGACTTGACGAAATAGTCAAAGAATAGGTAGTCAGCGAGCGGTATGTAGTCAGCAAACAGTTTGATATTCAGCGTATCAGAGAGGCGCCAAAATTTTTTCAAAGTGAGAAGAAAATAGAATTAGTGCTACGGCCTTGTTAGTGAAATAGTGTTCTAGATAAAATTTAAAACAAATTACGTGTGCATGAACCTGAGAAATGGTGTGTAAAAAAAACCTTTCATCTGTAAACCTTTAACTAAATATCGTTTTCCGCCAGATTTATATAACTTTGCTAGATTTATATAACTTTTCAGATTTTAATAGTTATTTGCTATTTTTTAGTTTAAATTCATTTTTTACTGTCTTTATTAGAGGCCCGATTAGCGGCTCTGAAATTAAGATTTCTCATAAAAACTGAGGCATTAGCTTAAAATGTAAAATTAACGAAGACAAAATTTGTAAAATAAATAATTTTTGTTATATCTCTTTAAATAATTAGTTTAATTTCGATTTCCTTTCCTTATTTTCCTTTAATTAAAATTGTTTACTACAATATATATATATATTTGTTATTAATAAACCTGTTCAATTAATATTTGTTTATAATTATTTCTTAACTGACTTCCTGCCCATTAAATATTATCAACGTGGGTTACAACAATGTAAAATTATTGAAAAGTCAAGCTGTTAAAATTTAAAAACACGACTTCTCACCAAATAACGCAGATCTCATCATGTGGAATGCTAAATTATAACTAGACCGAACATAGACAGTTGTAAATAATTTAAGTAGATTTAGATTTATTAGTCCTCGGTCGAGGAAATAGGATACGTCATAATTTAAGATTACATGAAAATAATAAATTATTACAATTACAAAGTTTAAAAAACAAAAATTGTACTATACAAAAAATATATAATTTAATACTACGTTATAGATATTAATATAACAATATGTAGATAAGAGGGAGTCGTAAGTTTTGATCGAAGAGTTGGTAGCTCTCCGAATATTGATGGACTTATTGCGCGATGACAATAAAAGTTATTTGGCTATGAATTATCGATTAAATAAATTTAACACAGACAAACTATTGCAATTGATGTAAATTAACCAGTCTGGAAGTCAGGGATTTGGTTCTGGTGCATGGTTCGTACCTGAAAACATAGTACCCTTACATACAATCAGTCAAGGAGACCAATTTAAGGAGAAAATGACGTAAGAACGTAAAAGATCTGTGGAAATACCTGCTGGAAATGCATTTGAAGGGAAAACAACAGTGATAATTAGGCTTATTGAAGGACACAGGAAGTATTTAGTGTGAATGCGGTAGGTTATCGCTGTACAGTAAATCGTGGAGGTGTGGCTGGTGATACGTTTGTGTTCTGTGACGCAATTGTGAATATGATTGTCCGAACACATTATGATAGCGTTGCGTGCGAACTATAATTTGTTTAACTGCGTGTTTCCTTATCACGCCCATTAGTGAGGGGACCCTGAGCCCGCGATGGACTAAGTGTTGCGTGTTCTCCACCTAGATGCCAAGGTTCTTGTTTATTATTATTATTATTAGGGACTCGTTAGATAGCTGTATTTTTATCTATGTCGGGGGACTTATTGACAGTAGTTCCTCAGTATGGAAACAAACATCCATGACCTGGCCAGGATTAGAACCCGGGGCTTCAGTTATGCGAGCAGTAATGCCTACAACGCAGAAAGTCGGCAATTGTTTTCGTGTTAGTTATTTCGGAGCGCTTTCCCAAGAATGTTTCAGAATGCGACGCACAATGGATGTATTGAGGGGGGATCAGTAAATTTACCCGACGACGACTGGAATGTGTATATCCCGAACGAACAAGTTTTTTTTATATACATATTTATTAGCAATCATATTACATACGATCATTAAGCTAATTTAATAGCGTGTACAATTTAATTAGATTGTCGTGGAGAGGTGAGGGTCCAACAACGCCACCTCAGTTTCTATTGAAGTCTATCGGCCAGCATCTCTTCAGTCTTCGGTTGTCAGTAGGTTGTAGTAACGGCTCTAGCAGTCGATTGGGATGGGTTTGAAGTTTAATATGATGTTTACGATTTTTATCTTTGGAGACGTCTTTTTCATGTGGTGTATTGAGGTCAGTATATAAGCTGAAGTTGGATATATACCAGGGAGCATTTGTAATTGTGCAGTGGATTTTTGATTGTACTCGTTGCATAATAGCGATGTGAGACTTGGCTGCACATCCCCACAGTTCTATTCCGTACGTCCATATAGGTTTTATCACTGTTTTGTAAATAAGTATCTACTGATAATTTTTATTTTCGTCCAATCAGCCATTTTAATAATTTAGTTTTTAATTCTATTTGCTTTTTCTTTTTATTGATATGATACCTCCATTTCAGCTTGGTGTCTAAGTGAAGACGAAGATATTCTACTGTTTCTGCTTTCGGAATTTCTTCCTGGTTGAGCTTTACTATATGACAATGTTCCTTTTTAAGGGAAAATGTTATATGGGACGATTTCGTTGCAATTTACTTTTATTTTCCATCTTTTTAGCCAGGTCTCTATTATTAGTAGATGTTCTTGAAGATTCTGTGATGCGGTATCAGGGTCTGTGTGTGTTGATAGTGTTGCTGTATCATCAGCAAAGGTACTTGTTGTTTACGTCCATTGAGGTTGGTAAGTCGGAAGTGTATAAGACGTATAATAGAGGACCAAGGATGCTGCCCTGTGGCACACCGGGATAAAGATTTGAACTTTCTCCAACGAACAAGTGTTGAATACAAACTCCCGAAAATCGTCTTCGCGACATGTTACACTTCAGTACAAAATACGTAATTAGTTTCTCAGGAATTGCGTAGATTACAATATTCAAGGAATTTTCCATTTTCGAAATATTAATGTACGTTCAACACAGACGCCATAGTTGTGCAGCATACAAGGAAATATCAGGGAAAACAAACGTGTTCGCAATGTAAATTTTAATTCTTATGCGTATAGTGCTGTTTATTTCAAATTATTTTTATATTAAGTGTATGCATGTAAAATGTTTTTGGCACGCCGCAGGTACCATTTTATTAATCTACTGAAATTTTCCGAATTATATATGTAATATTATATTAAAACATAAATTTATATAGCTTCGAAAAACAGTCCGAATAATTTTAAGTGGAAAAACCGTTACTGCTGAGAGCTTTTCAAATTACTCGCATAACAATGCATAATTCTGTAGTACATGAATTGACTTTGACGGAGAATATCCGTAATTCCACGTAAATACTCAGCATACAAATCGAGCCAGTTAATACGCACTACACTGGGAATTAATCAGTGAATTGGGAGTTCTACGACAGAAACGAAATCTGTATTGAGTGGGCAGTTGTCAATCGCCGTGTAGGCGTGTGTGACATGGATTAGATCTTATCAATGTAGGCAACTACCCACCGAAAATTTCATTTCCATCTTTTTTTCACTATTAAATATTACAAATTAATAACAATATATTTTAGTACCGATTCATAAACTTAAGTTATAAATAATATAAATAATTAAATAATCCTTTAATTCTAAGAACAAAACGAACTCCAATGAAAAAGTAGGAACAATTGTGATTTAACAGTTTAAAATTAAACAGAAATTATTGCTCAGACACTAAGAAGGTAAAATGAACTTAAATTAGTTTTTTTACTCGGTTTATGCCTTTAATGATAAATTTACTGAATAAAATTAAATTATTGTTATTCATAACATGCAACCGCACTCAAGTAAGCTATTTCTTGTGTGAATTAGAGTTTTAAATATATTATTCCATTCTCAAGTAATATATTTACGAATAAAGCAATTATTGTAATGAATTATTACACATAGTGGAATTTTTACGTTTATCTCTAAACCGGAAGCTACATTACTGAAAATGAATTACTTGTTTAATACTGATGAGATATTTAGTAAGAAAGGATAAAATTAAATAGTACAACCGCGAAAATTATATTTTCAATAATAAAATAAGATTCAATAATAAAATTAGATTCAAGATTTAATTACAGTTTTTTCAAACTACCGGTAATATACGATACATAAAAAATATTTAATAATTTTTTCTCAAGGTATTGCGGAACCACTGTGTTCATAAATATTTGTGGACTACTATGATTATATAACACCGCCTTTCGACGGTATTTTGTCTCAATAGCTACTTTTCTGGATCTGTCAGGAAATGAGGATGCTCAGGTAGCCCAAACGCCACAAATATCTCGGCTGCTGTGATGTTTCCGCGTTTCAGGAAGAGGGTGGCTCAGCTGACTAGTCTTCTCACAACTTCTAGTATTCATTAATTACGTGTCTCGCTCAACTGAAATGTCTGTTACAACTCTTAACTCAAATAAATTATTTGCCTACTATGTCAAATCAATTATTACTCGCTTCTTGTCTATTACTAAATTTCCAATTTACTGTCTCCCAACAATCACCAAATAAATGCTCTGCTCCTTCTACATTACTATCCAACTTCTACTTGCACAACTCGTTGGCCAAATGTTCCGCCCTCGGATCTTCAAATCTGGATGATACAAGCCAATGATTATCAAATCCGTGCCCAAAAAACATCTCAATATTCTCGTTAGAGAATCCCTCTACGGGGTTACACAGTAAATTCCAAATTTATGGGAACTCACGTTCTTCAGAGCGCCAAGATTCTGTCGAATATTTCACGTACGTGCTAAAATATGGGGAGCAGAGATTTATTTTACCAGACGATTTTACCTTCGGCTGCCTTATTGACTATCGTTAATCCTCTTATAGAAAGACTGCTGAAGGCTGTTTGTCTTCGTTCACTACCTGAGTTCCGTACTACGACCTGGCCAGTCGGAACAGAAGAAAATATATTCCTCAAACTTTTTACTTTTCAATAAAATAAGAAAATAAATACTAAAAACTAACTCTCAATTAATTTCGCCTGTGTACAGTACATAATATTTAATTAATTTTCAACACTTCAATCCTAAAAACTGGTTAACATAAGAAAGCCGGATATTTATGTATATAACAAAAATAAATTAAAAAAACTCTCTTTACTCATATGCTAACACCTGAGTTAAAAATTCGATATTAAGATTCATTCGTGGCTTTCTATTAAACCATTTTCGTGACGTATTTCATGACGTCACGGTAATAGAGTTAAATACAGTTGCATTTTTTGTAAATTTCTTTCACAGAATTCTTTTTAGGTATTTTAATACCTCCTTGAAAAAATATTTTTGTGACAGATGTTAAATTATGTTATTGGCACTAATTAAAGAATTAAAAATGTTAACTAAGCTGGAAATAATAAGTATGTAATCACTAACAAACGTGTAATATTTAATTTAATTAATGCCAAGTGAGATGAATCGTGATAAATACATAAACATTTCAGAGTGTCTCCTACATTTATCTTCGTAATACTCTGAGTGAAAAGAATCAAGAAACCAAAAGCAATACGTTTGGTGAAAGCGATTCCGAGGATGAATTTCCCGAACCACAATAAATCTATCGGTTTTCTGTGGCGAACGTTATCGCCCGAGCCCCAGTACCTGTGCAATTTCACAGAGGATGGTTCCTGGCACCCAGATAAAACTCCATCCTCAGTTAAATATTGCCGCATAGCACAAGCCCAACATTAGTGTCAGCAACGTGCGCTTTAGAAAATGAATAAATATTGACCCAGACGTAGGCTGTCTCCAGCATGAATATTTTTCCAACAACATTGTACGACTCTAGATGAATTATGCATTTTATAATCTCTGAGAGCGTATTTTAATATTTGGACAGCAGGAAGAATATTTTGTGTTGATTTAATACATCAAAACTTAATTTATTAAATACCGCGAACTGAAAATAAAAACATACTTTAATACTTTACAAAATTACTCGTTCAAATAATTTCCCATTAAGTTCTATAATACTCTATTGGAAAAACTTTTATCATTGGTAATATAAAAAAATTCGCTGCCATATTGCAATTAAATTAATTCATGTAGATAGTTGATTACTTATTTAATTTTCATATGCCGAGACAGTGATCCATTGTCCCAAATTGGTCAGTAATCTACTAGAATTTTTTTTATTAAAAAGTATTTCTGATCGAGTGGCTGAACCGACAACCAAATTTTGAAAAATTACGGTAATTATAAAAAAATATTTCCTTTGATTTCTTCAGGCAATCAGAGTTGAGAATTAAGTATCCTAAATTAAATTGTAAATGAGTTAACTACATAAATTCATCATAAATATATTCCTTGTGATAAAAATAGATGATTAATAAGTTCGGAAAAAAATTCGAAACCTGTACGTTTAACACCAACATTGCAGTCTAAAAGAAATATTCAAATTTGTAAAAATAATATAATATATATGCACCTGAAAAGGTTCTAAAACTTAAAGGATACGTCGTACTATTTTTTATTTATTTTTTCTAAATGTTTATTTTATTAAAATATATTTCTAACGAATTTGGCTGGTTAATTAATCATAATTCAATGAAGTCATATATATATATATATTGTAATATACAATATTTATTATTCTTAATTTAAATTGTAATCAAAACTTTACAAGCCCACTTTGGAATACCAATTTTGTAATAAACAAAATTTTAAATTGAAATTGAAATTATTGTAGATTAGCCAACATTTTGGCATAAAATTTAGCTTAAACAATTAAATTAAATTACAATTAACCACCAATTTAGGCATCAAAATGCAATACACAAATAATGAAAGGAACTTGAAATTAAACAAATTTTCAGAATGTAACAAAAATATTTTAATAAACAAAGTTTCTCTTCATGTAAATTTTACAAATTATTAACACTGTTGTGCCACGGTTTTGGTAAGAAACTTAATTTTCAGGCCCGCGTACCGGGCCTCCATTAAAGACAGTTACAGAAATTGACAATTACATTTTACACAGCACAAACATCCCTAACTTAAAATTATTATTATTTTAATTGAAATTATCGAAATCTGAAAGCTGACGATAATGATATTTACAAAAAAAGGTTTTTTGTTAAGAAAATTTTTTTAGTTACTTAACTATTTTGGCTCTATCTCACTTAACTTGATTTTTCCTAACAGGCCATTTTGCACTGAATTTATGGTATTTTCGTTTGCAAACACTGAACACTGTTTCTGATCATAACTTTTGGTATATTTGATAAATTTCAATGTTGATAGATCGCTCTCTGTTCTCTAAAAATTTGGATAATTGCTGGAACATGGCAACAGACAAAATACAATTCCAAACTGCCGAGCTGAAACTCGATCTGAGAAATCGTGTTTTCTCAATATCCAAAATTATTAACTATTGGCTACGGCCAACTTGCAACTCCAGAACTGGCGACTTTACACCATTCTCGACTTCCAAAATCACACTCGCTCTGTCGTGATCCCAGCAACTCTGCCTCGGCCAAAGTTCCGTACGTGTATATTCTGTCTTAGGCGACAATGCCCTTCGTAACAATCAAGCAATACAGACTCCATATTCCTGTCGACAATACCCTATGCAATGGCCTCAGATTTACGCAGTCGATAATGAAATAGTAAAATTTTATGTATTAAATAATTAAATATTCGTAATTATATATACATATTGTAATACTAATTAGAGGCTATTAATTGTTTTAATACAATTGGATTGTTGGCGGTACATTTCTTGAAAGCAACAATCATGGCTCTTTGTCAACGATAGTTGAAAAACCGCGCGCTCGTACGGAAGGCCAATCCGGCGAACGTTACGGGAGAATGAGGATGCTGATCTAAAAAGTACGAATAGCATGGTCCGGGAAGTTCAACTACAAGATCTATTAAACTCTATAACACACAAGTAAATAGTTCTTGACGGAGATACTCTTGATATAAAATCTCAAAGTGGAAGCAAAAGGTTTGCACCACACACATGCGAAATAACATTTCGCATAAAGGGCATCGAGGAGACATACGTCCGAGGGCTGACCGAGGGAGCGGCTGATCCCAAAATTCCAGGTAGAATAACAACGAGAACTACGACCGTGTTTATTAAAAATGATGTGTAGAATCAGTGAATAATGGCCTTTTTAGTGATTTGTGACCTCAAGCTCCAAGAATCAGATCTGGTACCAGAAAGACATTCGTGAGTACAAAACAATTATTTAAAATCTGTAAACAAGGATTAAAGGTAGAAGTCAGATTTCGTTCGTTTTTCTTTTCATTTAGTTTCTTTTATTTCGTTTATTTTCTTATTGTATTAGTTAGCTTCAATGAGTTTTAATTGTTAATGTTAGTTTATTAAATTGGACTGTTCTTACTATCAAACCCAGTAATGACCCTGAGATAAAGAGAATTTCGACGTATTTGATTGTAAAATATAAAGTTGTATTTTTCCTAGAACGCCACGAATTGCAAAAATGAAATAAAATATTTGTTTGTTAACTTGATGAAATTCGGCGTATAAAGTAGGGATTACAATTTGTACTTTTAAAGAATAAATTTTTAAATCTTAAAAATTTTGTTAATTAATTCTTTTAATTAATACCAACTTTTAATTAATAAAATATATACATATAGCTATTATATGAAATGAGGTAAGTTTCAAGCGATGACTAAAATATTATTACAGAATGAAAGGCAGAATTTAAGACCCAGTTCGCGAATCATGTATATTTGTTTATAAATATAAACATCGTTTAATGATTGATATATATTAAATTTATAGTTGTAAATTCACGTAAATGTAGTATCGTGACCGGTCATGGTTTAGTTTTAATAGAAATATTGTTGTTAGGAAGAAACACGCTAGTTATAAAGACTAATAATAGTATCGCAAATAGTCATTACTAACAACTCGTACTATTATCAGATGCTCTATGAATTTCGACTTGTATCTATCCCTTCTATGGTCCAAACAGACTTATGTAAGCTGTATAACTTTCTCTAATTATTATGAAATACTGTGAGATGCGTCTGTTTCCTTATATTGTCTATTAATAATTTATGAAGAGGTACATATTTCCGGGATCAAAAACTCTTAGACTCCTGTCTTATGGTTTAATTTGTATATTACATTAAAACAAATCTGCATTTATAATTCAATAATAGAATACCAAGAATTTAACCAAGGCGACAATACGTCAGTTATTGGCAGTGCTTACGTGGAATATAAATTATTTATCGGGTTAATGTTCTTATTACATAGTTTCTTTTCTGCCGTGGAATACAGGTGTTTCTTTATGTTACTCCGTAAAAAGTAGTGTGTTAAATCGAATATTTTTATTCTACTTGAATAAAGATATTAGCAAAGGTTGAGACATTGGCAAGTTTAAGCGTGAAAGTCGATGATGCCGCTATAGCACGTAGTTAATCCCAGGACTTTATGACGGAGCACGTACGAGACCTGTAAATATGATCGTAAATTTTCGTGCCGTTGACCTGGGATTTCCAGATGGAAAGTTCGTGGTTGGCGAGAAGTTGGAACTGAGGAAAATTACCTCCAAAATATAAGTGTTATCGTCAACCACGCGATCGTCTGGAACAATGAAATTTCGTGGCCCAGGAAGATCGACAAAGTTAGTCCGCAAGATGAGACATCTTGCACATCCGTAGAGGAGTGCAGAGAGAATTTTCCCTTGATTAGTCGTCGTACTGAAGAGTTGACGGTGAAGTAGTTGGCCAAAATCGAGGCAGATCCAGAGACAAGAGCCGGCTCAAGCTGACGGCGGAACAGATGCAGTCACTGCCCAAGTTAATTGTTGACCCTCATCCACACTAATGGATAAACCAGACGGTCAATAAAGACTATTGTTCCTTCGGGATAGAGGTTCTAAAAAGAATGTAATTAATTCAACTGTCAATAAATAATTTTCAGTATTTAAATTAAATTTAACTATTGAAAACCCTTTAAATAAGTGGGGTACAGTGGACGGGGCATCCTCAAATCGTACTTAAACACCGTTACATGTGCTAATATGAATTATTTTTATACACTTTGTACTCTCAGATGTGGAACGATTTTTAAGACACGGATTATGATATAATAAAACAGCATCATTTATGTGAGGTAAATAATATACTTCATGGCTTTTACGGGCTTATGAAAGCCAATAAATGCCCCGAAACGTTGCTCAGCTCAGCATCAAATAACAGTCTTCTTTGATTTCAGAGCACCGTACCAGGACTAGGAAACATGACGCGCCTGATTTCACGTTATTATTGCTTCTTCCTTTGCATAAGAAATTCTGGAGAGGAATCAGATTACATTCAAAAGTATATTATATGAACTTACGTTAAATTGCTTAAAAGACAGATAATAATGTGCACGTCAATGTAACAACAAATATAAAAAAAATTAGTTGTCAGACAAAATATGTTGTAAAAGAAAAGTAGTATATTTCTATAGTTCAATAATATTTCTGTTACAGAACTAAAAACATTTTTTGAACTTTTTATTAATAAATATTTCTCGATGTCTTTTGAATATAATTTTATCCCCTTTCAGCATGGGAAGGGAGCACCGTTAGGGGTGGATGTTACACAAAATATCGTGAAAGCAGCCGAGATTGAAGTCGAATCCGTGGTTATTGATGCCGCTGAGTTTAATTTTTGTATTAAATTTGCCGTTTAAACTAACGACAGGGAGTGGCCGGGTTGAAAATTTTCAAAAATGTTAAAGTGCTAAAATATTCTTTGAAATACCCTTATTCGGGGTCACTGTAAAAAATTAGTTTTTTCAGTTATTTTAGTAATTATTTCAACCTCTTTCGTCCGGCATTGGAGGGGTGTTATATAAGAATAATGCATAAACAACCGAAGTTGGAGACAAATCCGGGGTTATGGATGTCGTTGATTTTAAATAAGACAACCGAGGCAACGTCGGGCTCCAAGATAGTGTAACTATAAAGTTAAAAACTGCAATTGATAGTTAAAATGCATCCTGAAATTTGAAAGGAAGTTGTTAATTAACTAATTATATATTATATGATTGAAAAGTCCTATAGACTGATTGACTTAATTTAAATATAATTAAGAATATATCGTAACACTTAATTCACTGACAGATGATTAAGAAAACTGTCTGATAATACGATTAAGAAAATATGAATATATATATATATATATATATATATACATAATTACTAAAATAACTGAAATTGTAGTAATTAAGATGCAATTAGTAATTAAAAACATTGTGGACTTGAATTATTATCGGCAAACAGACACAAATCACACACAAGAATGGACAATAATAACAGGTCTAAGGCATTGTAGGACTGTTGGCGCGCTAAGAGAACGTATAGAGCAGTTGATGGCGAGACATTGCAGGGTACGGAACAATTAGAACTTAAAGTTGGCGATCAAGAACGGCAGAAGGCGGTCGTAATAGAAAGAAACTAGACGTTTCAAAGTATTGAAAAGTAAAGTTGTTAAGTAGAGGCAGAGTACAGCATTCACCCGGATAGTGCTGCGGAAAGATTTCGGAGTGTTCCAGGTCATGACAAATAATTACCGTAAATTGGCATATTTGCGGAATAAGTCGTCTTCGAGATATAGCCAACACTTTATAATCCAACAGTGAAGTGTAAAGTCAGTGAAAATAATGGCCTATTTTTAGAAAATTGAGTGTGAGTAAGTGTTGCTGAAAGAGTTAAATGGCCCTGGTATCAGAAAAACTGTAAGTCATACATCAATTAAATTATTATTTTGAACCTTTGATTAAAGATAAAATCGTCAGATTTCGAATTTTTTTTTTTTAATATTGTAAATATTTGTGTATTGGAATAACTTTACAGTGATTTGATTGTTTAAACAAAGTAATACTTTTCTTCATTTAAAGGCTCAGACAAAGACCCTGAGATTAAGAGTAAAAATTTTGTTTTTACGTAATAAATGTTGTAAAAGGTCATCGAATATTTATTTTTAATTTGAAATCTGTGTGCATCGAATAAACTAATTGTTTGGTCAGTTTAAATAAATTTCTTATTTATGATCCTTTAATTTAAAATTTCCATTATTTAAATTGATGCATTAACGTGGGCATTATTGTTTCATTTTAAATGGTTTCATATCTGATTGCTACATTTTTGGCTACGTGAGGCTATCATATTTAAAATTGTTTTCATTCTTATGTTATTACAATATATATATATATATATATATATATATATATATATATATGTCTGTGTGTAATGCCTATTGTTTAAGGCATTAATGGTGATTGATAATCTGAATTGTTGGAGAAACATTATTTAACAGCGGGATACCGAAGCGGAAAAATGCGCGCTCAAAATTAAGACACGATTGAGCAATTGGCAGTCGGCGGTCAGAAACGACAGAAAGTGGTCGTGTTAGAAAGACGATATCATATATTAAAAAGTAAAGTTAAATAGCAGTTCATATTACGTTGGCTGGGACGACGGTTTCATTAAGACAGCTGGAAGGACGGTGAAATCAGAGGCGAGAGCAAGGAGTCGTCGCCAAAGCAAAGCATTATTGATTAAATAAATTGTTTAAAGTAGAATGCATCTTTTAGTTTAAGTTCGTCGATAAGCAAATTTCGTCTATGTTTAGACGAGTGTAAATATTTCCTTTTAAACCTAAATTTTGTGTTATTTAATTATTTTGATTTATTGCCATTATCAAACCCAGTTGAGACCCTTGAGAGATTGAGATCTTTTTATTTTAAAATTGTATAATTGTTTCAAATTTTTGATAAATAAATTTCTTTTGTTTGTTAAAGTTATAAAATCTTTTATTAATTAGCCACTTATATTAATTATTACAATATATATATATATATATATATATATATATATTGTAGTAATTAGAAATTAAGACATTGTTATAATTGGAAAGAAAATAGAGGACTCATTATTAGTGAATATAAAGCGGACACCGCAACAAGGCGGCGAAGCAAAGGAAACATTGTTGGAGTTAAGAGAAGGTACGCGCTCAAAATCTACGAGACGAAGTTAGTTAGTCGGACGGCGGACACAGTTGCAGGCAGATATCAATCCAGAAAATTCATATTATAAAAAAGTTTCGCAGTTGGGCAGCGGACATAGAACAGTTCGAAAGCAATCTTCAGTCAGGCAATGAACGGCGAGCAGACGCAAATAGAACAGTCTGATAGCAGTGACAAACATTCTCTAAAATATTAAAACAATCTTCAGTAGGGAAGGAGAGATTGAAATTAAAGTCGTAATTGGTGGCAGAGCGGAAATTCAACCCGGAGAACCATAGACAAAATACAACTAAAACTACACGAGATCTGCAAATCCAGGTTGCAGCAAACCTTCGAGAAACTACGCCAATTAGGATGTGTTAAAATTTAAAGCCTGTGAATAATAGAATCAGCGATATCCCCAAATCGTGTGCACGAAAACCCAAAAATGAGACCTGGGCGGCCGTAAGTAGAAAACTCTAAAATTGATTGTAAACCACTTTTAAAAGATGTGTCAGATCGTTCTTTAATTATTCACTTCGTTAATTATTTACTTCTTTAGGTATTTAGTTCTTTAATTTAAATTCAATCTTTAGTCTTATTTACTTCCGCAACAAATTTCGTCGATGTTCAGACGAATTAATTTACCTAAAAAGCTAAATGTAATTGATTGTATAAAATTCACCCATTTATCAAACCCAGATAAAGACCCTGAGATCACAAATATTATTGTAATTAAAATTGTTAATAAATTTTGTTTATTATTTTCCCTTAATAATCTTTTTATTTTAAAGTTCGTATATGTCCCAACTATTAAATTCCATAAAAGTAAAATGTAATTGTGTTTTTTTTTCAATTGATAAATTCAGCCATTGTAATTTATTTTAATTATTACAATATATATATATATATATATAACCATGAAAACAGATTGTAAAGAAAAATGTAATTATAATTATAAAGTTACAAATAGAACATGAGAAATATATAATAGATTGAAACGCCCGCCGTTGTCAGCAGGCTTTGACTTGGATGACTAGACCAGCTGTAAAGGGCCAGAGCGTCAATATTAGACTTGTCCACTGTCGGAAGTACTGTGATTGGTGCACAGTCCCAGGGATTATGCCACTGAAATCACAGCTCAAACTATTTACACTAATCACTTCCCATACAACAGATGGATATTAGCCTTTTGTTTTTAGATTTCATGAAGCTTATATATTTGCTGAATCTACAGCATTTCAACGCGTTAATACAGTAACATTGATAAACCTTTTCAAAACTTAAATTAGAGAAATATGTCTCTCAGTAAAACATTTCCTCGAAATAAAAAGTCAGCTTTATACCTACTGCATTTTAATTGTTTGACACCTGTAATGTTATAATCGATAATAATCGAATGAAATATATCTGTTACATTTTCTTACAGACACTTAAATCAATTTTATTCACCTTTACAAATTATCGACGTTCCTCTGTAATTTTTTTTTAAAACAAGCAACTAAAAAAAAAATTACGTTCAGTGCTTGAGAACATCTACCAATTGGTAGAAGCAACGTTGCACGAATTTACCGTTTGAGGCCAATTACATCCAAATAATTATTGCTACAGTCGTTAATATTAAAAAAAGAGTGTATGTATGTTTGTATGTTTGTATGTTTGTATGTTTGTATGTTTGTATGTTTGTTTGTATGTTTGTTTGTTTGTATGTTCGTTATACAAATCTACACCGGTAGAGCAAATTTCACCAAATTTCGTACACGTGTTCTTTACGACCAGGAAACAAACACTGTCGGGGTGAGACATGTCTACCACCCCCAGAAGCGGGGTTACACGGGGGTTGAAATATTTAAACATGCTAAAACAGCCGATATTTTAGTCGGATAATAATTTTTAGGGGTCCAAGATATTGATGGTGTTTCTACCGATGTTTTCTGAATATAATTTTCAACCTCTACACCCTGGGGAAAGAGCACCCCTAGCGTTTGGGGTGGAGAGTACAAATCAACACCGCTGGAGCAAATTTCACCAAATTTCGTACACGGGTTCTTTGCGACTAGGAAAACAACACTGTCGGGGTGAGACGCGCCTACCACCCCCAGAAGCGGGGGTGGACGGGGGTGGAAATATTTGAACATGCTAAAACAGTCGATATTTCAGTCGGATAAATATTTTTAGGGGTCAAAGATATTTATAGTCTTTCCACTGATGATATCTGAATATAATTTTCAACCTCTACAGCCTGGGGAAAGAGCACCTCTAGCGTTTGGGGTGGAGAATACAAATCTTTACCGCTGGAGCAAATATCACCAAATTTCGTACACGGGTTCTTTGCGACCAGGAAAACAACACTGTCTGGGTGAGACGCGTCTACCAACCCCAGAAGCGGGGGTGGACGGGGGTTGAAATACTTAAACATGCTGAAACTGCAGGTATTAGATTTGGATAAATATTTTCGGGGTCAAAGATATTGATTGTGTTTCTCACGATGTTATCTGAATATAATATTCATCTCCTACGCCCTGGGAAAAGGGCACCCTTAGGGTTTGGGGTGGAGTTGCTTTACAGAAAAATAACGCGAATACAACCGAGTTTGGAGTCAAATCGAAGGTTATGGATGTCAGTGAGTTTACTTCGGATAAATATTTTTAATTGCCGATTTAACCCGAAAGGGTGGGGGTTGGAAGGGGAGATAAATAGTCAGTTCTTGCGCGTTCTTGGAGGAGAATTACGTGAATAGTATTTCAACGGATGTTGTTAAAAAGATAAATCCCTTTAGACATTAGTGGTGAGCTATTATTCTAAAAGTGCCAAAATGTTAATAGTCAGTTCTTGCGCGTTCTTGGAGGAGAATTACGTGAATAGTATTTCAACGGATGTTGTTAGAAAGAAAAATCCCTTATGACATTAGTGGTGAGCTTGGTTAGGGCTGGGGGTGAGAATTGTCTATTATTCTAAAAGTGCCAAAATGTTATGTGTTTATGGGTAAACTAGATTTATAGTGTTTCTACCGATGTGATATAAGTAAAAATTCAACCCTTTCCACCACGGGAAAGTAGCAGATTTAGGGGTGGTGTTGTTCATACTATTTTAAACGATGTTGTTTCCATTAATAACGACGTTTAATTTTATAAATAAAAATGAGTGTATGTATGTATGTTTGTATATTTGTATGTTCGTTATACAAATCTACACCGCTGGAGAAAATTTCACCAAATTTCGTACACGTGTTCTTTGCGACCAGGAAACAAACACTGTCGGGGTAAGACGCGTCTACCACCTCCAGAATCGGGGGCGGACGGGGGTTGAAATATTTAAACATGCTAAAACAGTCGATATTTCAATCGGATAAATATTTTTAGGGGTCACAGATATTGATAGTGTTTCTACCGACTGTTGGGGTGAGACGCGTCTACCATCCCCAGAAGCGGGTTGGGATTATCAGTAGAGCACTTTTAGGTGTTGGGTGGAGGAACGCTGCAATAAAATAACGCGAATACAACCGAGATTGGAGTAAAATCCAAGGTTATGGATGTTGTCCAGTTCAATTATAGCATCAAATTGCCCATTTAGCCCCGAGAGGCGGGAGTAAATGGGATGGAAATTTTCTAACATGTTGAATCATCGATATTAGCGTGGAATAAATAAATGCCGGGACCATTGACGTTGATAGTATTTCTACCGATGTTGTTTGTAGGCATGATAGGGGTGGGGCTGGAGGGGATTTCCTTGAAAATAACGGCAAAACAACCGAGATTCGAGTCAAATCGAAGGTAATGGATGTCCCTGAATTTATTTATGACAATCTGGACAACGCGCGGGTATCGGCTGGGTTGGGATGAGTTGACCGGCTGTTTTTTGCGTCGATTAAATATATTTCGGGATGAATTAGATTAATAAAATTTCCCTACATGTTCTCTGTGTATAATTTCAACCCCTTTCGGACTCGGAAGGGTGCACCCTTAAGGGTTGGCGTGGAAGTAGCATTAGATAAAAATAAACCTGAAACTATCAGGATTGTCACTGAGTTTAATTATGACATTAAACTTGACCGTTTAAGTCCGCGAAGCGGGCGTGGTCGGGGGTGAAAAATTTCAAACATGTTAAACGGTCAATATTTGTGATAATTATTTCCTGGGGTTAATTACTTTGAAATTATTGATACCGATGTTGTTTGTGTATAATTTAACCCCTGTGAGGGGAGCAAGCTTAGGGGTGGCGTGAAGGTACGGTAAATAAAATCCCGCAAAAGCAACCGAGATTTGAATCAATTCCGAGACTATGAATGTCGCTGAATCTAATTGTGACAACCTGGGTAACGCGACGGGTTTGGGAGGTGTTGGACGGGGGAATAAATTTTCAGACAATTTAATCGGCCGATTTTTGCGTGGAATACATTCTTTTTCATTATCGCATATTTGTGGGGGTGGTCATCTTCTAACATGTAACAACGGCCGATATATTTAGTCAATGACTTCATCCCCCTTCGGCATGGGAGGTGAGCACATTTAGGGATAGGGTTCGAGGAGCTTTACATAAAAATAGCGCAAAAGTAACCAAAATTGGAGTATTATGGACGGTTATAGATAAATGACATCTCGGGCAACGCCGGGCACCCAGCTAGTATTAAATAAAATTTACCCTCACATTGTATGACGTTAACTCTGACGTCACTCCACTCGCGTGAATAAAAATTCTCTAATCTGTTGGGTTCAGCCGTGCGAAAGATATCGGACCTTATCAGAATTTTAAACATATATAAAAATACTAGGAGTTCGCTTCCAGCCATGGTAGGGTAAACAGTATCTAGAACTCTTCGAGTGCCCGAGTGTGTTTACATCAGTAGCTCTGGTAGTTGAAGCGGGGCTGCCCCGGCGGATTCCGGCTAGCTATTATCGTGTAAAGGAGTGTATAAGTACATCATATCTAAGCTATAGAAAGGAAAATACCTGAAGATGACGTCCACACAGAATATGGAGGCTAGATTGTATTCGAAGGTGATGACCACGGAGCATAAACCGGATAAAATGCATGACATAATTCTGGACGCTGTTGCAAGTTTAAATACAGATGAGTACCTAATAGGTTTAGCTAATATTATTGACCCCATCAGAATTAAGTACATCTCTAAAATAGCCAATTCCAGCGCATTTCTAACATCTAAGGAGGATGTCGAAAACCTAATAAAAGTTCATAAATCAATAACAGTAAAGGGTGAGATGGTCAATATAAGACCTTTAATGCAAAAATACTGCCGTGTAATCTTGTCAAACGTATGCCCAGTTATCCCTAACGAGATTATTGTGCTAGAACTAGAAAAGCTAAATATAATTCCAGACTCTAAAATATCGGATATTAGAATAAGTACTGGTGACCGAAGATTTTCTCACATTAAAAGTTTCAGAAAACAATTCTTTATTAACCCTGATAAGCTAAATTCCCTTCCGGATTCGGTAATGGTGCAACATAAAGAAACTAGCTATAGGGTGTATCTAGCAGCGGAGAACGATAACTTCTATCATTGTAATTGTCCCGGCCATATCGCGATAAATTGTTTTAATAGAGATGCAATACTAAAGAATAATCTGACTGCACATGAAAATTATGACAAAATTCAGTTTAAGAACCCGGCACCCGAAATTCAAATAATTAACCCTCAAAAAATGGACATGGATAATTCACAGCTAACAAACAAAAAAAGAACTGCATCTACGAGCTCGACAAACCAAGCTGATAAGAAAGACGTCAGTAATTCCTGGACAGGAGACAAGCACTAATCCACGCAAGAAAACCAAACAAAACATTCGGGATCATAAATATAAGGCGCTTAGTCAATCATTAGGTCAATCCGGTACAAATATTATTTGAAGAAGAAAACAATGCTCCATCTATCCCTTTGGAACAGAACAGTTAAAGACTCTTATACTAAATTCTATGGACTCAAAGAACCAAAGGACCATTATTAAAGATTACCAAATATCCTCTACATCATTCATAAAAGTATTGGACTCTTTTACCGACACTTAAATGATAAAACGGCAAAAAGTAGAATAAAAAAGCTCATAAATTGAGTCAAGAAACAAGAGAGTGATACATATTGAGAAGCAGACGCCTCTTCCTAATAAAAACAGACTATAACTACAGTACAGTGGAATCTGCAACAGTCGCAGCTTCAAATAAGTTAATATAATTAATTATCCTATTATTATGATAAATGATTAACAAATGCGAATTGTAAAATGTAAATGTAAGAAACCCACATTTGAAATGTATAATTATTCTTTCAAACTGTTCAATTGTATGTATATTATTGGAATGAATATGAATCGCTGCATACTTACGTAAACAAGCACTATTTGTAATTTATTTATGGGTCGCCAATGACCAAGTTGTTAACGCGACCATTATAAACCTTTAATTAAAAAAATACTATTTGCTACAAGATGGACGATAGTTTACATTCATACTCCATCAAATAAAATTTTCAAATCCTTATTGCCTCTGAAGATCTACTCATCAAATAAGTTTCGTGCGGATAAAATTTCCCAACTGTTGCAAATTCGTGTCCCCAAGTGAGCAACACCGCCGCTGGTTCGACAGCTTTAAATAATCTCAAGCTTATAAATATAATGCGATAAAATAGGCGCTACGACTAAAAATTGTCCAATAAAATATTGCGTTCATTACTAATGCTCAAAATTAAATAACAGTGGTAAATACGATGTGTTTTTTTTTATAGGGTAATAGGCTACAGTAGGATAATCCACATGGTGGCAACTCCCCTTTAATAGCATAGGAATGGATTTTAAAGAGGGATGCGTAAGGGTAGAGGAAGCTATGCAAGGGTTAACTAGGGCCCCCGAGCTATAGTTTAAGGATCCTACCCGGCATTCACCTAAAAGTATTGCAGGGAAACCCCTAGAAAAACCAGCATCAGGTAGGTCGGACATTGGGTACTTGTCCCACGCCCTTCCGATATCGGGAGAATAGTTTGCTGTGTGGTCGCAGCATTCCCTTCTCCGCCCCTCGACAAGTTTAGGAGGCAGCTGGCCAACTGTTCCAATGGGAACAGAGAACAACTCTTACCGTATGCCCAAGGTCCTGTGACCCCGGAACATACACCTCTCAGAACAGGCCGAGGTGCCTCGGCTTGTGCGAACCTTAGTTCAAAACCGGAGAGGAAAAGTCATCCCCAAAGGTAGCCCCTTCGTCTCTCTCCTAAAAGGTTCTGCCTGCGAGAGAATAGCCCTCGCAGACCGGTACCAGCCAACGATGTATTTGAAATATGCCCACCGTAATTAACATTTTGTTTTTCATTCAGACAATCAGTTATATATTCAACACACTGTTATTTTTTAGTGATCGCCATACTGCCAGAGAAAAACTTTATGCTATGTCTCAAATTCAATAAACACTTTACTTACAAAACATATTTTTACGTAATTTTTAACTAAGGATTAAAATATTTTACGTATTATTTATTACCATTTGAATTACAAAATAGTAGACATACACTTTAATTTGAGTTGATTCCTTTTTTTTTTTTTAGAAAACTATCACTTTAATAGACTTCGAAAAAGTAAGGTTTCAGATCGTAGGAAAATAGGCTTTATCCTGCAATAGTCCCGTTAAAAGCAAAATTGTTATTTTGGTTAGCCATTTTTTTCAGGTAAAAGAAGGTGAGAGCGGCAATAATTCCAACTTCTGTTCGGCAATTATCTCAATTTTAACTGCACAGGTGAGCAATCAGCTAGTGGATCTTCTTGATGGAAGAACATCGAACGTCTTTTCTTTATTCCTTAGCCTTCATTTGTTTTTTACGTTTTCTAAATAGACATCGTGTATGATCAAAGATTGAAGTCTTTCCCGGTGAAGTTGTTCAATAAATAGTTCTCGGAATTCACACGGGTTTTGCATAATTTTATTATACTTCGCCTAGAAGATGACGACTGTGCTTTTAGTCGTCGAAACGTTGCGTCTTAATATAAATATGATTCAAAAGCCGTGTGAATTACGAGAACTATTAATTGAAGGCATCGTGTATAATTACGCCTGTACCTCAAAAAGCATTGACCATACTCTTAGGTCAATTTCAGCATTTTAACCTTCTTCGGAATCCGTTCGCTAGTGGAAACGCATTGTTGTGTCTCTGGAGTGTAGTTGTGGATCTATATTTCATCATCAGTTATATCTCGACGTAGGAAATCGTCAGACTTTCCGAAAAAGCCCCAACACAGCAACTCAGACGACTACACATTTATCTTCATTATTCACTCAGCAAAATGCGGCTTCCATATTGTTGATAATTTTTGAGGCACGATTTTTCATGGAAAATTGAAACTACTGATCTATGAGGTATTTCTATGTCTATAGAAAAATTTTAGAAACGGGTGGCAGATGTGCCAGGAGCCTCATTCAAATCATTTCTTTAGATGTTTTATATTTCAACTCAATGAGCGGAATCAATACCTGAAATTCTTTTTTTGAACCGTAGTAACCACTACAAGTAGTAGTAAGTAAGGAAATAATATTTTAGATTTAACATTATTCTACTTTTAATCAAAGTGAATACATTTTTAGTATTTTACATAATGTCACATGACAATTTACAGTGTGTAATTTCGTGAAAATTTGGGTATAAATTCGTTCGGTATTGTGTAACTAAAAATTGTACTCTTAATTTTCATTAAGTGTTAATTGAAAACGAAATATAGCGAATTTATTAGCGTCTAAGTGCTCTAATCAAGGAACAACAACGAAGTTTATATCAAAGATTAAGTAATGTAAAGATGTTAGTAAAGGAAAATAATGAATAAAAAATAATGGAGGAAAAAACAGAGCTCAAAGGGTGCCGGTGATTGTTAATTTGGCGGAAGTTAAAAAAACCCGAAGAGAAGATTCTGGAAGTGGCTGTCACATGCCAATTTGTCCTCCGTCACTTTTTGGTGAATACCGGGTAGTACCCTTAAAACCATAACCCTAGTTAACCCTCTAATACCGTGCTACCTTCGAAATCCCCCTATACAATCCCTTCCTATACCATTTAATAATAATAATAATATATATATATATATATATATATATATATATATATTGTAATGAACAACATGTTGACAGATTAATTTGCCCCCACGTTGTAGTAGTCATTTATGTTATGAACAACATGTTAGGGATAGTTAAAAGTAATGATTAATAAAATTATTAATATTTAAAGTTTTTTTTATTTCTTAAAAATTCACTTTATTACCCTATCCTTGTACGCCGGTCTTTGATCAAAATTTACAAAACTTTACTTTAATTTATGTTGTTCTAGCAAATACACATCAATATTTACAATCCAATTTTTTGATAATCTCTTAATCTCAGGGTTACTACTGGGTTTGATAATTAGAACGAAATCAATGTATAAACTGACTATTAACAATTCAAAATATAAAAAATTAACCTAAAACAATACGAAATTAAGTGGAAAGAAAGCTGAAAGAAATGAACTCTGAACGAAATCTGACTCTACCCTTTTAATTATCGTTTACAAATTTAACCAAGTTTTTGTTACTCACGGATCGTCTGTCTGGTACCAGATCTCTCTCCTGTAACTTGATAACTAACACACTAAAAAGCAATTTTTCGTTACACTGACTCTACATCATTGCACTTTTAAATCACACGCAAGGATTTCGCGTCCTCAGCTATCTGGAAGCTCGGATGAGCCGCCCCCTCTGGTCTGCTAGTGGTTGTCGGTCCCTCAATGCGAAAATTGTTCCATTATCGTGAAGCAACCGTTTGCTTCCCAGTTTGCAAATTGTTATGAAAATCTTACAATTATTTGCTTGCTTGCTTGCTTCCATACACGAACTCGCGATAAGTAATTTATATTTTCAGACTTTACTGTTTGATGCTCTAAGAGAACAGAACTGTATTACATCTCTCGTACTCAGATTTCAGCCTCCTTCTCATATCATCGCCGATTCCAGACTATAACTTCTCGTATGCCGATTTTAGACTTTTTGTTTATCCTTTCTCGACCCAGGCTCCGTGCAGACTGCCGTTCCTTACGCGCGCGGTCTCCATTTCGGCTTTTCGACAAAGGAAAAGAACTCGCCGCCATTGTTGTCTTTGGTAGCCCATACCGCTACAATTCAATTTTTATTCGCTAAAAAATTTAATTATTTAAAAACAATTAATGCATTAATTAATTGGCATTACAATACATATATATATATACATATATATATGTATACATATATATATATATATATATATATATATATGAGTCCCCGAAAATCAGTCCCCTGACTATATATATATATATATAGTCGGGGGACTGATTCTCCGAGAGTTTCTCGCACGCACACAAACATCTATGCCCTCGCCGGATTCGAACCCGGGACTTCTGTGATTAAGGCAGTCACGCTGATCCCTACACCACAGTATGTCGACGAAATATTATTATATTTTAAAAATAATGTCATGTAAAATATTAAATAAATTTAAATTGTTATAAATATATTAAATATCGACTTTGTATAACACCACACAAAATATAATTAACAAGTCGAATTGAATGTTACTCATTACAAATTTGGCACCTCAAGGAGGAATCTATCTGTTATCTTTCTAATAAATGAAATATACTGTTTGTTTGTGTGTATATTTATATGTGCATGTTCCACATACAATTTGACCAGATTTTATGCACACTTTCCTTTCGAAATAGAAACAAACACCTTGTGTGTAAGAGACAATAATACCCCTAGGAGCGGAGGTGGAAATTTTCAAACATGCTAAAACGGCCGATACTTTGGTGGAACGAAAATTTTGTCGGGGTCAATGAGATTGATAGAGTTTCTCTTGATGTTTCTCGTGTAATATTTTAACCCCTTTCGCAAAGGAAGGAAGTTTGTTGATTGGCGTTGCATAAAAATGACGCAAAAAACAACAGATTTTGGAGTGAAATCCGTGGTTATGGATGTCGCTGAGTTTAATTTTGACAACGTATGGCAACGCCGAAACCCAGTTAGCAATTATATAATAACGAATGAACAGAACCATTACAAACTGTTGATGAAGTAATGCTCATAAGAAACACAAAGAGAGAGCAATAGGTTGTGACCACAAAGTAGACAAGAAAATATGAGAACTGCTCAAAATAAGAACAAACTTTTGCTAGTTTTATTTGGGATCGATAACTTAAAAATGTGGCTATTTCAATGCAAACAAGAAATTCTGATAAATTTCACAGTGACGAATTTACAAAATATTAACGAAAAATGAAATTGTGACCGATTTCAAAATCCTTTGAATCGTAGAAAATTCTATCGAAAATCACTAAGTTCTTAAAATATAAATTTTAGAAAAAAAACTCTATATATATATTGCTGAAAATAAATTCATATATAAGTTATAAGTTGCTTAATTTATATAAAATTATAATGTTAATGCGTTAATACCATTCACTCCATTAGGAGGTTAATTTATGGCGTGCTGCGTCCTCGCTGTAATAGTTCACCGCGTTGGAATGTTACTTTAGTATGTCTGTAATCAGTGCGCCGCGTCTATTCAGCTAGCCAACTCCAATGGCGACCCCCACAGTTGCAATTGAGATAGTGTTAAGTGCTAAAGGCTTGAATCCGACAGTTGATTGTGAGGCTACCAAACTACTCCAGACCAATGCTTTCAAACAATTGCTAATTATCACAAAATTGTACACTGAGACAGCTCTCTTTAATATTTTATTGTAAGTTCTTATTCTATATTCTGTTATATTGAGTTACCGTAGTATATTTCTCATATACAAAGGGTTGGATTTATTTTTATTAGTGTTCACTACTTATAAGCAATACGGGCAAGTTCCAAAATAAATATATTCAGAGTTAAAATATTCTTCTGTATTTAACATTCTAAAACTAGATTAAAGGCTGTATTTATTAAATAATAGCGGTTTTCTATCGTTAATTTTTAATGCAAAAATTATTTTATGGTTCTAAATTTTTTCACAAAATTGTGACGTTTTATGCACAGTTATAAATAAATAAAATGAACCCTTTAAATGGTTTCATAAGAAAATGGAAACTGTATTTCTACATAAATTTTGCGTATGTAAATATTCACCCGTTCGGCGTTTCTCAGTAATTAATCATGTTAGTTAGCAACTAGTATTTATATCCAATTTTGGAACATTAATATCATTGCGCCTTTAAAATTCCTGGTGTGTAATTTAACCTAAATAAAATATTACCTGAATAAGTAATCTCAAGATTACGGACAGTTGTGATTCTTAAGAAACAACAAATACAAATTTAATAAATAAAAAGCACAACTGTCCAGAAATGCAATATAAAGGGATATATAGTTTAATAACGCGTCGGGAATTTACGCACCGGAAATGTTGATATAGATCAATTAACATTTACTCTCTTACAGATAAAACTGTATAAATGTTGGCTAGCGATTAAGTAGTGTGTTCTTGGATTGAAGATTTTAGCTCTTTTTTTTCTTATCGTACAAACACTCATCTGTACTTTAAAAAGTTTCAAACGAATTATTTTATCCTAACGTACGCAATTCCCCACCGACATTCTGAATATTCTTAAAACAAAAAAAAATACGAAAACAAAATATTGTACTGCAAAGTATAAAAATGTGAGTTACATCGGTTTCAAGTGTGTGTGTGTGTGCGAAATGGCATTTGGAAAAAAATTTGGTCATCAAGCCTGCTTCATAACTCCCAGTTTTTCAAGTTTTATTCCGGTAAAAAAAGGAATGTTAATATTTAAATAATGTTTCACCCACTAAAATTCATTTTTAATTACTTCAATTCTAACAGGTTTTGATCATAAAAGTCGATAGCCAAGATGGTTTTCGCAAAATTAGAAATAAATACGTAAATCGAATCAATATTCAATATATTTCCTTACACATAATTTTACAACCTGGTGATCAAGTAACGTGTATGACAACGTGAAATAAAAGGGTAATGTGCATAAAGTGATGTGTAGTATTTATCATTATTAATGAAATGTTTTTTTTTATACGGCAATAGGCTACATGACGGGGGGGGGGGGGGCGTAATCCACGTTGGGAAACTCCCCTTTAATAGCATAGGAAGGGATTATAAAGGGGGATGCGGAAGGGTAGAGGAAGGTAGCCAAGGGTTAACTAAGGCCCTTGGGCTAAAATTTAAGGATCCTACCCGGCATACGCCTAAAAGTAATGCAGGGAAAACCCTAGAAAAACCTGCATCAGGTAGGTCAGGTATTGGGTACTTGTCCCACGCCCTTCCGATAGCGGGAGAAGAGTTTTCTGTGGGGACGCAGCGTTCCCTTCTCTGTACCTCGACCAGTTTAGGAGGCAGCTGGCCGACTATTTCAATGGGAATAGCGGACAACTCTTACCGTATGCCCAAGTTCAGAGACCCCGGAACATACACCTCTCAAAACGGGCCGAGGTGCCTCGGCTTGTGACAACCTTAATTCAAAAACGGACAGGAAAAGGCAAGTTTCTTTTATTGGGGGGGGGGGGGGGGGTGATGCAGGCTATGTATAGGGCAATCCACATAGTGGCAACTCCCCTCTTACAGCATGGGAAAGGGATTTGAAACGGGGGATGCGGAAGGGTAGAGGAAGGTAGCCAAGGGTTACTGGGGCCCCCGGGCTATGGTTTAATGATCCTACCCGGCATTCGCCTAAAGAAATGAAGGGAAAACCCTAGAAAAACCTGCATCAGGTAGGTCGGGCATTGGGTAGTTGTCCCACGCCCTTCCGATAGCGGGAGAGGAGTTTGCTGTGGGGACGCAGCATTCCCTTCTCCGTGCCTCGACGAGTTTAGGAGGCAGCTGGCCGACTATTCCAATGGGAATAGCGGACAACTCTTACCGTATGTCCACGGTCTGCGACCCCTGAACATTCACCTCTCAAAACAGGCAGAGATGCGGCCGAAAAGCAGACACTTAAAATGGAATTTATTTATTACAGCTGCGCGTGTTAATTGAATTATAATATTTCATTATCGGACTTTGTTTATTGACCTTATTTACTCTTTTAAACTATACGATCATGAAGAATTAATATATCATTTTATTCGTCCAATGATCAGAAATTAAGAATGTAATGAAACGTCAAAAATAATTTTGTACTAGAAAGAACCCTTTTCCAATTTTCTGGATGTGTGGAGATTGGAAATGAACGAAAAAATTGATTGTTTACGAAATTATCTCTGGAACCTCATGACATGCGATATAAAATATTCTAATAAATTTTGAATAGAAATTTTATCACAAATATTCATTTATGAACGTTTCAAACATTTAATTCACCCTATAGATTTTATGTGGACGTGATTTATTATATGTTAATAAAACCTTTACAAATTTATATGTTCGTATCATGAAAATAATTTCCATGGCATTTCATACTTCAAACTTTCGTAACATTCCACTGTTTTCCTCTAACTTTAATAAATATTTACTCGTATCTTTATTATTGTGTTATCCTCGCCTTTTATCTTCAATAACAATGCAATACTAATGGATAAATATATAACCAAACAACAGACAAAAACAAGTGCTAACACACAGTGTTTCTGCAATCTTCGTTGCTTTAGTTTGGTGATTAAAAAAAACGCAAGAGCTGTAGGAACGATACAAACGCACAAATCAGATGACGATCTCAAAAGGATTTGGTTTGCAGGATCGTTGTTGTGGTATTTAATTTTAACTTATTTTTCCCAATTATTTTTCTATTAATTTATATAATTAATCTACTTTGCAGACTGACGTTTTATATTTTATAATTTCAATAATGGAATACCACAAAATAATTAATGTTCGCTAATATCCTCATTGATATTATTAGTCCTTCAGTGTTTTTTATCCATTTACTCACTTGCGTGGTCCCTTTAAATAATTATTTTTATTACATACAGCAAACTAATTACTGTAATTAATTACATGCAAATGATGTTTAGTCAGAATTGAATTTAACTTCTCTATTCCATAATGTACTATAATTTCATCTGCTTAAAAATCAAAATGAAAAAACTTTTCATGCCTCGTTTACCGTAAATTGCACTGCAAGGAACAACTTTCAGAACTTAGAGCGAGATTTTTATACTAATCTAAGTTTGTTTTCAAGTTAAAACACATTTCCTCAAGCCACGTCTTCTCTTTTTATGAGAGTAATTTGTCATTCGGTTTGTCGAAAGGAATTTATGGTAAATTCTAACCGCTTTATATAAATTACTTCGAAGTGATGATCACAATCTAATTAATTGTTAATGGAGCTGGTATTTATTTAAACGAAAACTGCAAATTTAATTATAAGTTTTCAATTAACAATTAGAGCGCTAGTGGAAATTATGAACCACACTTAAAATATTTTTTTCTGTGATGCGGATGAAACCAGATTACTTATCTAATTTAATTTGTCAAGTACCTATATTATGTGGCCAAGTACAGACATGAAGGTCACATATTAAGAAAGCTGACGTAATATTATTTGTTTCTTTGAAATACGTATTTGAGTTTTTCATAGTAATACGTTCAAAAACTGAACGAGGAACTTGAATTGCCATAAAATCATTGAAATTGTATTGTTACTGTTATATAAATATAAATGGATTGATTAACGTCTCGATCAACGAAAATTAACTATGCTTACATTTCAGAGACGAGAGCTCGAAACTTGCAAAGTCCTTCTCCCCATGGCCAAGGATACTGTTGCCAGTAGACGCTTAGATCATTCGGTAGACCTGAAAATAGAAGAAAAAAAAACTTCAATATTATATTTATATACTTAGAGGGGGATACGTTTACAAATTAGAATTTAGAAAAACCGTAGTCTTGTAAGAAATCTGTATTGTTTAACATAGACGAGGTGAGGTGATAATATAAAGTACGTACCAAAACATCAGCTTTAAATAAATGGTTTACAGGAAATAACATAAGAAAATCCCATTTTTCTTGGCATATGTTTTATAGAAAAATCCGTTTATGTTACATGTAATGGCGACGCAAACGTAGCGGAAAAATTACAACATTGCAACTTACAACTGTGATCAAAAAGTAAGGTGAAATTGTCATTTAAAACTCCCAAGTATTAGGAAGGCAAGTAATTTTTTTTCCCTAGGTTAATGGACTGTGATTAATATTTGCCAAAAGTCTGTTTGTTAAAAGGTTGTATTATCTCCGAGTTACACGTGTTTTTGTAAACAACCAAAAGTGAATTTTTAGATTTTTGCAATGGATGATTTTGTTGAGCAACGAACTTGCATCAATTCTTGTTCGCGGAACGAATATTCTTAAGCGGACACGTTGAAAATGTTGCGGAAGGCCTTTGGTGATCAAACTACGGCACAAAAAAAAGTTTATAAGTGGTACAGCGAGTTCAAAGAGGGCCGAGAACGCGTTGAAGACGTGGACGACCATCAACGTCTACCGACGAGGGTCACGTCCAAAAAGTCAAAGATTTGGTGGTTGAAAATCGTCGATGGACAATTAAAGATCTCGCTGATAGTGGTGGAATATCATTTGGCTCAGCCCAAACCATTTTGAAGAATGTTTTTTGTCTCAAACGCGTCAAGTCTCGATTGGTACCAAAATCGCTCAATTTTTTGGAAAAAAAACCGTCGCGTTGATGTGTGTGAAACTTTGCTGTCTGACTATCAGGACCACTTGAAATGCATCATAACTGGAGACGAGACTTGGATTTACGCATACGACCCTGAAACCACCGACCAATCCAGCGAATATCGTGCAAAAGGTGAAGCAAGACCGAAAATCAAGGTAATGTTGCCAGTTTTCTTTGATTATCGTGGTGTGGTGCACTATGAATTCCTTCCGCCGGGCCAAACTGTCAACAAAGAATATTATTTGAGCGTTATGCGTCGTTCGTCTGAAACGGCCGGAATTATGGGCGAACAACCCCTGGTTCCTTCATCACGATAATGCACCTTGTCATACTGCATTGGTTCTTCGCGACTTTTTTTTGGCAAAACCTCGACTTATATCGTTCCGCAAGAACCGTATTCGCCTGATTTGACTCCGTGCGACTTCTGGCTATTCAGCAAACTCAAAAGGCCAATGCGGGTACGCCATTTTGGCACGATTGAGGAGATAAAAACCGAATCGAAGAAGGTCTTGAAGGCGATACCGGAAAAAGACTATTCTGACTGTTTCGAGGACTTGACAAAGCGTTGGAAAAAGTGCTTTTTATCGGACGTGGATTACTTTGAAGGGGATGAAATTGATTTGGAAGAATAAATGGAGAATTTATATTTTATAAATAAATTCACCTTACTTTTTGTTCACAGTGGTATATGGTACTCAATTTATAATACTCTTTAAAATTACAGAATCTACTGTTTTTTTCAACATTCTTACGACGAAATTGATCAATTCAACCACTTAAACATTTTGTGTGATTTTGAAAAAATATTTGTTGGTGTTTCGGTTTATCGCTGAACTATGAATTTATCGGTTCACGATACGATCAATACCCTACTGAAATTTGACTCGTTATTCTGATAATTAATAGTGAAACGTAACGTGAAAATTTCGGACTGTAGCTGTAATAGTTCACTTCAGTCCAAAAAATTGAAAAAACCTTAAAAAATTTATAGTTTATCCTCAACAGCGGCCCGTGGTTTGTGTTTTAATCAAGAATCTTACGAATAAAAATTAACAATTAATATTAATATTGAAGTCGTATTCTGGATTGATGAGAAATAGAAATACATCAACACCTATGCGGTGCCATGTCTCGTGTTTTCCTCGTTGTAGTCCGTTTTAATCCTTACCGGTCGGTCCGTAACGGTCCACAGGCAATTCTACCTGCAGAATTTGCAGTTTGCTTTCGGTTTGCGACAGGGTTGCAACAAAACAAAACAAATTTAAATTAATTAATTTTTAATGCTAATTGATAATTGATTTAATTTCAAGTTTTTAATATAACAAATAATTATTTAATTGCGTATAATATTTCCAAATCAGTTTACTGAATGTAAGTCCGACTTTCACGTATATGTCTTGCAAAAGAATTTTTTTTTTCGTCCTCCCAGAGCTTTTCTAATACTGCACACAACAGCGTCTTTAGCATCTAGATTTTCTTGCTCCCTCAAAAAATGCTGCAAACTATTTTTTTTAGGTCACAGGCTACATGAGGGTAATCCACATGGTGGCAACTCCCCTTTAATAGCATAGGAAGGGATTTGAAAGGGTATGCGGAAGGGTAGAAGAAGGTAGCCCAGGGTTAACTAGGGCCCCCGGGCTATAGTTTAAGGATCCTACCCGACATCCGCATAAAAGTAATGCAGGACAATCACTAGAAAAACCTGCATCAGGTAGGTCGGGCATTGGGTACTTGTCCCACGCCCTTCCGAGAGCGGTAGAGGAGTTTGCTGTGGGGACGCAGCATTCCCTTCTCCGAGACTCGAACAGTTTAGGAGGCAGCTGGACGACTATTCTAATAGGAAAAGCGGACAACTCTTACCGCATGGCCGAGGTCTGTGACCCCTTTTAGAACAGGCCGAGGTGCCTCGGCATGTGGGAACCTTAGTTCAAAAACGGAGAGGAAAATCCATCCCCAAAGATAGTCCCTTCGTATCTCTCCTGCAAGGTTCCGCCTGCGAGAGAATAGCCCTCGCAGACTGATTCGCTGCTGCAAACTATTTAATCTTTCTTCTTTTTAATACTTGATTTCAAATACTGGGTACGAGATGACGGGATTACTTCCTGTTTTTTGCTCTTGGGCAGGAATCTCAAAATGAGGTTCCCATAAGCCGTGACACCCGGTCTGGTTTTGAGGAGTGTATGTCCGGTGTCTCAGACGTTGGGCATACGGTAAGAGTTGTCCGCCGATTCTTTGGGACCAGTCGGCCAGCTGTCTTAAATTTTGACCGTGGCATGGAGTGTGGTACGCTGCGATCCCACAGCAGAGGAAATTCTTGTTATCGGAAGGGCGTGGGACAAGGACCAAATGCCCAACCTACTTTACGCACATTTCTTTAGGGTTTTCCCTGCATTATTTTTGACTCATGCCGGGTAGGATCCTTAAAATATAGGTCGGGGGGGGGGTCCTAGTCAACCTTTGGCTACCTTACTCCATCTTCCGTATCCCCCCTGTATATCCCTTCCTATTGTATTAAAGTGGATTAGTCATCAAAGCAGATAACCCTCATGTAGTCTGTAACTCTAAAATAATAATACTTGATTTATTTCCCATTTTAGCACATTGTTCAGTTCTAACTCCTTTTACCAAATCTTTTATCCGCCATTTGGAAAATGGAAAATGTGTTAAAAAGTTCGTCTTCACAATCAGATAAGTTGATTAAGTCACCAAGTTCTCGTGCAGACAATATAATACGTTTAGTATGTGATGCCATCTTCGACAATGATATCAATACGAAAACGATGACAATTGTAAGTACAGAATATGCAAAAACCACTTTACAATTATGTGACACTACTGATACACCTTTCAGGAAGAATCTGAGGTATTCTGAGGCATTTACGAAGCAGAATAGCTAATCAGGAAAGTCACGTCCGGCCTGGCGGGACGACGAACCAGAAGAGGACAATGGACCTCTAGACGCGGAAAGAGAAACACTACAATGACCGGAAAGGGTCAACTAGAAAACTCTTAAGAAATTCAATGTGACGCATTTTCCATCTCGATACAATATTTATTTATCTCTTTATATTAAATTGAGGTTAATTCCGTTTCCTATTATCACTTTTGTATCTCGATTTTTATTTTTTTAATCGTTAATTATGCTATTTGAGCGACGTATTAAAAACTTTTTTGGAGGAATATCGAGTGGCAGTGAAGTCCAGGGAAGAGCTAAGCTGATACACTGGTTGGCGCCGAAGTGTCGGGGACTGGCCACAGTTTGACGTATGAGAAATCATAGCGGACCTTGAACCTTCTCAAGAGCGTGGAAAGAGCGTAAGATCCGTCAAATTTTGTTAATCTCAGTGAACACGTAGTTGTGGATTACACCATATATGACTTGGACCAGACAATAAGAGATACCTTAAGAAGCGAGAAGCTATGGGAAGTAATTAGAAACCTGCCAGTGACCGCGGTTCGAGAAGACCTCACATATCAGTCTCTGCGATAGAATTGCCAAAATACAGGACCCTAGGAACATAGACTCTTCTAAAGACAGACTATTATAAAATACAGTATTAATAATAATAATATAAACAAATGAATACATCATAAGTCACTATTTACTCGTCATCGGACCGGACTCCCAAATCCTGGAACCGGATGTATATAAAGATCAACATTTCACAATGTATAAATTAAACAACATTAAATAGAACATAAACTATTGCAAAGAAGGTTTAATAAAAACAAGCAAAAAAATTACCAAAATTACAAAATACATAATACAAATTATGTAACACGCAAACTATATAATAATATATTTAATAATGATAAAGTATAGTTAACAATAAGGATAATATATATACATTGAAATGATCAACGGGAACTAATCAAATTACGAATTACTAATTACTAATTAAATTACCCCACGTTGTTGAAGCCAAATGTACTGATTAAAAAAAGCTTAATGTAAAAAATTATTACTTATTAAATCAAATTTATTCTTTAAAGGTACAATTTATTATCCCTACTTTGTTACGCCACATTCAATCAAAATTTTCAAACCAATTATTAATTTTTATAATTTGTGGCATTTAAAGAAAATACAAACTTTTATATTTTACAAACAAATCAATCTAAATAACTCTTCTTCTCAGGGTCTTTACTGGGTTTAATAAGTAAGAAACAATGAAGAATAAAAATTAAATTTACAATTCAAACAAATTCACACGGCCAGCTGCCTCCTAAACCGGTCAAGGCACGGAGAGGGGAAAGCTGCGACCCCACAGCTAACCCCTCTCCCGCCATCGGAAGGGCGTGGGACAAGTACCAAATGCCCGAATAACCTGATGCAGGTTTTTTTAGGGCTTTTCCTGCATCACTTTTAGGCGAATTGCCGGGTAGGATCCTTAAACCATGACCTGGTGGCCCTAGTTAACCCTTGGCTACCTTCCTCTACCCTTCCGAATCCTTCCTTTCAAATCCCTTCCTATGCTATTAAAGGGGATTTTCCACCATGTGGATTACCCTCATGCAGCCTGTTACCTTAAAAAAAAACACAGCTAATGAATTCAGCTGTCTGCGAGGGCTATTCTCTCGCAGGCAGAACATGCGAGGGGTGTTCTATCGCAGGCAGAACCTTGTAGGAGGCTACCTTTGAGGATGCCTTTTCCTACCTTCTTTTTTGAACTAAGGTTCCCACAAGCCAAGGCACCTCGGCCTGTTTTGAGAGGTGTATGTTCTGGGGTCAGAGACCTTGGGCATACGGTAAAAGTTGTTCGCTGTTCCCATTGGAACAGTCGGCCAGCTGCCTCCTAAACAGGTCGAGGTATGGAGAACGGAATGCTGCGTCCCCACAGCAAACTCTTCTCTCTCCATCGGAAGGGCGTGGGACAAGTACCAAATGCCCGACCTACCTGATGCAGGTTTTTCTAGGGTTTTCCATGTATCACTTTATGGGGAATGCCGGGGAGGATCCTTAAACTACAGCCCGGGGGCCCTAGTTAACCCTTGGCTACCTTCCTCTACCCTTCCTATTTTCAAATTAATTCCTATGCTATTAAAGGGGAGTTGCCACCACGTGGATTACCCTCATGTAGCCTGTTACCCTAAAAAAAGTTCAGATATGTTTCAGAAATGTTATACATTAAACTTGTAATAAATTCACTTAATGTATAACCAAGACTGATTCTTTAAGCACTAAAGTTTCTCTTCGGAAACTTTATACCTGCTCACTCAGCGGTCTCATAATTGTTTGTTCTGCAGTATTGTTTCTTAAATTTTATTATTGTTTAATTATACAAGTAACTTTATTTTTTTTTACATCGACTGTATTCTCGTTGATGAGGCTGAGTTACATATCTGGTCCCAAATACATGTATTAAAGCAGTGTGTTGGTGGTTACTAGATAAAGGCAGATGAAACTTTCTACTGTACTTGTAGCTTGAAGTCATTTAATAGAGCTGGATTAACGTACATTCATCCACAAAGCACCCCTCAGGATTTAGGAAACCGCGAATACACTCTACACAGTTAACGAAGCAAACAACGACACACATCAAAGCAAGAGATGTCTGTTACGAGCTCTCAGTGTACTACAATCATGCTACAACCACACATTCAGCTCTTACGTATTCGCTTAATATTTCTCTTGTTTGGGTGGCTCAGGAAAATTAATCTTGCTCGTCTTTCATAGTGACTGAGACGTTACAGAACTTCACGCTTTCAATGGAAACACGCCAATTACGCAGTACTTACTTTGCATTTTTCATAAAATTTCCGGGCTTTTTTTTTTTTCGTACATAGTGTTCATATTGTGAGCTTTATATAAAGATGCGCAATTCATGCAAGCTCAACTAATTTGAGCTAAGAATCACGAGGTAAAAAATAAGATACAAAAATAAAATTCTGAATACTGTTACAATCTTTTCTCCAGTGCTTTTCTGGCGTGGTGCATAATTTTAGTATTTTTATATTTATTTAAAACATTCTCTGACCAATCCGTCTCTTTTATACAAAAAGTAGTTTAATCAGTAGACCATGCTGAGGCTAAGTAATAATTTTCACGGGCGGACAGTTTCAGTGGAAAAACATAGCTGGATTTTCGAAAGAAAATTTGTTTTCCTTTCAGGAAAATGATTATCACTATTTTCCTTCGCTTAACCACGCACGTCCCAGATCTTGAATACTTCCTGCTCTAAGCAAAGTTACCCAAAACCACGGGTCTGAGAAACTCAAGCCCCCCCCCCCCCAAACCACTATGTCTTTATTAAAGCTGAAGTAGGCATCCTCCTAAGGATGAAATAAACCAACCACATAGACAGAGAACTAAGTATGGAAGCTGTACGGGACACCGAGGTAAAACTAGAAAATTCTATGCGATTTTACAATACTTTAATATTTACTAAAAAAAACTGTTTAAATATAAAAATTAGAAATCAAACTTTAACAAAAATTTAGCCTGAATTAATAACAAAAAATAACTTGCATTTCCCGCCAAAAAAATGCTTGATATTTCAAAATAAAATTCAATTAAGCGTTGGTCGGCCTAAAACATTCTATAAGGAGCTTTTGTTTTAATCCACAAATAAATCCAACTATAGTTTCCTTTTACAGCTCAAACCGTTCGTTTCTTAGTTTTTTATTTAACACATGAACCGGTTAGTCATATATTATCATATATCTTCAGTTCCTCTTATGTTAATTTCTGCATTGGTCACATTTTTATTGAATGACTAGCTGGGTGCCCGGCGTTGCCCGAGATGTCATTTATCTATAACCCCCCATATGACTCCAATTTCGGTTGCTTTTGCGCTATTTTTATGTAACGCTCCTCGAACACTATCCCTAACTGTGCTCACCTCCGATGCCGAAGGGGGCTGAACTCATTGACTAAATATATCGGCCGTTTTTACATGTTAGAAGATGACCACACCCACAAATATGCGATAATCGAAAAGTATTTATTCCACGCAAAAATCGACCGATTATATTGGCTGGAAATTTCTCCCAAACCCGTCGCGTTACAAAGGTTGTCACAATTAGACTCAGCGACATTCATAGTCTCTGAATTGATTCGAATTTCGGTTGTTTTAGCGTTATTTTTATTTATCGTACCTCCACCCCAAACCGCTAACCTTGCTCCCCTCACAGTGGTTGAAATTGTACACAAACAACAAATAAACTATCAAAGCCATTAACCCCAGGAATTAATTTTTTAACGCAAATATCGATCGTTTAACATGTTTGAAAATTTCCTCCCCCGCCCAATTCCGCGAGGTCCCTCACACCCCACCAAATCTCGTGCATTGCCCACGTTGCCATAAATACATTCACCTATATCTATAACTGTGGTTCGACTCGAATCTCGTTTTTTGAGGTTATTTTTATGAAACACACCTCCATCTCTACGCGTACTTCCTTATCATGCCGTAATGTGTTGAAATTATACACAAACAAAGTCGGTAGAAATACTATCAATGAAATTGACAGCGTAAAATATTTATTTCACGCAAATATCGATCATTTTACATGTCTGAAAATTTATACCCCCGCCCAGCCCCTCGTACCCCCGGCCACTCCCTAACGTTCCCCAGGTTGTCATAAATAAACTCAGTGTCATCCATAACTTGAATTTGACTCCAATCAGTGTTGTATTCACGTTATTTATTTTTAACACCCGTTGACCCCCACCCCTAATGTGAACTCCCTCTCAATCCCAAAAGGGATTAAAATTAAACTCAGAGAACGTGTAGTGAAATTTTAATAATCTCATTTTTCCATAAATATATGTAATCGTCGCAAAATTCAGACGCTTAACTTAATTTATAATTTCTATTCCACATTCACCTCAATCCAACCCCTCCCACCCCAGTCCAGCCCAAACCTGCGCGTTGCCCAAATTATCATAAATGAACTCAGCGAAATTAACTAAGTTCGACTTATTCGAATGTTGTTTGTTTTTTAGCTATTTTCTTGTAACACACGTCCACCCCGTCCCCTAACCGTTCTTTACCCTCATGTCGCAAGAGGTTGAAATTGTACAAACATAAAATGGTTATAAATACTATAAATTAATTAACCCTGGAAAAAAATTATTTTCCGTTAATTTAGACCTTTTAACATGTTTGAAATTTTCCAACCCCATCCTCTTCCACCCATGGGGGTTAAGTGGGCAATTGAATATCATAATTACACTTTGCGACATCCAGAAACTTAGGTTTCACTGTAATTTTGGTTTTATTCGCGTTATTTATTTGTAATGCCCGTCCACCCTCACCCCTGAGAGTGCTCCTTTTCCACGCTGTAAGGGGATGAAACTATACTCAGATAGAATCGGTTAAAAGACTATCTATCTCTTCGATCCCAAAAATGTTTATCTGCCTAAATATCTGCTGTTTTAGCATGTTTGAATGTTTCCAGCTCCTCTCCTAAGTGCGCTTCCCTCTAATGCCGAAAAAGGTTAAATTTTACAAACAACATCGGTAGATATATTGTCAATGTCATTGACCTCGACAATTAATTATTTAATGCAAATATCGACCGTTTAACATGTTAGAAATATTCCACCCCCGTCCACCCCAACCCTTGGGGTTAAATGGCCAATTGAATGTCATAATTGAACACGGCGACATCCATAACCTTTGGTTTGACTCCAATCTCGGTTGTATTCGCGTTATTTTCTTGTAATACCCCTCCACCCCCAACCCTCCTTTCCCATTCCGCACAGGTTGAAATTATACTGACATACATTGGTACAAACACTATTAATCGCTTTTACCCGGAAAATCCGACTCAATTATCGTCCGTGTTAGCATGTTTGAAGATATTCACCCCATTCACCCCCACTTGAAACACTAAACAACAACTTGAATATCCTAATTAAACTCACTGACAACCATAACCCTGGCTTTTAGTCCAATCTTGATTATGTTTGCGCTATTTTTATATAAATCCACTCCACCCCCACTCTTAAGGGTGCTCCTCCCAAACCACGAAAGAGGTTAATATTAAATATTTGGAACATTTAGAGACATTTTATAAATATCAGTGAACCTGAGAAATATTTATTCGACGCAAATATCGACTGCTTATTATGTTTGAAAATTTCAACCCCCGTCCACCATTGCTCCTGGCGGTTAAAACACCAATTGATTGTCTTAATTAAACTTAGCGCCATCCATAATCATTGATTTGACTCTAATCTTGGTTGTATTCGCATTATTTTCTTGTAACGCCCGTCCACCCCAATCCTTAAGGGTGCTTCCCTCCCAAGCCCAAAAGGGTTTGAAATTATACACGGAGAACATGTAGAGAAATTTAAAGAATCACACTGTTCCGGAATATATTTATTCGCCGCAAAAGTCGGCCGGTTAAAACGTTTGAAAATTTCTACCCTCGCCCACCACGGCTAGACCCTCCCACTTCCACCCTATCCCACACGTTGCTCAGGTTGTCATAAATAAACACTGCGACATGCATTTCCTTGGATTTTACTTCAATCTCGTTTGTTTTTGCATTATTTTATTGTAACTACGCTCTACCCCCACCCCTAGACGTCCTCCCCTCTCATACTGAAAGGAGTTGAAATTATACACAAACATCACCAGTAAAAATACTATCAATTCCATTAATGCCTGCCGAATATTAATTCCACACGATCATCACCCGGTTAACATGTTTGAAAATTTACAACCGCTCGTTGGGAATGTTAAACGGTAATTCTAATGTCATAATTAAACTTATTGACATCCATAATACTTTTAATTGACTCTAATCTCGATTGTATTCGCGTTATTTTCTTGTAACGCCCGTCCACCCTTACCCTTAAGGGCGCATCCCTCCCAAGCCTGAAATGGGTTGAAATTAAACACGGAGAACATGTAGGGAAATTTTATGAATATCATTGTTCCCTTAATATTTTTATTTGATACAAAATTCGGCTGGTTAACTTATTTTAAAAGTTCTACCCTCCGCCCAACCCTTCCTACCAAATCCTACAACCGCAAGTTGCCCAGATTGTCATAAATGAACTCAGCGACATCAATTACCTTTGAGTTGACTCGAATCTTGGTATTTTTAGCGTTATTTACTTGTAACCCCCTCCACCGCCACCCCTTAATGTGCTCAACCCTCGTGTCACAATGAATTAAAATTAATAAAAAGCACATGAGTAGAAATACTATAAATCTAATTAACCCTGAAAAATATTTATGCAACGCAAATATCGGACATTTTAGCATGTTTGAAGATTTCCACCACCGTCCAATCATGCTCCTAGGGGTGGTAGGTGTGTTACACCCGCACAATATTTGTTTCCCTGTCGCAAAGAACACGTGTACGAAATTTGGTGAAAATGCTTCGAGGGTGTAGATTTGTAAGCGGAACATAACCATATACATACCCACATGTATACACACATGCATACCCGCATAAGGCAATTTTATATAATAGAAGCTATATATATATATATATATATATATATAGCTTCTTTTTAGCTAGTTTTAAATAGTTTATATATATATATATACACTATTTAAAACAATTACTAAATTTGTAGATATATAATTTTTCCATCTGAAAATAAACTATTTGGTGGTTTTAGCAATCTGCAGTTGGCAGCATTGTATAAAATTAGTGCAAAACATTACGAAATACGCTTTCTTTAATAGAAAAATATTAGTTTTTAACATTTAAGTATTGTTCTTATCATAATTCTATGTATCTTCCCGTGCGTATTGCAAGATATAATGAAAGTAAACTATTTGGTGGTTTTAGCTGTCTTCAGTTGGTAGCATTGTTAATATTAATACAAAACGTTACGAAATACGCTGTCTTTAATAGAAAAATATCAATTTTGAACATTTATGTATAGTTTTTATCATAATTCTATGTATCTTCCAGTGCGTATTGCAAGATATAATTTGGCAACATATTGGTCCCTGATCCCGTGAAATATTCCACGTCAAAAGTCAAGTTATTTAAAAGAAATTTAATGCCATGGATTGTATAACCTTTCATAATCAATTATATTTATCACTCGATGTGGTATTGGTAGATTTAATTATACTTATTATTCCATCAAAATATTTTTGCTCAGCTTCATTTCTCAGAAATTGAACATCTACAACGTCGTTCCCAAAAATGGAAAACAAATATTGCTATCCTAACCTAAAATTTTTGTTTCACGACACAAATAGCATGCAATAATTTGTTTACATTTGTACAAATTTATAGAAATACGTTGCGTAAAGTACAATTAATTGTACTTTTAATTCAATATAAATGTTCCTATTTCTGTACATACCTTTGACTGAGAGTGCATTAATTCAATAACGACCATAAAAACTTTCGGAGTTCCGTACGTCATTTTGAATACTTTTATAGTTACAAACATATAATTCAGCAGTCCTACCTTAGACAAATCTTATTATCTTCTGATACATTATACAGGATACAATAATACGTTATATTTAAAATTTTATAAATCTCCACCGACCCACATTTGAATGTATTATAAGGCGCCATATTGGCTTTAATAAGATGAAGAATATTTCCAAATTATCTTTGCGCAATGATGGTAAACTATTTCGTATTGTTTTTTATTTCTATTTGATTTATTTATTAGATTGATGGAGTATTACTGAAAAAAAAATTACTTTTTATTCAATCAAAATATTTCTGCTTTATTTCATTTCGAAATACAGAACTATATTTTTATGATGCGTCAATGTCTTGAAAATTTATGACGTCATCGTCTCGCGAAGTAATTTAACACTAATTCGTAACTTATTTCAATTATAATTATTTCCACGTTTATTTTAGGGGTTTCTCACCCCCACAGTAACGGTTCTCGATTTTGGCAGAATATATATACCAATTTTTGTTGAATTCTGTCCACGCGATAAAATTTGTATTAGGAACATACAAATATACAAACTCTCTGCTTTATTTATTAGATTCATATAAATCGCCATTGAATTTTTAAATAAACATATTATTAGTACAAAAGTAATACAATTATAATTTATCTAACTGATAATCATTTTAACGCTTGTAGAATCATTTACAAGTCAACGTAATGTTTAACATAATACGTTATTACTCCGTAAATATTTAAAATATTGCCATTTAATTCCGTAGCGAAGTTTATAACCTAAATATGTTCAATTGAAATACTAAAAAAAATTCTTGTTTCATTTCTATTACTGCAAATCATTTTATATTCCATCACCTCTACAAATTTAACGAACCATTGAACTTACAAGACTAAACAAGGTCTTAGCTTTGTGCAGTGTCTTTTTCTGGTTTCCTGTCAATAGTTATTCGTTTTTGAAATACATTTACTGTAAAAAATTACGATTCTGTAGATAAATGTAGAATTTATTTCTAAATATGCTAAGCTTGTAAAATTTATGCAAATATAAACCAGCCGCAAACATGAATCCTGACATGCGTTTTTTATTTAACGTCTGCTATTAGGGATATATAAAATAAAATTATGTTTCTAACCAATAACAGACAGTTCAAAATTAAATAAATATATAAGTATCTAGTTGTACTATCTTCATAGTCTGACTGTATGTGGATAATTTTAAGTTAATTAATTTTTATACTTAAAATCCTAATAAAGTCCAAATTTGAAGATAGTTCCAATATGTACCGAAACGTTATTTTCATTTTAATCTGAATTTTTCTCTGAATGTCTGTTATTGGCTACTAATATTTATTCATAAATATTTCTTGTAGAATTGTGCATTTGCATTTGCTGTTTGACAGTTATTTGGCAGTAAAAGTGAGTATAATTTTTAATTGAAATATACGAATTAATTGAAGTTAGATGGGTTACAGTTTTTTTTATAAATTTATGGTGCTTGAAAATTGCTAACTTTAACTTTAATCAAATTCTATAGTTAAAAAAAGCGTTTGAAACTTCAATCCATAATCAAATATTTTAAATAATAAACTTTTGATATTTAATAATAAGGATGTCATTCTCTTTTATTTAATTTAGCTAATGATTTAGTTGTGATACTGTTTTATTTATAAGATATATAAATAGGTATGAAGCCGGCAAGAGAAATTAAACGATACTCTTAAAAAATTGAGCACTGGGCAATGAATTGCTTAGTATAAACATCAAATCATCTTGGTTGAAACCAGAAGAAGGATGGACGGAGTTAGGAACCAATATCCTACAGAGCTCAGTACAGTATAATCTAATACAGCCTTATGTTTAAATGTATGAGTTCTGTGAATGTAACAGATTGTCTTCATTTAGTCTCTCTACGAAGACGGAGACTCTATCTCGCGCTATGAGGATATTGGAACACGCCAAAGATTGAACTTGGGTCGTAAACTTGATAGAAGATGAGAGATATGAGGATCCCCGAGCCAACACACAAATACTAAACGGGAACCTTTCTATTATTATCTTTTTAAAGGGAGTTTTCTTTCACTAAAGCTTTAATTTTTTCTATAATAAAATGGATTTTTTTTCCGAGAAACATTTGAATAAAAACAAAGTGTATTATAAATGATTAATTAATTTTAAAAAATGATTAATATCTGTAGTTTCATTTTCAGCCTAACGTTGAAGAAAGTAGCGTCCACACATTTTTATTCGTTGTGTAGAAGACGAAGGCTAAAAAGATTAAATCAAACAGAGCCGTTATATACCACTGTGATAAAAAATTAAGGTGAAATTGTCATTTAAAACTCCCGGGTATTAGGAAGGCAGGTAAATTTTTTTCCTAGGGTGGTAGGACTGTCTATAATATTTGCCAAGCGTGTGTTTGTTAAAAGGTTTAATTATCTCCGAGTTACACGTGTTTTTGTAAACAACCAAAAGTCAATTTTTTGATTTTTGCAATTGGTGATTTTGTTGAGCAAAGAACTTGCATCAAATTTTGTTTGCGGAACGAATATTCTTGTGCGGACACGTTGAAAATGTTGCGGAAGGCCTTTCGTGATCAAACTATGGCACAAACAAACGACCATTTGAACGACCATCAACGTCTACCGACCGAGGGCCACGTCCAAAAATTCAAAGATTCGGTGTTTGAAAATCGTCGATGGACAATTAGAGATCTCGCTGATAGTGTTGGAATATCATTTGGCTCAACCCAAACTATTTTGATGAATGTTTTGTGTTTCAAACGCGTCAAGTCACGATTGGGGCCAAAATCGCTAAATTTTTTGGAAAAAAACCGTCGCGTTGATGTGTGTGAAACTTTGCTGTCTGACTATCAGGACCACTTGAAATGCATCATAACTGGAGACAAGACTTGCATTTACGCATACGACCCTGAATCCACCGACCAATCCAGCGAATATCGTGCAAAAGGTGAAGCAAGACCGAAAAGACCACGGCAACCGATCGAAAATCAAGGTCATGTTGACAGTTTTCTTTGATTATCGTGGTGTGGTGCACTATGAATTCCTTCCGCCGGGCCAAACTGTCAACAAAGAATATTATTTGAGCGTTATGCGTCGTTTGCGTGAAGCTATTCGTCTGAAACTCTTGGTTCCTTCATCACGATAATGCACCATGTCATACTGCATTGGTTCTTCGCGACTTTTTTTGCCAAAACATCGACTCATATCGTAACGCAACCACCGTATTCGCCTGATTTGGCTCCGTGCGACTTCTGGCTATTCAGCAAACTCAAAAGGCCAATGCGGGGACGCCGTTTTGACATTGTTGAGGAGATAAAAACCGAATCGAAGAAGGTCTTGAAGGCTATACCAGAAAAAGACTATTCCGACTGTTTTGAGAACTGGAAAAAGCGTTGGAAAAAGTGCGTTTTATTGGACGGGGATTACTTTCAAGGGGATGAAATTGATTTGGAAGAATAAATAAAGAATTTATATTGTATAAATAAATTCACCTAATTTTTTTTCACAGTGGTTTCTCAGATCTGGTGTGCAAAGTTTTTATATATATGTATAATCATAATAATATAGTTGTTCAACAGCATATGCCACTTCGGCAAACGGATACGTGTAACCTTAGTTCTAAAATTACTGCATATATTTGGAAACCATGATTCAGTTTCAGGCAAACGCCATTTTGTCATGGGTCCTATGTCAACGATTTCATTCTAAACACAAGGAAAATAATCTAGACAATCTCAACGTGAATAGTCTTTGTGTGCATAGTAAATTAAATATTATATTAACAACATTAGAACATTCATTGGAAACAATCTGTTTGTGGGTTGTTGTGCCGCGTTTGTTTTCGGCGAGTTTGCCGACGTTTTTCTTGTGAATACCAAACATTTTCAAGAATAGGCGAAGACTGATGATTTATTTTACAGTGATTATACGCTTTTATGGCTCTCACCTCATAGCAGAAGAAGGGATGCATCAGGGTAGGTTAGTTCCAGCAATACAGAATTTCAAGCGTAACACTAAGTACCGCCTTAAACAACGTTACAGAAAACAAACACAAACCCTCTGGGAAAATTAAGAGAATTGCTGACAAACGTGACCAGCATGAAGCCATTTCCAGGTCGTTAAACGCACATTTAAGACTGCATATAAACAAGTCTTATAAATGTAATAAAATTGCAAAATACTGAGAGATACATTTCCCAGTAACCGCAATTAATCGGTGAATTCGAGTTCCGCTCACTAGTCTGTCTGTAATTGCTTTCCGCCTTGGAGGCTGCGTCGATTGTAATTATGTTACAGTCGTCTGAATTTATTTATTTGGCTTAGCGGCGGAAAAGCGTTTTTGTCTTTTAGATCCCCGTGGAAGAGAAACGTCTTTCGATACTTGCTAACTTCCAATAATTGGAAAAGAAGGAAAGAAACACAACGTACAATGATAGCATTCAGGATTTCGTGTGTGTATATAGGCAATGAGAACTGTTACATTCTCCATTTTCGTTGATAAGTGACATTTCTCCCATAAAAATAAGTAAATTGTGATTTTTTAATACTTATCACTTACGTTTCCTTTTCTTTATTTATTACTAGCTAGTTGGATAAATGACATTGCTTGCGTTGTCATATTTAACTCAGTGACATCCATAATCATGGATCTGACTCCAATCACCATTTATTGTGTTATTTTTATGTAACGCCCCTCCACCTCCATCCGTAAAGGTCCTCCCACTCCCGTGCCAATACGGGTTGAAATTGTACATAAAAATATCTGTAGAAACGCTATTTCTTTGACCACGATAAATTTTTTTCGACGAAAATATCGGCCGTTTTTAGATGTTTGAAAATTTGCAGTTCCCGTCCACCCCCGCCTTTGGGGGTTAAAGCGAACTAGAATAGCATAATTAAACTCAGCGTCATGAATAATGTTTTGCGTTATTTTTATGTATCGCTCCTCCACCCCTATCCCTAAAGGTTCTCCCCTCGAAAGGGGTAGAAATTATACAAAAACAATTAAATATTTAGATTCCTTAAAATCAGACATTTACCTGACGACACAGTGACGGACAATGACTCTGTAACGTTTCGCGAGAAAGTAGATTTTGCGATGTGCTGTTTGAATCTATGGTTCACTGTAAACAAATTTTCTCTTAATCTAGAAAAAGTTGAAATAGTTACCTTCATTTCAAACGCAATCAGTTTACCTCATTCGGAAAATATTTCGGAACATTCACCTTTTCTTGGTCTGTTGATTGACAAATTGAAATGGAATCACCACATAAATATACTTTCAGGGAAACTTAAAAAAATTTGCTTCACATTAAGAGTGTTAGCTCAAGAAAGCGATATATCATCCAAAATGGTATATCATGCATATTTTCCTTCTTCCATGTCTTCCTTTTTATTTTCTGTCTGGATTAAATGGGAATGTGCTGTCGTAATTCTTCAAAAAATAACATATTCTCTTACCAAATTTGGAATATAAATCCGATTACTAATATTCTTTGGAAGGCGGCAGAACACAAGACTCCAACATTACGCAATATCCAAACGAATCTTCCAAAAACACAATTAGTTCATTATAGAATTAAGTTTCAAATAAATTGTTATTGTTTAGAAATTTTTCCTTCTCTGATGTAGAATCTCATAGTCATATTGCAGAATATAAATTTTTGAACTAAGACTCCCACTTGCCGAAGCACCTCGGCCTGTTTTGAGGCATACGGTAAGAGTCGTCCGCTAATCCTATTGGGGAACAGTCGGCTAGCTGCCTCCTAAACTGGTCAAGGCACGGAGAGGGAAATTCTGTGTCCCCACAGGAAATCCCTCTCCCGCCATCGGAAGGGCGTGGGACAAGTACCAAATGCCCGACCTACCTAATGCAGTTTTTTCTGTGGCTTTCCCTGCATCACTTTTAGGCGAATTGCCGGGTAGGATCCTTAAAGTACAGCCCGGGGGTTAACCCTTGGATACCTTGCTCTACCTTTTCGCTTCCCCCCACCCAATTTCAGTACCTTTCCAATGGGGAAGTTGTCACTATGTGGATTACCCTACACATAGCCTGTCTACACTTTCTTCTTCTTTCATCCAGAGATGCTTATTTCCTACCGCAAACTTTAATGCTTTCATCCTAACAACTTACCAATCCTAAAAATGTCAATTTGTGAGTAACAACCTAACGATATATCATTAATTACACGTATTCTTATATGTTTTTAAAAAAATAACAGGCTACATGAGGGTAATCTACATAGTGGCAACTCCCCTTTAATAGAACAGGAAGGGATTTGAAAGCGGGAATGCTGAAGGGTAGAGGAAGGTACCAAAAGGGTTGTACTTTAAGGATCGTACCTGGCAATTCACTTAAAAGTGATGTAGGGAAAGCCACAAAAAAAACTGCATTATTAACAATTAATATTAATATTGAAGTCGTATTCTGAATTGACGACAAGTAGAAATACATCAACCCCTATGCGGTGCCATGACTCGTGTTTTCCTCGTTGTAGTCCGTTTTAATCCTTACCGGTCGGTCCGTAACCGTCCACAGGCAATTCTACCTGCATAATTTGCAGTTCGCTTTCGGTTTGCGACAGGGTTGCAGAAAAACGAAACAAATTTTAATTAATTAATTTTTAATGCTAATTTAAAATTGATTTAATTTCAAGTTTTTAATATAAAAAATTATAATTTAATTGCGTATAATATTTTCAAATCAGTTTACTGAATGTAGACCCGACTTTACCGTACATGTCTTGCAAAATAATTTTTTTTTTCGTCCTCCCAGAGTTTTTCTGTTGCACACAACAGCATAATTATCATCTAGATTTTCTTTCTGCCTCAGAAAGTGCTGCAAACTATTCGCCTAAAAGTAATGCAGGGAAAACTCTAGAAAATCCTGCATCAAGTAGGTTGGGAATTGGGTTCTTGTCCCACGCCCTTCCGATAGTGGCAGAAGAGTTTGCTGTGGGAATGCAGCATTCCCTTCTCCGTACTTCGACCAGTTTAGAAGGCAGCTGGCCGACTGTTCCAATGGGAACAGAGAACAACTCTTGCTGTATGCCCAAGGTCTGTGACCCCGGCACATACACCTCTCAAAACTGGCCGTGGTGCCTCGGCTTGTGGGAACCTTAGTTCAAAAACGGAGAGAGGAAAAGGCTTCCCCAAAGGTAACCCCTTCCTGTGTCTCCTACAAGGTTCTGCCTGCGAGAGAATATCCCTCGCGGTTCAAAGGTATTTTTATATTGTATACGACATGCCATTTATTCTACTCTCTTCAATGTCTACCTGCAACAATGGCCAATTATGTGTCTATTTTTGGTCCCCAATATTATTTTTGATTTTTATACTTGTTGGAGACAAATATTTTCATTACAGTACCTTAATCAGTTGGAAAAGAAACAGCTACAGGCTCCAGTACCTAAAACTATCGACGTCATGGACAGAAGACGGAAATGTCTAAGCTTTCAATCACATTAATTAATTTACGATTTTTAATCTTCTGTATAGTAATAGAGCCGGTGCATAAGTAAATACGAAACAATAGGAGAAGAATTATTTTGAATTTATTCAGTTTTATTTCTCATGAATTTCTCAGTTCAATACAATTAACCAAGCGTTGCTCCAACTTTTTCAAGGCGTCTAAAAATAAATTTTCTTAAGGTTCTCAAAATCGGAGTTTGTTTGGAAAGTGATCTCGTCGTTAAAACTGAAGGCCACATTTTGAACATAAGGGAATATAAAATAAAATGAAAAATTTACGTATAATTGAAAAAATGATAGCCAATTCCGACAAAAAAGTGATAATGTAATGCCACACAACGTTTCTGGGATCCTTGTCCCTTTCGTCAGGTGCGAAGAAGAGCCTAGAGCGACACAACTGCACTTGTCAGTTGACAAAACTCAAAAGTTAACTGACAAGTGCAGTTGTGTCCCTCTAGGCTCTTCTTCGCACCTGACGAAAGGAACAAGGATCCCAGAAACGTTGTGTGGAATATAAAATAGTCGATGCGGTAACAGTTTTAACTTCAGTTCGATAATTTTCGGCATAAACCAGTCTTGATGGACAATCACTTTCACCTTGAAAAAATGTTCTTGCATTAGCTCAAGCGTTCCAATATGGACGCATAATTGTGTATAATAGTCTCGATTTTCTGTTTGTTTTTCCTGAAAAGTCGATGTTGGATCATGCAGCGAACTTCCCAAAAATACAACCGCCATCACTTTCCCAGCCGGTCTCAGCATCTACGAAGACCAGGAAAAACCCACTTTTTCGACTATCGTTTTACCTGTGGAGTGAAATTATGGTTCCATATTTCATCAGCAGTTATGTGACGTAGAAAATCGTCAGAATAGGGAAGAAAAATCTCCAAACGGAATCGCCCATAATGCCGATTTTATTTGTTACTCAACTATCCAGGAGAAATTGAAATCATTGTGCATTTTGGATATGAAGGCAAAGTATTGTAATATTCTTTCCCAAAAACGATCTTTTTCGATACCGCCAACGTTATATTATCGATTTTGTGAGGTTTTATTTTCCTTCAAATTACTGGTCATTACCTGAGAACGTAGTTCCTGATAAACTTTCTCTGGGTATTTTTAAAACTATAAAAGTTTTTATGTGACTAAGGAAAATACTTTCTCTAACCGAACGAGTGTTTAAAGAATCACTTTGTTCATAAATAATACGAATATGAACACCAATTTCCGTTTAACTTTATAATACACTTGAGAGTCCTTGTCTGATGGAATCTACACCTTTCATCATTTTCTAGGGAACTACCCGAGATTAAATACAAGAATACTACGTGTGTGGTTTACGATCCTTTGTGTCAGTCTGCCGATGGATCTCGTTTGGTAGAGTGTCGTGTCAGCGCTCACTTCTTGGTTGATAATCTCCCGTGCGGAAAAGGTTTTATCTACCTTAGTTGAAACACCCTCTAGTGATCTTTCAGCCCCCCCGCCATTTTACGGATCTGTCGCAATCTATCACGGTGGCGGCTCTCTTTACTTCTGTCTGGACTGTCCGAGATTGCATCGGCGTCTCGGGAGAACAAACAATCGGCTTAACTGCGAAACATGTCCCACTCTCATCCACAGTTCTATTAAACAGAACTATGTTCAAGGTGATGTCATACACATGTTTAATAAAACGAATAATTTTTCTCCTGATATAGCGTTTCATGAATTAAAACATATTATAAAAAATTGCTTCGGTAACTCAAAGGAAATAATTTCCTTTAAGATATTGTAATACTAATTAAAGGCCATTAATAATTGGATAGTTATGGTGGATTGTTAGTGGTACCTATTTTCAAAGGAAACAATGGATAGACAGGCTTTGTTCGGCCGCGAAGGTCTTTCTGAAACAATCGGTCTGGTGTAGAAGTCGGGTGTGGAAGTCGGAAATTGAGAGGCGTACGACGAACAGCGTGGCAGTCATAAATCTTGCCGGAAAGGTTACAAGTCTTAAATTTGAGTAGAAAGTGTTGGGCAGTAAACTCATCGAACAGCAAGTAGAACCTAATAAAAATAAATAAATTTTTAGGACAACAGGCTACATGAGGGTAATCCACGTTGGGCAACTCCCATTTAATAGCATAGGAAGGGATTTGAAAGGGGAGATGCGGAAGGGTAGAGGAAGGTAGCCAAGGGTTAACTAGGGCCCCCGGGTTATATTTTAAGATCCTACCCGGCATTCGCCTAAAGGTAATGCAGGGAAAACCCTAAAAAAACCTGCATCAGGTAGGTCGGGCATTGGGTACTTGTCCCACGCCCTTCCAAAAGCGGGAGACGAGTTTACTGTGGGGACGCAGCATTCCCTTCTCCGTGCCTCGACCTGTTTAGGAGGCAGCTGTCCGACTATTCCTATGGGAATAGCGGACAACTCTTACCGTATGCCCAAGGTCTGTGACCCCGGAACATACACCTCTCAGAACAGGCCGAGGAGCCTCGGCTTGTGGGAACCTTAGTTCAAAAACGGTGAGGAAAAGGCATCCCCAAAGCCACAATAAAATTTCTATAAGTACCGTGACCGTCGTCAATTCCACAGAGAGACAATTTTGTAACAATCTGTCCAACTAATAATCCGGAGGGAGCAGCGGTTTCCAGTTCCGAGTGGAGAGACTCGAAAGTTACGACCGTGTTTTTGTTTAATCAAGTGTAAATTCAGTGATTCCATGGCCTTTTAGTGTAAATTGTGAGGTGAGTCCTAGCCCAAGAGAGTTAAGTCTGGTACCAGACTATGTTGTAAGTACAAACAAGTTTTTTAAACGATCATTAAAGGGAAAGCCGTCAGATTTCGCTTTCTCATTTCTGTTTGATTGTTTAATTTCTTATTTTATAAAGGAATACGATTGTTAACGTACATATAAAGGTTGCTTCTTTACTTAGAAGGCCCAGATAAATGACCCTGAGAAAAGAGTTGTAAATCTAAAAACATTGAAAAACGTTAAATGTAATTCATCTCATATAAAGTATTGTACATTTCAACTGAATAAAAATAAATTGTCTTGTAAAGTTCAAAGAATGTAGTAATTATTTTGTAATCTTTCACTATAAAAAAATAAAATAAAATAGTTTCATAAACGAACTATTGAGTTAAATTCATGGAAATAATCTTTGTTTAAATCAATTCATTTAATTAAAATCTTTTTAATCATTACAAATTGGTGCCTCAGCCTGGGCCGATTAAATAATTATTTATCATTACAATATATTAATCATCAAAGAAGCCTAAGACGGCTAACATTTACTTTCATTAGTATATCAAATAATTAGCTACTTAGCTGTTGGAGTAGTGCATGTCAGATGTTAAACAACTACCTGGCTCAAATTATACAGACCATATTTCCTTTTCTCTTATCACCATGCATTTGAGCACAACTAATTTGATGAATTAGTGTAAGATATTGCTGCACTTGTTTCAAGAAATATTGATAGTTGTTGCTCGGTTGCTCGGCTCCGATTACCGTACAAGTTTACAACTTCTTACTCTGCTTTGGACAGGTGATTTTCTTCGAGGAAGATTAATGCGGTAGTATGATTAATTATCATTTAGACACACGTGTCACGCGAAGCCTGTTAAGAAAATGACTCATCGCTTAAATAGAGGATGATGCATCAAAATGTTGTGTGTGTTAAGTAAAACGATACCATACAATTACTAGCAGCAAAAATATTCTAGAAATGTTAAGAATTTATGATTAAAACTTTCAGTCTATAATAAAATCAGTTTTTCAAACTTTATAAATAAAATAAAGTATTTGTATGATTACGGAATATAATTAAGTGATTTTATATTATCTTCACTTTGTAACCCGAAATCAACGTTATTTTAATTACAGTCTGTCATGTGGAGTTTTATTTTTCATTTTCTCAAGAAAACCATCAGATCGATTTCGATAAAACTTTTTCTCGTTGTTATATAGAGCTGTGAAACTGTACATATTAATATGAGAATATCAGTCAATAACAAGGAAGCCTGCGAGACGATTCTCTCGCAGGTGAACCTTCCCAGAGATCTCTGCGGAGGCCACCTTTGGGGATGCCTTCACTACTCTCTGGTTTTTTGAACTAAGGTTCTCACATGCCGAGGCACCTCAGTCTGTTTTGAGAGGTGTACGTTCCGGGGTCGCAGACCTTGGGCATACGGTAAGAGTTGTCCGCTATTCCTATTGGAATATTCGGCCAGCTGCCTCCTAAATTGGCCAAGGCATGGCGAGGGGTAACTGCGACCCCACAGCAAACCCCTCTCCCGCCATCGGAAAGGCGTGGGACAAGTACCCAATGTCCGACCTACCTGATGCAGGTTTTTATAGGGTTTGTCCTGCATTACTTTTAGGCGAATGCCGGGTAGGATCCTTAAACTATAGGCCGGGAGCCCTTGTAACCCTTGGCTACCTTACTACACCCTTCCGCATCCCCCGTTTCAAATCCCTTTCCTATGCTATAAGAGGGGAGTTGCCACTATGTGGATTACCCTATACATAACCAACCAACCAATCAGTCGATAACTGAAGGCAAAGTATTTTCATTAACAATATTTCGCTGCAATATGTTTCCACATGGCCAATTTTCACTAACCAGATAACCCCCTAATTAAAATTATTTCAACATAATTAAACTCTTAGAACATTCGAAACTTTCCTAGAGATTTCCTTCATTTTATAGACAATTTTGAAGTATATATGCCAACATGTTCATTTCATAACTTTTTATTATAATTAAACCCACTTACGTGAAAAAAGTTACTGAAATCTGGCACTGAAAAAGAAGATCACAAATGTACGAATACTATTTTAGTTTTGAAAATATAAACTATTTTAAAGATATTTAGTTACTGGATGGTTACAATTAATTTTAATTCCGTTGCTTTTGTCGCATGATACAGCCGCGTCTGTATCATTGTTTCAACATGCTGTCTTGCCGGTAGCGCCAAGATGAGGCCTTTTTTTTAGCTTTAAGGCTGGTACAGGGTTGTGATACGGAATACTGCGTATGCGCGACTCTCTTTCCAGTCAGAAATCGTCAGCTTCATCTGCTTGTAGCACTGACATGGCAGCAGTTGGCTGCATTAGCAGGAGCGTGTTCGTAGCTATGCGGCCAGTTTTAAGTCCTAGATATTGAAGCAGAAGTAAGCACTGTTAAAATACAACTATTACGAAGGTCCTGAAAATCACTCTTTCTAAATTAATTTATGTGCTGTAATACACGAGTACATATGCACCAGACATCACTGATATCGTGTATGTTTCAGTGACTTACATCATTAGTGCGATAAATTAAATCAGTCAACAATAGTCTGTTGTTCATAAACGAGCCGGCGTCTATATTTACGAGCAAGCGTTAATTGATCCGAAAATGTGCAGCACAGAACGAAATGAAGAATATTTATTGGATGTTCTATTTGTTTGTGAAACACCGTGTGACGAATTTGTTAAACTGGTGTGATTATAAGTGAACTAACACGTCATTAATTTTCTAGATGTAAATTGCAAACTAAAATAATATCGAACCTTGTTATATAATAAATACATAAACAAGGTAAAATATAATGAAAATATGTTATAAATACAACAGTAAATTCCAACTAAAACACAAATAACATAACGAGCAAAGAGAAAATATATTTTTTTTATCATTATAAATAGACTGACATACATCTGTTAATTCAAATATTACAGTATTTATTATTCCACCCCTTTATCTGAGGATTTGCAATGGGTTACTATGAGAAACAAAGTTTTTTTTTTTTCAATGTAAGATTTGATAAACTGTTGGCCAATCGGTATTCGTTACCTGAAATTCCCCTTCGAATTTGTAGTTGGAACTTTCCTGTGAATTTACATTTTGTTACTCCCTTACCCGAATTAAGATTAGAGGTACTTACAGTTCTATTTCTCCTCCTTAAGGGAAATATTTTAAGTTACGTTAATACTTGCACCTTCTTCCTGTACAGCATTATTTCCTTATCGTATTGATACTCAGCTGTTCTAGTTACACATTTAATAATACGGTCAACATTACGTTCTGATTCCCCATACTCTAACCGTATTTAATAACATTTTCAAACTGATTGTAAAAGCAAAATTTGGTTAAAATTTAATTATTTGATTCGTACAGAAACAGCCCGTAAACTTACATCTATTATGAACCTTTCAAGACCTTCAGGGGCAAATCGTTCAGCAGATTTTTTTGTTATGCGAAGAAAATTCCTGTCGTAGCATTTAAAAATCAGGTTTCGGAATTTTGTAATTCAGACACGAGATGGTGGATGGCAGTTTTCTATTCCTATAAGCCTTACTAAGTTTACTTCTCCATATAACGACGAAAAAAAGGGTTTCATCTAAATCACGCCGACCGTTTTCTTGCGAAATACGAATAAAAGAAGTGTGTGACAGAGAGGAATTTATACGACATTAGTTTAGGATGCTATAATGCAAAACCAAAAGGTAAACAATGTACAGAATTTTTTTTTATAGAGATCCTAAAAACAGTCTTCAATTTAGCTTTTGGCTAATATTAAGGTATATTCAGCTCTCCTATAAGTTATTTTGCCCAACTTCCTAGATAACTGGTATGTTCTTAAACTGACTATCAATAATTTTTATTAATAAATTATTGTTTTCATTTGAGACACTACAAATGTTAAGAATTGTAGGTACAGCTTCAGGATTTAAAATCAGAAAAATAAAGGGTGGTGAACGTTACTGTGATAAGGTAGAATTTTACCCCCCCACCCATTTCTCATACTGCTATGAAATAGAAACGTGCACTTTAACGAAAGTGCAAGGCAAAGTAGGAGAGTGTTTCTGTGTGGACGCGTGGACTGTTGATGGCGAGAAGCGAGTTTGGTGACAAAGCGAAGCGTTCCCTGGGCGTGTCTCCAAAAACACTCTTTGCTGCCTGCCAGTAATTGCGTCATTCCACACCTGCAGCTAATGGTTCCGCCTCTGAAAAGCCGCCAATTTCCGTTGCAGTCGTCAGATATCGGCTGTTGTGGCATTAAAATTATTTCCACATTTTACATAACAAGCTTCAGACTGACTTATTTTTTATGAACGTAAAATATAGGTACAAAAACTAATACTGATCCGGTGATAAATTTTTTATCTCAAAGGGCCGTGGACATATTTCAGTAAAAAAAAACCAAATAAGCAATTAATTTCTCAATACTAGGGAAAATAACTCATTCGGCATTTAGAGAGAAAGGCGATTGTAAGAAAGTTTCCCAAGTACATGCGAAGTATACGATTCAGTTTCGCTTCGCTAGCTGTCGCAGACTCCAGCGTCTGCGGGGTTGTTTTTTTTGGCACAGTTGTTTCGTAATTTATGGGCGCCTTGGAGAGTTAAAGCCGGTAGCCTAATGAAACGGATGGTAAGCACGTTTAGGAACTAAAGTTACGTTCACTCTACAACGTATTTAACAAGCGACTGCTTTCTTGACGAACTTATTTCAGTCTTAAATGATGGTTCAAAAGTTTGTGGCAGATGAATTTATGAAAGTAAATAATTGAATACTCGATGGAACCGACAATGAACACAGGAGAAATTTTCTGTACCATCAGGAAGAACTCTGTCGAATTGATGACATATTGAAAGTAATTGTGTAAAACGTTTAACACACATTATCACATTTATAATATTAATTAACCTTATTTATCTTATTACGGTATTGACACTAAAAATATTTGATAATAAAATTGATGGCCAGTCAGTCAGAAATAAAATTAATGAAATTATTAGACAATTATTAAGAAAAAAAATTATAAAAAAAATTACCTTTTTGAAAAAAATATTAATAGACGGTTCGCCTTGGATTAGGACCTCTTCAGTTTTCAAGAAATTTTAATTCTGAACATATTTAATCAAATCAAAATATAATTTAAGCACTTTTTTTAAAAAAAATTTATTAGGTAACAAGCTACATGAGGGTAATCCACATGGTGGCAACTCCCCTTTAATAGCATAGGAAGGGATTTGAAAGGGGGGATGCGGAAGGGTAGAGAAAGGTAGCCAAGGGTTAACTAGGGCCCCCGGGCTATAGTTTAAGGAACCTACCCGGCATTCGCCTAAAAGTAATGCAGGGAAAACCCTAGAAAAACCTGCATCAGGTAAATATCTTGATTACTATTTAAAAATATCAATTACTAAAATACCTTTCAGTAATTTTTATCCATTTCAGATTTTTTAAAAAATACTGAAAGGCACCAGTATTTTTAATCAATTACATATTTTAAAAAATACTGAAAGGCACCAGTATTTTAATCTATAATGAATTATTTTAAATAGTAATAATGAGATTTGAGTGATTTACGGTGTTTTCAATTCTTTAAAAAAATTATGTTCAGACACCAGTATTATTAACTGTAATGGATATTTGTAAATAGTGAATAAGAATGATAGCCAATACAGACAAAAAAAATGGTTATATAAATACCACACAACGTTTCTGGGATTCTTGGCCTTGTGTTTCTCTAGGCTTTTCTTAGCACCTAGCACCTGACGAAAGGAACAAGGATCCCAGAAACGTTGTGTGGTATTTATATTACCCTTTTTTGTCTGTATTGGCTATCTTTCTTATGCATTATTTTCAAGCAGACTTAAATTTTTTTCATTTCTGAATAGTATTGAAGAAACTTGAATGTTTTAATGATGCTTTCGTTTGATTAAATATTATTTTATTTAATTCTTATAATTTTCAAATAAATTAATTAATTTGATTTCTGACGGAATAGCTATCAAATTTTATTATAATTTGTATTAAGGATTAGATAATGTTTATATTCCAAAATGAAACGTTTGTCTCATATGACTTTCCTTTTATAGCGGTAAATACAGTTAATTTCAGGGAAATCTTCAATACTTTTTTAAATAATGCTATTAGTTTGCCTGCAATTAAAACTAGTCTTAACAGACTAACCATTAATTTTCTCCTTATAATTTTTAAACAATATTGTAGTCAATGAACCTTACCGCCCTTCGTTCGGAAACATTGTAGTTTTATATGCTAATATTAAACTGTACTATATGACAGTACGTAGCTGGGATACGGTCATTTTACCGACAGACAGTTGCCTGATGTACGTTTTACCGACCACAATATCCGTATTAAGGTTCGCCCGACAAGATATTATCCAAATTTAAGTTTGCCCGAGAGGATCAGTTTTCACTAAATAAAGCACAACATTAATAGAGCACTTCTATATGTCAGTTATCTTATTATACATTACTTTTAACGTAAATTAAGTTATTAATTAATGCGTGTAACAATTTCAACCGTACTTAGTACATGTATCACTTAAAGGTCCAGGAATAAATAATGAGACAGCACTAGCAATCTTGTGGGTTGGGCTGAAAGGGGTTGGAATTTTGACAATATAATATGAAGAATTTTATTTAGTAACAATGCTATTCAATTCTACAATACTCATATTTTTACAAATTTACACTTAGTAGACATACGTGTTTAAATAAACTATCCTTAAATTAAAATGAAAAAAATTTACGTCTGATTGAAAATAATGAATAAGAATGATAACCAAAACAGACAAAAAAGGGTAATATAAATACCACACAACGTTTCTGGGATTCTTGTCCCTTTCGTCAGGTGCTAAGAAGAGCCTACAGAAACACAACAGCACTGGTCAGTTGACAACACTCAAAAGCGACGTATAATCAATATTCAGAGCAGTTGTGTTTGTTCTTAAATTAATTAATAGAATCACATTGCCTAAGTTTTATTAGCAACTGGTTAAATTCTTTTATTCCTTTAAGAAATATATTGTTTTGTTTGAAATATAACCTAGTGTTAGTTCTATCTAATGCTATCTCTACCTTGCTTCTAACATTGTTCGTGTTCGTATAATACTTATATGCTAAATAATAATTATTATTATTATTATAATTAATACTCAGTCTTCATTAGCGTCAAATAGTTTACGGGTGTCCCTCAGATTCATAATGACACTCCCCATGCTTTTAGTGTCAAATTTCAACCCCGTATTGTCATAGGAAACACTTCAAGGGATGGGGTGGAAGAGGAGACAAAAATAATTCCGTAACGACCAAGACTGCTGTAGAGTCCTGTCTCATACTCTCTGAACCAGAGTGTGTATGGATTTATTTAATCTTCAAATGGGTAGTTTGTCCGATGGTAGGTGCATGAAATTACAATTAAATAAAATAAATTCGAATAAATTAATATAATTATTTTAAAATATAAGTATAAATACTATAAATTCATATATATATATATATATATATATATATATATATAGATATAGATTTACATTAATTAAGAGGTTAATTTTGGAAAATTTAATGAAAGAATTAATATTGTACTGGCCGGAAAAGAAGCACAGTTGAAATATATCTGAAAATAGAGATTATCTAACACTTTAACTAACTAAGAACTTTAGTTTATAACGGGGCACTATCACTACTCTTCATTTTACTGTAATACACTTCACTGCACTGCCCTATTTTCACTAGACAGTTCAGATTATGTTTAAATTCTCTTTCCAGTAGAGAACTTTCTCCAAAAACTCTTGCAGGTAAATTGTTCCAGTTATTTATTGTCCTATTTAGGAATGAATATTTTCCAACATGTGTCTTTTGCTGTCTGGCATTAAACTTGATCACGTGTCAGTCCTCCCGTACCGAGTCGGTTCTCTCAATTTATCTCGAATTAATTGCCAAGGTTTTTTGACCTTCTAAGGCTTTAATGAAAATGTGTAGCCTGGCTCTTTCCTTTCTCGTCTGTAGTGTATCCCACCGCAGCATCTTTACTTTTTCCCTCCCATGCCCATATATATATATATATATATATATATTGTAATGATTAATTAGAAGCTAATTAACAAAAAAATTAATTAAAAATGATTAAGATTAAAAGAAAGCTTTTAATTTATCAAAGATTAATTTAACAGATAATTATTTAATTTTTCCAAATAATTTGCCCTAGGTTGTCACGCCGAATTCAATAATTACAAAATTAACAACCTAATATTTTATTTATAATTTGTGGCGTTCAAAGTAAAATAAGTCTTTTATATTCCACAAAAAAATCAAAATTAATAACTCTTCTTCTCATGGTCTTTAACTGGACTTGATAAGTAAGAACAATCCAAAAAATATTATCACTTAAATAATTAACAATTCGAAACCAAATTGAGACGATCAGAATACGAAATCTAACAAAATGAAAAGAACTAAATCTGACTAATACCTTTAACTATCGTTTACAGAATTTAATTAGTTTGGTTTGTACTTACAAATGTCCTGGTGGTACCAGACTTAGTTTTCGGGGCTTGGGTACACTATTTTTTTACACTTAAAAGGCCATTAATCACAGATTCTACACATCACTTTTTTATTTTGGCAAAATTGGCTATATTTCGATGACTGCTCCGCTCCGTAATAATTCACCAATGTTATTCCGCAACAATTCCTCCACAAAGATTCTACAAAGTTCTATTTTGACGATACTGGTATTACTTTACAATATTCACGTTGCAATATCTCAGTGAATGTTTTACTCTGCTCAATTTTATAAAGATCGTTCTGAGCAACGTTTTCACCGTCGGCCGTTTCTATCCTCCAATGATTCACCAACTATATTTTACTATGCTCGACGATGTCTGACCTCTGTACAATCCAGACCACAACGGCCAACTGCAACCAACTTACGTTTCCGTACAATGCGCGCAGTTCACGACAAAGTTAGTCTATGTTTTTCCATTGTTGTCTTTGAGATCGATGCCGCTCAATAATTCATCATAATTAAAGTCATTAATTTAGTATTACAATATATATATATATAATGACGCTCTGTGCTCCGATTTTATACTGTGCGCACCAATGTGAGTACGAACATTCACCAAGAGATTATAGTTCTAGCCACTTCTGTACGCAGTAATAATTGAAATTCCAGTAAAATTATGTGGTATGCTTCAGAGTTCTACCAGAAAACGGTTTTTAGTTATAACAGAAAATGAAAACATTTGAGTGGTAACTTCTATTAATTCGTAATTATATATGGTTTCTTAGAATATTTTATATTACGTGAGAAATTTAGTTTAGCGGAGGAAATTCACACAAATGTACGTGAAGTAGATCTCTCTTTTTTTAAGCATCCTGATACCTGTCTCGTGATTGCTTCTGCCAGATGCCTCTCGCTAAAGTATACCATTTAATCTGATTGGGTCTCTCAAACTAGCTATACAGTTCTTCGACGGAGAGGCGGAATTCACTCCAGCAAAAAAAAAAACGTCTCTTGAATGTTATTTGATTGAATTTCTACATCAACATGGCTTTTGAGATATATACGTCTAATTTTCCAAACTTGTATATCCAAAAAAGTTTTCGATAGACGGAACTCTGCTACTGAGCACTAAATACCAGATTAGAATATAAAACTCCACAGAATCGGGAATCGAATCCACAACCACCGCTTAGTATGCGGTCACTGTAAACTATTATATTTCCCCGTTCACTATCAGTCACATACAAGCTTTTTGTATCCGTTGTATAGATCTGAAGAAAAACTCGCCTTACAATTTAAATTATCACACCTAATTTTTAGTCTTCAGTGGAGAACGGATATTGTTAACTGACTTCCATTGCTTTCGATCTGAGATTCATGAAAGCGTTACTAGAATTAACTGGCGTCATTAAAAAAATTGATGACTTATTATTTCGTTTGTATAAATTTATTTTTCGACATTGAAAAACAACACTCGTTGATTTGTAAGGGGTTGATATTTATTCCACACAAATATCAGCCGTGATTGCATGTTTCAAAATTTCCACCTCTCTAACCTGGGGGTTAAATTCAAAGCTGAATGTCATAATTATACTAAGCGACATCCATAATCCTGAATTTGACTCAAATATCGCTTGTATATGTGTTATTTTTTTGTAACTCCCCTCCATCCCCACCCTTAAGGGTGCTTCTTTTACATACTGTAAGGTGTTGAAATTATACACAGATAATATTGGTAGAAACACAATCTCTTTGACCACGAAAAATATTTATCCGACACAAATATCGGCCTTTTTAGCATGTTTCAAAATTTCGATGCCCGGTCCTGGAGGTAGTTGGCGTGACGCACCCCCACAGTGTTTTTTCCCAGTTTCAAAGAACATGTGTACGAATTTTGGTGAAATTTTCTCGATGGGTGTAGATTTATATGCGGAGCAAACACATGTACATACTAACATGCATACATAGTCACTTTTATTTAATAGAGAATGGTATGTTTCTGCACCAACTTTCTTCGCCGATGAAAAGGACACTAAAGAATTCAGAGCAGATGTAATTGTAAATCCTTCAATGATATTACATGTATACATACTGCTAGCGAAAATTATTATGTCCAATTTTTTAGGTAATATAGTTTATATCATAAATAATAACCACAAATCGAAGGAATTGCATTAATATAGTATTTTTTTCATTTTTATTGATATTTAGGATAACATTCATCATTTGGACTTCTCACTCTCCCTGAAATTGTTCATTTGTCTGGAACAAATAAAGTTTCGTAACCTTTGACATTGTTTGCCCCGAACAGCTCACACAGCTTTAAGCTGCGAGCCATTATCAGTGTGTACTCAAGTTCCCATACGTACGATGTACGAGGCTAGAGGAACAAAAGCGTCGGAAATTTCTGCAACGTGTAACTTTCCTTCTGAATAAAGAGAAACATTTTACCGATCGACTGTGCTTGGGTTACAGCACTCGTCTGAAATACTAAGTCGGCAGAAGCCTTTCGTGCGTATCCAGTTTATATAATTTACTTAACTGAATTGTTCAACTTTAGTTGAATACAACACTGCTGACAGCATGAGTAAAAGCAGTTCATTAAATTAATTCTTGATGCAACTAATCTGTGTCGTTTAACCGAAAGACGAACAAAATAAATTTTAATGCGTCATATTTTTAATCTTATTATATAAAATTAGATCTAAAAATAAATGGTACAATTTGATTTTAACTGAGTGTAAAGTATGATTAAAACATTACAGCCGAGAATGCGTGACTGTTTTGCATGGTCCATTTAAATAAGCCTTTGGACACTTATATTCAGGTCCCGTTTAAATGGTTTGTATCATAATCGTAATATATATATTGTAATGATTAAAATAAATAATTTATTAAATTTCCCCACGTTGTGGAACCAAAAATGTAACGATTAAAGAGAGCTAATTATTTAATGATTTAAATAACAAAATTATTACAATAAAAAAAATTTAATTTGCCAAAGATTAATTTAACAGGTGTTCATTTAGTTTTTACAAATGATTTGCCCTACGTTGGCACGCCTAATTCAATGATTTCAAAATTTACAAACAAATATTTTTGATTTATAATTGATGGCGTTCAAAGTAAAATACAATATTTTATATTTCACAAACAATCAAATTAATAACTCTTCTTCTCAGGGTCTTTACTGGGTTTGATAAGTAAGAACAATCAAAAATTATAAATTAAATAATTAACAATTCAACCAAATTTAAATGAACGGAATACGAAATCTAACAAAAACTGAAAAGAACGAAATCTGACTAATAACCTTAATTACTGTTTGCAGAATTTAATTAGTTTGGTTTTTACTTACAAATGTCTTGCTGGTATCAGACTTAGTTTTCGCAGCTTAGGGACACAATTCACTAAAAAGGCGTTTAATCATTGATTCTACACATCATGGTCAAAACACACGGTTGTAGATCTTGTATTATTCCTCCGGGATCTTGATCAGCCGTACCTCTAGTCAACAGTCGGACGTCTTATTTCTCAATGCCTTTATGCGGAAAAATGTTATTTCGGTACTCGTATGTATTTGAACGTGGCGCTAAACTTTTTGTTTCAGCTTTGCGGTTTTTATAACGTGTCTCTCCGTCCAGACCTTTTTACTTGGATTTTTAAAACATATAAGTCTCTCAGTTGAATATCTAAGCTTGGGTCACGCTGTTCGTACTCTTAAATTTTGCTCCCTCTCTCGACCACAATATCCGCCAGACTGAATTCAGCCAGTCGTAGCAGCTCGCAACTAAGACCGCCGACAAAGAGCCTGCCGTCATTGTTGTCTTTAAGAATTTGTACCGCTAAACAATCCAATTATTGAAACAATTAATGGCCTCATTAATTAGTATTACAATATATATATTGTAGCAATAGTTAATTAGGCCATTAATTGTTTGATTATAATTTGAATTGTAGTGAATAATTTGAATTATGGCGGTATGAGGGACCAAAGCGACAATAGCGCTGACATCTGTTGCTTTGTTGAAGAGCCGAAATGGCGATTGCGCGCGCAAAAGTAAAGTTAGTCTACGTCTACGGTCAGCCACGAGAGGAGAAACATTAAAACAAATCTTCACCGAGATACATAGCAGTTTGATCCAAATAAATAAATAAAACAGTAAAAGTTTAAAATCTGCAAATCGTGAGATCCTGGAAGCAAGCAGATAGTTGGACAGAGAGATTTTCTAACAACTAGCCAACGGTGAAGCAAAGGTTGCTTCATTATAAAATTTGAACGAATTTGCATTGAGGGAAACCAACATCCGATAGCTAACCAATTAGGAGAGGATCATCCGCGGTTCCTGAGAACTGACTACGTACATTTCGACAGCGTATGTGTAATATCTGTGAGGAAATTAGAATCCGTGTAAAATTTTGCATTTAAAGTGTAGTGTTGAAGCTACAAAAGAATGCTGGTACCAGTCGGACATTATGTGAGTAACTAAAACTTTGATAATAATATTTGTAAACGACAACTAAAAGGATAGAGTCAGATTTTAATCATCTTTCATTTCGTTCAAGTTTAATTTCTTTACATTTAACTTTCTTTCATTTATCGACATATTGTTTTTTGGTAAATTTTATGCTTGATTTGTTAATCTGTTTATTAACTCACTTTTCTGTTAATTATCAAACCCAGTTACGACCCTAGAGAAGAGATCTTAATTTTATTGTAATTGTTTTAACTTTTGGAAGCCACAAGTGAATAAAATAATAAATTAGTTTGTATGTCAATTTTCATAATCTTTTAATTTAATTAACCTCAACATTTTGATTTTTACATAAATGGCTACCACAACGTGGGGCAAATTAATTAAAGCCTACTTGTTGATTATTACAATATACGTACATACACATATATATATATATATATATATATATTGTTGTATAAAATTAAAGAGAATAAAAATAAAAGAAACCAATTAATGTGAAAAAAAATTCAAAGTAAATGATAATTAAAAGGATTTATACCTGACATATAACAACTTTTTAAGTTAAAAAATATTTAATACAAATTTCTATTTAATTTGGGTTCTATACACAATTTTTAAATAATTTCCACAGCTTTTAATGAAATTCTTAATTAAACAGTGCCGCTTACTGGGCCTCTAATAGTTACAAAAATGTGCAATTATCGCCAAATCAAATGTAAATCAAAAGAGTTACAAAATAATTAAATTTAAATTTTCAATAACAATTGATATAAAATTAATTTATATTAATCTGAAATCCTGTTAGCTTTATAGAAATTTAAACAAATCTGACGGTACTCATTTTTATAAGGTTTGCAATGTAAGATTTTTTACATAACATATAATTGGAGCTGCTCTTGTGCCACACTAATGATTCACTTCACAAGATTTTATTATAGAACATTTATTTTAACAGGCCATTTACTGTTCACAACTTTGGTTCACTTTACTGAATTCCGACCAATTCACCACCCGACACTTCGCCAATAATTGTTGAAGAACTTTCTTTCGTCCTAGTATTTTCCAACTTTCCTTTAAAAGTAATTTAATACCGTAGGCTGACTACTACAAATTTCAGCCGTAATCCAGCATTAACTTTGCTCGACCGCTACTTTTTTTCTCGCGAGAGCAGACTTTTCTACGATTGTCCTCAACCGACCTCTAAAACCAGACTGCTTGTGACCATAATCGGGTAACCGACTTAATGTAACCATCATCGGTCAAACTTCCAAACCAGACTGCTTGTTGGCTAAAGCTCTGTGTATCACATACGCCGCCGACAACAAATGTGACTGGAAACAATCCGATCTCCGCGTTATTGCCTCAATATTAAGCGTAAGATCCAAAATTTAAAGTATTTATTTTTAAAATCTTTCAAAACACATTAGATATATACAGACGTAAATTTTCCTGTTATTCATAAATGTTTAATGTAAAAACGAATACTGGGAAAACTAAGATTAATTAAAATTATACTTGGATTAAAAAAATTTATTATATAAATAAATTGTTACAATAGCACGAACAGTATTAATTTAAATTCATGTGTATCTTATTCGCAGGGGATTTTGGGCAACGCAACAGATATGGCGCTCATAGGCGTCGTGTCTGTGTCTCTTAGGAAGTTTCTCGATTTTTAAGCAATGCGTACATGATACGGGTGAAGCAAAACAATTTACAGCTTGCTACAGGAGTATTGTTCTTTCCTATTTCACAAGAAATTTGTTTCTCAGGGTTGATAAACCAGACGCATAAAAGAAGTAATGGTTCTTTCCCTGACGTCAATTGGCACGAGCTACTGCACAATTACTTTCTGATTTCTCGTCCACTATAGCAGGAGTCCCGAACATTGGCGGCGCAGTTTAGTGTCCTACGTCGCGGGTGCTACCCAATCCGCCTGCGCAGCCAAAAGTTTCAGTAGGCGCCTAGTGTTTGGCCGCGTTAGATTGTGTCGTTTGTGTGTTTATTACGCACGCATCTAGGCAGGGTCCTCCCTTGCGGCACATGCGCAACCCTTCTTCCTTGGTGGCGCGTGGTATAATACACGTTCTCCTTAGTTGTTCAACTCAATTCATATCTATTTTGCTACTTCATTACTCCTCAGCTCTTTAACTATCGTTACATTTTCTTCCACTAAATCCACGGGTGACGACCATAAAAATTCTCATCTCATTCTCAAACGTCGATCTCGATTCATATATCTACTTGAAACGTGCTTTTAGAGTTTAATCGATTCGACAAGTTGTTGATCTTTTGTATCCCGGAACTGATTTTCACCAGCCCAGCATTCCAAGCTCGATTCTAAAATTATTCCTAAATCGTAAATCAAAACCAATAAAAACTAATTAATTAAATTCGTAAAAACGCACATTACCCTATTTTTCATCATATGGAACGGTTCTTCACATAGAATACTTAAGTTGATATTATTTTTCGACATTCTAAACAAATGTAGTTTCGTGACTCGTTATCCACTGACAGTTTTAGTCTTTCTTCACTGCAAGTGCCCGATTGATAGTGTGATAAAAATATACGATTTTCTCGCTTGGAACTGCTCTTTACAAATTCAACTATTTGAAAGAGTTACGTTATTTTCATATTCAGAATTTAAAATTGGTTACCAAGTCTTGACTAGGAGAATGGTATTTAGTAAATACATCCACATCGAATATGTGACAATAATTATTATTCACAATATTATTACCCAAACATTCTCATATTATTTAATTTAATATATAAATCAAAAACGTAATTTGTTAAACATGGGAGATCCATCGGGAAACCTACATTTTGGATTTATGAAGATCATGATATCCACCTTCAAGTGGGAGGTAAAGTAGAAGTTTTATATAAAAACAAAATAATGAGTAAATAGAAAATACATTTATAAAATTGAGACACAATTGGGGGGATATATTGAAAATATAGAATTGGAGATTATGAGAAAAGAATATTCAAAGTGTAAGTTAAGAAAAATTGCACAGAATGTTGCAGTGAGCACGAGCTGGAGTTCAATAAACTCTGACTTACTACAGCGATAAATAATCTGTCGAGTCTCCATAACCCATCACATGAGTGGTTAAATTGATTACATGATCATCGAGTCGTATGAAGCCTGGTTGTATAAATATATTTATAAAAAACTTGAATTAATTAAAATTCAATTCGATAAGTTGAGAGTTTGACATTTGTGTTACGTTAACACATGTTGAAAAAACATTTTTCTGTTGATTGAGAGTCTAAAACGCTACTTTCCAGCAACAACTTACATTCAATCACTTATGACTGCGCAACTCAAATCAAAGAAAAATGTTTGTTTTTCTGGGAATAAATTTATACACTTTCAAGCTTTCTCGGGCATTTAGATGAAATCGACTTTAATTACGTAAAATAAAGTTTAATGTAATTCCAATGTATATTCCGCTTAAACAACTTGAAAATAAAAATTTAGAATAAGGAACGTAGGTTTTCTCGATGTAGTTGCTGGATGAGGTTTTCTCGGGATTACAACCGGGTAGCATCGTTTAATAACCACATCGTTTCTATGGTTTGCACCGCCAACTTCTTCAGGTGAAGAAGATGGCGGTGCAAACCATTGAAACGTTGTGGATATTACCCGGTTGGAAACCCGAGAAAACTTCATCCAAGAATTTAGACTGTGGTATTTCAAGATTTTGTCTGACGTTATTGTAAGGACTTATTAAAGGGGAAAATTTTATAGGGAAATAGTCAAGCTTGAAACATGATATTTTGCCACCGGCCCTTTTTTTTATGACGAACGCCAAATGTTAGCTTGGACCAGCTTTGCACTCTGTCAAATAGCCGCAGGGCGCTGTCCGTTAAACCCAGTCTCAACAAAAGGAGTTTTCCTGTTTCCTTTCACCGTATATTCACTATAAATACATATGAAGAAGTACGACGCCAAACAAACAGCGATTCGGAGTAAAATAATTAGAGGATTCAGAGTTTCATTTAGACTCCTCTGCAAACTTTAGGAAACATTATTGCATTGCACAATTTGTTATTTGAACTGTGACGATCGAGGCATGGAGAAGGTAATGCTGCTTCCGAACAGCAAAACCCATTTCCCGCCATCGGAGTACCAAGTGCCCGAACTACCCGATGCAGGTTTTTCCCTACATTACTTTTGGGCCAATTTCAAACCTTATAACTACAATCCTACACTACCTCGCTCGAACTTTCCACATCCCCCCTTTCACTCCCTTTCCTACGCTATTAGAGGATGGTGGGCACTATGTGGACTATTCTATATATAATTTTTCTACATATTCCTCTTCGTCTTATTGAGAAAAATAATAATTTAAATTTTTGGGATACTAAAATCTTGGCATAGTTACAGAACTTGTTTTGTAATGATTTATATTGAAACGTTCTAAAATAACGTTTCTCATCGATTAAGGTAACATATACAAATATCATTAATTACCAATATCATAAAAATTATTCTGATGTCAAACTGATTTCTGCCAAAAGAAACTCTATGCCCTTGTGTAAATGCAGTCAGACTAATTTCTTGTTTATTATTAACTATACCATATATTTTCGTATAGTACTAATAAAACAATTCATGACCTTAAGCAGATTTTTTTTAAAATTTGTATTGTAACGACGTTTTGATACCTTTAAGTTTCTTCTTCAGGAATTTTCCAAATTAGTATAATAAACTAGCACAACATAACAATTAACAAGCTATTAAATTCACACAGTTTTGAAAGAGGGTCCGAGGTACAGAATTCACTAAACGCTAAAAAGATTGTAGCATAACAAAATGTCTGTATCGTTTTATTAATTCAAACCATACGTTTAATTAAAACTTTCGTATAGAATTAGTTCGTATATTCAGACATTTATCATACCTAAACAACAATTTATTTTTGTTGCATGTCGACTTGATTGATCAAGTACATCAATTATTAAATAAATGTGTACAAAAAAATCTTTGGAAAGAAATGACTGCTTTTTAGGTGTTTCAATGCAAATTTAACTTCATATTGGTATTAGAAGTCCACATTAATTACACTTACCTCTGCTCGACTACCCCTGTACTTGATTTTTCTATGTTCTGGGTATTTCGTGCACTCCGTTCCTCGCGGTTTGATTTAATTTCAAGAGAAGGTTTATTCGTGATTCCTAACCAAATAGGAAACTAATAATTTTCGAGGAAGCGCGTGCTTCAAATATTCCGCAGGTAGACACAGTGAAACAACTTGAAATAGGTACTGCATGCTGTTGTCTGTTTGCTGGATCAGTCGAATTATTAACGTTTATGTGATGAAAATGAGAACATTTTTATGTTTTGGAAATGTTAAAGCATTATTTGAAACGACACAGAAAAATCTTTTGTAATTGTCAAATTTCATAAAAAACCAATAATATCTTATTATATAAAATTTAATAAAATTTATCCTTGCGGGTTTTCCAAGTATGAATAACAAAGGTTAATAATATATATATATATATATATATATATATATATATATATATTAAAACAAGGGTTGACGTCTTTATACACCTTCCGCATTACTTGAAATCATCTAACATTATTTAAGACCCAGAAATCAAAACTATATATATATATATATATTGTAATGCCAATTAATTATGACATTAATTGTTTGAACATAAAAATTTAAATTGTTTGAGAAATCCTTTGTAGTGGCAGAGTTTCCAGAACATAGCGACAATGTAGCCCAGCTCTGTTCCTTTGTCGGAAGGTCCGAAAATGGCGTATGTGCGCTAAAACGCAAGACGAGAGATCAGTTCGCGGAAAGACATCGTCAATGTATAACTGTTGGTTGGTGACGAGAATTCAACAGAGTTGCCGATTAGAATTTAACAGAGTTGGTTGGTGCCTAGACATTTCTGAGGACAAAGTAAAACATTCAAGAAAGCGTAATGTCGAAACTTGCTAAGTAAAAGCAGTTTTGTGTCCATAGCCGGCTAGAAATAGTAAAATTCGGTTTGAGTCCGAAGCAGTAAAGACTGGCAAATCTACAAACCACGGAATTCACCTAAGGCAAGCAGAATTCACCTAAGGCAAACAGTCAACAGGTAGCTGACAATAAAAGGGAGGATCATCCGAGTTCCTGACATCCTATCAATTTTGATTAGAATCGGTGTAAAACCCGGCAATCTTAGAATCAGTGTAAAATCTCGCAATAGTGTTTTTCGATAACGAAAGGTATTCTGGAACCAACTGGACAGATATGAGTAACAAGTTACAAAATAATTAATTATGTAAACGTAATTAAAAGACAGAAGTCATATTTCGTTCTCATATTAAATTTCGTTCTAGTTTAATTGCCAAGTAAAATTTCTTTTCTTTTAATTGTGATTAATTTGTTAATAAAATTTTAAATATAATTCATGTGTCCATTATCAAACCCAGTGAAGACCCTGAGATCTAATATTTTAAATTTGTATTGTTTTAACTTATTTGCCACGAAATAAATTTTTTTTTTGTGAATAATTAATTCTTTTATTTAATTAACGACCTCTAATTATCTAATTATATATTACATAAATGGCTACCACAACGTGGGGCAAATTAAAGTCATCTAATTGTTTATTACAATATATATATATATATATATATATATATATTATATATATATATATTTATATATATATATAAATTTATTATATACAAAATGAAAGTACAATTAAATAAACAAAATCAAAATATGCCACACGTTGAGGACGCCAATTTTGTGTTATTTACAAAATTAATTTTAATTAAATAAACACAATAACCCACGTTGGTGAAGCCAAATTGTAGTATATACAATTTAAATGCAATTAATTACAACAGTTAGCATCCGTTGGTGAAGCCAATTTGTAATTTAGCACTTTGAAAACAAGTTAAATAATAGTTAGCCCACGTAAATGCATCAATTTAACTACTTTAACTTCAAAAGAAAGGATGTTAATAAATAAAATCTTTAGTCACCTAAACAAACACATTAATTTATTAGATGCACAAAGATTTCAAGTTACAAAATTAGTTATTCATTGAATTTTTACAACATTTACCACCTACAATCCAAAATTTTTACTCTCTTTCTGAGGGTCTTTAACAGGGCCTTTAAATATATTTTTTTAAGGTAACAGGCTACATGAGGGTAATCCACATACTGGCTGGCAACAGCCCTTTAATAGCATAGGAAGGGATCTGAAAGGAGGGATACGGAAGGGTAGAGGAAGGTAGCCAAGGGTTAACTAGGGCCCCCGGACTACGGTTTAAGGATCCGACCAGGCAATTCACCTAAAAGTGATGCAGGGAAAACCCTAGCAAAACCTGCATCATGTAGGTCGGGCATTGGGTTCTTGTCCCACACCCTTCCGATAGCGGGAGAAGGGTTTTCTGTGGGATCGCAGCTTTCCCCTCTCCCGCCATCGGAAGGGCGTGGGACAAGTACCAAATGCCCGAACTACCTGATGCAGGTTTTTATAAGGTTTTCCCTGCATTACTTTAAGGCGAATTGCCGGGTAGAATCCTTAAAATATAGCTCGGGGGCCCTAGTTAACCCTTGACTATCTTCCTCTACCCTTCCGCATCCCCCATTTCAAATCCCTTCCTATTCTATTAAAGAGGAGTTTCCACAACGTGGATTACCCTCATGTAGCCTGTTACCCTAAAAAATAGAAATAAAATTAGTTTTTAAAAACAATCAAATTACTGTGAAGCTATGCCAATATACAATATTAAAAACCCGAAATCTGACGATTTTATTTTTAATTAAAGATTTACAATAATAATTTAATGGATTTATGACTTCCAGTTTCTCTGGTACCAAGGGCAATTTTAAGTCTTTCAGCAACACTTTTACACACTCTACTCTCTAAAAACAGGCCATTCTTTTCACTGACTCTACACTTCACTGTTGGTTTAGCAAGTGTTGGATATATCTCAGAAACGACTTATTCTGCAATAATGCCAATTTGTGGCACTTCAACTAATTTCTCCTCGTAAACTTTTCACAACTATTTGGCATAAACTGGAACACTCCGCATTGCGCAGAAATATCCGGGTGAATGCTGCACTCTGCCTCTATTTAATAACTTTACTTTTCAATAATTTGACGACGTCTCGTCTCTTTCTATAACGGCCGCTTTCTGCCGTCCTTCATCGCCGACTGACTTATATGTTCCCTTCAGTTCTACAATACTTTAGACCTATTATTGTCCATTCTTGTGTGTAATTTATGTGTTTTTGCCGCTAACAATTCAAGTCAAAATGTATTTTAATTATTAATTAATTGCCTTTTAAATACCACTATATATATATATATATACATACTAAATAGCTGTGGTAAAATAATATAAAGCATAATATTTTTTCACAACACATTATTTTTCTGCGATGGTACAGTTAAAATATATTTGAATTAATAAATATTTAATTAATGAAATGATGGTGCGTCGAATGTACATAAGCGTAAAAACATAATAATCATATAAAATTTGATCATACTCACATTGTATCTAATTTCTTTTCCTCATACAGAATCAAACAACTATCTCAATTACTTCAACATATTTTATTTTTCTAATATTTAACGTTACGATTATCAGACATCAATAATTGTTGATAAGTCAACATTTCGCCTTTTCTATTTTCAAACACCATCTTCGTGCCACATGGGCTGTGAGTTCCAGTGTAACTTTTGCCAATTTCAGTTGTGGGACTTTAAACTGCATTGAAACATGCAATGGAGTACTTTACGCGTTAGAGCCTTGGCTTTAAGGGGAACAACTTTTCAAGAAAAGTATTGGGCCTTAAATACAACCTCTATAGTTGCACATTTTGCTTGTGTAGTTATGCGACCTTAATGTGATTGTGTGAAAATCACAAGTAAAGTTAAAATACATAAAAAAATAATTAAGGTCTGGATTCTTAATTTATATTATTTTACGGTTTTATAATCCATTTTAAATTTTTAAATTAGTTCAATAAAATTATATTGAATGTTCCCAGGAGGTATAAATAGATGTTTCACCATACACACATAAAATAATTATGAATAAGAAGGATAGCCAATTCAGACAAAAAAAAAGGTAAAATAAATACCACACAATGTTTCTGGGATCCTTGTTTCTTTCGTCCGGTGCTAAGAAGAGCCTAGAGAAACACAACTGTTTTCTTCTTATCACCTGACGAAAGGAACAAATCTTTCCTTTTATGACAGAAAGCGTAACAATATTTCAAAACAATTGAAGTTTCTCTACGTGTACATGTTTCCATTTTTATTTTTATCGTTATGAACACAAATCAGGTAATCAATGTACGCATAATTTATCAAAAATTTCTGAGTTGCACTTTCTCTCCCATCCCATTCTTCTTTTACGAAAGTATTTCCGGGAAAGTAAACAATTTCCCCTATTTCTGTATTTGAAACTATTTCTGTTTAATATTCCAAAAAAATTTTTAACCGCATTATTAATAAGAGTATAATTAAATTTGTAAGTAGAGGTCAAAATAAGATATAATATAAATACCAAACAACGTTTCTTGGATCCTTGTCCCTTCTTCAGGTGCAAAGAAGAGCCGGGAGAGACACAACTGCACTGATCATTTGTCAAAACTCAAAAGAAAACGCAACGGCAATGGCAGAGCCGAAGGGTTAGCGTAACAGAAACGGAGCAACGACCATGGGAAAGTAGATGGTTTAGCGTAATAATTAGGGATCGTAGCAATTGTTGAGTTTCATGGTGTCTGTTTCTACTTTAACTGCTGTGATGTTTGATTTAATGTGAAGCATCTCTTGATATGAGTCTGGATTTGTACCTGGTGTCAATGTCTAAAATCTTCGTATTTTGTCAATTCAATTTATGTTTCGAATTGATGATATGTTTCAGAGCCTACAGATTGTTTACCGTTGGGAAGTTGGATTTAGACATATGTTCCTTGATGCGGGTATTAAAGGGAACCTATGCAGCCCTATGCAGCAGGATTTACAATTAGAGCAAGACATTTTGTCAACAACACAACGTTTGCTGTAGTTGTCAAATGGGTCCTTGTGGTTTTTAATCAAGTGGGAAAGGGTATTAGTGGATCTGTAAATGATGGATATTTGATATTCTTTGAAAATTTGATTGAATTTGTTATGTAAAAATTTGTAATAATGGACTACGAGAAGAAATTGGGCTTGAGTTGTTCGGGTACAGTAGAATATTGGATTTTGTTCCATCTAATGTTTGTGTGTTCAACAATAAAATTTAAAGGGTACTCATTGGAGATTAAAATGTTCCGGACAATATTTAAGTTGTGTTGATCGAGTTAGAAAGTAATATAGCTCTGTCTACAAGATTGCTTACCGTAGCTCTCTTTTGGTTTGGAGGATGATCAGGAAGATAATTGAGAACAACGTCCAATAAAAATTGAAGTATTGTTAAAGGTTACAGTGACATCAAGGAAATTGAGAGTACGGTTAAATTCAAGTTCATGGGTGAATTATAAGTTTTTTAATAAGATTTTTAAATGAAATTTGCCTCACGTTGTGGTAGCCATTATGTAATAATCAACCGTTTGGGTTTAATTAAATACAAGAATTAATAAAATTTAATACATAAAATTATTTATTTCCACTTTGTTGCTTTGACTCACAAACAATTACAATTTAAAATTTTAGAGTTCAGGGTATCTACTGGGTTTGATAATGGACACAACAAGCTGTTTTAAAAAACTAATTAACACACAGTTTATAATTCACCTAGACAATAGGAAGAAATTAAAAAAAAGAAATTAACTCTGATTGTCAATTAAAATAGAACGAAATCTGACTTCTATCCTTTAATTACGTTTACATAAATCAATATTTTTGTATTATGTTACTCACATCTGTCCAGCTGGTTCCAGCATTCCTTTTGTTTTCGGGAGTACACTATTGCCAAACAATTTACACTGATTCTAATACTGGCTCACAGATTCTACACTCTTGAAGTCCACCTTGATAGGCTCCCAGGAACTCGGATGATCCTCCTTTTTGTCAGCTATCTGAAAACTGCTTGCCTTATATGAATCCTTTAATTCATAGATTTGCTAGTATTTTTTAACGCTTGGGAATTAAACTGCAAATTTACTATTCCTGGCTGGCTACAGACGTAAATAACTACACTCCTTTCCTGCTGATAGACGTAAAAACTGCTACCTTAGCGGTATTTACGGGATAATACTTCCGTGAATGTTTTTACTTTGTCTTAAACTCACAACTTTGTTTAATAATACATTAAACAACGGCTAGTCTCTGCTCTCCAAAATCATTTGTTCCGTCCTCCGAAATGTCCCGTCACCAACTGAACTATCGTAGTCTCAGGTTTTAGCGCGCATACGCCATTTTTGACTTTCCGACAAAGTAACAGAGCTTGGCACCATTGTCGATTTGGAAGCTCCTGCCGCTACAATTAAATTTTATGTTCAAACAATTAAAGTTCTAATTAATTGGCATTACAATATATTCCTTCCTTCCCTTCTGTTCTAAGAAATAGTTGTCTTTCCGTATATGGATATTTCAATCACTTACGTGTATTTACGTTTGATCTTTATCGAACAAATGTGAACTTGCCTTAAAATTTCATTTTTATATTCTTCAGGGAGGGATTAATACCCTTTTATCATTCGACATTTTCAATTTGTTTTTCCTGAAGAATAATGTTATTATTTTAATTAATCTGCGCATTTTTCTGTACTTTATACCTACATTTAATTGTATATAATTTTTCTAAAATAGTGAAGAACCTAGTTTTACTTTTGTAGAGACCGCTGTACTCAACGTGTCGTATTCAAAATGCATGTCGAGCAAAGGCGACCTGCCAACTTGCATTCGGCATTCTAATTTCCGAGAAGGTATTACCGCCATAACTGACCAATGCACTGTCTACATTAATTCATTGCATGATTTGTAGAGATTACATTGCGTCGAGCAGAGTTTACTGCCACCACAACGACCAGAGCTATCTGACGTGAAATTCTCACACCACAGAGGCATCTCCCGTTGATTTAGACAGTGAAATTGCTGTAATTCTGCCAAAGTGGAATGGGATTTGTGTTTTACCTAGGGCGGGGATTGTGTTTATTCACAAGCTTGCGCCACGAGATTCGCACCTCCAGCCAAGGTCGTTACACAACGGGCCACGGAGAAACACAAACGTAAAATTGTTTTCGGTTTCCTCCAACAAAACGTTTATCGATATGGCACAAGCTTTTCTCTCCTACCAACCATGCACTTCGCAGCGTGTCTACAAAAGCTGTCTGTTTCGATACGAAAACATGCAAAATATCCTTAGTTACTGTTCTATTCAACTGTTCACAGTACAAACAGAAAAATATAATTCTGAATGGGATATTAAAATCCATACCTTTAAACAGAAGTCACGATATACATTTAATAAAAAAGGTGTCTTTCATTCATGTACCTCATTAATTCCAACAAACTTAACGTTGACAAAAAATATATGAATACTTAATTTTATAGAAAACTAGCTGAGTGCCCGGCATTGCCCGGGTATTTATTTACACCAACCCGGAGAAGGAATTGATTCGACACTAACCTCTTGGTTTTATTTAACCAACCCGGATAGCGCCAGTGTCATAAAATTTACCCATTTACAGTCCCCTCCCCGACCTAACCCCTCGGCACCTAACTTCAAATAATCCACGAAGATGACTGACACTATTCTGGAACCCTCCTCCTACATAAAATAAAAATGACTCAAGGATCACGACTAATTAAACCAGTAAAAACTACTCGATAACTTAATGAAATCTTAAACTATTCGAAATATCTTTAAGGAGTGAAGAAATGCAACCGATAACCAAATAGAGACCAATATATAGAGGGTTCCCCTAAGAAAATAAAAATATATTGCCGGTACTTTATGAGGGTCAAAAGTACTCTGGGTTACCTTTTCTCTATCGCGTTCACCTCCACGAAGCGGAACATAAAATTTCATCGACCACCATAATTAATGCGAGAATTAAACTCAGCGACTCCTATAACCCCAGAATCGAAAATAATATCGGTATTTTTTGCATTATTTTTTATGTTAACCCTTTCCACCACCACCTATACGGTAAAGGTTCTTCAGTCCCGTGCCTTATGGAGTAGAAATTAGACAAAAATTCTAGGATGACACTATCAAATTAACTGACCCCGGAAACATTTTCTTCGACGCTAATAATGGCCGTTTAGGAATGTTTTATAAATTCGATTCCCATCCCTAGAGGCGGTAGGTGTGTCTTAACCCCTCAGTGATTGCTCCTGGATCGTAAGTAGCATGTGTATAAAGTTTGATAGAAATTTATCTACGAATTTAATATTGTAAACGGAAATTTGTTTCACCACCTTACAGCCTAGGGGTTAAACTACATCTTAACCAGAAAGGTAAATGTCCGAATTAAACTCAGCGACTTCCATAACCCCAGGTTCAACACCAGTCTTCGTTGTTAACTAATTTTTTATGTAACGACCTTTCAGGCGCATCCTCCCCCCACCACACTTAGGGGCTAATCAAAATATTAGGGGCTTATCAAAATGTCACTAAATAATAAACCAAAATAATATGGAAAATTAACGGTTTTATATACATGTAGATCAACGTACCGACTCTTCCGCTGGGATACAAATATACGTATTTACGTATGGGGTTCTTTGATATACGTACTACTTTAATGATGTATTAATATATGCAACCTTTTTTTAAGTAATTATCCTTTTCTCGTACAATGTTTTTTAGGGTAACCGGCTACATGAGGGTAATCCACATGATGGCAACTCCCCTTTAATAGCATAGGAAGTGATTTGAAAGGGGGGATGCGGAAGGGTAGACGAAGGTAGCCAAGGGTTAACTAGGGTCCCCGGGCTGTAGTTTAAGGATCCTACCCGACATTCGCCTTAAAGTGATGCAGGGAAATCCCTAGAAAAACCAGCATCAGGTAGGTCGGGCATTTGGTATTTTGTTTTTACTAAGAATTAACCAATGAGAAATTTTTGTTACGTTACTTTTATTTCTGGCTACGTTTTGATCTGTCTGTAGTATTTGAGGTATTAATTAAAAAATTATTACTCAATTTTTTTATGAGATAATGTAATCTATAAACTCATTTGCCTTCATAATTTTCTATATTTTTTATGTTCATCTACTTGTTAACTACTGTTTATCACAGTGCAAAATGAATGATAAATTTCGTATATCAGAGTGCATTGACCCGGGAAATAATTTGGGAAAAATAGAAAATCCTCCTTGTTGTATTTTTATAAGGTTGATATATAAATACAATTCACTTACAAATGTCGTCGGTATTTAAAATCTGTTACCATTTTATTCCATTGAGAAATCTGTTCTACGTATTAAACAGAAACACGTTACGTCTGATTCGACTTTCCAAAGAAACGATTATCGGAGGAGTGCCGCATTTGTATTGGGATTCAATAAAACTGTAAACTTTATATTAAATATTAGATAGTGTATATTTTTATTCCCTTAGCTGAGTAAAATAAAGTTTGAGCGGACAGTCTGGCGGTTCTGTCCCCAGGAGGCGGAGAGTTTGACGTCGATATTGAACCAATAACGGTCGGTTCGTCCAGCATTCGAATTGGTGAAAAGAAGTGGAAGAAAAGTGGTTGAAACAGCAGATGCACGGAACGGAAGCTTTCATTCTATTGTTGATGATTGCATCTCGAAATAGAGGGCCGCTGGGAAAATCCCAGATGGGAATTAAAGAATCCAACTCTCGTCTCCGTCCAGGAAAGTTCCAAAACTCTACATATGGCGGGAAAAAAAAGGTTATTTTCAACAAAGTTTTACTTTGAACGTTTAGTTCCATCCTAACAACAGTTCCATTAATAATTAGTGGAGTTCTCCAACGGGTAGAAAAAAAATTGTTTTTTATTCATTTATTGCCCTGTATGAATAAGAAATAAAAAACTTACCAGTCGGAAATTTTTACAACCAACATTACTCAGCCATCAGAACATGTATGCTGGAAAACAGATATTTATATCTTTCGAAAGGAAACGACAATTTCAGAAAACAGCACAATTTTATGTTATTTTACTTTTTAAAATTAAGGGTTTCTGATGGAAAAATCTAGAAATCCATCCAAGAATACAGCCAAAGATCACCGAAAGTACGCGGCACTTCCCATCTATTCTCGAAATTTTTACAATTTCATTGGATCTATTTACAAACTAAATTTTCCTTAAACAGTCTGCTCAATAATATTAGTTTTATAATCGTTTCAAATTAATTCAACACTATAAAATATATGAAATATTTATAAGAAAAAATTATTTGGAAGGAATAATTGTTAGGCATGTGTTACGATATATATATTGTAATACTAATTAGAGGTCATTAATTGTTTTAATATAATTGGATTTCTAGCGGTACATTTCTTAAAAGCAACAATCACGGCTCTTTGTCGGCAATAGTTGTTGGAAACCGCGCGCTGGAACGGAAGTCAGTCCGGCGAACGTTTCGAGAGAGAGAGAGAGGAGGCTGATCTAAAAAGTACAATTAGCGTGGTCCAAGAAATTCAACTGCGAGATATATTAAATTCTATAAAACACAAGTAAATAGTTCTTGACGGAGAGACTCATGATATAAAATCGCAAAGTGGAAGCAAAAGGTTTGCACCACACACATGCAAAATAACATTACGCATAAAGGCATCGAGAAGACATACGTCTGAGGGCTGACCGAGGGAGCGGCTGATCCCAAAATTCCAGGAGGAATACCAACGAGAACTACGACCGTGTTTATTAAAAATTATGTGTAGAATCAGTGAATAACGGCCTTTTTAGTGAGTTGTGCTCTCAAGCTCTAAGAATCAGATCTGGTACCAGAAAGACATTTGTGAGTAAACTTATAACTTATAACTTTAACCCTAAGTCAGATTTCGTTATCTTGGTTAGTTTTTGTTTTCTTTATTGTGTTTAGAATTTATATTCCGTTCATTTCAATTTTGATTTTTTAATTAGTTTATTAAATTTGTTTGTTCTTACTATCAAGCCCAGTAAATACCCTGAGAGAAATAATTAGACGAAATTGTTGTAACATTATAAAGTTGTATTTTCCTAGAACGCCACAAATAAAATAAAAAAATAAAATAAAATTTGGTTGGTGAATGTGCAAAATGAGGCTGATAATTTGTATCTTTGAAGAATAAAATTTGTTTTCTTTTAATTAATTAATTAATTATTTTAATTAAAGCCTGCCAGTTAATCATTACCTTTTGGCCCAACAACGTGGGAAAAATTTAATTAAGTCCTTTTTGATCATTACAATATATAATTAATTAAATTTAAACCAACACGATGGGGCCAATGTAATATTTTACTTAAAAGTAAAATATAATTTATAGAAGTTATCATTGAATTAAAATAACTTTTTAAAGATAACAAAAAGGACTTAATACAAATTTCGAGTTTAATTTAGTTTCTGTACATATTTTTATTAAAAATAAGCGCCACAGATTTTAATGAAACTCAGTTCTTCAGGGCCGCTTATTTGGCATCTAATAATTATAGTAATTTGCAATTATCCCAAATTATATCAAAATCAAAAGAGTTACAAAATAATAATAATTAAATGTACTATAACAATTAATATTAAAAGAAATCTTAATAAAACTGAATTCAGTGAAATCTGCCTGTACTAATATTTATATAATGTTCAAAATAAAATTATTTTTCGATTGTTTCCTAAAGCTGCTCTTGTACCATATTATTTATAATCTTCAATTTTACTTTTAAAGAATAATTTATTTCAACAGGCCATTACACTGTTCACAACTTTGGTTCACTTCGCTAAAATCCAACGACCGATTTGAATATGCACCTCCCTCCTACTTTTTCTAAGGATCCAATGCGGCCACAGTATTTATCTCGCGTAAGGAAATCTTAAACTTTTAGAAATTTAGTTTCTGGGGCAACCCTAGTATCGGGGCAGTCCGTTGCTACTTGTTAACTAGCGAGTACTGATTATTCTATTTTTATCCTCGTCCGGCCACCAAAAAGACTTTTCTGTGCATCATCGGTCGGGCTCCCAAAACAGACTTTTCTATGACCAAACACAGACTAACTGTTTCGCCAAATACTTTGCGTATTACAGACACTGCCGGCAAGAATAGACTGAAACCATTTCAATCTCCGTATTCTTGCGCCACACTGAATGTTATTTATAATGATTTGGCCTCAAAATTACACCGTCAGTAATATTAAAGAAAATTATTAAAAAGAAGCTTTCATTACACATTGGAAATCATACAATATATATATATATATTGTAATGCCAATTAAACAGGCCATTCATTGTTTTTAATATAATTAAATTGTTAGAGGTACGAATGCGTAAAGGCGACAATGAAAGCGGGGTTTTTCTTTGTTCAACAATGGAGACCGCGCGCGGAGAAAACTGAGTATGCACTTGGAGAACGCCAGTCTGGAATCGGCGATTGAAAGGTGAAGGAGTCAAATTTCTGCGTACGAGAGAGGAAACTGTTGAAAGTCGACGGAGAGATATAATACAGTTCAGTTCACCTAGAGCAACGAACAGTAAGGTTTGCAGTTTTAAAGTACGAATGGCGAGATCCTGTTTTTCTACATGAAAGCAAGCAAATATTTTACGGAGAGATTTACATAATAATTTGCACACGGTGAAGAAAATTGTTGCTTCACGCTGATTGAACAATTTTCACATAGGGGGCGGCTCATCCGAGGTTCCAGATAGCAGAGGACGAGTATTTTAATCGTGTGTATTAAAATTTTCAATAAAGTGTAGAGTCTGTGTAAAAAATGGCTTTTTAATGTGGTATTTTTCAAGCTACAAGAGAAATCTGGTACCAGACAGACATTCCGCGAGTAACAAAACTTTTATACTAATTTGTAAACGACAATTAAAAAGGTATAGTCAGATTTCGTTAAGTTTTCATTTCGTACAGGTTTCATTTCGTTAAGTTTTCTTTTCACTTATTTTCATATTGTTTTAGGTTAAATTTTTAGATTTGAATTGTTAATTGTCAGTTTATACGTTGATTTTGTTCTAATTATCAAACCCAGTTATGATCCTGAGATAAGAGATTCGACGTATTTGATTAAAATGATATAAGAACTGCATGTTGATAAATGCCACGAATTAATAAATGAAAATTAAAGTATTTGTTTTTAGTTGGACGGAATTCGGCGTGAAAATTAGTCTTATACATTTTAAATTTATCAACAATAATAGATTTCTTTTAAAGCTTAATAAACGTTGTTAATTATTCCTATGATTTAAGACCACCTTTTTAATCATTATAGATTCGACGTATTCAACGTGTGGCTAATTATTCAAATTTTAATTATTTTTTTTGTTAAGTGATTCATTTAATTAAAGCCTTCCAGGTGTTTATTACAATATATATATATATATATATATATATATATATATATATATATATAAAGGACCCAAATCTGAGACGCGTAATGGTAATACGGTAACTCTAGAGGAGTCAATACATTAATAACAAAAGAGAGCCGTATAAATATAAATAAATGTATAATCAATTATTTTCGTCAATAAAATGAATGTGGACGCCGCGGCGTTCGTAAATCCACCTTAAAAGTGACTTCGCTGAGGTCTATAGAAAAAATGCGAATCATCCTGCATTTCTACAATGAAACCAAAAATATACATAGAGAAAACAGCGTAATTTATATTAATTTAATTCATTCTATAGAAGTACTCGAAAGTTTCACAAACTCGAGGAAAAAACAAAATATATTGTAAATTTTACCTAGCATGTAAAGATAAAAGATGAACTAATAGACGTGTAGAGGTTGGATTTATAGTGTTTATAAATGACAAATTAAGTAATAACAAAATTTTAATACAAGATTACTCTAATTTGGTATTGAAACTTAAATTGTACCAGAGGAAAAATATTACAAATCTGGAGATGTGTTTAAGGAAGCGAAAGCTAAATGTCAAATCAGTCAAATCACGGAAGTGTTCACGAATTCGAGTGTCCGTAATTTCCGGTTCATTTACATCACTGCAGTTCATTGAGCAAGTCCATTTTCTGGAATCTGAAATCATTTATCGGGACAGGATACAAAGCTTATTTCCAATCGAATGCAAAACGGTACACAACTGCGCCATTTTCTTCGCGTAAAATTAAAGACATTTAATAAATGGAAATACATTTTTCCTTTTACTTACAGTAACTTTCTATTTTTTAATATTAATTTTAAGGAGCCTTCTATTAGTATATTTAAATTTTATTTTCTAAGTGCTAAGCTAAAAATAATGTGACAGTTATCACGATATTCAGTGAGATTGAATGAAATAAATATAAAACTAATAGCGATTATATCGGAGTTCTAATTTCTTATTTTTCAATCAGGATTACGATCGAAAAAATTGATTTGATATTTGTTGCAAACTAACTGCAAATTGAAAGCACAGTTAAACCGTTTTTAGGTGAATCACAATCGACAAACGGGATGTTGGTGAAGATTGATTAGTCGGGAACATGTGAAATGGAACAACACAAGTCGAGCTTTTCCGATATTGTGTCAGTTGGAAACAGAATACAAAATTGAGGAAAGCACAATCTCAGAGGGAGAAAATTCCATCTGAAGTGTAAATACCTTTAAACGGTGTGTGACGGGCGTGTTACCCTTTTAAATGAGTTTTTTGTTATAATAGTATTAGTAAGCCTACAATTAAAACTAGTCTTTAAAGACTAATAATTAATTTACAATAAGAGAAACAAATAGAAACGGTGGAGTAGCATCGGATGCAGATTGTTTTATAACGGAATTTATAAACAAATATAAGCTTAAATTAGAGTCTTGAAAATTAGATATCGCGATAGAACAGATCATTCGGTTTGCACTGACCGAGGCCGTACAAAAGTCTGCAGGGAACTGTAGGACCCGGAAAAGAGAAAAAAAACTCTGTGGCAAAACAAAAACTCACCCTCAGGGCGATACGGACTATAGTCAGTTTTAAATTAGAAGACGGATGGAGGTTAGTTCCCACAAGGGGTCTGACCTTCAATCAACTAATCACAATTCTTGAAATAAAGCAGTATCGCCGATCAATAGCGGATACTGATTCAGTGTGTGTCGTATGTGACATCAGATTCCCTCTCCGATATGGCACGCCAGGAGACTTCTAATTTTAAACGTACTATATAAATCGTAGGTCGGCCCGGGATGCAAGTAAAGTAGGTGGGTCATATCAAGAAACTATCGCTATTAATATCATGTTTTTAATAAAATATATAAATTCGGTCAATAATCCTTTCACGTAATAAATATTCAAGATTTCGTTAACTTATTAAATTAATTTGTCAATTACGAACATAGATAAGTTAATATAAATCTATCCATAAGCTTAAATGGGATTCCACTGAATTAATTATTGACCAACAAATGTATGTGTAATTATCAATTTAAATAGATACCTGAATTACGAATTAATCATTTGGCATAACTGATAATAATAAATACGCACGTAAAACGACAAATTACAAGTAACTGTCAATGATATTTCGTCGTATAACAAATACTCAGCCCCTCGGCTCTTGAATTTCAGTAGCAAACTCGTAGCATATAAGAAAACTGTTATTAAAAGCTAAAAAAATACGAGCAATAATACTGTCTTCTTTATTGAACATGAAAATGATTATTATAATATTTCCCCGATAATTTTGATACTTATGCCACTTCCAAATCTTGTTATACATAAGTTTATAAAATCAATAAAGTTACATGTCAAAACTGTACTCGAAAAGTAATCCACATCCTTTTTCAACCTTATTCAACCCCAACTCTTTCAGTATTCTGCTTCTTGTATTCCAACTTGGAGTGACAATTCTTTCACCGTGATGCGTTTGTCAGCCGAAACCATGTCGTTATCTTTCTACACATAGTCAAAAGTTAGTGCAGCGTGGGGTATGCCGCTGCGACGAATATCCCGAATATTGGCCTTCCATCTTTCACAACGTAATCTGTTTGTCCAACGACTAACTGTACTGCGATCGGCAGCAACATTTCCATACACTTTTCTCAACCTCTTGTGGATGTTTCCCACTACCTCGTTCTCACAGCATAAAAATTATATAACAGCACGTTACTTTTCACGAAAGTTAAGTGCAACAGCCATCTTGAAGACATTGTATTACAGCGCACACTCACGGGGACGAATTGAAACAAATTTGAACTCGAGCACGTAGGGTGTATCTATGAATTCTATTAATTGCAGAGTTGTTTAATGTAATCTAAACTTTTGGAGTAACCCTCGTAATACGTAGCACACGCTTTATTTAATATTTTAAACTAGCTGGGTGCCTGGCGATACCCGTGTATAAACCCGATAAAGTATTTAATTGTATATGAAGTGTTTTAACCTAAATCTAACTGTTCCTAGTTCCGTAAACACTTTGGACCGATATTACATTAATTAAACAGCTAAAAAATACATTTAATTTTATTACATCAATGCCAACAAACGTACTTACGAATTTTTTTACGAATAGAATGCTTAAATATACTCCTTGAGTATTGCTGGATATAATTGTCCCTCAGTCTTCAGACATTACGAAATATTAAAATTATAATAAAATTATTTGCTACATTCACAATGTAAACAAAAGGTCGCCATATTTAAGTCACTAATATGGCACGAAAAATACTTTACATTTTCCGCAATGACCGTAAAGTATTTCGTATTGTTTTTTATTATCATTCGATGGAGTATTACTGGATAAAATTATACTTTTTATTCAATTAAAATATTTCTGCTGTATTTCATTACGGAAAAAGGAACTATTTCCTTTGTTCGTCGCCTAGTAACGTCTCTCGCGTGACGTCATAATCTCTTGACGCGCAATAATATAACAAAATTATCACGTTTTTTCAATTATAATTATTTCTACGTTTATGCTATTTCTCACTCCCACAGTACTTTTTTTTTAAGAATATGTGTACCAATTTCGTTGCAATCCGTCCCCGCGTTTAAATTTGTATAAAGATTACCGTAAATACATTCAAACATACATAATTTTTTGTTACATAGATTCTTGAGTTCTGTTCATGGATATCTGGGCAGCAAATCGGATATTTACCATGGTAATTAAATAACTGTACTGTATTTTTATTGCCAACATTAAGTTGAAAGGAAATGACAATGTTAATTTTTGGTAAATAAAAACATAAAAATGTGTAATTTATGACGCAATGTTGAAGTTAAGGATAATAATATTTTAAAATAAGAAGAATTGTTTTAGGGTGGTGAAGGTTTGACGGAAAATTCTTAGCATTACTAAAATTTAATTTAATTAATGTAGAAATTTTTTTTATTTTTTGAGAGACTTAGTGGCTTGGTTCTGGTTCTTTATACATATATGAATATCTTACATTCAAAAGGAATTATTGTTCCATTAAAGGGAGGTTCGTATATTTGGTTTCCAACAAATGTTCTAGACCCGCAAATGAAAAGTATAAATTCAGGACTTACTTTCTGATGGTCGTTACGAAGGCGACAGACTTCGCAGGCAATCGACAGGAAGTATTTTAAGAACGGGAGTCTGAGAGGCGCCGTAGTTCCGAGTAATTGATTCTAAAGAAATATCAACCCGGCGTATCTTTAAGTTATTAAATTAAATTAAATAATAAAATAAATTTCGATTTGTTCTGACAAGAGGTTCAGATTGAAAATATGGGATATTTCAAGCACGTGCGTGTATTAGCAGTAGTGAGAGCTATATAAATCGTCTTATGACGTCCACTATAACTGTGAGAAGCAAAGCTGTAGTAAAAGCTGAGAAGTAAACATTCTAGAGTGTAGATATTGGCAGAATCCACTTTATTAGAACTTCACTATTCCACAGCAGTGTAAGCTCAACCACAGCAGAAATAACTTTGTGGGAATTATTGGGAAGATAACCGCGGCTTAAAGTAATCCCACACAAGCTTCAGTCTACGCAAGTCGAATTCCATGCAAGCTCGTGAAGATAATTAATTGTAAGTTATTCTTCTTATAACCTAACTCTCTAAATGTTACAAAGCACATCAATTTTGAATGTTTTATTCATATTCATTAACTTATTGAGATTTTTGTTTTTAATATATACAAATAATATGACTTTTTTAACTGATAATTAACCGTGTTTTCGTTTTTATAGAGTACATGAGAAAAATTATCTGCGAAAAACACCTATTAGTCAGAAAAAATCACTATCAAATTTAAATCATAATATTTAGCAAATGCGGATGTACAATATCAATAAAATTCATTTATAATTTATTGTATGAAAATTTTGATTCAGATAAACGCTGCGGCAGATTTAAATGTAAATATCATACAGTAAATTATAACTGAATTTAATTGAAATTGTACACCTGAAGAGGTTCCATTTAAGGGCTGAAACTTTCTGTTAATTTTATATTTAAAGTTGAAAATAAATTTGTCTGGCTTGTACTCTAATTTTTTCTCATTATTTAAAAATAAGACAGATTATTATAATTGATATTAATTATTTACATTTAATGAGCAAATATGCCGTTGCGTTTTAAGGCTAATAAATATTACAGGAAAGTATCTAATGTGTTGAAAATTGGGCAGACGATTTTTCAAGACAGAAAACAATAAACATATTTTATGAGGTCCAGGAAAATATAAAATATTATATAGAAAATGTTGGCACATAAAAGCACAAGAATAATAACATCATGCTTGATGACAGAACAATGGATATGTTTCCCTACTAGTTTATGATAACAGAATTTATGTTCCATTTATCCATGAAACCTCACGTAGGAACTTTTATTCGCTGCACATTCGCAGTGTTATTATTGCTAGCGGATATGCACGACTCCAGCGTCAGCAATTCGCAATAACAATTACACAACAGTGTCAACAATGTGTAAAGGGAAATGTAAACAAATCAAAATGTCATGTGACTTGAAAGACGAATAATATCAACATTGGAAAGAAAATTTATCATTTCTCTGTCGATAGCCCACTATCTGTAAATATCTGTTGTTAACAATAATATAATAAACAAATGTATGGTCTAGAGTGATAAAATTACGGTTATTAAGAAAAATTAAATAAACGACGTTTCGTCCTGTTTTAGGGCCTCTTCAGGTTTTATAATTTTGTCTATAAATGAAGCAAAAACTTTCGGGGCAAGGTTTTGTTGCCTTGTTTGTTGCAACCGAAATTATAATATTTTGCTAATGAACGTAAATTTTTGACTCAATTCCGTGATCCACTACACTTTATGTGAGTCCGACGTTTCCCGGGTTGTCATAATTAAACTCAGCAACACCCATAGCCCCTGGTTAGACTCAAATATCAGGTGTTTTTGCGTTAGTTTCTTGTGTAAAATCCCTTCAGTACCACCCCTAAGAGGTTGAAATTATAAACAAACAACATCTCATTGATCGCGAAAAATATTTATCCGACGCAAATATCGGCCGTCTGAGCATTTAAATAATTTCCACCCCGCCCCAGGGGTTGGTATACATTTATTATCCCCACAGGGTTTGTTTCCAAAGGAATAATGTACGAAATTTGGTCTTATTTGCTCTACGGGTTTAGATTTGTGTGCGGATCACACACACAATCAGTTTTACTTCATCTATTAGGTAGAATAATTAAAAATTAATTACTTTGAAACCCTCTCCATCGCTATTGTTTATATCGAATATAGATTATTATACCGTAATAACGGAGTGACGTTTAATGTTCGAAATACGTATGACAAACGTATATTGGCACTGTCTTCCCCGTATATTGGAATAATTATATATATATATATATATATATATATATATATTGTAATGCCAATTAATTAGGCCAATAATTGTTTTTCATAAAATTGAATTGTAGAGGCAGGAGCTTCCAAAGCGTCCATGGCGCCGAGCTCTGTTGCTTTTTGTTGAAAGCCGAAATGGGAAATGCGCGTGCGAAAGGAATTCAGTCTGGAATCGGCAATGATATGAGAAGGAGGCTAAAATCTGAGTACGAGTTCTCTTAGAGCACCAAACAGTTAAGTCTGCAAATATAAATTTCAAATCGCGAGTTCCTGTATGGAAGCAAGCAAATTGTTGTACAGAGAGATTTTAATAACAATTTGCAAACTGAGAAGGAAAAGAGTTGCTTCAGGATGATGGAACAATTTTCGCAATGAGGGACCGACAACCACTAGCAGACCAGAGGGGGCAGATAGCTGAGGACGAGAAATTCTAGCGTGTGTATTAAAATTGAAATGAAATAGAGCAAGTGTAACTAAAAATGGCTTTTTAGTGTATTTGTGATCAAATACAAGAGAGAGATCTGGTACCAGACACAAGATTCGTGAGAAACCAAAACTTTGATAAATTTGTAAACGATAATTAAAAGGATAGAGTCAGATTTCGTTCAAAGTTCAGTTCGTTAAGCTTCCTTTCGACTTATTTTCATATTTTTTTTAGGTTAATTTTTTATATTTTGAATTGTTAATAGTCAGTTTATACATTGATTTTGTTCTAATTATCAAACCCAGTAGTGACCCTGAGACTAAGAGATTTTCAACATATTGGATTGTAAATATTGATGTGTATTTGCTAGGACAACATAAATTGTAAATAATTAAAGTAAAGTTTTGTAAATTTTGACCAAAGACCGGCGTACAAAGATAGGGCTAATAATGTGCATTTTTAAGAAATATAAAAATTTAAAATATTAATAATTTTATTAATCATTTCTTTTAATTAACCCTAACATGTTTCTCATTACATAAATGGCTTCCACAACGTGGGGAAAATTAATCGTCATCAATTTGATCATTACAATATATATATATATATATATATATATATATATTGTAATAAATTGAATTGGATTCGGTTATTGGTTTTGTGTGTTTTTTTATATTGTTGGTTCTGATTTTTAATTATTGCAATGGGAAGTGCGAGTTATTAATCGTAACTAACAATCGGGGGAATGGAAGCGAAGATTCAGAGAGCGAGGTGACGCTCGAGAGACACGCTTTACAAAGAAGTGCTGATCAGCTGTGGAGATCCTGCCTAGTTCCTGCATGCGGCTACGATTATTACGCTATCCCGAGGGAGTTCCTGAACTTATGTGGAGATCTGCAGTCCGTCGTACAAAAATCAGAAAACATAAATCATAATAAAATTTTGAATATATATGGAACATTTTAACTAACTTGTTACACATATAACTTACAATATGGAATAAAACACACTCCTATGCGAAAATAGTATATAATACTATAGGCGGGTTAATATTTTTAAGTATGAAGGACGTGAATAGTGACCTCTCAGTGGTATTTCGGTTAGACTCGGGCGAATTAAATGTTCTAAAATGACGGTGAATTAAGAAAATGTCTATGTAAGTTCTAGGACTATTAGAGAGCGCAGAATTTCCCGGTGAATTTGTTGTAAATATGATTATCTTAATTTATTATGTATCATACTATAATTTTTCAATAATGTTTTGTTACAAATTGCAAGTTTATTTCATCCAAATTCGACAAACGTTTGTTTTCCTGGCCAGCATATCTTTTGGCTGTAAGAAACTTTCTAGAAAGCAGTTTCATCAAAAAAGTAAATTTTTACGTCCAAACACGAAAGAAATGAAACGTATAAATATTTTAAAATTCATTTTAAATAATTAATCTTATTATAATCAATTTGTTTCGTTTGCATCGGTGCACGGCTGATTCTCAGAAAATAAATAAACAACAAAAGCATTAGTTATTTTAAAAGACGATCGTTACGTTAGATAACAAGTCTCAATTATAAATAACACCAATTATATAAATTTAAAAATTATCAAATTTATATAGTTAAAGTAGATATGACAGTAAAATAATGTAAATAGGTATTCAGATCAAGAATTATTTCCGAAACAAGAAAACAGCAGATGCTAAAAATCAGCCAGATGTTACAGCACAATGCAAAAGTGTTTCTACCGGGTCAACAAAATTAAGCAGTTTACTTTAGCTAGTCGGCTGTTGTTGAAGGAGATGAGAAGACTTAACGAACGGAACTGTCAATTTTAGAGTTGAAATAGGGGGAACGAAGTTATTAAAACACCCAACATTGAGTGAGGTAGTTAGTGGGGCTGGAGGAAGTTCGTGAAGAGATGATAGTTCACGGAGAAAGTTCGTAATGATAGTTGTTTGAGATAGTTGCAGGGATAATGAGTTTCACATGACGTCGGAGAGAGAGTGTCAGGTTAGTATTACTAAGTCAAAGCTATCAGTGAGTTGATAGTTCGTTTAATTATAAGTGGAGGAAAACTGAAGTTAATATTAGCTAGTGTCAAAATTAACACTGGATAAACAAACAGTGCCAGGTAATCGGGGAAGTTAAAGGTAATACGAAGAAACACCTTCCAAATTGTTAAGAGAGGTAGAACAGAAACTTTGACCATCCCTTATACTTGCATATTAGACGCATGATTCGCTAATGACGAGTGCCACAAACATGTGTAAACATTAAGTAATAAGCACACAAATTGATCCACAAATCCTGGTAAATAGAATTCTTAAATTAGTTATGGAAATGCTGAATAATAAATTTTATTTTTTCATTTTAATAAAATTATTGTTTAAAATTAAATTCTATAAATTCATAACTGATTAATACAGCTATTAGTAGAAAGAGTTAAAGTGATTCTATGAGTTTAGTAATAATATCGGTTGTTTACAGCAATCCAAGAATAATAAAGTCAATAAGTATAAATAATATTTACCAGGTGATAAGTAATATATGTTTAGTAATAATATCGGTTGTTTACAGCAATCCAAGAATAATAAAGTCAATAAGTATAAATAATATTTACCAGGTGATAAGTAATATTATTTTCTCATTAATTTATTCATTCAGTTCGATTGCTTATCAGTGCCTTTGTAGAAAACACAATTCGTTAAAGTAAAAAAATCTAATAAAATATATGATGAAGATTCTGTATCCCTGTGCTGAAAGCTGTAACATGAAATCACACCTGGTCACCGAGGATGGCCTATAACATACTTTTTGTATTTTTCATATAATACTTTTTAAAGTTATTCTCGATTTTTATAAAATCCCAGGATAAATTAATAGACATTAGGAAGACTTTTTGCGTGTTTTAATATGTTTTGAAATATAATCCGTTTTTTTCATATAAGTTGAAAATCGATATGTAGTTTCCTCCACTCCGCTCACTACACTTATTCTTTGTTCGTAATAATGATCCACTTTCTTCGTTTATTCTGTAACACCTCTGTCACTTCCATTGACTTTCAATGAGAAATTAATTTCTCTGTCACTTCAGAGTTTGGCACAAATATTTCAATTGTGACAAGGCATTATACAGCCATACAGAATAAAATATAAATTTTATTTAACCTCCATTCCATCAGTACTATAAATCATTTTTAGTCATGTTTTCAAAACTATTTTAGAGACGTAACGTATTTCTAAAATTTATAAACCTACGCATCTAACTTTAAAATATTTTATATTTACGTTTTACTATCTTTGAATATTTTTTCTGGGAAATAATAATTTTGACCAAGACTAGTTGAGATACTACAAAATTTAACTTTCATTCTAATTGATTCAACTACTCTTTTTCCTTAACATTGGTTATATTTCAGGGAATATTATGAGTTATAAATAAAATAAATCACAGAAAAAATACGAAAACAGAAAATTATCTTTTAATAAAAGAATAGCTGATAAAAGGACTGAATTTTCAGAAAAAAAATGTTTGGTATCCACGTAAAACAAAAATTGGTTAAAATTCAACGTTAAACCACAATTATGGGACTCCAACAAATACAGTATATATATATATATATATATATATATATATATATATATATATATATATATTGTAATACTAATTAAGAAGGCCATTAATTATTTAAATTACAATGTTTTGTTTATCGGCATTAATCTCAAAGGACGGAGTGACAGCGGGTTTTGTTTATATTAAGTTAGAGAGACCATCGATTGTTTGGTTTATAATATGTGATTGACAGCGGCACTGTTATCAGAGAACGTAGAAAGAACATGGGAATGGCGAGCGTGAGAACCGAGCGTGGGAATGCCAAGAGTTAGTGTTTTTCTGGTGAGGGATGAGAGGCGAATAGTGAGTTGTGTGTCCGATGTTAAGGGAGAAGGACGTGGATGGAAGCAGTTGGATGCCAGATCGCAAGGGAGAAGGATGTGGAAGTAGTTGTGTGTCAGATCTCAAGGGAGAAGGATGTGGATGGAGTTGGATGCCAGAGCTTGAGAGAGAAAGATGTGGAAGGAGAGTTAGTTGGTTGGAAATCGTCGAAGAGAGAGGAAATCTTGGGACGATAGGAAGAGAAAAGTTATTATGCATTGTAAAGCGTCTATCTGCATAGTCAGATTTAGAAAGAAACATTATTGGGCGACTCTATAGTTTGAAGAATTCTGCAGCAAATAAAATAACTCTGCTATTTTGTTGGGTGTGCATCTTGGGTGTTTGCGGAAATGGTGACTGATTGACTGGTGGCTGCGGGTGGAACAGCGGAGGTCCATAAGAGAGGAGTCTGGAGTCTGAATGTGGGAAAGGATTAATGTGTGTGTGTGTTGGCGAAAGTGAATGTGCAATTTTATGCACATAATGACCTTTTAGTGAAGTGTGTTCCCAAGATTTGAAATCATTAAGTCTTGTTCATAAAGGACAGTCGTAAGTATGAACTAAATGTTTTGTAAATGGTAAATTAAAGGTAATAGTCAGATTTCGTTTATTTTTATTCCATATTCAGTGAGTCTCAAATTGTTTAAATTGTAAATTCTTTAATTGTAATCTTGATTTGTTTCTTACTATCAAACGCAGTAAAGACCATGAGAAAAAAGTGTTTACTTTTTTTTGTAAAATATAAAATTTGTAACCTTGAAGAATAAATTTGTTTAAATAATAGTTAATAATTTTTAATTGAAGCCCATCTTGTAGATTATTAAGTTCCATAAAAAGGGCAAATTTCATTTTAAATTAAATATTCAGTTGTTCATTATATTTTGACGACTACAACGTGTTGACAAGATATTATTAATTTTTTATATTTTTTAATTATTACAATATATATAAATATATATATATATATATATATATACATGTTAGTATTTAAGTCCAAATGTACCTTAAATACGTCCTATAATAAATATAGGATAGAGTCGATGACAATAAAATTTTAAGACAAACTGTCTATTATTTGAGAAAGTCGCAAAATTGTAGACTAAATATGATATTGTAATGACTTATTTCTGCAAAATTGACTGATTTTCTGGGGATCCGGACGATTGCTCGACACACACTTGCCCGATGCACGTTTTCCCGTCAAGAATATCCCGATCTCTATCACCCCCTATGTGGCATTTTCAAAATACAAAATATGCGTTAACTACCTATACTGGCGCTAAATAAATAGATTAAGGGGTCGTTCAGATTCATACTGCTACTCTCGATGGTTTTAGGGTCGAATTTCATCCACAAAAGGCAAGGTGGGGTGAAACAAAGTGTCAGAAAATTGCGATAACTACCAAGATTGGTGTCGAAAGTTTTGGAAGTCACGGAGTTTAGCTATGGAATTCCAGTAGAGTTAAGTTACAGTTTAACCCCCATAGGTTGGGCTGGAAAGTTGTGATAATATTTTGATATCATCCGTTATTGCTGTCGAAAGAGGTGTTATGGTACTCGCTTACATTAGTTACAGAACTCCAGAAGGGTTAAGTTTAATAAACCTTGGTGACCTATGAAAATAATTAGGAACAAATAAAATATATAATATATAATTTTCAATAATACCGAAAATAGTCATACATTTGTCAAAGAATTTCGCATCAAATCAAAAACACGTAAATCAATTTTAACGAAACTTTGTACCTTTGACGGATTTTTATTATAATACTAGCTGGGTGCCCGGCGTTGCCCGTGTACTTATTTATATAAACCCGAAAATGTTTTTAATTCTATATTAATCTATAATCAAGAAGTGATTTAACCTAGATCTAACTCTTCCTACTTCCGCACATACTTTCGACCGATAGTGCATTAATTGAACAGGTAGAAAATACAGTGAATTTTATTGCATCAATCCCAACAAACATACCTCTGAATTTCATTACGAATAGAAAACTTAAATATACTCTTTGAGTATTGCAGGATATAATTGTTCCTCGGTCTTCAGAAAGATTAAATTGATGAAATTGTTAGCTAGATTCACAATGTAAAAAATATTAGAGTCACTAATATGGCGCGTAAATTAACTTACATTTTCCGCAAGGATCGTAAAGTATTTCGTATTGTTTTTTATTATCATTCGATGGAGTATTACTGGAGAAAATGATCCTTTTTATTGAATGGAAATATTTCTGCTTTATTTCATTACGGAAAAAGGAACTATTTCCTTTGTTCGTTGCGTAGTAACGTCTCTCCCTCGCGTGACGTCATGGTTTTTTGGCGCGTAGTAATTTAACACCAAATGATCAAAATTTTCATTTATAATTCTTTAATCTTTATGCTAGGGTTTTCTCAACCCCACAGTACCGTTTCTCGTGTTTTGAAGGATATGTACACCAATTTTTGTAGCAATCTGTTCACGCGATTAAATTTGTATAGAAATTAACGTAAATACATACATACATACAAATATACATCCTTTTTTATTATATAGATATTACAAATAGCAGTTAATATGTGAACAAAATAAAGACTGCTTATTGTTTTACGTCCAATTACAATACAACAACCAATGAACCAAGACTGTATTGTTTCCAACTTAAGTAAACTTACACATAGTACCAACATTACATAAAAATTGAATGCAGTCCTAATTACTAATATTACACATGTAACTTATGATGCGGAATCAAGCATAGTTGGTCTAAAATTGGGATGTACTTAAAAAATTGAATACCACTTTATTCCAATTAGAATAAATGGTTTTGGAATTCAGTTAGGTTAATACTGTTATTCTAGATGTAATTAAAGTTTTAACATTTTTAAAATTGATGGTAGGTGAATGAGTAGAACATTTTATATGTATGTAATTACTGTGCATTATTTTAATATTCTTAAAGTCCAAAACGTTTGATTCCGGAAACCGTAACTAAAATCAGCGACTTCCACAACACTGGATTCGACGCCAATCTTGGTAGTTATTTTTTGTCATCCCGCTTTCACCTCACCTCATGTCTGTCCTCTTGCCTTTATGGGATGAAATTATAACCTAAAAGGATCTAGAGTGGCATTAGGAATCTGAGCGTCCCCTTAATATATTTATTTGGCGCCTGTATAGGCAGTTTACGCATATTTTGTATTTTGAAAAGGCACCTGCTTCTATCCCCAACCAATAGGAGTGCTAGAGATATCTTAATTAATAATATCTTAGTTCCTGGATCTTAAGTGATACGTCTACCAAGTTTGGTTGAAATTGTTCCACGCATTAATGAATAACTTAATTTACAAAGTGTTTTCCAAATTAGTATCATGCTTTATTTCGTAAAAACTCACCTTTCGGGAAAATGACCCATCGGGAAAACGTCAATCAGCATTTTGTCTTTTCGGGCAAGTGTGTGTCGGGATTTTCTGTGTATTAAATTACAATTTAACTTGATTAATTAACGTTACACAAATAAACACACAAGGTCCAATTATCTACCTCCCTTTGAATGATGAATCTCTATAGATTTACAACAAAATGTCATGCGGTATCAAAACTTCCACAGTTATTGGAATAGTAGCTGTTTTATATATTTTTCAAGATCGTCTTGCATTGTTCAACATTTCCCCTCAAGCATTGGCATCGATAAAGTTCCTGATTTTTTTTCTTCTGTGACTATTCACTGAAAGCCGGAAATTATGTTTGCAGGTTCAAAGCAGATGCAAAGATGTTTCCTAGCCGAGGGGACGTCATTATGCTTCAGAGCATTGTATAACGGCTTTTGTGCCCTGGGCGCTGTCAGATGTTAAATATATTGTTCTGAGTTGTGATTCTCCCCATTGTAACAGTTGTGCGTTTGTTAATCACCGTACAATGGTTCCTTTAAAGATACACATAAACCATAGATAATATACCTATGAAGGTAATATTGCATTTATAATTATAAAACACGAATTACTAATTATGTTCAATATCAACCACACTTTGATGTATTTGTATTGTCATGATTATAAGTGAAATGGGATTTAATTATAAGTAAGCCCAACATACTTTTAATTACATTTCAAATAGAGAATTTTAAAATTAATCATTTCTTTTATTATATCGTATCACATTACGTGAAATAATTAACTTCTTTGGTGAACCACATCCAACCGTATGCAGTCCCGTGGCTTTTAAATACAATTATTACATTGCCAACATATTCATAATCATCTTACGTCACCTATCGTTGCACATGGGTTTATTTTTCCCAATCTCAAATCAGTCGTCAAATTCGCATAACTGTGTATAGTGAAAAAACACCCCAATTGTGAAAACAAACTATATTTCTAGTTTAAAATCCAGGACAAAGAATTAATAATATAATTCTTCGTCTTTTTCCCCTTCCCATGAAGGGCCTTGAACTACCGAGACGGCTGCCAGACTGTCTTTTTACATGACACATTCTGGATTAGGAGTGACACCTGGTTAGAGTGTCGATAATAATATACTTGTTATGTATCAAACCACATATTAAGTTCTCTTCATATCTTTATTTTCTTAGATATTTAAACCACAGTAACTTTCAGCGGCTTTGCCATAATCATCTGCTTTTTTTTAAAAAAACATAAATCATACGTAAATAATTTTACATACAACATATAATTATTATTTTTTACATTACAACATAATAAATTTTCATTCCTACGTAAACCTATTTATTGACTCAACAATTTTTTTAACTGCTTGAACATTAATTATAAAATATTTCTAGATCTCTTTAGTCTCCCGTCCACCATGGTCCTGAAAATGCTCCTCTAAAACTCTGGGTCGAATGTTAATAAGGAATGGTAACTTACCGAATTTACAGAAATCGTCATAGGTGAATTGAATGACCTGCTCTGCTATCCTAATGGTGACGAAACGCAACAGATTATCTGCACGATTGCACCAACATCCTGACTGCTAGTTAAGTGTCCAGTCTGCTGTATTGCGTATGATTCAGATTAATTACCACTCATTACGAACACTATAGTATTTTCCCTAATGATCCTCGAAGTAGCTGATATCAAAACCTAGACCAAATGTGGAGTTATTTGCACCCCGCTCAGACTTTGCAGCCAATCACAATTTAGTGGCGGCAGCCTGATTTCCGACTCTCAGTCATCAATATTAACGGTTCTGCTTTCTCGCCTCAGCATATGTCAATTTAATCTGTCCTGATATTAAAAATCTTTGTCAAGCCGGCAAGCAGCCTGACTTTTTTTTAACCTTGATAACATTTATTAATAAATAAAATATTAATGAGAAACTAATTTTTATTACTAACCTATATATAGCGCTACAATCCTTCTTTACGTTATAAATATTTTTTGTGTAGCAACAAGCTACAAGAGGTTAATCCACATGGTGGCAACTCCCCTCTTATAGCATAGGAAAGGGACTGAAAGAGGGGGATGCGGAAAGGTAGAGCAAGGTAGCCAAGGGTTAACTAGGGCCCCCAAGCTGTAGTTTAAGGACCCTAGCTGGCAATTCGCCTAAAAGTGACTCTGGGAAAATCCTAGAAAATTATGCATCAGGTAGGTTTGGCATTGGGTACTTGTCCACGTCCTTCCGACGTTGGGAGAGGGGCTTACTGTAGTGAATCAGCATTTCCTTCTCGGTGCCCCGACTAGTTTAGGAGGCAGCTGACCGACTATTCCAATAGGAATAGAGGACAATTCTTACTGTACACCCAAGGTCTGCGACCCCGCAAAATACCACTGTGAACAAAAAGTAAGGTGAAATTGTCCTTTAAAACTCCCGGGTATTAGGAAGGCAGGAAATTTTTTTCCTAGGTTGGTAGGACTGTCTATAATAGTTGTCAAGCGTCTGTTTGTTAAAAGGTTTAATTACCTCCGAGTTCCACGTGTTTTTGTAAACAACCAAAAGTGAATTTTTCGATTTTTGCAATGGGACTTTTTATTGAGCAAAGAACTTGCATCAAATTTTGTTTGTGGAACGAATATTCTTGAGCGGATACGTTGAAAATGTTGCGGAAGGCCTTTGGAGATGAAACTATGACACAAAAAAATCGTTTATAAGTGGTACAACAAGTTCAAAGAGGGCCGAGAACGCGTTGAAGACGAACCGCGCTCTGGACAACCATCAACGTCTACCGACGAGGGCCACGTACAAAATATCAAAGATTTGGTGCTTGAAAATCGTCGATGGACAATTAGAGATCTCGCTGAAAGTGTTGGAATATCATTTGGCTCAGCCCAAACCATTTTTAAGAATGTTTTGTGTCTCAAACGCGTCAGGTCTCGATTGGTGCCAAAATCGCTCAATTTTTTGGAAAAAAAAGCATCGCGATGATGTGCGTGAAACTTTGCTGTCTGACGATCAGAACCACTTGAAATGCATCATTACTGAAGACGAGACTTGGATTTACGCATACGAACCTGAAACCCCCGACCAATCCAGCGAATGTCGTGTAAAAGGTGAAGCAAGACCGAAAATCAAGGTCATGTTGACAGTTTTCTTTGATTATCGTGGTGTGGTGCACTATGAATTCCTTCCGCTGGGTCAAACTGCCAACAAAGAATATTATTTGAGCGTTATGCGTCGTTTGCGTGAAGCTATTCGTATGAAACGGCCGGAATTATGGGCGAACAACTCTTGGTTCCTTCATCACGAGAATGCACCATGTCATACTGCATTGGTTCTTCGCGACTTTTTTGTCAAAAACTCGACTCATATCGTACCGCAACCACCGTATTCGCCTGATTTGGCTCCGTGCGACTTCTGGCTATTCATCAAACTCAAAAGGCCAAAGTGGCGACGCAGTTTTGACACGATTGAGGAGAAGAAGGTCTTGAAGGCTATACCGGAAAAATACTATTCCGACTGTTTCGAGGACTGGAAAAAGCGTTGGAAAAAGTGTGTTTTATCGGACGAGGAATACTATGAAGGGGATGAAATTGATTTGGAAGAATAAATAAATAATTTATACTTCATAAATAAATTCACATTACTTTTTATTCACAGTGTACACCTCTCAAAACAGGCCGAGGTGCGTCGGCTTGTGGAAACCTTAGTTTAAAAAGAAAACAGAGAGAGGAGAACTATTTCAACATCTATTAAACTAAACGATAACTTGTATTAAACTGCAGCAAAGTAGAAAATTAGAAATTAGTAACATAATCACATAGTTTGACGGTATTACTTCTTAAGTACGGGATTTGAGACGACTTCAAAGCTCACTTAAAATTTATGTAAAATTATTTTCATAACTTTAACGTATTTCGTTGAAGCATCTGGCACTGTCAGGTAAAAGTTTCATGTTCTTCTAATAAAAAAAATAAAGCTGGTTCAAACTCGCCCGTAGATTTCTTTTTCCTCTTCTTCTTAGATTTGACATGTTTGCCGTCTGCCGCCTTTCCATCTCGTAAATGATATTTTTCCAAGATTTGGTGCTAACAGGAAAATTATCATAAATCAGAGCGCCAGCGTCTACAGCAGTCGATAAAAGCCTCGGAGCAGCTCGGTATAGCGTTGTACAGAAGAAGCAACAAAAAATAATAACTACTATCTCGGCTCTGAAATGGGAACGCGTATTGCGAGTGCAAAGAGATGCCTCCGCAGTATTATCGCACTCTTGAAAACGAGCTTTGGCGCCAGTGTTTTGAACTGGCACACAGGTCTGTATAATAACCCTGTGGGCGAATTACTTCGCTGCAGAAATCCCTTGTGGTAATGAAATTTGACCTAACGTTGCGGACCCAGCAGATTCACCTTACATTCTTATATATTATGCACACTGATTTTGTTTTGCCTGATCCATAATTCTCTAGAATCAAAATACACGAACATGTCTCCAACATTTTTTTTAAATCAACTCGTATTTTGGAACATGATACAGAAATCGAGAATAATTCGTATGCCGAGTAATGAATGTAAATCTCTTACAATTTTCTATTTAACATTATTCCGCGTTTGTTCATTGGAAATCGACTCTATCTGCTTTATGAATAATAATTTAACAAAGAAGTTGTAACTGTTTTCAAATTATCTAGAACTATTCAGAATGCGCATTGACTATGTATTGTCTGACACTCTTCAATCTAAATATTTTCTTGAATACATCAGTACACATAAATTAATGTCTAAACAAAAGTATTTTTAAAGTTATCAGGATGGCCAATTTCATAGACTATATGCAGAATTTTGAGGGACAGTTTTTCTTTTTTTTTCTCAAATATAATTCCTAAATATATTCAATATTATTCAAACAGTCGGAACCTTTCTTTGGCTACTTGAGGGTAATCCATGTGGTGGCAACTCACCTTTAATTGCGTAGGAATGGATTTGAAAGGCAGGATGCGGAAAGGTAGAGGAAGGTAGCCAAGGGTTAACTAGGGCCCCCGGGCTGTAGTTTAAGGATCCTACCCGGAATTCACCTAAAAGTGATGCAGGACAAACCCTAGAAAACCTTCATCAGGTAGGTCGCACATTGGGTACTGACCCACACACTTCCGATGGCAGGGGAGGGGTTAGCTGTGGGGTCGCAGCTTTCCCCTCGCCGTGCCTTGACGAATTTAGGAGGCAGCTGCCCGACTATTCCAATAGGAATAGCGGACAACTTTTACCGTATGCCCAAGGTCTGTGACCCCGGAACATACACCTCTCAGAACAGGCCGAGGAGCCTCGGCTTGTGGGAACCGTAGTTCAAAAACGGAGAAATTTATTTTTATTTTTTTAATTCTTTTTTGGGTGTAGACAGGCTATGTATAGGGTAATCCACATAGTGGCAACTCCCCTCTTATAGCATAGGAAAGGGATTTGAAAGGGGGGATGCGGAAGGGTGGAGAAAGGTAGCCAAGGCTTAACTAAGGCCCCCGGGCTATAGTTTAAGGATCCTACCCGCAATTCGCCTAAAAGTAATGCAGGACAAATCCTATAAAACCCTGCATCAGGTAGGTCGGGCATTGGGTACTTGTCCCACGCCCTTCCGATAGCGGGAGAGGATTTTGCGGTGGGGTCGCAGCTTACCCCTCGCCATGCCTTGGCCAGTTTAGGAGGCAGCTGGCCGACTATTCCAATAGTTATAGCGGACAACTCTTACCGTTTGCCCAAGGTGTGCGACCCCGGAAACATACACCTCTCAAAACAGACCGAGCCGCACATGCATTTATAGTAGTAAGCATATCATATCAACTAGTGGAACGACCAGAATACGATGTACAAACTTCGATGTACATCAGTTACTACCTGAAAAAATATATTAATATGTTTCCTAAATTATCGAATTTAGCTTAAGGAGTCTGAACCGTAAAATCAAAATTGTATTTCAAGTAAAGAGCATTTTTATATTTACACGTGGAATGACGAGTTTTTAAATCATAGAGTACAGACGTATGGAAAAGAGATATTTTTATTTTAAGCCAACCGTCATATTTCCGCTTTTCTAATTTGACTATTATCGACACCATACCAATTATTAAATAATTTAATTGATTAAATACCTATTTTACGAGAAATATTTAAACTTTACATAGACTATATAGATATACACTTACATAAACCACATAAAATCAAATTTTGAATATTATTTAATAAAAATGGCCTTAAAAATAGAATAAATATTATTTTAATGAATTTATTTCACAGTTAAGGTATAAATTAAAAAGTACTACGCATACGAATCTTTCATTTATGAGTTAACACAATCCTAACACTGGAAAAACAATTATTCCAGGTACTTGATTCCACGTTTTATATCAACCGGGCAATTAATATAACGTCCCTTTGATCCATTAAAAATACTAACGCACTTTTCATTCACACTTAGAATGTATTCGTGACTGAATACTTCTCCAAGTTTGTTAGATCGTTTGTTACCTCCTCCAACAGAAATAATCCATTTCTTATATTCGCCGCTGACGTTTCTTTAGCGTATACTTTGAAACTTACCAGGTCTGTGCTGTAATTAAGATAATAGCTTTAAATACCAAACTTTGCATTAGATCGTACCGAAATCCATTAACACTTTTCCTTTTCAACTACCACTTCGCATTCATGAATGTAACTGATCGTTCCTCGTCGGTTTTTTCTTAGTGAGAGGCAAAATATACGACAAAAAAACTTTTTTAAAAGTGACAAATTAATGGAGTATCAACAAGAAATATTTAACTTCATTCACTCATGCCTGTAATTATAGTTAATTAATTTGAACGAAAAATTTTTTTCCATTTAAAATTTAATTATTTCGCTGATATATATTGTAAGTTATAAGACTTCATTGTTTTCTACGTAAAATACGAACACCAATTCTCCTCAAACCAACAAAAGAAACTATACAGGTTGCAATGTATGAATTTATTTTTTAGAAAAATATATTATTTAGGTAAAACGTAATCTATCTGTATTATTGAAAAGGATGTATATTTTTATGTATGTATTTACGTTAATTTCTATAAAAATTTGAGCGCGTGACAGATTGCAACAAAAATTGGTACACATATTCTTCAAAACACGAGAAACGGTACTGTGGGGGTGAGAACCCCGTAATATATAGGTGGAAAGAATTATAATTAACAACTTTGATCATTTGGTATTAAATAACTGCGCTTCAAGAAATCATGACGTCACAGCACTCGCGAAACAGACGTTACTTCGCGACGAAATAGTTCCTTTTTCGTAATTAAATACATAAAACAGAAACATTTTGATTGAAAAAAAAGTATAATTTTAACCAGCGATACACCACCGACTGAAGATGAAAAAAAACAATACGAAAGTATCACGATCAGTGGAACTAATTTTCTTTAAAATAACTTCACTTTTAAACGACTGACATGACAAATACGGAAGGTACCATGATTTGCCCAATTTTTTATGTACTGGAGGAGACATAGAATGATGGTAAAATCAATACCTAATATTTGTTAGTCATTATAAATAATAGATTTTTAATGTGACGAATTATTTCATGTGAGATTCTTAAAAAATTCTGATTATACGTGTATATCAATATAATTTCATATATTTGATTTTAAATGTGTAAATAATGACTACCCGTGCAACGCTGAGCATCTATCTAGTAATACATAAATATTTGGGAGCCTCCCCGAATAATTCCATGCGGTATATTATCTTATAAAATTAAATTCTTTTAGTATGGTTTTCTTTTGTCTAAGTCTATAGCTTAAAATTCACAAACAAAAACATTTTTTTATTTAAAATTTATAACGGTCGCGTCGGCATCGTGGTCATTGGCGACGCGTATGTTATTTACAATAGTTTCTTAGCGTTATTATTTACATACAATCTTAACAATATTAGCAATTTCTTCACTTATGTTTGCTTCCTCGATAAATTTGATTATGTCCAAGGCAGCTTTCGTTGAAGTACAGAGGTCTGAGATGTTGTGTTTTTCGATTGTATTTCTTCTAATGTCGTTGTACCTGCTGCAATAGAATCGTGTATGGGGAATAGTTAGTGGTTGACTGCATTCTTCAACAGGTTGGTTGGGTAGACCTGGAAAATAGGAACCCATGAGTACAAACTGAGTGGAGGGTTCTTACTCTAGATAGCATCACCTGTTTTTTTTCTGTTTATGGTTTTGGGAATTGTTATATCTTTGTAGTGTAATAGTTTACTGCGAATTATTCCGTTGTTCTTCCTTCTCCTTTTTTCGTTCCACCTGTTTTCGAGTTTTTCTTTATAGAACTTCCACGTTTCCTTGCTGTTACACTGGAAATCGTTTTCTCTGTTGTGTATGGTTCTTAATGCCACTTTTGCCAACTTGTCGGCCCTGAGGTTTCCAGGTATTCCTCTATGCGCAGGGATTCATGCAAGACAGATGTTTTGATTCCTATTCCTTATCTTCGTGATATTGTCCCTAATGAGGTTCAATGTTTTGTTCCTTTTTTGGGGGTTTATGACATCTTTGACTGCTTCCGACGAGTCAGTTAGAATGAGGTTATTGTCATCCGGGATGTTTATGCAGAGTTGAGTGGCCATGTATATAGCTTGCACTTCAGCCGCCAGGGCCGATTACTGGTTATTCAGTGTTGTAGTGCGCTGGTCAGAGCTGATGTAGATTGCACTCGTTACTCCTGCTGCGGACTTGGATCCATCTGCATACACTGATCTGGGATAATTGTGTTTCTTGATTAATTCATCGTGTTCCTTAACGAAGTTATCTTTTACTTGGTTTAGGAGGGTTAGGTCTACTGGAATGTCTAAGATTTTCCACGTTGGGGTTCTCGTGTATGTGTTTTGTTCAATTTGTGACAGTGACAAAACTATTGGGAAAACAAATATTCAAATCCATTAACTGAATTTGGAAATAACGTTTTCAAAACCCGTAATACTTTCCTTTCACATATTGCTCGTCGTATCAGTGATGTCCGTGACTATTTTTACATCCTAAAATAATTATGAAAGTGTAAAGCGTGTATTTTAATTTAATTTTGTTTTTATTTTCGGAAATGTTGTTTGCTTTAGTTTGGACGATTCTTTTGTTTCCAAATTCGAGACGCCGACCTGTCGCGTCTCAGGTAGCCGAACGTGGCTATTTTAATACCAGGATAGTGTACATCGGCCCATGGGAAAATCCCATGCGACTAAGAACAACAAAATCCCGTGACGCTAAGGGCGGGAAAACGTCCAGCTCCGGGGTCTGAGGATAGATTTTAGAACAGTTGCAGTAAAGACGTTGGGGAGGAGAGTTGCAGTAAAGACGTTGAGGAGGAGAGTTGCAGTAAATACGTTGAGTAGGACAGTTTCAGTAAGGACGTTTAGGAGAAGAGTTGCAATAAAGACGTTGAGGAGAACAGTTGAAATAAAGACGTCGAGGAGAGAGTTGGAAGGACGTGGAAAGAGTTGGCAGAAAGAACGTTTGGTGATAGGATCCAGAAGTGTATGCATATAATAAATGCACCTGCCCATCAAGTAGTTGTACGAGGTCATCCGCCAGATATTGGAGAACAAGGACCGAGACGCTCCATCCAGCTGCAGGATTCAGTAAGGGAAAATCCGGGATCTCCAACTTCAGATGACAACAGAAAACAGGAATAGGCAGTACGTATTTGGTGCAGGCAGCTAATCGCTTCTACGTAATCCACAGGTGCCTGAGATCAGAGTTTTTTCTGTGTGCTATACTAATAAAACAATTTCAAATTGTCAATAATTTTTTTGATTTAATATAAAATACCCAGCCCAATAAAATAATTCATTACAATAGACGAGAGTGTATTAATGAACACGTAGAATTTGGCTAGAGAAAGTGGCTGAGAATAAAATTCTAATGGGAAGGTATTATTTTCACGTCTGTTTCATGTGAAAATTATTTAATGCAGTTGATGACCATCTACTGACAAATTATTTAATTAATTACAAAAACAACGTTTCTGTACCCTCTTCAGTTATTTTCTGTGGAGAAATTACAGTAAATAATGAGTTAGTATGAAAAAAGGCATTGTAATATCCTATAAAACAGTTACGCTAATATCTGTTCTCTTGAAAGATAGTGGGTTCTGCTATATATAAATAAACAATATTTGTCAATTATATTATTTATCACATTCCACCAAAAAATTTCAACAAAATAAAACAAATAATTCCACTCTGGAAAGACAATGACATACTCCATCACCCAAATATCGTTTCCCGATATATTCTTCTTTTTTATTATTATTAAATTTTTATGAAGTTTATTACAGCATGACTTAACAGTAATGTAGCTGAATCAAAAAAGAAACGGAATCACTTACCTGCCAAATTCCAAGAAGAATCCGACAAAACTTATATATTTAATAATAATAACAGATTTCAAGGAAGCAATACACGGAATAACTAGTACAGTGCACAGAAATGGTTGCATAAATCTAATTAAAGAGAATATATTGAAAATACAAGAAAAAGGAAACCGGATCACTATAGACTGGCTACCGGCGCATAAGGACATAGTAGGCCACGACAGGGCAGATCTCTTAGCGAAGATGGAAGCTGATCATCAAGGAAGATCCAGCAACCCGCCAGTTTGCTACAGCAGGGACTGCAGAGTAGGGCTCTACAAGGAACTGGAGGAAAAGTGGAGTAGACCTGTGAAACCAGAGGAATGCGGAGTCATCCTCAGAAATGTCAACAGCATCAGAGAAATATCGCACCCGAAAGAACTATCTCGAAGGCAACAGGTTGTTGTAGCCAGAAGAAGAGCATTGCACTCCAGTTTCACTGATTCATTCTTGATTTCCAGATCTCCGCAGCCGGTATGCAGCTCATGTAAGGAGGCCACAACAATTCCTCATGTCCTCTTTGACTGCCCCAAATATAGCGAGATAAGAAGATCAACCATGGTCACCCATTCATTGATGGAGATTTGCAACTCATCAGCAGCAATAAACAACCTCATAGACTTTACGATGAAAACTGATTTGTTTAAAGTAATTTAAATGTTATACAAATGTAGAACTTAACAGATGTAAGTCGCTAATGACCGAAAGGTTAATGCGACGTTAAATTGTAATTAAAAAATAAAAATAAAATATGAAAGTTTTTCTGAGGATCCTCCTGAGAAATTAAGTGTCTCTTGTATTATGTTACTTGGTTATGATATTTTGTTCAATACTGTTAAATCATGCCTAGTTTGATAATATAACATTGTTTACTGTAATTTCACCGCAGGAAATATCTGAAGAAGGTACAAATACGTACCGAAACGTAGTGTTTTTTTTTGGTAATTATTACAATAAATTTTCTGTAATTGGCCATCAACAACATTACATAAAAGTCTATTTAGTTCGTGTATAATATTAATGGGTCTAGCAAAAATCTTGTCTTAAATATCAGAGTAACCGTCCCATTCAGGCAAGGCGGAAAAATGAGCTAAAGGATTAGAGTCATTCTTGAAAACAGCCCACTAAAAATATCCTCTCAGCAAGGGATGTCAATCAATAATTGACAGGCTGATGTGACACAAACTGGTATGCTTGTTATTGAAATTGGAAGCTTTCTGGAGGTTACATGTGTTGTGGTTAGAGACCTGAGCATTTCAGAGGTAAAAGTAAGTATTAAAAGACAGTACAAATATTCCTCTTGCTATGTAGATTCCGAAGAAAGATTTCTTTTTTCAGTGAGGCGAATTCTGAAGCTGAGAACTTTGAAACATCCGCATACGAGGGCGAACATCTCAAGGTATCATGATATCGGTAGACTTAGAAATCGAGTTAATTGTGAGTGACGCGTTGTAGATTCGCGAGGTCTGAAAACTTGTCATTTTTATATTTATCTTGTTTTCCTACTCTGGTAATTGATCTCAAAACTATTCCGATATAGGATTCGTCAGTTTCATGTTCATAATCGAGAAAATTATGTTTGCAGTAATAGTAATATAAATAATTGATTAGTAACTTGTTTGTTCTTAATTAGAAACTTATTTATCGCTTCAATATTTTTTATTAAACCAAACCCCCAGCCCAAAATCTGTATATGAATTTTAGGAACGTTCCCTAAAATACAACTTACGGGTCTACATAACAACCGTATAAAATTTCATAAAAATAATTTCACCCGATTTCAAAGCGAACGAAACCAAAAATATGCAATGCCGTCATTTTGTACGCTGGAACAACGAGGAAAAGTTTCATCGAATTCTGTCCGGCCGTTCAAGAGAACGAAAAGGTAATGACAAACATACGGACTGAAATTTATATTACATGGGTATGGATTCCAAAATTCATGAAACGTAAAGCTAAACTCCCTCAGTAGATTCCTAGCAATATTTGACAAAATTATTGTTCTATATATTAAAGCCGTTTTAACAGAGACAGGATACGTTCTTTTTGGGAAATTTTCTCATAACTTACAGGCTAGACATCACTGAAATAAGTGAAATTTTCATTGAAAACAAAATTCGATTGAATAAGAAATGTGACTGACTAATATTGTAAATACGAACTGTTAGCAATAATTATTCGAGTATATTCAGGATAGAATAACGTCGTGATTAAGTTTTAAAAATATGTTTTATGTGCATCTTAATATCTCACTTAAATATTTCAGTACCTCAAAAACTTAATAGTTCCGTGTTATGAAGTTAATTGAGTGATGAAAGACGAATAATTTTATTTGCCAACGAACAATTCAGCTAATACGCTATTATTACGTTTATGTTAGCTCCTCCAATGGATGCTGTGAAACTTAAGCTATCAGAAGTTTGAAACTGCCAAAACAACCCTTCCTGTGCATCCTTAAACCTCTTGCTACGTGATTACGTTATTGCTCGCTGAGGATGAGTTGACTTACAATGGCAGCCACACGCAGATACTGTTGCTAATGACGCACGAAATATACCGATAATGTAAACCATACCAAAGAATTTAATGGAGACATTAGCAGCTGTTGAACTACTTCAGAAATACTTTATTTTTATGATTAATATTAAAGGAAGCTATTAAATCTAATTGAAGATTGTGAACTTTATTAATTATTTATTTAAATGTATTAAAAGAATAATTGCAATTTAGTAATACAGCATTAAATATCAGCATTCTGACACATTTGGGTTTTGATTTGAATTGATTTATTTTATTCCATTAGTCTTCGTATGAGGAAATAGGATACATCAATACATAAAATTACAATATAATAATTAGATGCAACAATTATAAATAATTAGAAGTTAACATAAAAATACTAAAATTCGGGAACACAAATTTCCCTGTCCATCATAAGTAAACTATATTAATAACTAGCTGGGTGCCCGGCGTTGCCCGAGATGTCGTTTATCCATAACCCCCGATTTGACTCCAATCTAAGTAGCTTTTGCGTTATTTTATGACACAACTCGACCCCTATCCCCAAATATGTTCACCTCCCATTCCGAAAGAAGTTGAACTCATTGACCCTGAAATAGTTTCATTGAACGAATATATCGTCGTTTTAACATGTTTGAAAATTTCCAGCCCCGCTACAGTAGGTTAAACAAAGAAAAATTTCCACGCAAAAATCGGCCGGTAACATCGTTTGAAAATTTCTACCTCCGTTCAGGCCCCCTCCCTCCCACACCGCGCGTTATTCAGTTTGTCACAATGAAACTCATCGACATCCATAACCACAAAATTTTGGTCTATTCGCGATATTTTCATGTAACGAAACACCAAACGCCACCCCAAAGCGTGCTCCCCTTCCATGGCGATAGAGATTGAAATTATTCACAGAGAATATCGGCCTTAATATAATGAATTTAAATTATACCGAAAATTATATATTGGACGCAAATATGGGCCGATTAACATGTTTGAAAATTTTTATCTCTGTTCAGTCCCACTCGTGGGGGTTAAACTGCAAGTTGAATGTCATAATTAATCTCAGCGGCATCCATAACCTCATATTCGATTCCTATATCGGTTCTGTGTGTTATTTTTATGTAATGAAACCTACCCTTCATGGTTCTTTCCTCTCGAGTCGATAAGGGTTGTAATTATACACAGAATACATTAAAAAATATTATTAGTGCCATTAACACCGCTAAATATTTATTTGACGTAACTATCGATAGGTTAACATTTTTTAATATTATACCCCCACCCACGTCCGCCCAGCCCCACTCACCCTCGCTTGCTTCTACGCGTTAACCAGGTTGTCATACATAAATTCAGCAACATCCATAACCCCGATTTTTCTCGAATCTCGGTTGTTTTCGCGTTATTTTCTTGTAACACCCCTCCACACCTACCCGTGCTCGCCTTACAAACTGAAAGTTGTTAAAAGTATACAAAAATAAAGTTGTAGAAATACTATCACTCAAATTAATGCTAAAAATAATTATTAAAAGCAAGTACGGAACTCGTTTACATGTTTCGATATTTCCACCCTGACCACCCCGTCCCTTGGCGTTAAATGGCGAATTTAAAGTCATAATTAAACTCAGCGGCAACCATAGCCCTGGATTCGACTCTAATCTCGATTGTTTTTGCGTTATTTTTTGTAATCCCACTCCACCACCAACCCTAAGGGCAGCTCCCCTCCAAATCCTGAAAGGGGTTGAAATTATACACGGATACCATATAGAGAAATTTTATTAATCTCATTGATCCCGAAATATATCTATTCGACGCAATAAACGGCCTAAAAACATTATTTACAATTTCTACCCCCGCCCAACTCCTCTCACCACAGTCAACCCTCGAGCGTTGCCGAAATTGTCGTAAATAAACTAAACGTCAGGCATTACCTTTGATTTGACTTGAATCTCGGTTGTTTTAGCGTTATTTTCTGTGAAACTCCCCTCCACCACCAACCGTAAGCGTTCAGCCCCTCCTGCTGCAAGTGGTTGAAATTTTACAGACATAACATGAGTATACTATCAAACTAATTAACCCTAAATACATTTATTCAACGCTAACATCGGCCGTAATTTCATGTTTTTAAATTTCAACCCCCGTCCCCCTCCACCCCTCGAGGTTAAATGGTCAATTGATTGTCAAAATTAAACTCACCGACATCCATTACCCTGGATTTGACACCTATCTCGGTTGTATACGCGTTATTTTCTACTAACACTCGTAAGAGTGCTCCTTTCCTATAGTAAAAAAGGGTTGAAATTATACTTATATAACATCAATTAACCCTAAATACATTTATTCAACGCTAACATTGGCCGTAATTTCATGTTTTTAAATTTCAACCCCCGTCCCCCTCCACCCTCCAGGTTAAATGGTCAATTGAATGTCAAAATTAAACTCACCGACATCCATTACCCTGGATTTGACACCTATCTCGGTTGTATACGCGTTATTTTCTACTAACACTCGTAAGAGTGCTCCTTTCCTATAGTAAAAAAGGGTTAAAATAATACTCATATAACATCTGTAGAAACAATATGAATCTCTTTGACCCCAAAAAATTTTTATCCGCCTAAAATATCTGCAATATTAGCAAGTTTGAATATTTCCACCCCCACCCGTAAGGGTGCTCCTTTCTCATGCCGAAGGGGGTGAAGTTATACACAAACAGCATCCAGAAAAACACTAACAAATCCAATGACACCGACAAATAATTACTTAACGCAAATATTGACTGTTTTAACCTGTTGTTTTTATTCATTTACAACCCCGCTACCCTCGCCAAGTCTTATCCCCACAGTTTTTCCAGATTTTTAAGAATATGTCTACCCAGGATTATTGCAATTTATCCACAAGTTTAATTGTTTATAAATAATGTACAAACATACATGATTTTTTCTTACATAGGCAACTGAGTGCAGGGTTTTTATTTATATTTGTCCTGGTAGAGAAATTAATTCTATATGGTTAATGGTTAACACGTGATGTAACTGGCATAAGACCATCACATATTAACCCCTTTATGGATAAAACCCAACATATGCCAGTAGCACATAACTGTCATTTTAAATCCTATTAAACAGAATATGGGGGTTTATCTAAAAAAATGTGAAAATTAATGAATCAGTCTCTATTTCCTATCCAAATGACTTAATATTTTTGACTATGACATATCTCAGAAAACGAAATTATCACCATTTGGTTCTATATGTATAGTTAATTATGTTTTTACTCTTCAGTATGGATTTATCAGCTTCAATAATTAGAACTGACTTACCTAACATCACATATATTAATCTCAATCAGATGAACTTTTGACGTAGTGCACATTAATTTAGATTCCATATTTGGGAAGAGCTAGTTAAATTTACATATGTAATATTTTTCCATTTATGAGCTATTATGTAATATATATATATCTGTGTGTGTGTTTGTATTTATACAAATTTGGGAATTGTTTTAAATAATGTGTATGAATATGTTATATGAGAAACATCAAGGCAAAATCAGCTGTAAGCCCTATTTATTAAAAATGATAAATGACCCTACCTAAGATATATATATATATATACATTCAATATTAATATTCACTGTCAGCTGCTTAGAGATAACAAAAATAATAGTTTTTTTAACTATACTAAGGGTATAATATAATATTTTATTTGGTTGGTGGTGAAGTTAGTTATGAGTTCATACGTAAGTCTTGATCGTTTGTTTATAATAAATAATTTATTCATTAAATGCAGCCTTCTTCAATGGGACGAGATTAAAAGTAACAGAGTTAAGAAACTACGTGATAGAGGCTCAAGCACTAACTCTGTTTATGCGAACGGTAATTCTGTCCGGTTCATACGTAAGTCTTGATCGTTTGTTTATAATAAATAATTTATTCATTAAATGCAGCCTTCTTCAATGGGACGAGATTAAAAGTAACAGAGTTAAGAAACTACGTGATAGAGGCTTAAGTACTAACTCTGTTTATGCGAATGGTAATGTATTTCTAAAGCTCATATTTATCTGTAATTTAAGTATAATAAAATAAATATTTTATTCAATACGTCAGAAAATGGATATTTAATATATTAAGTTAAATAATAACATTTACACTGAAAGACTGTACACAAAATAGTTAACAATAGAAAAATGAGCTTTACAGTGTTTCCTTAATTCGTCAGTATCCATTATAAATTTATTTACTCGTTAATTAAAATTGTGTTGAAATATTATAATAATATTACGTTATGTACTAAAACATTAAAGATACCATATGATAATTTGATAATTATTATTTTATTTGCCAAATAAACAGTTTGGACCTAAAGTATGCTATATTGGACCAACAAATCGAGCGTTAAATACTAGTGTTAAACAGAATTAAATTGAAAAGGCCCTTCCAAAATCATTCAACAGTTGCTATGCACGTTAATATCCATAACCACAAATTTAGTTGGCTAATATAAATATTTGGGTTGAAGAAAGTTAATATTTCCCAAAAATAGTGAGTGAAGTTTTGAAAAATATGCAAATAATTTAAATTGAATATATACGATATATTATTTTAAACTTATACGTAAAATGTATTTCACAATTTTATTCCTTTAAAAAAAATTCCATTTATTATTACTGTGTTGTGTTAATTTTAAACAAATTCATTGTTATATCACATTTCGGTGTTAAGAGGACACTACAAAATATTTTTAAATTTCTCTTTTTGCTATAATGTATTGTAATACTAATTAGAGGCCACTAATGATTTTAATAATTAGATAATTATGATGGATTGTTAGCGGTACCAGTTTTCAAAAGACAGCAATGTGTAGGCTAGCTTTGTCGTGAGACGCGAGCACTTTCTGGAACGGAAGTCGGTCTGGTGTTGTAGTCGGGTGAAGAAGTAATAATTTTATAGCAGACAACAAACAGCGTGGCCATCGTATAAATCCAACTGAGAAGGTTACGAGTTTTAGAATTCGAGTATTAAGTTTGGACAGCGAGATACTTGATAATACTGCAAAGAGTAACCTAATAATCCGCGGCACATTAAAAATTTTCTACAAGTATCAGTTTCCACATAAAGACAATTTTGTAAAAATCTTTCTAACTAATAATCCGGAGGAAGAAGCAGTTCCAGTTCCCAGTGGAGAAATTCCAAAACTATGACCGTGTTTTGTAGAATCAAGTGTAGAGTCAGTGATTCATGACCTTTTTAGTGTAAATTGTGAGCCCGAGCCCATGAGATCTTAGTCTGGTACCAGCCAAATAATTTGTAAGTAGAAACCAAATTAAATTAAGTTTTTGTAAACGATAATTAAAGGTATTCGTCAGATTTCGCTTCCTCGTTTTGTTTTGATTGTTTTACTTTTAGTTTGTAAATTCTATGATTTTGTAACGTAAATTCTATAAATATAAACTTTTTTACTTAGCAGGCCCAGATAAATTACCCTGAGAAAAGAGCTATAAAATCTCTAAACATTGAAACGTTAAATGTAATTACTCTCATATAAAATGTTATAAATTTCTATTGAATAAAGTAAATTGTATTGTAAAGTTTAAATAATGGTGTAATTATTTCTCGATCCTTCACTTTAAAATAAAATAAATTGTTTCATAAACGAACTATCTATTTAATAAAAAAAATGCAAATTAATTGTTTAATAAATCATTTAATTAATATCCGTGTATTCATTACACTATATATGTATCCTCTGATGAATACCACAATCGAGTCGAAACGTTGTGTGTCTATGTTGTAAACATTCTTTCACTGTAAATTAACTGAATAATATCATAAATTTTCATTTTTTGACTTATTGTCTATTAAATTTAATTTTGAATATTGTACTTTGTCGTTAGAGAGAGGATCAGCACTCATTTTAATGCGAAGAAAGTTTCTGATATGTCAATAAACCAATCATATTTATGCTAAATGTTGTCCTTAAGATGACTTTGTAATGGAATGCTTTGAAATCGAGTATGGGAAGACTCATGTAAATATACAATATAGTATACATTAATTTGTCAGATGATATAATATTTTATGATGTTCATAAGCAGCGGTTATGGAGAAAGCGAGGCTTTAGCAGAGTGCGAACGCAACTTAGTGACGTGTGTCGTCACATCACGCTTAAACCCTCGCTCACGTGTTAAATACATGGTGTAGGCCTATGAAACTACCAATATATGTGTGATACTGGTTACTGTAAAAAAATTACTAACAAAAACCATAAATAAAGAATCGATTGGTGGTATTTTCAATTCCCGGAACAAATTACAAGTATAAAATGAAAAAAATTACGTCTGATTGAAAATAATTGATAAGAAAGATAGCAAATTCAGACAAAAAAAAGTGATAATATAAATACCACACAACGTTTCTGGGATCCTTGTCCCTTTCGTCAGGTGCGAAGAAGACACAACTGCACTTGTCCGTTGACAAAACTCAAAAGCTTTTGAAACGTTGTGTGGTATTTATATTATCAATTTTTTTTTCTGAATTCGCTATTTTTATTATTCATTAAATCACAAGTATACTTAGTGAAATTTAAAATGTGTACAGAAGTATCGAAAGGTAAATAAATTTGCTAAAAAAAACACTGTATATCAATTCAATGTTCCCGCAAACAGACGTAAGACACTGATTCAACCAACCCAGTTCATGTGGCATTTTCTAGAAGAATAACCTTCCGTCAGTCCAACCCTTTGATGGAAGCAGCATCAAACGATCCTAGACGAGATACATAGAGATAACGTAAAGAGAATATTTCGCGAGAAGTTCTACCGAGATTAAAATAGTATCATTAAATTGGATTGCAAATACCAGAAGCGAATTAATTAGTCCAGGGGCTCTTGATCGGGCGGATGATGAAATTTTATCCCATCCTCAGTTCTGCATTATTTGGGATTCTGGACCATTGTCAAAGTAGCAATCATGTCGGCTTTCAATAATAAACAAATGAAAAAGGGTAAATAATTATGATTTCAGTTATATGTACTTCCTTAAGAAATTTTTTAATGATGTTTCCCATTTCGAACTGATTGTTGGCTCTGTGCAGTCCTTTGCGAAGTCCTCAATACATAACATGGTAAATCTGGTAGCCACCATGAAGACTTTTATCATTAATCTTAAGAATTGTCATCCTACTGGATGAATTTGTTTTATTTATTTCAATAAAGTTCCTTGTCTACAACAACTTATACATCTTATACATCACGATCCTTTGGGTTTGATGGGAAAGCAGTTCGGACACAGAACCCCTGAAATCATACCTTCAAGCTTAAATGATGAGGTTTCGTTTATTCCATACGTTAAAATCCCAATTTGCAAAGATTCTGAAATGTAAGGCCATGCATTTATTTCCTGTCATCCGTAAATCTGGCGCGAAACAAGAACTAAGACAGGTCCTGAACGGCCACATTCAAGAGAATGTCCTATATGGTTTAGTACACTAACCCGTTCGCTGGTTCTACTGTTTCTTTTAGTCCTCAAATATAAATTCAGGGGCTAAATGGATGGCTGTATTATCTTCCTCTCAACGCCCCCACCAGCACCACTACAACAACCTCACCCACGCGCGCGCACATTCGCTCTCTTACTCTTCCTTTTCTATTTCCCTCACGTTATTTATCACTCGTTAAGGGGAGGGAGGGCTGTGGTAATCATTTAATCCTTTATGACACACGATATTTAGATACCGTAGCGGGACATTAAGGGTTGTTACATATATCTACCAACAGCGCGAGTAAATCCGCTTCTCAACGACGGTTAATTCTAGATTAATTTGCCCTCGATCGTAAACAACATTTTAAACATTTCCACTTCGCCGAGCGGGACCAGCTAAGCTAAATTTATGCAGAAAAATTAAACAAAAGGACGAGGAGAATTTATATTTCGTTCGGGAGAAACATTCAGCGATATTCATTGTAGGGAGTTCAGGCCTATATATCCACGCATCGGTTAACAGAATATTCATCTTCATAAATCGTCCGCTTAGTAGTTGAAGACAAAGTGCGTAAATCTTAAAACTAGTTTCCCCTCCGTTGTCACAGAATCGTTCATAGTGACATTTTCGGCTGTGAAGTACCGACACGTGATTGCACGGGTTACTAAAGGAATTCAATTACTGAGGCGCTCACTCGTTATTTGTGCTTGGGGAAAGAGAAAAGCAATAGAGGGCCGCGGAACTCACGAGAGCAGATCCCCGCAGCCTGAAGAGCAACTAAGCACAACTCGCAGAACAAAACAAACCACACGGATTCTCAAATACGACGAGGTGATGCACGCTCTCGCTTTGGGTTTCCAGACGGAAGGACCTTATATTTCATTTCAACTATTATTCCGCAAAATGAAATATGTTGCCCGCACCGTATCGATTCTCAGCACTTCAAATATATGAATCTTTAACACATTTTCACCCAAAATTGTTTACTTATCTCTATGTGTAATTTATCGACAGAAATACTTTGTTAAAAATATTATGTGAAAATAAAGGTTTCGTTCTATTTACTGTGCTTTAATATTCCTATGAAGACCGTCTGAAACGATTTTATAAGGTTGTGTATGTAATTGTGAACAAAACGCCATTGATTACTAGTATGTAAAGTTTTACGTCTGTGTAGTTAATATGATGCATATGATGATTAATAGCCAATAACAGACAAGTGGAAAAAGTATTTCATTACTTAATTATTAAATTTCGACGTGTTTTAGTGCTCATGTGGACCCTCTTCAGGCAAAGTTTATTTATTTAATTCAAACAGCCAGAGGGTAATCTACATATTAACACTTAATAATATATATATGTATATATATATATATATATTGTAGTAATTAAAAGGAAATATAATTAATTAATAAACAAAAATTTTGGATTTGCATTGTTGGCGGCGTAAACACACGAACTGTGAACAAGAATATGGGGCGATAATACCTGCTTGCTGGGATTGTCTAAGTTCATTTTGTGAGACCCGCAAAGTTCCCGTGTGTTTTTGGGAGGCAGCGGAGAAAGACAGAAATTCAGAAAGTGTGTGGTAGGAGACGGTGGAGAAAGTACAGAAAGTCAGAAAGTGTGTATTTGGAAGGCAAGGCTGTATATAGTCTAACAGCTGTAATATTCAGAACGATCTACGGTTTCTAGTCTATGAACAAATAACTGAAACGATACTACGCCGACTGTTATTAGGAGTCTAGCCTACATTCACGAGTTAGACATTTCTTCAATTATTGGGAGCCAGGTTATTGCATCCAGCAAATAACTTAACTTTGAGAATGGTAATATGATATTGAAGGAGAGATTAGTGAAATAAGTATTATAAGTAAACTCAGCAAGCAGAAAGTGTTGCCAATTAAATTCTGTATAATGGCCTGTAAAATGTTAATATAAATCGTGTGTGTGTGTGTACGAGCTCATTCCTTGGCACAACAAAACTTTAAGGTAAAACTGCACAACTTATTATCTGTAAACCCACCAGTAAATGATATCTTATTGTCAGATTTACGAGTTCGGATTTCAGATTTTATAACGTACTGCTTGTTTAAAAATAATGTTTTAATAACTTTGTAAATTTAATTGTTTAACATAAATATTCTTTATTGAAGGCCCGATGGTCGGCCCTGACATATAGCCGTGGAATATTGTCAAGTTTTAATATGTAATCTAACTTCAATAATTAGTTTTAATAAATTAATCTGTTTGAAGGTTCAAAAATATTTATTTTAATTAAAATCCAATCATTAAATTTTAATTGTTTGATCATTTAAAAGTAATTACTACTAATTGACGCTTCAACGTGGTGATTTAAATTGTTTATTTATATTGAATACCACAATATATATATATATATATATATATATACCCACATATACTAATACACTAATACACATACATACATAGATACATGTACATACAAACAGACATACATATACTACATATGTACATAATATTTTAATTACAGATAATACTTTTTTACAAATTCTCTAATTAATTCTTTAACAGTTTCTAATTTTCATTTTCTTTAACACGATTTCTTAACTTATATAATTTCGCTCCTCTATAAAATACATAATTCATCGGTCTTGATGTCTGCTTCCCAATCCAGTAATATTATTATATTATAAATAATATCCTACGGTAATTTTCAGCCTGTCTCGTCTGGCAATATTGGCAATATTGCACTTTCCAACTTTTAATCAATAGACGTTTCAAATATCCGGATAGCAAATTATTTTCTATTTTATATGTGAATAACAACACATCACCAAAAATAAAATGAAATTTAGTGATATGTACTAAATAAAGGTAGCCTCTTAGCAAAAAAAATCTTTTGCATTATAAATAAGTGAAAAATAAAAAAAATTACTTGAAATCTTAAGATTCATAAAATATGGAGTTGTAAATAGCTCAAAATGTTCCTGAGCCTGTTTTTTACATTCATGGTTTTAGGATCATTTTTAATGTGCAACATTTCAGAAATTAGTCTGCATTTACAATAATATTATTTATAATATAATTATATTACTGGTACTTACGTTTGGTGACCTTATGTTCGGAATGTCTTATAATCGATTTTCAGTCAACTTAAATATTTAAACTAAATTGTTACGTTGAATTTTATATGATAGTATAGTTGCGACTGAAAAATAAATCTTTGCGCGTATTTTCAGTTGGTCATAGTATATATTATGAGAGAAAAATTAAATACGAATAGTCGAGAATCGCAAGAAAATTATGTACAACTAGCTGGATGGCCGGCGTAGTATTTAATTCTATATTAATCTTTAGGCAAGAACTCATTTAACTGTTCGTAGTTCCGTTCATAATTTCGACCTATAGTGCATTAATTGAACACCTATAAAATACATTGAATTTTATTGAATCAATCCCAACATACATACCTCCGAATTTCTATACGAATACAATACTTAAATATAGTCCTTGAGTATTGCAGGATATAATTGCCCCTTAGTCTTCATGCATTACGAAAGATTAAATTTAAGAAATTCTTACCTAGATTCATAGTGCAAACAAAAGGCCGCCATATTGGAGTCACTAATATGGTACGAAAATTAACTTACATTTTCCACAAGGATCATAAAATATTTCGTATTGTTTTTAATTTTCTTTCGATGGAGCATTACTGGATAAAATTCTACTTTTTTTACAATGAAAATATTTCTGCTTTATTTCGTTACGGAAAATGTTCTATTTCCTGGTATATTGGCGCACAGTAACACTGTAACACAAAATGATCATGTTTTTCAATTATAATTCTTTCTACATTTATGCTAGGGGTTTCTCACCCCAACAGAAACTTTTCTCGTGTTTTGAAGAATATGTGTACCAATTTTTGATTCAATCTATACACGCGTTTAAATTTGTATAGAAATTAACGGAAATACATATATGCATACATACATATTTTTTTATTATATAGATAGAGTGCAAATATATCTGCTTAAAAGTGGATGCTTTGTATGTAACAGCGACAAATATATTTTAAAGATTAATTTAAACCTTCGAGTTAAAATTAATCGCAATGCATTTTAAAACGGCTTTGCTCGTATTGTTAGGTTTAGATTTACTGGTCAAATAAAGGAATTATTCGAAGAATTTTCATCATTTGGATGTGCAGTAAGAAATGATTTCCATTTAAGGCCGTCGCAGACTCAATCGCATTCCTCCGGCCGTCTTTTCCAATTTCTAGAGAAATGAATATTCTCGGAGAATTATTACTCCGTGGTATGGTGTTCCCTGTTAATTTAATTCTGTCAAAAGGCATGGATTCTCAGCCTGCCTTTTTCATCTGAACGCGTTATTCTCAGGCACTATATCGAGATGAGGCATTATTAAATGTGTTGCTTCTTAATAATTTTAATCCAAGCGTAAAATATTTTCTACGTGCACCCTTCTAGTGTAAAATGATTACGTGAAGTGTGATTAACTTACCTAGCAACAGCAGGGCGAGGTCTGATACTGCGAGGCTGAACAGATAGTAGTTGGTGGTGGTCCTCATCGACGCAGATTTGACGATGACTGTGCACACGGCGATGTTACCAGCCACTCCCATGACGAATATCAGGGCGTAAACTGCTGTGATGGGAATCACTATGTATGGAGACAAGTGTTTCGGGCCTCTTGCATACTCAAGGTACTGTTGAACAGTCATCGAGCCGTTCAGGGTAGAATTCATGGTGACAGTCCGGGATAATACCGTGTTCACAATATCAAATCCTGCGTGTCCGCATCACACGTAAAATCCTCTTCTGACCCGAAGCTTCCATCAAGTTTCTTCACAAACGTATATGTTATGCAAGGAGCTGACGAGTTTGACCATGGCTCCTCTGCAACAGAAAATAACATGACGTGATGACACTTTAAATATATAAGTGTTCGTGAATTTAAGTAATGTATTAATGGCAAGGTTCCACAAAGGAGTGAAACACCTCCATGAAATTTATTTCACAATGCGATACATAATTAAACCTACTTGTCAGAAATCTCGCCGTTGATCATTTCGTTGTGACGAGGAGCTTTGAGGGCAAGTAAGCCCCAGGCCAACAAAGCTTGAATCTCAGAGCTTCGGTTACAATTTCAGCGGCTCATGTTTTGCTAGATTCCCTCTTTGCCAAGGCTCACTTCAAGAATTGGAGCACAGAGCTACTGCACCAGAAGTTCACGCGTAACTTGAGACAGTACACAAGATACACCGAGGGCTGTAAATCTGTCTCGGTAGCTATCTGAGACTCGCTCCAACGCGCTGCTGAGGAAACGGTAGTCTCAAGGCTGTGGCAGACATCGTAGATAGGACCACCCTGACATGCTGCCAGCGAAAATGGACGAGATAAGTCTGCTGCAGAGAACTGGAAACAGAAAACGTACGGTGACATGTATTTTACGACTTGGCTACTCATCCTTAACACCCGTGACTCGTATTTTAGTCTAGAGTGTGTGCTGTGATTTTCCACTGACTACACGCAAAATACCAGAAATTTTATTGTCACTCTTTCAATTTTATGGAGGTAACAGAAACTCCGAATTTTCATGCCTTTGGATACGTATTTAACTTTTAGTTGTTTCAATAAGCCTTTCATTCAACTGAATATCATCACTCATGTAGACATCCGAACAAATAATATAAATTACTACAATCCATTTAAGACTACGAATATTAAACCAAAATATTTATGCAAAAATATATTAATAATCTAATTCTTATAATGAATAAAAATTTAAACATTACTCAAAAAAATTATTACATTTCACCCTAAACTAAAATTTACTACAAATTGAAATTAATTGAAAAAGCTAATAAAATCAATTGTTTAGAATTAACAATAGGAAGAATTGATAATCAATTATTTACTAATTGATAAAATATCTATTAAGCCCAACTTATTGCTTAATTAATATTGTAAAAATCCCTTTTTAGACAAAAGAAAAGTCGCAAACACATTCATACTCAATTTTCTATATAATAAAAAAGATAGTATATTTGTATGTATGTATGTATGTATTTACGTTAACCTTTATACATATTTAAACGCGTGAACAGATTGCAACAAAACTTGGTACACACATTCTTAAAAACACGAGAAACGGTAATGTGGGGTTATAAATCTCTAGCATAAAGCTAGAAAGAATTATAATAGAAAAACATGATAATTTTGTGTTAAATTACTACGCGCCAAGATAACGTGACGCCACGCGAGAGAGAGACGTTACTAAGCGACGAACTTAGGAAATATGTCCTTATTTCAGGAATGAAATAAAGCAGAAATATTTAATTGAATAAAAAATATGTTATCCAGTAATACTCCATCGAATGATAATAAAAAACAATACGAAATACTTTACGATCCATGTGGAAAATGTATCTTAATTTTCTCGCCATATTAGTGACTTCAATATGGCGACTATTTGTTTTCATTATGAATGTAGCTAACATTTCCACCAATTTAATCTTAATAATAATGTCTGAAGACTGAGGGACAATTATATCCTACAATACTAAAATAGTATATTTAAGTATTCTATTCGTAAATAAATTCGGAGGATTTTTTGTTGGGATTGATGCAATGTATTTTATAGCTGTTCAATTAATTCACTATCTATCGAAAGTATGCACAGAACTAGGAACAGTTATATTTAGGTTAAATAACTTATTGACTAAATAATAATATAGAAATAAATACTTTGTCGGGTGTATATAAATAAGTACACGGGGAACAGATTATTTTTCCATGCAGGAAATTAAAACAATTATATATATATATATATATATATATATATATATAATATTTTCAAACTGAAATAATATTTTAAAAGATTGAAAATTCTTTATATCTCTTATTGCAGGAGGTTTCGCCGTCAATTGAAAATTTATTTAAAACATTTCCGAGAAATAATTTTTCGGAAAGTAAAAAGATAGATAATTACTAATATTTTATTTTTACGTCATTTTTAATTATAAACATACATATTTGAGAAGTAATCAACGTACAGTTTCATTCAAAAAATAAAATAAGATCCGACTGTAGCACTTATCTGCAATAATGTAATATTAATAATTTTTGGGATAGTAAAAATTCTGTTAATTGGTCGTAAAATGTGCCTTATTTTAATTAAAAGCATTACTTCTTGGTTTATAACAGTTAACAATGGTTTAGTATATTTGAAATGGAAAGTAAATTCGGCAGACTGAATAATACAATTTAAGTTTACGAATGATAATTTAAGGAAGCTCCTAAGTTATATACAGCTTAAGAGATTATCAGTGAGTTATGAAACGTATAAATGAATTTTAATAACTCAATTATAAGCTACGAGCACACAAAACTATTATTTTATTTGTACTTATAAGTATTTTAAAATTTTTTTTTGCGCTATCCCAGATTGAATAATTCATATCTACTCTTACAGTATTACTCTTGATAAATTTAGTAATCAATACGCGGCTTTGTTGAATAAGAACCTGTATGGCGTTAGTTGAAGTATCAATTTTGTTGTGTGTGCTGAAAGTTCTGATAAGTCACCAAAGATTCGGCCCAGACCTTTATTCACCACTCTTCACATTAATCATTTATGTTGGTCGTTCATTTCCCTGTGACTGTATCGGGCCATTAATCTTCTTGCGGCCTTCATGTTCTCGTTTATTAATCGTTGGACATTGTGATGTCGTTTGGGAAGGTGTATTGGTTATTACAGAATTCTTTATATGAATCATAATTGAATATATTTTAACCTGACTGTATTTCATATGTTAATTAAATTTTCGTATTTTAACTTAATTGTTATGGTTTAAAGATATTTTTAAAAAAATTAGAACATGTAAATTTATATTAAATTTAATTTTTAAAGACATTTAATTTTATTTTCTCTCATTTTCAATTTATTTTGTGTATGTCCTTAATCCAAAGATAGTAACAATATTTAAAAAGGAAAAAACTTTTAAATTAATATCTACACAATTATTTCATTTGTTTATGTTTCGGTAATTTCGCATAGTTATCTTTATTTTGTAGGAAATATTAGTTCCTTCATATTATCAGTCCACGGTTTTTCCAGTCAGTAAATTTGTAAGATAATATTAACCGAAAAACTTCAGTATTTTTAAAATCTATGTCGGACATGGTCTAATTTTTAAGAAATATTATTTAAACAAATTACAATTTCAGGGCACAGATTTAAATTGGCACGTGTATAATTGATTTTAAATAACCTTAATGAAAATACGGAGGAACAAATATTTAGGAGAAATTGAAAATCACTATGCCAAATTAGCTACTAAAAATTAATTAATGTTGTGGTAATTTATTTGTGACCTCTTTTTATAATTTTTATGACTGACCTTTGGAGTAAAGAAAATTTTAAATACAATATTGAAAATGTCACTTGTATTAATATAAATTTAATTAATATATCATGACTATACATGTATGTAAACTGAAACTTTGAGAAATTTTGAAAAATTACTGTTCAAATATACGAAATTATATTTTATTCTTTTGACTAACTGAAATTATTTATTTTTTGAAAGTCGAATATTGACTTTTGCTTTATATTTATTCTTAAATATAACTGAAGAGGTCCCTGAACATAGGGACTAAACGTTTTGTAATAAATGCAAATTTTAATTGATAAATTGTCTTTTGACCATGACACATTAATTAAAATTAAATTTTGTAATTGAATAAGCTCGTAATGTTTGAAGATAATTTCCCTCGTTTTACCATTCCGGTAATCTCCGTTGACAGCAACGCTTCAGTGACTTTGCTTGTCTTCAGGATATAAAAATCAAGGAAGGATTAGACACGCCGCTTCCCCATAAAAACAACTCCAGATGCTTAGTCAGAAGATAAAGACTGAGCAAGTCATCGAAACATTGTTGCCTACGCACATGACCCGAATTTAAACCTGAGAAATTTTTCGTAATAGTTAAATAAAGTCGTTGTGGTTGGGCATCAAGTTAGAGAATTCTTTTCTAAAGACTCGAAGAAGAAGGGTTTCGAAACCGGTGGGAACAGCTTATTCGGTGGAGTGAGAAAAATCGACATCTTGTTTCCTCACAGTTAGTCTGCCACATGGTTCGGAAAAATTTATGTTTTACGATTATATCAACTGAGTTTATTGATTTGTTGACAAAAATCCTATCCAAGGGATTACGATGAATTTAGGTCATCCGTAAATACGCCATTTGAAACTCAAGAATCTCAGGGTTGTATATAGAGGTGATTCATAGATAATGTGGTGGCTCCGCACAGGGTGGAGAAGAGATTATACTTCATAATTACTCATTGGGTACTATTGCGATTGCTCGACTGTTGATGGCGCTGATACTTTGGAGTTTGACCGCGCTGACGACAGAAGGAATGCTAGTTGGACATTCCTTCAAGCCACAGAACTAGGACACCGAATTATTCGAAGTATAATTAGGCTACGAAGTGGTTTAACAGAACAAATTTATTAGAAATAATTTCCCAATGCGTACTATTATTTCTTCATTATTTATACACAAAATATATCATCACCTAAATTAGACTTTTAATCATTCAGGCTTACTTTTTCGACGAATATTGATTTATGTTCATTTTAATTGTCAATTCAGTTAAAATAACAAATTATTTTTTCAAAAATCTCCCCCAATTAATATTTATTACATTTCAGACCCATAAACACAAATTCAACTACTACAGAGAATGAAATATAGATTATCTCTAAATATTTATTTTACTTAATACGTTTTGAATTTGTTTGAATACTGTAAATATTATATTATACCCTATTCAGGGTTGAAGAATTTTTACTTTTATTATTAAAACTATATGGTATTTTAATTATGTTGGACAGGGAAATTTGTGTTCCCGATTTTTATTGATGTTTATGTTAACTTCCAATTGTTATTATATTTTTTCGGTAGGAGTGTGTGTTAGGTAACATCAGATTGAGATTACTTAAAAAATGTAGTATCTTCCAAGAATTTGTCATAATTTGTAGCCCTGATATTTCTTATTATTAAATTAAATTATTTAAGGAATTTATACGAAGAAAGTTAGAAATCTACAGTAAACGTGACGATAAAAGTTTGAGTACCTCGTGAGAAAACTTAGGTAGGCACTTTAAGTATACATATAATAGGATGTAGTGGAAAAAATACGGGAAAATAATGTGTCAAACGTGGTATTTCTGAATATAACGAAACACTATTCACCGCAAAATGCATCACCATCTGATTTGTCACTCCGTGTACGGTCACGTGGCACTGACATGCGTCAGAATCCTAAATTAACTGTCACTTGTCTGAGGGGTCAGCTTTGTCTCTTGCGGGTCGTGACGTTAAGGATAGTGATTGATGGAGCCTGCTTAGTGAAACCCACGGGTCTCTGTGGTACGATAATGACCGTCGGAAGCCTAAAGGAACGAAGTGGTCCCCAATTTTCTTGAAAACAGAAAATGTTGAATACTTACATTTTCACTTGTCCATATTTATACGTCCATTATACAGTTCAATAATATAACACTTCAAAAAAATAAATCCGAATTTTGTATATGTTTTAGGTTTTTAGCCTTCATGCGATTAAGAGGAAATGTGCTGTAGAACTGGTTACTTGAGGATATTCGACATTTTTATTTCTTGCCTAAAAGCATATTAAGACAATTGAAGAGGGCTGAGGAAGAGAGGTAAAAAGAGCCAAGAAATAACTAGGGTCCTTGACTGTAATTTAAGGATCCGACTCGGAATAGATTAAATAAGATAGAGGGAAAACCCCCGAATCAGGAAGTTATAGCTCTCGATAATAGTACCGCGCATTCTAATGACTGTAGCTAGGGGATTTACTCTAGGGACTACATGCCTCGACGAGGTTGCCCAAATAGGAACAGCGAATAACTCCTGACAACGTCTTCGATCCCGTGCAACACACTGATATGTCTCTTGTCTTATAGGAACCTTAATTTAGAATCAGAGAGAAAAGGAAAAATCCTCGTAGGTATCTTTTTTTCTCAATGTAACTAATGTAGATAAAGGGGTTAATTATAATAATGCTAGTAGACGTCTGTTAAAAATAATACATTCATACATACAAACTTTAAATAGCTGAAAAATAACTTAGAACATGTGAAAGTGTCTAACGACGAAAAACTTTAGACTGGAAATTAAACGTAAGCGCTAAAATCAAAAATAAATACACGAGGACCAACGAAACTTAAAATATAATAATATATAACTTGTTCCTATTAAGTGTGTAATATTAGCAATATTTGATTTTCAATGAACATCATTTAAGAAATTAATATTTTACATTAGTGTAGTTTTTAAAAAAAATTATGGTTTATAGCCGCGTCAACATAAAAGTCATTGCCGCCTTACCATAGCTACTACATGAAAATAATATAATTAGTTCCTATTAACTGTACATTTTAATCTTAGTCTCAGATTAATTGTCTATTTGAATTAGGTCTTTAATGGTGGTTTCCTTTGTTATTTATTGTCGCTTTTGAGGTAAATATCTCCCTTCTTGTGTATTTCTCAATTGTGGTTTTCTAGTTCTGTCGTACTTTGGGCAGTCGTAGAGGATATGCTGGATCGTAAGGGCCTGTATGAAATACAGGTGTTTTCAAAATATAAACAATGATTTTTTTGTCTATTTAAAATTTTGGCTATATAAAGGTCGTATTTAGTTTTATTATAAACATGCTCTTGGAGTATCAACAATTTTGCGAGAGAGGGCGCTTGGAATGAATCTACCATACTTCTCAGCGTTACGGAGATGTACCGTAAGTGGATGAAAAACATATTTCCATATCATTTGTTAAGGCTGTTGTTAAAGAAGTTCACATCCCCTCCGACACAGCTCTGGCTGGAGTCTAGCCACTGTACTCCCCATTCTCGCCACGGATGTCGTGGTTTGAGCAGGACGTGTGACGTCTTCGTTATATTATTGTAAATTGAACTGAGGTATGTACGTACTCAATTTCCTTATATTTAATTAAAATCTACGAAAAATATACAATCGGAAATTAATAATAAGTCTACGTATGTTTTGAACCTATTTAGACTTACCACGCTTAATATTTACTAGTCGGTAGTATCGTTTCGTCGTCAAAGACTCAGTTAACACTCCAAAGACATACTTTCGCTGACACACAGCTATAACTTTTGCACGAATCAAACCGTCGCGTTTGTTGTTTGAGTTATGTGCAACTAGTTGAGAGAGCAAATATCGTCATGGTTGGAGCGCTACTAAAAACAAAGCTGTGATGTGCGCGATGGCGTCTACTGCGACGTAGGTTGCGTCTTTGACGGTAGTATAGGCTACTATAATGCCTCACAATCGTTTTAGTTTTACATCGGAAGTTTCCCATGTTAACATAAAACGATTTAGAGCAGCTAGTTTTCAAGTTGTAATAGCAACAGTAAATCAATAAGAAGGATATGGTCTTCAACTGAAAACAACAACGTAACGGAGTTTAAGATTTCAACACAGTGCAGGTGAAAATACTGTATACTGTTTTATTAAATTCTTAGAGAATCATTAGTGATTGTTAAATGCTATAGAATACGTGTGATTAATTGAAGCTGAAAAATTCGTTGTAGGAATGAACCTCATATGTTATTCCAAATTGGATTTCCCAAAACTACTCGGGCCGATAACAGAATTCTCATACTTTAATGCTTTTATATGACTTCTGTTTCTAATTATTCAAGGATTATAAATTTAATTTAACTAATTTTTAATTTTGGCAGTTATTTTATATAACACTAGAGGTTTTCAATCACTCTAAAAAATTCTTTAAAACTCAACTTTGACCCAAGGAGCTGTCGACCCATTAGAAAAATTCATCTACAAAAACAAAATTATAATTTTTGACAACATTTTCAATTTACAAAATGCTACATATATACGTACAATTTGTCAACAACAAATTTGTATACATTCATAATAAAAATGTATGAATGTAATCAATTATTTTATTAATAATGGGTGACATATCCTCTACGACTGCCCAAAGCACGACAGGACTAGAAGATCCGCAATTCAGAAATACACGAGAAGGGAGATATGTACCTCAGCAGCGGCAATAAATAACCTCCTAAAGTTTAGCAAAGAAACCGCCATTCAAGATCTAATCTAAATAGACAATGAATCTGAGACTAAGAATAAAATGTATAGTTAATATGAATTAATTATAATAATTTCATGTAGTAGGTATGGTAACTCGCCAATGACTTTTATGTTAACTCGACAATAAATTAAAAAACTGTTAAAGTTACACGGAACGGAACTTGATTTACAGAAAGTATTAAACAGACAAAGCATTTTACAGCGACGTGCGTTCTGACAGAGAGTTAAACAAAGACTGACTTTAATAAAGGAAACAACAATGCAGCACAGTAATGGCGCGTCGACTCCAAAGATGGCACGAGCTGTATGTTTATATTTCTAACAATATTGTAATGAGGCAAAATTTTGAATGCGTAAAACATCGTATGAAAATTGTCAAGGACTTGAAGCATAATTATAAAAGACGAAATCTGGGAGTTGCACGGGTGTGTGTGTGTGTAGAGGGCGGCCTTTTGTTGAGAGGGTTCGGCTCTGAAAATTTATTACGGTCACTTTCACACATCCGTTTGGCAGACCCGAGGAGGAAACCAGAAGCTGTTGAGTGTCTGACTAAAGCGGACTTAAAGTAAAATGTAAAATGTAAAGTTGATTTCAGTGCCTTCAGTGGGCAAAATTATTTTTGTAAAATGTGAAAAGTCGTAAAAGTGGAAGTTATTGTGTGACGTTTGGATGTAAATGTAAAGTGGTGTGAATTAAAAAGCAGATTATTGTGAAAGAAAAGCGTAAATGGATGAATATTGGAGAATTGTTCAGAAAATAGTTCAAGACAGCTAGACGGCTTGCAGAAAGGCGGAAGATAAACGGAAAGAATACCAGAACTTCAGATAAGATTTTTAGTGCCTAAAAATTGTAAAAGAAATACATTCATACTGCCACAAAAGTTTTGCTTAACATTATCTCACCACGAAAATTAACTCGAAAATTAGGTTGGCGATACATGTCATAAATAGATTTTAGAAATTTGTAATATGTAGGTATTTCTATTTAATTGCTTTATTATTAATTAAAATACTTTATATTAATATTAAAAATCTTTCATAACAATATACTATAAATTTGTAACATTTTCCTATAGTTCTAAACGAGGAACTCATCGATTTTCTCTCCGTGTATGGTTTCCAACAGGATACTTGTCTATCCTTTAGATAATCCAGAAGGAAGAATAAACTACGTTCCTATGTTCCCGATACACATAGATTCTATCTCGTCTCGAGTTCGAACATTGTCCTAAATTACATAAATTCAGATAGTCCATTTTTTCAACAATAAACGAAGAAGAAAAAAGTACGTTATTTTGATACAAGTTGTACTACATGTGTATATTGTAATTATCGACTTTTAAACTCGATCCTTATCGAGTATTAGAACTGATGTCGTCCTGAAATTTTCTAGAATGTCCGCTAAATGTTTCGAGACCTCAGCACTTCTTGCCTTTAATTAATTATGCATAAATGTATATGTTACCGGCAATTTATGAAAAGCCGCCATTGTATATAATTCCCGGCGATTTTTAGGCAATGTATGAAATATGAGAATTATTACATACTTTCCCCAGCCATTTTATATAATTCCTAAAATTTCAATAAAATGACAAATGCTATTCAGGCGAAGTATGAAAACAGGTCCTGATAAATCACTGTCAATTTTTTTGAGATTATCTTGGTACATCATAATAAATTTTTATTCTCTATCTGGTTGAGACTGAAAGTAAATAAGATCTACCTGACAACGGGAATTAAATTAGGAAAAAATTGTAGGTCTCACAATTTAGTGACCCAAATATTCATTGCTGTCGTAAGAGCCACACATATACGTCAGACATGGAAGCATTCTACAATCATAATGATGCATAAAACCTAAATCCAACCCTACAAGTTACAGACCCATAAGTTTATTACCACAGTTGGCCAAGTTATTTGAAAAACTTCTAATCTAAAATTTTTTTTAAAAAAAACAACAGATAAATCACCTAATCCCAAACCAACAATTTGGTTTCAGGAACCAAAATATCTGGTACCTGAATATATTAATAATTATTTTGAAAAATTAAACATCAGTCTATCCACATTTATAGGCTCTGAACTAGTATTTGATAAAGTATACCATTTAGGCCTCCTCTACAAACTAAAACCACATCTAAATGATTCCCACTTCAGGTTAATAACGAACTATTTAACTAACAGATCATTTCCAGTAAAATTAAACAACGCTTCCTCTTCCATTCATAAAATCCCTGCAGGGGTACCCCAAGGCTGTGTTCTCGACTCTACCCAAGGCTGTGTTCTTCTTTACTCAATTTATACACACATCTTGACTTCCCAATACTCCTTTACTTCCATCTATGCCGATGATTTAGCCTTATTATGCCAAGACTCAGAATTCAATACTGCACAACCAATATTACAAGATTCACTTCAACAAATAGACAAATGGGCAACCAATTGGAGAATCTCTCTCAATGCTAGCAAATCTGTCACAGTTCCCTAAAACGTAAAATTCACCTAACAATCAACTTAATCTTAAACACTCAACCTATCCCCATTAAAACATCGTACTCATACCTAGGAGTCATTCTAGATCATAAACTTTCCTGGTCTCTGCACATCATCAACACAAAAAACAAACTTAAGACAAGATTTAGATTATCAGAGCCGCTACTAACACTTAATTCTCCACTGTCACTAAAAACCAAAAAGCTGATCTAAACATAACTAATATCCCCTACCTGACAATACTCATGTAACATCTGGGCCGCAGCAGCTAATTACCACGTAAACAAAATCCAAACTTTCCCAAACAAAGCACTGAGATACATCAACTGTCCTTGGTATTTCCCCAACCACCGGATCCACCCAGACCTGGATATTCCCACAATAGTACAAGCAGCAAACAAAGCATTCAATAGTCAACTACGCAGATCCATCCTTCATCCTAATCCATTGAGTTCTCAAACTACCCACAACCTCACCCCACCTAAAATATTAAGAAGACTTAAAATTTTACTCAAAGTTTATCATAACGATAATAACATAAATGTACCACTGTATAAAACCATCATATATTTTTTGTCATAACGGGAAAATCTTTTAGACAATAAGTTAACCGATAATTTTAAAAAAGTTTTCACAACAATGCCGTTTTTCATTACCGTTTTAGAAGCAAGGATCACAAAAGTAGATGTACAGTTCAATATCATGACGTGTAACGTTTTATGTATGTGGTTGAAAGTTCTTTCAACATTCTATCACGTCCTCCGTGTTCAATAGAAAAATGAGCTTTATGAAGTACGTGAAAAAACTTCGAGTCCGTGACGTAATACTGCATCGTACTTAGGCAGTCTTTAACAGGATAAATGAGTTAATTTTTTTCTACAATCATCACATCATAGCGATTCAGGAACCAATAGTCTCTGGGTTCCTTCTTAGAAGTCATTGTGGCTTTTTTTTACATCATTTATTAACTTCTGGTAAGTAGTTTCGGTTAAGAAAATACTGTTTTTTTGAAACAGTTAACTTGAATTTCGGAGAGTTCATTGTCGAATCGTCGTTTCATGTCTGTGGACCATGACTCTTTCTCCAACACTACAGCTTCCATATTCATGGAACACAGTAAAAAACTAATTTTTTGTTGAAGGGCGTATGGACACTCACGAACAAACCGCAACGGGCAACTAACAAATTCTAAGCCTGAGGCGTGCGTTAAATGTCCCGTGCCTTGTCACGTGATATTCGAAACGAATCGGAGATGTATTTCTCCTTTGGCATTCTATTAAATTCCTAGGAAATGTGTGAACCGTTTCGTACATTGCCGGCTAGTTTTCGGCATTATATTCAATGCCGGATTTTAAACTTTGCCGGTAATATAAATATTGACTCTAACGTTTTCGTTGGTTCAATATTATTAAAAATGTTTAATAATGAAATTTTTAATTATTTATTGAAAACGTTTAAAATAACTGTGTGATTGTATTGCACAAATATGACTTCTGTTTTCATGAAGAATCTTAAATGTTTAACCCAATAGAAATGAGTACCAAAAACAAAGAAAGAAACATTTCTATTGCAATTAAAGTATCAAACTAATAAAACAGAACTAACTTATTAATATGTCGCAACTCAATACTAGAATATTTACGTACTCGGATGGAGTACAGCGTTTGCTCTGTGTGTAGCACAGTGAAGATATATTTAGTACAGAGCGAAGCCACGCTCGCCTAAGGCCTCTTTCATGCGTGTCGTCAGAAGTGGGAGAGTACTGTATGCAAATGCTTAGGCTAAGAGCGTCAGTGACATCTGCATCTACTGCACAACTTGCGAGGAGGACTCAAAACCATCAGTAACCTTAATGTTTCGTAGAGCAAATAAAGCAACCGTGGGATACAAAATATTTATAATCGAAGCATGAAGATGAAAAATTAAAGTCGTGTGATACGAGTATAAAGAGGCGAAACTAATTAATACCAGCATTTCAATCAATTTGATATTTACATTTATAAGCGTTAAGATGAACTACTGTGATGAGCCACCACAACCGGGTCCCAACATTCAACGTTAACCATTTCTTTATCCAGACTTTAGTCCACATATCAACCACGCTTGAATTCTCTATTATTAGAATCACTTTGAAATTTAATCATTACAATTTACAATGCTTCTCAAATATAATTTTTTTAAAATATTTACGTTCAGAATGTTCAGGAGATTTAATACTCCGTTAATCATCTGTATGAAACAATGGTAGCTTAATATTTAAGGTTGAAGACGGATATAAAATAAAATTATCGTCAGAAATTGGAAGTAGCCAAAAACTTGTATTCATTTTTAAAACTATCATTATAACGTACTTCATTTCACGACAACTATTTTAATGTTTGCCCCATGCATTGAACTCGCATCAGTCTGAGTCCGCAAAAGACGTGAACATATTACGTATATGACTGACTATGGGGAAAAATATGCAATATCGATTAAGGTCGAAATTATTATCGAAATCAATCAGTTTTATTTTTTAATTATATTTAATCTTTTTGCGTAGAGGTTATCCGTTCCCGCTGTTTCATTATTTAGTCCATCTTTGACTAAAGACAAAAATATTCAATATCGATTTAGGTCGAAATTATTGTCGAAGTCAATCAGTTTTATTTTTTAATTATATTTCATCCCTTCGCGTAAGGTTTTTCCCTTCCCGCTGTTTCAATATTTAGTCTATAGTTAACTATGAACAAAAATATTCAATATCGATTTAGGTCGAAATTATTGTCGAAGTCAATCAGTTTTATTTTTTAATTATTTTTATTTTTTGCGTAGAGGTTTTCCGTTTCCGCAACTTTCATTATGCCGTCTATCGTTGACTATGGACAAAAACATTCAATATCGATATGGTCGAAATTATTATCGATGTAAATCAGTTTTATTGTTTAATTATATTTCATCCCTTCGCGTAAGGTTTTTCCCTTCCCGCTGTTTCAATATTTAGTCTATAGTTAACTATGAACAAAAATATTCAATATCGATTTAGGTCGAAATTATTGTCGAAGTCAGTCAGTTTTATTTTTTAATTATTTTTATTTTTTGCGTAGAGGTTTTCCGTTTCCGCAACTTTCATTATGTAGTCTATCGTTGACTATGGACAAAAACATTCAATATCGATATGGTCGAAATTATTATCGATGTGAATCGGTTTTATTGTTTAATTATATTTCATCCCTTCGCGTAGGGGTTTTCCCTTTCCGCATGGTAATGGGCAAGAATAGGTAGAGAAATTAGGCTGGGTATCTTTGGCAACCAGACGGAAGAAAGATAGACATTGCGTACTTTTTTAATCATACGCGGGTAATAAAGCGTGGAAAGACATACGGGATAAGATCGAAAAACCAACTTACATTGGCAGAGGTGATCACAAATTTAAAATCTAAACGAGACTGCAAGAAACAGACGTAGGGAAATTCTCATTACATCGATAGGTGATTGCAACAATTTACCTGCAGCAGTTTTTGAGGAGAATCTTCAAATAAGAAGGTTTAAGAATAATATAAATAAATTAGTGATGTGAAGAGAATTTTTTTATTATGTACTTTAAATAAGTTTAGGTCTATATTATTCGTTAATAAAGAGTGGGGGAGTGAATAAAATTTCAGGACAAATTACTGAGACTTATTTTATTATTATTAATTTTTCTTCTTCTTTGAAAATTATTTAATTTGTAATACTTTTGTTTACATATTTGTTTTAGACTGCGACCGAGAACGATCCCAATCGCAGTTGTAATATACATATATATATTTTCAAATAATATTAGTAATTATTAGTTCGGTAAAGAATTTGAGATGACTGGCCGTCAGTTCCATAATGTCAAAAAAATGCGTTCATTAATATGATATATAATCATTATTACGTGTAATAATACCTTATACATGATTCGAGTGTAATACTGTAGAAAATTGTATTGTACGCTTTCGTTTCGAAGCGCACGTACGTCGTTATACTTTGTCGAGAATACGAAAGAAATTTGTCCAACAATAATTTGTAAAGATAGCTGTGATGTAGTGATTTAGTTATCTCTATGGACCACGGTAATAGCAGCTCGATGTTAAATGCACGGAAATCTCTCATTTCAGTACGAAAACCTAACTGCAAAGTGGTTTGTCAAGAGAACGTGACAAACGGTTCCTCGAGCAAAAGAAATCAAGAAGACGGTAAAGATTTCTAAATATTCATGTACCGAGCTTTATCTCCACTGCAGCAGTGTCATTACAATAGACAGTTAATGGTCTGCTTAAATTTCTTTCATAAAGAGCGCAGCGTGTTTTTCTTTCTCCTCTCAATCCCTCGACATGCAGGCTCCAGTTGGAGCGAGTCACTTCCGTCGTGGCGCATTCAGCCTAATCGATTTTGCAGATAGGTTCGGAAGCGCTTAACTGTTCTGTGAATCAAACACACGCCTGGGCGCTGGAGTAGAAATTTGTAGGATGGAATTCATCCTTTCAGTACAAGCGGTACTCAGGGACGCTGAATTTACTACATCCGCCTTTCCTGATTGCATCACATGCACCTGGAAGACAGAGGAGCCGCGCATTTCAATATTTTTTCATCCATTAATACGTGATCCACGTACTTAAATAAATGTAACACGTACTACTGTGATCAAAAAGTAAGATGAAATTGTAATTTAAAACTCCCGGGTATTAGGCAGGCAGGAATTTATTTTCCTAGATTGGTAGGACTGTCTATAATATTTGCCAAGCGTCTATTTGTTAAAATGTTTAATTATCTCCGAGTTATACGTGCTTTTCTAAACAACCAGAAGTGAATTTTTCGATTTTTGCAATGAGTGATTTTGTTGAGCAAAGAAGCTACATCAAATTTTGTTTGCGGAACGAATATTCTTGTGCGGAGACGTTGAAAATGTTGCGGAAGGCCTTTGGTGATCAAACTATAGCACAAAAAATAACGCTTATAAGTGGTACAACGAGTTCAAAGAGGGCCGAGAACGCGATGAGACGAACCGCGCTCTGGACGACCATCAACGTCTACCGACGAGGGCCACGTCCAAAAATTCAAAGATTTGGTGCTTGAAAATCGTTTTAGAGATCTCGCTGATAGGGTTGGAATATCATTTGGCTCAATCCAAACCATTTTGAAGAATGTTTTGTGTCTCAAACGCGGCCAATTCTCGATTGGTGCCAAAATCGTTCAATTTTGTGGAAAAAAAGCTTCGCGTTGATGTTTGTGAAACTTTTCTGTGTGACTGTCAGGACCACTTGAAATGCATCATTACTGGAGACCAGACTTTGATTTACTCATACGATCCTGAAACCACCGACCAATCCAGCGAATATCGTGCAAAAGGTGAAGCAAGACCGAAAAGACCACGGCAAAGTCGATCGAAAATCAAGGTCATGTTGACAGTTTTCTTTGATTATCGTGGTGTGGTGCACTATGAATTCCTTCCGCCGGGCCAAACTGTCAACAAAGAATATTATTTGAGCGTTATGCTTCGTTGGCGTGAAGCTATTCGTCTGAAACGGCCGGAATTATGGGCGAACAACTCTTGGTTCCTTCATCACGATAATGCACCATGTCACACTGCATTGGTTCTTCGCAACATTTTTGCCAAAAACTCGACTCATATCGTTCCACAACCACCGTATTCGCCTGATTTGGCTGCGTGCGACTTCTGGCTATTCAGAAAACTCAAAAGACCAATGCGGGGACGCCGTTTTGACACGATTGAGGAGATAAAAACCGAATCGAAGAAGGTCTTGAAGGATATACCGGAAAAAGACTATTCCGACTGTTTCGAGGACTGGAAAAAGCGTTGGAAAAAGGGCGTTTTATCGGACGGGGATTACTTTGAAGGGCAGGAAATTGATTTGAAAGAATAAATAAATAATTTATATTTTATAAATAAATTCACCTTACTTTTTGTTCACAGTGGTATATATGCTTACAAAAATTCTCATATTGAAAGCATATAATGTTTACTATTGTATGTTGAAACCAATTTTAATTATGATTATGATTAAATATTATTATTTAAGAATCAATAATTACACCTGTCTATATTTGGATACAAGTAATTAAATTTATTCGTATTGTCATGGAGTAAGTGTGATGATTAATTAAACGGCTAGAAAATTTATACAGCCACTTCGGAACGTACAACTGTGTGCGAATCCCGTAATGGACTGTCTCGCGGGTATTGCTTTTCTTTCCTGACACTCGCATAACACCAATGTTGTTCGTATGATCGATTTAAATCTATTCTCTGCGGTACGTGATGAACGTTGGCAAGCACATTAATTGCCTGCTGGAAGCGGCTGTCAGACTTCTGATTCACACTACATGGTAAGCACTATGTTCAATGATTTATTGTGTTATTAGACACGTAAGCATATATGTCACACTCTTAGCATTGCCGAGCTTTCCGCGTTCCATTATTCCGGTCACAGCTTCCATGCACAAAAACACATCTGCAAAATTTGTAGTTCACATATTTACAATTCATAAAAGCATTATAAAAATAATATAAATGACAAAGAAACGGCCTAGTGTCAGAAAATTCAGTTTATCAACAATACAATAAATAAACGACGTTTTTACTCTTTTAGGACTTCTTCAAGTCTAATAATTTTGTTTATAAATCATGCAAAGGAATTTAGAGGAAAGGTTTAGCTGCCTTTATGTTGGAACCAAAATGGTTTATATACAAATTTATTATACATGAAACGGTCCTAAAAGTGGACTAAACGTCGTTATGTTCTTAAGATTAACAGGCTACATGACGGTAATCCACGTGGTGGCCACTCCCCTTTAATACCATAGGAAGGGATTTGATAAGGGTAGAGGAAGGTAGTCAAGAATTAACTGTGGCGCCAGGACTGTAGTTTAAGGATCCTACCCGGCATTTGCCTAAAAGTGATGAAGGACAAACCGTAGAAAACCTGCATCAGGTAAATCGGGCACTTCGTACTTGTTCCACGCACTTCCGATGGGGGGAGAGGTATTTTCTGTGGGGACGCAGCATTACCTTCTCCGTGCCTCGACCAGTTTAGGAGGCAGCTGGCCAAGTTTTTATACATAAATTCTATATATGTATATGTACAGAAACGCTTAATGTCCAATTCAGTTATGGAAATAGTTATGGTGATAAGAGTATCGTCGTCGCACTCCTTTTTTGAGGCATCAGCGACAGGAATAAATATTTCGTTATTTTTATAAACTGAGCAACACTAGCTTCTAACTTACTATCTTCCACTTTTATGTTTGGTCTTCAGTAACCCGCTTCCTAATCAATTATTCGTCGTCTCAAACAACTTTTCATCACACACTCCAAACCTATGACATGCGGGAAATTAGAACCTTTTGAATCTGCTTAAATTTTACTTACTTTTACGCCTTTTCAGGAAATAACAGATGCAATATAAATTTTATCATTTTAATTTATTTACCCGGTATCAATGATGCGGCGACAGCATTAATCAACTTGGTTGACGTAGATATTTTATCTGTATTTATCATCATCAAACCTAAGTCTTCATCAAAATAAAATGCATATTCTTCGAAAACTAAGGGTGAGGCACTTTCTCTCTTTATAATAAAATGTAAAATAACGTTTAATTAACATTTATTTCTTATATTAACACTGCATTTTATATGCTAGAACCGAATGCCATGTTTTAAATTAAATTTGTGTTCTCTTTAATCGAGCATAAAATGTTAAAATCGTATTATTCAAGATCCACGCTTCGAATTACAATATTATCTGTTCCAATATTAATTTACATATAATTTAGGTTCTCTCTTTTACAGCTTTTTTTTTTCACGTTGCTCTAAATAAGCGGGCGCATAAAATTCTCTTAATTAAAAACCGTATCGATTTGAATTTAAATTCAAAGTGCTGAAGTGCAAAAAAAAACCCGCACCGGAATAGTCTACTTAAAGTAGACATTGGAGCGAGATATCCGATACACGCGAATTAATTATATCAATGTCGTAAGTATTTATGAGGTTTGCTACTGAGTTTGTAGTTTATTTTTATTTAAAATTGTAATCATTTTTAAGTGTCTTCAACTTTGATCCAGTTATTTAAAACACAGGATTTTTTATATATTATTCTCTCATTTCTGCTAAAAGAAACTCAATAATTTTAAAACATTAACATATTCTCGTATTGTAAAATAAAAAAGTCGAAGCCCATAATTATCACAATTTTTCAATTAAATAATGAAAGAGTCATCAAAACAACCAAACATATTACACAATTGTTCTCTAATTTTAACTGTTTTTAATTAATATATTTTCTGAATTGATTAGTCATCTAAGTATACTAAATATTTAATTAATAAAAAATTTGTCTGACTCGTTTTGTGTTTTCTTTTAATGTTAATCAATTCTTTGAAACTGAAAGACAGTTGAATTCGTTTGGTGAAACTTATATCATATCTCTGTCCCTGTTTATTTAGTCACCGGTACAATTAAAATTTTAGTTTAATTACCGGTTTTGTTTCGCAATTCGAAAATAGTCAAAAAGCGCCACGTGGAGGCTGGACTACACAAAAGGGAACAAGAAAACGTGCTGAAAACCAGCTGCGGCCGTAATTGAAAGGCGACTAAAGGTAAATCCGTTAAAATGCGAACAGAGGCTTCGCCTTTGAGTCTCAGTTATTTTCTGTGGAGCGCTGGAACTTGAACAAAACTACTACTCGCATTTGCATAATACAACGGTTGCCCCCCCGTGTAATATTTCGCTGAGGTAGGAGGATTTCGCCACAACGCTCTACAAATAACATTAATTGTTTAAATGCGCTAATTAATTTTCCAGACATGCCTTCATAACAGAATATTTATGAGGCTACGTTTTATATACGGACATGGCACCATTAAGGGCCCACGTAACGACCCCGAGAGGTCTACCAACCTCAGCCGCGTAACTCAATCTGCTCAATATCGATGTTAGTCTACCGACGACCTCTGAACAATATGAGTGACTTCGTTTCCCTCACAAACAGATTGATTTACCTTTCACGTTCACTGAGTTTACAGTCAGCAACTGTCAATACATTAGCTGTGATTTAACGCTCGTCAGCGTGTGTAACCTTCCAGCTGTGACAATCAATGAAGTTATCAGTGCGGATGATCGAGCAAACATATAACACGCCTCATTGCTAACCATAACACTACACCTGATATTCGAGCTGTGCGAATATACTGGTCAGCCACTAATCGATTCGGCCCAGGAAGCTTCTCTTAAACGAATGGAATAAAAACTGAAAAATAATAGGCAAACATTTTGGTTCCACTTCATTCGCATTTCATTTGGTAATGAGATTATATATTATTTTTTATGATGAACATATAATTTCATGCTCTGACGATTTTGCCACACACGTGTTTATTAAGGCTATTTAATAGACAGAACAAAAATTTTATCTCTCTAAAAAAGAAATTAAAATGGATAATTAATAATTTTCAATGTCATCTTGATAAATATGTTAGGGCTCCCGCAATTGCAGCGCTATCTTAATGGAAATCTGGCACTGGAATATCGATAAATCATCAAAATAATCATTTACGGAGAAAATACGAGGCACGCTTGGAGTTATATCTCAAAAAAGTGAATGTTTTTAAATGTGTCGGATGAGACATCCTCTAGAACTAGGAAAATGCGAAAAAGTATTTTATTCTATATTCATCTTTAGTTAAGACGTGATTTAAAACGTAACTGTACCTAGTTCCGTACATTTTTTTCGACCGATAGTTCTTTAATTGAACGGCCATAAAATACATTAAATTTTTTTGCATCAATACCCACAAACATACTTACGAATTTCTTTACGAATAGAATACTTAAATATCATCCTTGAGTATTGCGGCATATAATGTCCCTCACTATTCAGACATTACGAAATATTAAATTGAAGTAATTGTTAGCTAGGGTCGTAATATAAATAAATAGTCGCCATATTGAAGGCAATAAAATTACCTTACATTTTCCGCAAGGAGCGTATTTTATTTTATTAGAATTAAATGGAGTATTATTGGATGAAATTATACTTTTTATACCATGACAATATTTCTGATTTGTTTCATTAAGAAAAAATTAAGTACATCCTTTGTTTTTCGCGTAGTAATGTCTCTCTCTTTCGTGACGTCACGTTATCTTGACGCGCAGTAATTTAACAAAAAATTATTACATTTTTAATTATAATTCTTTCCACATTTATGCTAGGGGTTTCTAACCCCCACATTACCGTTTTTCGCATTTTGAAGAATATGTGTACAAAGTTTCGTTGGAATCTGTCCACGAGTTAAAATTTGTAGAAAGATTAACGTTAATACATACATACAAAATGTACATACTATTTTATCATATAGAAGATTTTACCAGTTTTTACGATTTTTGCCAACATACTTTTCTCAAAATACATGCTACGGATCTATAAAATTCAACAGACATAATCTTCATGTTGTTTATGTGGTTTAAAATGACAGATGAACAAATTGTTTACGACAACCATTCTTGGCTGTACATCAGACTCCTTAACGAAGGAAAACACATTCCTCTTACATTCCGGAGAAGAATAAGCACAATTAAGTACACAATAAACTCCCTGCAGGCAAATTCCATGAATGTGAGAGCACAATCTAGTCGACCCAACCTGAATTACGTGTACAATCTCAAACGTCCCCTTCCTTTCCATAATGCATCAGCCAAACTATTTCGCAGTCTCCAGTTCACCATCCCCAACATAGACCACAATACTACATCCAATCTCCCTCCATGGAAGTTTATCGACCTACAAATAGATACCTCATTGACCTTGGTTCCCAAGAAGATCCTTGGGGCAAGTGCTACAGCTCACCTCGATGCGCTTATAAAGAAGCATGGAAACCCTACATTGGTTTACACAGATGCCTCAAAAACGGAAGTAGGCACTACCTGTGCGGTGATTCTTCCCAACTTCAACAGGAAATTAGCCATCCATAATTCTGGGTCTAGCACCACCGCTTAAAACCTTCGCCATAGCAATGGCAGTTGAACACTGCCTGGAATCTTCAATCAACAGAATTATGATCCTAACAGACTCTTTGCAATCACTAAAGCACTTACGAGACCCTAAAATAAGAAATGGCACCATCAACGCCATCAGAGCTAACCTACATCTCTGCACTTCGCGAGGGAAATCCGTGCAGCTTGTCTGGATCCCGGCTCATGCGGGCATCGCGGGGAAACGAGGAGGTGGACGCACTGGCGGCCATTGCACAAGAAGATCTACTATTGTTCGAAGCCCCAACCTGTACAGCCTCGGACATTCTAAATGAATGTACAGGAAAAGTGGAGGGTAGCTGGCAGGACACGAGGAGAGGAGGAAATAACGGCTTCTTCCATCAGAACCTGCAAACATCAGCAGATCTGTGCCACCTCAACAACATCTCAAGAAAACAACAAATAATAATCTCCAGAATTAGAACTTTGCACACCCAACTCACTCACGAATATATTTTTTCCAGAAAAGATCAGCCCACCTGTGATGTATGTGATCAAGCCCTCACCATCCAGCATATTCTATTTGAATGCACTAAATATGAGGATATACGCAGGAGGACTTTAGCCCAGTTCTCTGGAGAAGATTTCTGTATACACACCACGGCGATCAAGAGCCTCCTGGAGTTCGTCTCCGACGCAAAACTGACATCCGCTATTTGAAACGTTGTTCACAATTAGAAATTTTCTAACCTGCTGTAACTTAATTACGTAAATACTTTTAGAGGGTCGCCAATAACCAACAGGTTGACGCGACCATAAATCAATTTAAAAAAAATTATCATGTGTAATTATGGCATAATATCCCATTCGGACTGAGTCTTTAAATAAAAGCTTAATCCTGATGAAACTCCAAGAATTTTTTTTTGTCATTTACAACTAGATAGTCTCCACTCTAATATAAATTTTTATGATCGACTTTAGCGATTATACTATTCCCTTAATTGTATATTTCCAGCAAAATTCTATTTTCAAGAGTAGAGCTCTATCTGGAACAACGGCTTAGAAATATTTTGTGAATTTTAGAATTCAGCTGTATTTGGTCACGAAAATAAAATGGGAAAGGTTTGTAACTTCTTTCTTAACGCGGTAAACTTGGGATCCATAAGTTTGTAATGCTAATAATTGAATTGTGATTAAAAGAAGGTTATTTGATTTGAAACGTTTAATAAACTAGATTGAATAGAAGAATTAGAAAAATTTTCTAACTGCTTTCAAGAAAATATAGATTTTTTAAAGTTTAACGTATAATTATAAATGAAAATAATGTGTTAATATTTGATAAATGGGTTGAAGAAAACTTTAAAAATTCATGCTTATTAAATTTCAATTTTTACAATACCGTTAAAATTCAGCGGCACTTATTACTCCAGATAATTTTTATCGACTTTCCAATCTTCTTCTCCATTTGAATTATATTTTATATCATTTGAGCGTACAACTCTGAGTCGTGATGCAGTTCAGGTTTCAGCCTCAGTTTCGTTTGTTGTTTGATCCTGTCATGCTGACGGTTAATTTTGTTCTCTTCATTACCGTATGATTTTCCCTCTCAATCATTGTCTAGTATTCAATGAAAACTAATAATTATACTTATGAATATATATGGCTAAAAAAAGTCACAAGATTATAAACAACGACGTTTCCTCCACTGATTTATGGGCCTTCTCAAGTACAAAAAGCCGATTTTTGTACTTGAGAAGGTCAAAAAAATTGGGTCATATATCTTCATAATCGTAAGATGTATACATAGGCGTAAATTTTAACACAACTATTAATTGTAGTTAACAAAATTATTAAAAGGATATATCTGCACATATCTTTCTAATACAGTTCAAGAAAGCGTTGCGAATCGCTATCTTCCCGTAAAACCATAAATAAGAAAACACATCAAGTGATAATTTATTTTAAAAAATTATTAATAATATTTGGCAATCATACTTTAGTATTTTATGGGTCTGTGAGCCGAATTATTTGGGTTAACGGGAGAGTAGTTAGCTGTGGGGACGCTGACTTATTATTTTTTAGGGTAACAGGCTACATGAGGGTAATCCACATGGTGGCAACTCCCCTTTAATTGCATAAGAAGAGATCTGAAAGGGGGGATGTGGAAGGGTAGAGGAAGGTAGCCAAGGGTTAACTAAGGCCCCCGGACTGTGGTTTTAGGATCCTACCCGGAATTCGCCTAAAACATGCAGGACAAACCCTAGAAAAACCTGCATCAGGTGGGTTGGTACTTGTCCCACGCCGTTTAGATAGCACGAGAGGAGTTTGCTGTGGGGACGCAGCATTCCCTACTCCGTACCTCGACCAGTGCTTTTAAGCTAACTTCATTATTTTTACAAAGTAGTGACCCAAAATTTATGGCGTTAGTGATTTAGTTTCAAACATTTCAATTTTATTTTTTTGTATTCATAAGAGCGATCTAATACAGCTGCATTCAAAATTTAATGAATTTATGTTACGCCATTGTTCCAGATATTCCGCTGCTTTTGTGTTACGGGGTAAGGTTTTATACTGTTAAAATTTTTAAACTACAGACTCCATAAGCTGTTATTGTTTATTTCTGTTTTCTGAGTAAGAAAATGGTATTTAAAATGAAACAGGTTAGTAGTTGAAGGAGCTCTGTGCGACAGATCTCGATTCTTGTTTACCATTGCAGTTTCTTTTGCCCTTCGCTGAACGAAGTTTAGTGAAGAGTCCCCCACGGTACAATGCAGTTAAGCCGTGATTTTGAGAGCTCAGGTCACGAAGACTCTCCAATTTACAGGAGGTAATAGAATTTAGTGCTCGGCCTTTGAAGGATTAGTACTTAGAACTCTTTTAAGGCGATAACGTAAATAACTGTTGTGTCAACAATAATCTTCATTTCCTGGATGAAAGGATCGTTTACATTAAAATGCCGGAATTAAGAAGAATTTAGTAAAAAAAACCGTTTAAAATCGATTCTATCCGTAAAGTCTGTAGGGATTAATCAGGAATGAGCATACAGTAATTTATAATCACTGTATCGCATGTATTTTTATGAATTAAAAAGTTATGAAAGTATCGTTTACATTAAAATGCCGGAATTAAGACGGATTTAGTAAAAAAAAACCGTTTAAAATCGATTCTGTCCGTAAAGTCTGTAAGGATTAATCAGGAATGAGGATACAGTAATTTATAATCACCGTTTCGCATGCATATTTGTGAATTAAAAAGTTATGAAAGTATCGTTTACATTAAAATGACGGAATTAAGATGAATTTAGTAAATAAAACCCGTTTAAAATCGATTCTGACCGTAAAGTCTGTAAGGATTAATCAGGAATTAAAATCACTGTATCGCATGTATATTTATGAATTAAAAAGTTATGAAAGGATCGTTTACTTTAAAAGTCCGGAATTAAGACGAATTTAGTAAAAAAACGATTAAAATGATTCTGTCCGTAAAGTCTGTAAGGATTAATCAGGAATGAGAATACAGTAATTTATAATCATTGTATCGCATGTATATTTATGAATTAAAATGTTTTTATTTTTATAACTCAAAAATTAAATACAACATAAGAAACGAGAAATAGGAACTTTAGGAGAAAGCCACGACAAGGAGAAAGAAGTAAGCGGAAGTAACATAAAATATCCTTTACGTGAGGACTACAATTGTCATTGTGCGTTTAAATCGTTAGAACTTGATTACGACACTGAACCCCTACAACAAACAATACAACGCCACATCTGCCTCTCTGCTCACGGAGATATTTTCCAGTCAACACTACATGTCACCGTCACTACGTCGAAATATATGGTCCCGGCCGCAAAAGCATGCAATAATATTCACAGTTTTACGCAAATAAATTATCACTCTAGTTGACATGACATTTTGTTACGGTCGTTAATGTTTTCATTTGTGTTAAAAAATAGTTTTCAATTTTTATTTATCTGCTCTGCCAATTGTTCGTAAAAATAATTATTTCAGTTTGTGCTTTTCTCATTCATTGATTTATTTCTACAGCACTTTAAAAATGTATTTTTGTGAATACAATACTGTAAAATAACCAAAAAATTATGGTCACAATTTTTATAAAATTATTTGGTCATCATTATGCTGTAAATAAGCAACTTCTAAATACAATTTTTAAGTTTTTTATATTTGTAAATAAACTTTGGCTTCAGTAAATTTAAATATAATTTATAAAGTATAAGAAATCTAAATTTTATTTATTAAAAGCTAGTCGAAAAGTCTTAATAAAATTGTAATTAACCTTTGGTTGAAATCGCGCTATTTCGGACGGATGCCGTTTTTGTCCAGATGGCGGACTCGGTTGGTGGTCTCAGACCGTCTCAGTGAAAAGAAATTCCTCTTGTTGACAAAATACATTAAGCCGGCTGATCTCCAAAAGCTAAAATATATTGAGCTTACGGGTATGAATAATTAAAAACATATGCCGGAAAGATTTGGAGATTTCAAGAGAGCGAAATGGGCAGTGAGTAGCCAGCCACGAGATTGAACGGTCGCTGAGCTGAATCAGAAATATCCAGTGTATCCTGATGAAATCACACACCATCTGCTGCCATCGAGATTTACTCGGGCGTCCCAGCACGAGGGTCGGAGACTACCACCGCAACCAGTCTCAACCAGCTGTAACCACCACGGCACGATATCATCATTTTCCATTTATACTATTAATCCATAAATTCAAGTTATTAATATCATTATTTTAATATTTGCCAGGATGAAGCTCATCCTACGAGATCCCTGACAGAAAGAGAGAGTCCATGTCTCGTTCTTTTTAATTTTGTATAAATTTAATTTTATGTGGCTCATTTTAATAGCAAATTATTATCATAAGTAAATTAATATTTTTATTTATGAAAGAACCCTCTAAAAGTAAAAGTATTACAAAATTAACAAATATTTTGATCAATAATACGATTTTATTAAAGAGTGTAATTTTACGACTATTAATATTAAAAATAATTATTATCCAATTAATGTGAACTATTAATAAATATAAACTAACTATATTTGTTGCATAAAAATTGTTTTAATTTATTTCATTTAGAAATAGAGCTGTAATTATTTTAATAAAATTGTAAATAATGCAGATTTTCGACCAATATCAGACAATATTTTATTTATTTATTACAACGTTTCGGTACGTGTTTGTACCTTCATCAGGTCTTTTCTGCTAATTATACTAAATGTCAAAACCTAATTTCACATCCTATTGAAAAAAAAACACAAAATTTAAAAGTTTTTCTGAGGAACTAATTCACACACTACACACGAGTGCGGTTCCAGCAGAATAATTAAATATTGTCTCATACTGATCGAAAAACTGCATTATTTACAATTTTATTAAAATAATTACAGCTCTATTTCTATATGAAATAAGTTAAAACCATTTTTATGCAACAAATATAATTAGTTCTTATTTATCAATAGTTCACATTAATTGGATAATTGTGAATTTAGTGTAATTATAATACCTTGAATTTGACTCTTAATTTTTTTTCTTGAAAGAACATAAAAAACACAGAAAATAAATATTGTGAAGCTGACCGCCGAGCAGAAAAATCTGAACTGAGGGGTTGACTCACAGAAAGCTAGGACAGGCGTGTTTTAACTAGTTCATGGTTGCCAAAAGTTTCACATTTTTTAAAGGGTATGTTGTTTCATATCTGCATCACAATTTAGCTCCTTTAGAAACCTACAGACGCCTCTGGGTTGATAATAAAAGTTATGTTGCACATATGCTACACTATGCACTAAAGGGTTAAAATATAGCACTATAACACCGTGTTATTTTCCAATTCTTCTCAAATAAAGCTGATTTTTTTGTTCCCTTGTATCGAAACACTTAAATAAAAAGTATTAGCGCTCAGTGAAAGTGTTAGTGGGACCGTAGTATGGTATTTTATTTCGCTGCCACATCAGTCCATCTCTATATGAATATTATTCTTATTCCTCAAAGGCCATTCCGTACTTTCAGGACTGAACTTAGGAGGGAGTTCATTTCATTCGGAAGACGACTTACTGTACTTCTGGTGGCCTCGACATCTAAGCCGAAACAACAATCCTTTTTAAGTATAATAGTGATGACAAAGTTAATGGATAGTAATTTCGTTCCCGGTCTCGTGTTTTTATCTACTTTCAAAGAAGAAATAGCAGATGTACATTTTAACTGGATCGGCAAAATAAACATTGTGAGAAGGACTCTTCTACTTTAATGCATGAATATTTAATCCTCCTCTCTGCTCAGAAACAGAAATCTCTCCCGTCAAGCTGCCAGTTCACATTTCTCGCTTTTCAGTAAAACCAAGGGAATAGAAAGTCTGACTCAATGAGTCACAGGGTTGTGAATGTGCCCGCGAGTATAATATATCAAACAGATCCATAAAGCGACCGCAGATTTTTTTTAGAAAGGTCGTTAACCTTCGGGAATCTGATCATAACATTCACGGTTACGTTCATTGTAATCTTCCATAGTGATATTTTACATCCGACAGTAAATATTCGTAACTAACATCGTCCCATTAATAAATATTTTTACAAAAGGCTGGTAAATTTACGATTTATTGACTTAGACTATTCATAAATAATTTCTCTCAAATGCCAAAATAGTCCAAAACGTTCATCAAGATTTTACTTTATGCCTACGGCAGTATTTTCAAACATTCTCACTTCCATAAGCATTCAAATATTCTCAAATATATCTTATTAATAATTTATTATTATATTCCGAACATATTTGTCTAAGCAGCAGACCTCAAAAGAATCTAAACTTAAAAAATACGACATTCCTCCGCAGGATCGCCTCAAGTATAACAAACCGGGAAACTTTCCGTACTGGTATTTATATATTTCCACAGATCATAGATAGATATCAAGCGGGCAGCAAAAGATAGTAAACTTTAATCAAAGAGTCAGTGTCACTTTGAATATTAATTGCGTTACGTTTGTTGATTTTGTTGTAAATCATTTCGGAAATGAGACTTAAGTAATAATCGGGTTCAACGTCAAGGATCTTAATTATGGTCCAGTTTACATTCCGTTTATTTAAATACATGTGTTTAGTAATTACAGTATGTTTACCGGTAGGTAAATTATAATTAGATGTGTGTCCTTTAATCCTAGTCTTTAGAGCCCGTTTTGTCCGGCCAATATAAACTGAATTACAATCACTAATTTTGTCGATCACAAAATGAGTATCTTCAGGTAGCAACTCTGTCTTTTCCGTTCTTGATAAAAGGCTACAGAGAATTAGTGGGTCTATAAATATAAAACATATTGTAGGGAAGTAATAATTCGGGAAATGTTTATGTGTAATCCTGTGCAGTACGGAAAAATGATCTTGATCTTCGGAACATGGCTATCACTGGGTTTGGCAATGTAGGAATGTAAAAGATGTTTGAGTCTATGTGTAATGTTGAATTTAATACAATAATATGGATAACAATTTGTATATGAGAATATTGGAGACAATGGTCGAGTTCTGAGAATGAAAGGAGCAGTTGGATAGTAGCTTCCTTTTGGTTCTTGGGATAATTTGAGAAATAATGAAGGACTTGTCCAGAAAATGTTGTTTTTATACTAATTGGTCAAGTGTTTGGAATTTTTAATTATGACAGTAGAACGTCAAGAAAATTAAGACAATTGTCAACTTCTCATTCAACCGTGAAACATAACTGTTAAAAATTCGTACCACATTTTTAATTTAAATGGTGGGAAAGATATGATATATTTTAATTATTTTATTACATAATATATAATGATAAACTAATAATTATACTATAAATGTAAACAAAAATTGCAAACATAAATAACATTATATAATTCCGCAATAATAATTATAGTTGTGTCTTATGAAGATGAGAAAGAGAAAAACATGTATCAAGTTTCTCTCTTGGATTAAAATCATTTTTATTGAACGTAATAAACGTAGATATATTTTAATTTTATATTTTTTCCGTTTTGTGAATTGAATACTTCTCGGATAATGTACCGTAAAATTTAACAACTTTGGCATAATATGACGGAAAAGATAATTTATGATATATGGAACGGAATGGAGGAACACTCGCTATAATTGAAAATGCAGATCCAATAAACTGAACAGTGTTGAAACCCACGCATGTCCTCAAAGCCATGTATTACCGCAGCTCGTGGCTAAAATTACCAGGCATTGGTTCAAAAGCTAGTTCATTAATAACGCAGAACATTTGATGTTAAGAGTTATCAAAATATTTATTGTGGACAGACAATTTGAGAGGTGTTTATATTCCCTCTTCATTAGTCTCACCCATTGTCCAGAGGGCTCATTACAAACTCAAACTAATTCCAGATTACAAAATTCATTATAATCCTTCAGTTTGTTGGTGAATGAATATTTATTATATAACGGATAATAATAACTTCCCCAGTATAAATCAGACAAGTAATTGAATACCGTAATATATATATCGTTAGAGAAATTCATTAAGTTCCCAGACCTGTGTGTGTGTTCTCTTTTTCAGAAACTCTACCCTCGACCAACGGTAATGAGATGTGTGTTTAGACCGGAAATGTATAAGTTAATCCATGGTATTGCCACTCCCCTCTTAAAGCATAGAAAAGGGATTAAAAGAAGGGATGCGGGAAGGCAAAAAGCACAGTACTATATATATATATATATTCTAGATTGAAATGACTAACGCATTATGCAATTTCTATATGTGTTTACGTCTGCATGAAAAGAATTCATTTAAATTTATGTGAAATGTAATAAAGGTTTGTCACTATTAAAAGTTTTTTTCCTGCTATTATCTTATATTTATTTTTATATTTCATTTATTATATTTGTTACATGTGTAATATTCTCTTAAAAAGTTCCATGATATATATATACATATATATATATATATATATATATATTGTAATACTAATTAGAGACTATTAATTGTTTTAATATAATTGGATTGTTAGCGGTACATTTCTTGAAAGCAACAATCACTACTCTTTGTTGGCAATAGTTGTTGAAAACCGCGCGCTCGCACGGAAGTCAGTCTGGCGAAAGTTTTGAGAGAGAGAGAGGAAGTCCACCGAACGTTTCGAGAGGGAGAGAGAGAGGAGGCTGACGTAAAAAGTACGAATAGCGTGGTCCAGGAAATTCAACTGCGAGATCTATTAAACTCTATAAAACACAAGTAAATAGATCTTGACGGAGAGACTCATGATATGAAATCGCAAAGTGAAAGCAAAAGGTTTGCACCACACAGATGCAAAATAACATTTCGCATAAAGGCATCGAGGAGACATACGTTCGAGGGCTGACCGAGGGAGCGGCTGATCCTAAAATTCCAGGTGGAATAACAACGAGAACTACGACCGTGTTTATTAAAATGATGTGTATAATTAGTGAATAACGGCCTTTTTAGTGAGTTGTGACCTCTAGCTCCAAGAATCAGATCTGGTACCAGAAAGACTTTCATGAGTACAAGAACAATTATTTAAAGTCTGTAAACGAGGATTAAAGATATAGGTCAGATTTCTTAATCTTGTTTAGTTTTCGTTTTCTTTATTGTGTTTAGAATTTCTATTCCGTTCATTTCAATTTTGATTTGTTAATTAGTTTATTAAATTTGTTTGCTCTTACTATCAAGCCCAGTAAAGACCCTGAGGAAAAGAGTAATTAGATGTAATTGTTGTAAAATTATAAAGTAGTATTTTCCTAGAAAGCCAAAAATAAAAATAAAAAATATAAAAATTTGGTTTGTAAATTTGAGAAAATTAAATGTGCAAAGTGAGGCTGATAATTTGTATCTTTGAAGAATAAAATTTGTTTTTTCTAATTAATTAAATTTTTTAATTAAAGCGTTCCAGTTCATCATCACATTTTGGCGCCAAACGTGGGGCAAATTTAATTCATTTAATCATTCCTAGACATTCCTATATATATGTATATAAAGAAAATTAAAATAAATAAATGCTATAAACGATAACTGTAAGTTTGTAAACCTGTTACCATTTCTTACAAATCTACTCTTAAGTGAGCTTATTAACGTTAATGAGGAGCGAATCTTATCTTGCTGTTCGGAGAAACCCTCAAGATCACAGAGTTGGTTCTACAAAATTCCTAGATGTTAGGTCAAATCCCTGTCATTCAGTCTAGCTATTTCGTTGGTGTAAAATGAACCAGTTTTCTAAAACTTTGTGAATATATCAACATTGTAGTTGTGTGTGGTGCTAATTTCTTATAATAAATTGGTACGTTGTTCATTTTTGTTTACTTTAGCGTGTCTACTTTGTGTAATTAGTCCATATATTACTCATTTGTACATATCTCCTCTTTAGGATAATACCTGAAGAAGCTACGTACATCTGAACGTCGTAGCGCTATAAATAAAATATAATAATAAAAACTGATTTACTAAATTAAAATAATGTCATGTGGCTTAAATCTTATTTTCCCCTTTGAGAGTAGTTTACTTGATTGTAAATGCTGTTGCAGAGTTTAATACACTTTTTTTATGTATATAAGTGTACATAATTTATTAAATTCAATTAATTTTCTCATGTGGAAATGAAGCTTTCATTCAACGAATTTGTTTTTATCGAAGTTGACAGCGCAGAGAGTTTATAAACGTGTGGACGGAATTGAGAAAAAAAAAACATCTTTATCTTAGCACAGATATCAATGTCACCGTGTTTGATAATCATTACTTTCATATTTTCAGCTGGCAGTACTTTATCGTCCTAAGGAAATATAGTACGAATATCCCTGTTTCGTGCCGCGTTTCCCGACTATCGGCTGAGAAGACAGAAGTTTATTTCTTCTGTTAGCCGAATAGTTGAGGAAACAATATTTAAAAATTATATATCCATAGATACCACAATAATGGGTGCTTGAAAATGGATAAAACGTCGTAATGGACAAAGAAGTCTAATATGTATTATTCTAAACAATCTAGGATACTATAGGTATTTTAATCTTGATAACAAGTGCTGGTGTCGGACGGAAAAATTTCTTACGCTTACAAACACTAGCGTTTATCCAAATATTATATGTGTGCTCATTTATATCCCACATTAATTTTACATTGATTTGCTGTTCTTAACTAGAATATACCGATTCTAGACTACAGCAAAATTTTATTTCATATATATTCATAATTTTATTTTTACCAATTGACATCGTTAACAGCTACTATTTTTAATCAATCATGGAAAATAGCGAATTGGAAACAACAAATAGAGCAACACACTGAGGATATTTAAACTGTTCATTTCCACGGCGCTACGTACGCTCTGACTGCCAGAGAAACCAACATCAACGTTGAGCAAAAAACAAAGGAACCGCAGGAGCCGCAAAATGAAACACGGCCAACTGTGAGCAATAACGTATAAACAGCTTCATTCCAACGGAATAGTCGCAAAACCAACACGTCCTGAATTCATATGTGTGGGGAAAAAAGCAACTATGGTTTGATTACAAAAAAACGGGTGATAATTTACTGTTCAAATTATTATGCTTACAAAGACATGTTGTTGTCAGAATTCTTTAATTTTGAACAAGTCAAAATATATAACAAAATCTTTCAACCACATATGTCCATAATCATCTTAAAAACAAGCATACGTACACATGTTACAATATTTTACAATAATTACCATAGATATAAGAGACGTTACACATTTCTCCTACAACAGTTTTCACGAACTACGGAAATCACATCCGTCAAATGAATGTGCGTTTGAATAACAAGGTATTATATACAGTAACTACGCGAGTCAACATTGTTAAAAAAAATTATATACTAGCTGGGTGCCCTTCAACGAATATATCGGCCATTTTAACATGTTTGAAAATTTCCATCCCCGTCCACCCTTACCCTGTGGATTAAACAGAAAGTTGAATGTCATAATTAAACTCAGCGGCATCCAATAGCCCCGGATTTTACTTGAATCGCGGTTGTTTTCAAGTTATTTTCTTGTAACGCCGTTCCACCCCCACCCCTAAGCGTGCTCCCCTCCAATGCCGAAAGGCGTTGAAATGTTACACAAAAAATATCTGTAGAAATACTATCACTATCATTGACGCCCGACTAATATTTATTGAACGCAAATATCGGCCCTTCAACATGTTTGAAAATTTCCACCCCCATTCATCCCCGTCCCAGGATCCAAACTATAAGTTTAATGTCATAATTAAACTCTGCGGCATCCAATAGCCCCGGATTTTACTTGAATCGCGGTTGTTTTCAAGTTATTTTCTTGTAACGCCGTTCCACCCCCACCCCTAAGCGTGCTCCCCTCCAATGCCGAAAGGCGTTGAAATGTTACACAAAAAATATCTGTAGAAATACTATCACTATCATTGACGCACGACTAATATTTATTGAACGCAAATATCGGCCCTTCAACATGTTTGAAAATTTCCACCCCCATTCATCCCCGTCCCAGGATCCAAACTATAAGTTTAATGTCATAATTAAACTCTGCGGCATCCAATAGCCCCGGATTTTACTTGAATCGCGGTTGTTTTCAAGTTATTTTCTTGTAATGCTGTTCCACACCAACCCCTAAGTGTGCTCCCCTCCAATTCCGAAAGATGTTGAAATTATACAGAAACAATACTCGTAGAAATACTATCAATATCATTGACCCCCGACAAATATTTATTGAACGCAAATATCGACCGTTTAACATGATTGAAAATTTCCACCCCCGTTCATCCCCGTCCCAGGGTCCAAACTGTAAGTTGAATATCATAATTAAACTCGGTGACGTCCATAACCCCGGATTCGACTCCAATCTCGGTTGTATTCACGTTATTATTTTATTTTAGTGCCCCTCCACACTTATACTAGTGGTCCTCCCTTCCAATTCCCAAAGGGGTTTATATTGAATACAGAAAGCATCGGTAGAAATACTGTCAATCTCTATGACCCCAAAAAATATTCATCCCACGCAAATATCGGGCTTATTAGCATGTTTGAATATTTCCACCTCATCTCCTGATGGTGGTAGACGTGTCTCACCCCGAAAGTACCCGAAAGTGTCTGTTACCTGGTCACAAAGAACAAGTGTAAGAAAATTTGATGAAATTTTCTCCACGGGTGAGGATTTGTATGCGGAACACACATACAGACAAACATACAAATATACAAACAAATACTCTGCTTGGTCTATTAGATAGATTGTATGGTATAAATATTTTAAATTTTCCAAAAACAATCATCAACGTACATGTTTATGTAAAATTATTATTAAGATTGACACTTGTTAATAACCCTATAATACTTTGTATAATATAATAGTAAAATAGCAATGATCATTTTAAAAACAGTATTTATCAGAAAATAAGTAACAATGTTTACATATTTATAATTAGAAATAATTTTCCATCTACGTATATTTCTTTTATATTTAGACAATACAAAGAAATATATTTTCAATATTATTAGATTTATAATATAATACTCGTACAGACAATATTAATCTGATATGTAGCATTGGTCAACGAGTTTCAAATTTAAAAAAAATTATAACAAACATTTTCTATGGAAAACGTATCAATTAACATACTAATATGATGTACATGTCTTATAAAACCTATTTTGGATTGAAAATTTTTAATAGCTTTATCATACTTTATATCATAAACGTTATCAATATTCCCAATGAACAATAACTTAATACATGGACATTCATAAGTTTTTCAACATTGTAATTAGTCACATTTTTTGTTCACCTGGGGGACACCAAAAACAGTAGAATTCGGCACTTATATGTCACATTATTGATGTTTTGCGCACCACCCCTAGGGCTCACACGTATACACTCACACATATACACACACAAACGAATACGGAACATTTTGTAATTAAAATTCTGAAAACATACAAACTTAATGATACTCAGCTATATGGTGACAGAATTTTCACCGAGAGGAAAATTTAATCGCATTCAGTAATGTATTGCAAGCGTAAATTTTAGTTGAGTAATTTGGGCAGAATGATTAAATAAACTTCGCGCGACTATTTATAAACCGGAGTTAAACGCTCGAATTAGTTTGAATCAATATGGCGCAGTTACAGGTTATCCGACGAATATAATCGCGAGTTCTGATTTATTCAACACTATATATGAGATATATATATCCTAAAAGCGTAAAAATCTACACATATATTGACCAAAATTCAATCCGATTTTTGCTTCAAAAGTAAATTCGTTTAAATATAGAAAATGATATAATTTATTTTTTCCGCTTTGATGCCTAATTGGAAGTATCATGCAGGTCATTATTTATATAATACTATTCCTCCAGGGACATTCTGATTAAAGTAAATGTTTAAACTACATCTGTAGCTAAAAAATAAATTTTTCATGTACTGTACAGCTTAAAAAAGAGGATCTATAAGAAATAAACGATCTAGTAAAATTCATATATAAAAAATAAATTCCTTTTATTTAAACATTTCTTGGATGTGTATATGGTGAAAGTATTTATTCGACGCCAATGTTGTAACCTAGCGATATTATTAATGTATTGATGCATATTTTTATAGTTTTCTGTTACAGTATAGAAGATATAAATATTTGTTTTCCAATAATTATTTCTTTCATAAATTAGGGAAATGTCAAAAATATCTTACACGTTAATCAGATAAAGGACGCTTTCCGTTAAGTTGTTATCCGATTCAATCTGTCTGGAAATATCCCTTTATCGTTTATTCCCCATAATACAATTTACTTTTCTTTTTAACTTCTTTTCTTCTCTTAATTAAAATTTTGCTAAATTTATTACTAAAATATTTTAATTATAATTTTAAGCACTATTTTTATTATTACAGGTAAGCCAAAACCGGGTCTGCGTTAATTTTATGAAAGATTTAATGGTATAACGTTAGAAATAAGTTTTTCCCATATTATTATATCCAGAATGGAATCTTACTGCGTTCTCTGAATCAAAAACTTCTTCTTCTAATCCGACCCCCGAGCGTTGTGTTTAAACCATATTAGTGTCAGTAGCTCAAAGCTCTGAGCCCTCTACCGCAGAAAGCCGTGAAATGGGATTCTCGTGCTAAGGTGTAAAGATCGCATTTCCCTACGACTCTGAAGTTGGCAAATATTAAGCTATCTGTTCACAAGAAAAACACAACAGTAAAATGAGGGGTTAAATTCATTTCGTCCAGAAAATTAATTACGACTATTTTGGGGCACAGGTCTGTTAACATATAATTATTTGCGTTGTTATCAACTGAACACAGGGCTGCCTTTCAATACTGCGGCTATCATTCTTGAGATTGACTCCACGGGATGCTGAAAGGAATTGCAAGAAATCTGACACTTTGCCTGTTGAATAGCACCTTCCAGTTGGGTTAAATTTAAAGCTGAGGATGGATATTTCATCACAAATACTCAATTGTATTAAGAAATTGTAATCTTCGTTCCTACCTAGACTAGGTACAGTCTCCTTCATGTTCCTGAACCCACTCATGTACAATACGAACACCGAGGCATGGCGCAAATTCTTGTTCAAAGTATCCATCTCCATTGTTATACGACGTCAATATAATGGTCCGAACTTGATCAGCAACGATGTAAACTGTTCTATTCAGACGTGGTTCAACACGAATTACAGAGCCCAAATCATGCCAGTTAAACATGCCTCAAATCATAAGACTACTTCCACCAGATTCATTCTTTAATGCAGCAAGTAAACGATTACAAGACCAACTTAATCTACTGCAGGAATGGATAGATAAATGGGGAATAAAATTAACCACTTAGAACCAGTACAGGTAACATTTACTATTTGGAAACAACAATGCCAACAACTTCCGGTATCGACACAAGTGAAATATCTTGGAATGCATCTCGACTCGAAACTAAGTTGGAAGCTACATACATATAGAAAAAAAAGGAACAAATGGACGTACGCCTTCGTGAGCTGTACTGGCTGAATGGTCGAAGGTCAAATCTATCTCTAGAAAACGAAAAAATTATATATTGTAATTATATAATATATTGTAGTAATTGGTAATTAAGACATTGTTCTAATTGAAAAGTTGAATTGTAGAGGACTCATTATTAGTGGATATAGAGCGGACGCCGCAACAAACCGGCAAGGCAAAGAAAACATTGTTGATGAGTCGAGAAGGTTCTACGCGCTCAAAAACGTACGAGACGAACGAAGTGAGGAAATGTGCAGTCGGGCAGTAGGCAGCGAGGAGAAAAGACCAAAATTCCAAGTCATGAAAATTTGAACAGATAACAGTCGGGCAGCAGACAGCGAATAGAACGGACGAAAAGAACTCATTGAAAGTTTTACAGTGGGGCAGTCAGAACGAAAGAATGTAGCCCAGTCACAAACATGCTTTCAAATATTAAAAAGTAAAGCAATCTTCAGTCGGGAAAGAGACAGAGCAACTAGTGTGTATTCGGTGGTCGAGCGTAGATTCATCATGCTGGCCATAGACAAACCAATGAAGTCCATTGTCAACTAAAGTCACGAGATTCACAAATCCAGGTTGCAGTAAAGCATCGAGAACCAACCAATTTGTGTTAAACCAACTAACAAACTACACCAATTAGAGCCTGTGAACATTTAGAGTCTGTGAGAACTTACAATCAGTGATGTCCCCAAAATTGTGCACGAAAAACTAAAAATGAGACCTGGGCGGCCGTAAGTAGAGAAAAACTTTAAAATCATTTGTAAACCGTGTTTAAAAGATAAAAGTCAGATCGTTCTTTAATTATTTAATTATCGAGAAAATGAGATCGTTAATTCTTGATAAAATTAAAATTGTTTAAATTCAATCTTAAGTATTATTTCTTCCGCAACAAATTTCGTCTATGTTCAGACGCATTGATTTCCATAAAAAGTAAATGTAATTTTGATTATATAAATTCTGCCATCTATCAAACCCAGTTCAAGACCCTGAGATCCCAAATATTTTGTATATTTTATACCTGTTTTAAAATTGTTAATAAATCTTGATTAATAGTTTTCACTTAAGTTCTTTCATTTATAAACGCCACATTCATATGATATTTTAAATTATTACAATATATATATAATATATAACACAGTGAACAAAAAGTAAGGTGAATTTATTTATAAACTATAAATTCTTTATTTATTCTTCCAAATGAATTTCATCCCCTTCAAAGTGATGAAACACACTTTTTCCAACGCTTTTTACAGTCCTCGAAACAGTCGGAATAGTCTTTTTCCGGTATAGTCTTCAAGACCTTCGTCGATTCGGTTTTTATCTCCTCAATCGTGTCAAAACGGCGTCCCCGCAGGGAGCCAAATCAGGCGAATACGGTGGTTGAGGAACGATATGAGTCGAGTTTTGGGCAAAAAAGTCGCTAAGAACCAATGCAGTATGACATGGTGCATTATCGTGATGAAGGAACCTAGTTGTCCGCCCGTAATTCCGACCGTTTCAGACGAATAGCTTCACGCAAACGACGCATAACGCTCAAATAATATTCTTTGTTGACAGGTTGGCCCGGCGGAAGGAATTCATAGTGCACCACACCACGATAATCAAAGAAAACTGTCAACATGACCTCGATTTTCGATCGACTTTGCGGTGTTCTATTCGGTCTTGCTTCACCTTTTGCACGATGTTCGCTGGATTTGTCGGTGGTTTCAGGGTCGTATGCGTAAATCCAAGTCTCGTCTCCAGTAATGATGCATTTCAAGTGGTCCTGATAGTCAGACAGCAAAGTTTCACACACATAACGTGACGCTTTTTTTCCAAAAAATTGAGCGATTTTGGCACCAATCGAGACTTGACGCGTTTGAGACACAAAACATTCTTAAAAATGGTTTGGGCTGAGCCAAATGATATTACAACACTATCAGCGAGATCTCTAATTGTCCACTGACTATTTTCAAGCACCAAATCTTTGATTATTTGGACTTGGCCCTCGTCGGTAGACGTTGATGGTCGTCCAGAGCGCGGCTCGTCTTCAACGAGTTCTCGGCCCTCTTTGAACTCGTTGTGAACGTTTTCTGTGTCATAGTTTGATCATCAAAGGCCTTCCGTAACATTTTCAACGTGTCTGCATAAGAATATTCGTTCCGCAAACAAAATTTGATGCAAGTTCTTTGCTCAACAAAATCACCCATTGCAAAAATCGAAAAATTCACTTTTGGTTGTTTACAAAAACACGTGTAACTCGGAGATAATTAAACCTTTTAACAAACAGACGCTTGGAAAATATTATAGACAGTCCTACCAACCTAGGAAAAGAAATTACTTGCTTCCTAATACCCGGGAGTTTTAAATGACAATTTCTCCTTACTTTTTGATCACAAAGGTATATATAATATCTATATATATAATATAGATATATAATTATATATGATGAAACCGATTTCTACCTTCGACATTGAATTAAAGGTGTGTGGGAGCAAATACACATACAAACCCTGTAATACACCCACTGCTGGAACACAGAATCAACAGAAGACTGAAGAAATTGACCTGAAAATGTGGTAACCGGAGACAAATCATTGGAGAGGACCTCATCAGGACAGTAATGAATGCAATTATGTAAATGAATTCTAAGCCAACAAAAAAGCTCAGAGAATGTGATTCTGGTTTCTATTAAATAAAATGAATAAATAAAAAATTCCCACCAAATTATCACTCTGCCATCTTCATGATGTAAATGGAAACGTGGACCACGTGATTTTTGCCAATACTCGTCTGTCCAATCCTTGCGTTCCCTTGAGAAAGAGAATACCTCTTGGTAATTGGATACAAGAATGGTGTACTAACAGGACTTCAGCTTTCATATCGCATTTGAGAGAATCGCTGATTATGATCAGTATTCATTTGATGTACTGTTGTCCTCTGTTGTTCTGCACCAGTCTTGCCACATCGTGTTCTGTTTGAGATCAGACTCGTCAGGGACTAGTCTTTAACACTTTAACGACAATTTCTCTTGAACGAATCTTGCTGTTTCGTTGATATTCGCTCCATGGCTCCATCAACTATCCCACGTTTAAAGGTTCGCTTCGTCTTGCCATATCAAAATAAATCACTTCTACTGCAGTGGTAAACAACCTACGTCCGTTTTAATACCAGTCTTAGCCTCTAGCGACCTCAGTACATTACAATATCTAATTTTCCTAAAAACGGCAGGTGGTCATACTAGTCTGGATAATCAGTATAAAATCGCACACAACGCTTTGTGACCTTTCAAAGACCATTCACAGTGTCGTGGCGTTTATAAAAATGATGTCATCCATTTCATCGCGGAATGCCCAAAATACGAGGTACGAAGAATACAGCTTCGTGTCATTCTAGGCGAGGACGACATCGGACATAACATTTAAAAATTGCCCGAGACACGACCCCGACTTCATCTCTCCATCATTTTATACATTCCTGCAATAATCTGGTGATAAAACATAAACTAAAGAATATTTTGATTTTCCGTGTATTATTTGAGACATAAACTAATATCATTACGTTCCATAAGTTGTAAATATAAACTTTTCTAATATCAATAATTAAAGATAAAAATGTTTTGTAAGTAAATTAAATGTATGGCACTAACTAATGTAAATAACGATAAGCGGTGTTTGTAGTCTTCGGAATAATAAAGTAAAAATCTAACCCGAGGACCTTGTGTTCATGGCCAAGTACACAACGTGTTCCTCGGCGGTAGTATAGAGTGCTAACGTGTTGTGAACAAGTAATACTACATGTTGTATTTCCTCCAGCATAATATCAAAAAATCGTGAAGATACTTGATTCACACTCCTATTGATGTAAACAAACAATATAAAACATGGCGGAGTTCTATTAACAATAGAATACATTCAAGAAGTAAAAGAAGCTACACTGCTTTAAAATAATATACAATTGACACTCTAAATTCGTATATAATTCGTGTATAATTTCAACCCCTTTCGGGAATGGGAGGGGAGCTCATCTTAGGGGTGGGGGTGGAATGGCATTACATAAAAATAACGCAAAAACAATCGAGATTGGAGTGAACCCTGGGTTATGGATGTCAATTAGTTTAATTATAACATTCGACTAACCGTTAAACTCCTCCAAGGAGGCGTTGGCGGGGATGTAAAATTTCAAACATGTTAAACGGTCTATATTTGCGTAGAATAAATTATTGTCGGGGTTAATTAGATTGTTAGTATTTCTACCGATGTTGTGTGTCAAAAAATTTCAACCTCTTTCGCTATTAGAGGGGAGCACGCTTAGGGGTTGGGGTGGATGGGCGTGGGACTATTCAAACATGCTAAAACAAATGTAGCCGGACGACTTTTGTAATAAATATTGTTTGGTTAACCCACAGAAGCGGGGTGGACATTTTTGAACATGGACAAACGGCGATGTATTCGTCGAATGAAACTATTTCAGAGTCAATGAGTTCAACCCCCTTTGGAACGGGTGGTGAACAAATTTAGGGGTAGGGATCGAGCTGCGTTACATAAAAATAACGCAACACTACTTAGATTGGATTCAAATCGGGGGTTATGGATAAATTTCATCTCTGGCAACGCCGGGCACCCAGCTTGTAGATTTTATAAAAATACTCGTCATTCTCATAAAGGATTTAAAAAAATTAAATATAAGCGGTGTAATGTTTTAATTTGCCGGCCTGCTGTGGTGTTGTGGCCAGCGTAATTGCCTCACATCACAGAGGTTCCAGGTTCGAATCCCGATATGGGCGTGGAAGTTTGTGGCCGTCCTGGGGTTAAGGCTGTGGGAGAATCGATACTGTGACCGGATGTGTCACACCTAAATCCAGTCATGTCAGATGACAGTTTGTCCGTCGTCTAAAGTAGTAAATGCATATAATTTAGTAAGTTAATTGCAATATGCCTGAAATCACAAATTTTAGTAAAAACATTAATTTATTTATGTATTTTGTACCACCTGGTACCAAAATAAGTAGACCAATTGCTAAATGCTATAAATTACTGGCTGGGGTCCAAAATTAGTTCCATGTCGAAAGACCATGTTCAACACAAAGTGCTTTGTCAGTCTACAATGTAAAGAAAGATTTTAATATAATTTCCTGGACACAATACACGCATTAGTTTGAACAGTAGAAAATTTGCGCAGTTTTCGTACACAATTGTCAGATTAATGCCCGTTTGACACTTCAACGCATTTCACCTGTCCGTAAATTAGGATAGATGAATAAATTACGTTCCAAAGTGAACATGATCGTGAAACATATAGCTTCTTGAAATAATTATAAGTGATGGTAAAAGCGAATATTTTTGTTTTGATAATACTAAATAGCAAGCAGCGTTTAAAGTCCACATTTCGTGATAATTTACGACTTTGAAATACGCGTGGATCTACTGAATCACTACGAAATTCCTAAATATTCTTTATAAATTTTTGTGCAAAGAAATTATACTAATTTTTTTTCCTTTCCAAATATTTTAAAATTACATTCCGAATTCCTCAAGTGTTTAGAAAGCAACTTGCTAGTACCAACAAACTAACCTGCAGTGAGTACTGTAAGTTTATGAGATCACATCACAGAAAAAAAGTAGTCACTTCACTTCCATTCCGTCCATTGTGACTGCTGAATATACCTTCATCGTGTATACTTCAGATTACATCAAAATTTATTACCCACTAGGGGATGCTTAACAGAGAATGTGGAACATATTCAACAGCTCGCCCGTCAGCGAGGAAATATTAAATATTTATCTTTAGCATGGCGTAAATTTTTCATTCTATAGCACATTAACTTCTCCAACCATGTTACGTTATTTAATTGTAATATTTAGTAATTAACATACAAATTACAATATTATAAATAAAAGATTATTTACATATTTATAAATGAATTATTATGTCCATATTAATTTCAATTTATTTATTTACAACTTATTATAAATTAAAATTATTAACGTGGATTTTTATTTAAAATTTTATTTTATTTGAGGTAAGTGCCAGCCACCGTTTTGAAATGCAAAATATTAACCCTTGAGTAGCTGCGTAGGGGGTACAGCATCCCCAGCTTATTTCTAAGCCGTGCAAAACTATTTTTATACTCTCGGGTCCCTGGATACCTTTCACTCGTATATTCGCCTCTGTCCTAGAAAAGAAAATCTCTAATACCAAAAGGCGTTACTGAAATAGCAAGCATTATTTACGTTTGGGGACTAGCAGCATCCTTGCGTTAGTTTCCTCTTACTGTTATTTTTGTGGTTTGCTATTGTGGACGTTTTTCTTTATGCGTTTTATAGGTATAAAATTTTTAATATTTGTAGTTGTTAATCTGAAATTAATTGAATTCGTAAATTGATGGAAGAAGTCTGTGATTACGGAAAAAAATACTGGATATTTATGACGAAATAATTCACTGTATTTACAGTGAAACAAGGACGGAGATAATTAAACGTCTGGCATTTAATATTAAGCAAGTGACCATTACATCGTAAAAGGAAAGGAAATACGATACAACAAAAATAACTTCTCCCCGAGACAAGAGAATTTAATTAGGTCAGTCGTGAACCTGATCTAAAAGGTGCTGAAAAGAATCCGAAATCACCTATTCAGTGTTTCTTCTCGACTATAGATGGAATTACAATAAGATATGTTACATCATTCACTACTATTTAAATCGACACTGTTGCAGGAAATTTTTTATGAAGAGTCGCAATATGTGTATAAAAAAGTATGTATTGTTAATAAAAGTAATAATACTTCCTATAATAAATTACGACAACTCTGTGATATTGGAAAATTATTTATGGGAACTATATGCGATTAAAGAACGAATCACAGGACTTCTGAAGGGTTAACACAATATCAGGCCACAAAATTCGCGGTTTTAGAGCAACGTCATTGGATTCAATTTTACAATAAATACAATTAAAGTAAAACCTCGGGTTTTCTTACACAAACTCGGCATTGTTTGGGGAATATTTGCCAAGCTTTCAAGAAGTTACCAAAAGCTTCGATGATCTTACCTTCTCCAAGTTTCTGCCACTATTTCCCCTAAAGAACTACGCTTTTGTCCTACTTTTGTCCGTACTCTGCGACGTGTTACTATAACTGAAAGAATAACTATGTGTCAACACGTCCAAGAAGAAGTCTCTCGAGAGTTTTTTATATTAGCTTTTTTATATCGTTCCCCACCTGGGAAAAACGTCACCCCCTTTACCAGACGGTAAAGTTGTTTTGACTCAATTCAGAGTAAGTCCAAAACCGTAAGCAATTTTCGCTGTGTCTGAACACCCTTTTATTATTAAAGGAAATAATTATTTTGAAAGTCTGGAGGATTTACGATTGGGAGCACTTTAAATCAGCTTTCATGTATTTTTCTTCGGCGAAATTATAAAGAGGATACTCAATTATTCAACATAAAGAACAAGAATGTTTATTTTTATATTATTTTGATCCAATATAACTAATATGTCTTTATCTATGACCAACGTTTATCATCCCTTGTTGCGGTCAGAACCTCAATGGCAGCTTAATATGCGCAAAACGTAAATCAAATTAATATTATACAACAATATATATTGTTCTCGAAACTTATTTTAATTATGAGTCGTTGCAACGTTCCCAAAAATACTAAGTACATGACTCGAATTTTCAAATAAAATATTTTAACGGTTCGCTATTTCATTTAATACAATAAGTTCAATGTTAGTTCATCTTTGACACTATACTTTCTCTTAGATACAGTTTTCATTGATTTATTTTTTTATTGCAATAGCCACGTTGGTACATTTAAACCCTAGTATTTCATTACCATTTTAATTAATTCATCTACAATGATATACCAATGTGAATGAAATATTTCATTATAATACACTGAAATACCGGGTATTTTCTGGAATTATCTTTTTTTTTGAGCCTAGTGTTTACCAAAATAAAATAATTAGAATCATTTGAACATTTGTGTTCTCTATCTTAATAAAAGTCCATCAAATACCCATGGTTTGGAATTATTCTTTTACATTGTCAGATTTTTATTCAATTCGTTGTGATTATTTTTAATTATTATAGTAATTACTGAAACACCAATTTCAGTTGTTCCGTACATACTTTCGACCGATAATGCATTTTTTTAACACCTAAAAGGTACATTGAATTTTATTGCAACAATACCAACAAGCATACGGCCGATTATCTTCTGAAATATACACCTTGAGTATAGCAGGATATAATTGTATTATTAGAGTCACTAATATGGCGCGAAAATTAACTTACATTTCGCAAGGATCGTAAAGTATTTCGTATTGTTTTTCATTATCATTCGAATGAGTGTTACTGAATAAAATTATACTTTTTATTCAATGAAAATGTTTCTTCTTTATTTTATTACGAAAAAAGGAACTATTTACTTTGTTGTGCAGTAGTCGTAGTGTAGTAACGTATCTCTCGCGTGTGCTGTGACGTCATAATTTCTTGACGGGCACTAATTTAACACAAAATGATCACATTTTCAAATTAAAAATATTTCTACCTTTATGCTAGAGATTTCTCACCTCCCACAGTACTGTTTCTCGTGTTTTTAAGAATATGTGTACCAAGTTTTGTTGCAACCTGTCGACGCGTTTAAATCTGTATATAAATTAACGTAAATACATACATACATACAAATATACATAATTTTTTATTATATAGACTCATAATTTAAAACATCTTTTGTTTTATTTATTACGTAATCTGTTATATGAAACCAATTATTTATTTCATCAACGTGTTTAACGCTCTTCTACTCGAAAATTATACGTCCACATCTTTCACGTATTTGTTTGTTTTCAGAATTCACTTCATTACTTTCGTAAGTTTTTCTTCAAATGTTATTAAACGGTGGAACCTAATTGATGGTTATTCTTGATTACATAACCATCCACTGTTATAATCTTAAAATGAGTAGAACTTTATGTTATAGGTTGACGTGGAGACTGGAAACTGGTCGCTAAAATTTGACGAAACTGAGAACGTTTTCCCGTTCAAGTTAACGCATCTATGGGTAATATGTCTGTACACACAAGTGTCGGCTATCATGGAAAGCATTACTATTATTATAAATTTGTGGAAACTATATTTTGAATTAAAGCGGAATTGAGGTTCCTGATTGAGTTAGGAAATTTCTTCTCTAAATTCATCCCATGAGCTAAGCACTGAGTTCGCTCTAAGTTTGTAGAGCTCGGGTTTAATTTAAGTAACATTGAGCTCGGAGATGTGAAGATACTGCAGAAAGCTCTCAGCATAGAACAAAATACAGCCACTTCTGTCTGCCCTTGTTTTGGTTATATGTGTTGACATCCAAAGTGCCACAGAGAAACAATTAGCTCTAACTCAAGACTTTGATGAAACATTCGATCGATAAAGGCGATGGGAGAATTTAACTTTAAAAGCTCAGGATCATCCTGATTGGAAAAACATGAGCCGAAATGTAAAAACAGGGATTCCAGGTAGTCAGTAATAAGAATTACAGACAAGACTGATTAATGACCAGAAGTAAGTGCCAGAAATCGGCAACACTCAGAAGTTCCTTAAATTGCTACATTTTCTGGATTAATTAATTTTAAAACACACCCACAACAAATAAAGTATAAAGGATAGCGTTATGAATGAACACTAATTTAATTCGCTAACGGTAATTTACACAAAATTGTTTAAATTCTTGAATTATGCATCTGCGTTTAAAACAATTGTATATAATGTGAATTTTTACACATTCAAATAAACTTTACAAATGATAATAAAATATATAATAATTGAAACTGTAAATTAATGGGCTGTGTTATGGACTCGTGAATTTATTGTCTCTGATGATTGTTGAAAGATGAGGACGTAAAATTTTATAATACAAGAAAGTTGAGGACTGGTTTCACATAAGAGATTAAGTCACCAATATTCTAATTAAGGATAATTCAACTTAAATATGTGTTCTAGTAATTACTTTAACAAATCACAATAAATTTAGAATAAGTTGCATGAAAAGATTAAGGAATAACTCCAACCCAGGGATTTGTGCAATTGAGGCACACAATACATTTCACATAGCAAATTAATAATTGTCACGTTCAAAATCTATTTATCATCGTAGTTATAAATTACGTAAATTAATTTTCAAATGTTAATTATTAAAATATGATTCCATGTAGGCAGTTATAAGAATTACAGTCAAGAGCAGTCTTCCAGCTGATTAATAATCATTACTTCAGGACTGAAGAAAATGGCTGAGAACGATATACGAAAATGAAAAAAATAAGTTGAATGCTCAGCCACATTAAAAAGATACATTAAAATATGAATGTGTTAATTGGTGGATACTAAAACGTGCTATGTTATACTTCTATATGAAATATTTCTCAGAGCGACAAATACATAAATCTGAATATCGGTCTCGATACAAAGGCGATTTCTTGCGTGATTGCGCGGCTGAACGCTTTAGAGTTTTTTTTAAAAAAATATCCAGCGGCAAATACGGGATGAAAGGAAAAATTTGTCGCCCGTCTCGCTCAGATACGTAGCAGCACTTGGAAGAGGAGAAGGAGAGAATAAAAGCTGACCTATGTTGCGAGATCGAGCGAATACAATCTTTTGCAACAGCAAAAACGATTCATGGGTCTACAGTCCACAAATATATTACTGGGGCACTCAGACTCAATCTTGAAGTGCTTCCAATGGAAAACGCAAACAATTAACTTCGTAGTCACAACCCCAAAAGATCATAAAGAAAATGTAATTCAATTTTTAGTTACTTTACTTTTTTTAAAAAAAAAATTGTTTGCAAATATATTTTCAAAGATTATCATAGTTTAATCTCGTCTACTACATTAAAAATAATTCAATACATCTTATTTTTAAATTTTAATGTCCTTAAAAATTATCTGATAATCTTAAATGATATTATTTAAGTAGTTACGTTCAAGGAGGTCAGAAAATAAAGAACTTATAATCAAAAATGAGAAATTATAAATTAATGAACACATATTTTGTATCGAATGTAAGTTTCATACGTTTACATTTTTATCTCTGCAATATATGTTAATTTTTTTATTTTTAAAATAATCTGGAGGTACATCAAAACAAATCAGAATGTTTTAGTACCTCCATTTACGTTTAAAGGTCTCCTATGTAATATTCAACTATTTTAAATAACTGAAGAGGTCCTAATCACAGATCGAAACATTATATTTTATACTATATAAATTTGTATGTAGAATTTTTAAATCCTCGTTTTAATATTAAAGAACCAGAAATGAGTTCTTCATGTAATTTTATTTCGTATTAATAAATTCTAAATTTTAAGCTGAATAATAACATAAATTACTATTTTCTACTTTAAACAAAAACATAAACCCGATTTATTACTACACTGGCAACATTCCGCTGGAATGCCATTAAAGAAACTGAAAGTATTAATTTTAAAAAACGGAATTTAAGAATCATCCGCTGGAATTAAAAAATAAATAAATTGTATATTATACTGATGCAGGATAAAATAATGGTTCAAGAGAAGTTACTCTAATATTCTGGCTGCTACAGTTCGAATGTAAATGGATTTTACGCAGATTCAGTGTGTGATTTTGTTATTCTTATACTTACAAAACTAAGGAAATAGATTCAGATGTAAATTTTATTCTTTTATAACATATAATTTATTATTTCATGCGAGCGTATAAAATTCACAATCATTCTTTCACTAATAAATGCGTAATACACAATATAAAAACGAGTTTTATCATATTAAAAAGGATAAAACACGAAGAACAAACAGAAAATATTAATTTATACGAGCAGAAAAACTTTCTAGTAAAATAATTTCAATTTGTCTTTTTTCCACTACAGTATTTCAAATTTAAACCTCGATTTACGAGTTAATTGGTTTCCTTTAAGTTCTTTTTAGAATAATCTTCATACTGACAAGTTTTATCTGAATAAAAGTCGATATTCATCAAAAATATCGATAATTAATTTCTTGGTATACATTCTTTTAACTATCCACCAATCATTTCACGAGGCAAAATTAATCCTAACTACAAATCAAACATTTCAGAGAAATCCAAGAGATGCAATATTTACACTCGCTAATGGACTACTATTTGACTTTTCAAACTGTTTTATTCGCCCATCATATTTGACGAGCTTTCAAAGAATACACAGGAATGTTAATGGAAAATTTTTATAGCATTATATAAAATATATATATCACATGTTTTTGCGGGAATTTATGAAATCCAGCGTTAAAGTGAGGAATGATGTTAACGTACTCTCACAAATAGAGAAGTACATATTAAATCAATTCATTTATTTATCCTTTTCACATACAAAACCAATAGAAGGCAGGATAAAGCATAACTGATTTATCATAGAATCTTTCCATTTAACTGCGGTTTACACAAAGCCACTTATTTCCACCCTTCTCATTAATGAAAGATATTATTTAGCAATTAGCAGTAATAAGGCATTTTCAATTTCAGTTAAACACTGAAATAATAAAGGGGGAATTGGATTAATCTTAGCGGGAGTGAAGTAAAGTGTATCATTCGGATCAACAGGTGGAGGGTCGGGTACTCCAGTCATTTCAAATCTCCTGCATAATATATTGGATATTTTGTAAATAATGATATATATATATATATATATATATATATATATATATATATATTCTGACTATTGAGGAAAGTATTAAGTAAATTAACATCAGCTAATTTTAGTCTGAAAAACAATTTATTAATGTAAAATTAAACAACGTTTCATCGTTTATTTTGTGACCTCATCAGGTTCAATTATATTTTTTGTTATCTGCCAAATGATTCTTAAAAATATTATTCTAATCATTGTAATTTTTTTTTCTTTTTGTAGTTCTAAACAGTAACTGTTTTACATCAATAAATTCTTTTTTCTGACTTAAAATTGGCTGATGTTTATTTATTTATTATTTTGTAAAAATAAATTGAGCAAACTCTTATCTTTACACTGAATTTTCGAAGTCTCATAAATTTTCAATGTAATATTCTTTCTGAGAAGTAGAGTACTAGAACCTCAGTAAAATTAAAAATTAGATAAATTTGCGTAGACTGATTATTATGGAAAAAACTGTGCGCTAAAGTCAACTGAAAAAATATACGTTTTAAAAGTGAGAAATATCTTTTTTAATTGTAATTAGTTAACAATGAGTAAACAAGTTTTAAAAACATAAACTAAGACGCATTTCTTCCAAGAAATTTAAACATTTTCGATTTATTCAATATATTTTAGCTTTGGATAACATCGAATGTAGGTTAAAACAGCATCGAAAGCAAAAGTCGACTTGGAAAGATAAAATACAAAATTCAGTATAATGTGGAAAAGAAGACGATAATAGTTTTGAATATTTAATTAAACAATTTGGAGACATATCTATATATTTACTTAACTTTAATATACTTCGATAACAGTAAAGTTTGAATCAAGGATTTATAGGAACATTTTATCATTATAATTAATATTTTCCTTCATAATAAATTACTATGAAGTATGTCAATGTACTAAAAATTAATAATTTGTAACTATGAATATTACAATAAGTAATGCCAATAAAATACATACTTTGAAACTTGAAACACTCTTTTATCATCACATAGAAAAATATTCTCGAATAAGATAGTAGAAAAACGTTGAATATTGATGCATGTTAATTAACGTTAAAATAAAGAGTGTGTTACAAGTTAGCGTGACTTAACTCACCATTCATTCACTCATAAAATAATAAAGGAATCCGCTATTGAGATCTTCATTAATTTTACTTTCATTGTAAATATTTTATAAGAATTGGAGAGGATAATAAAATGTTGGTCATCGTTTTGTTGAAAAATAAACATCAGGTTTTGTAACAAAGCTTTGTTTTCCTCCCCAACCTGTTAACGTTATAAAATGATCTTTACCAAATAATAAGGGAAAAATAACTCGAATATCATTTTCTAAATGTTCAAAGTAACGTCTTTAGAGTTAAATCTACGTTCAACTTTTACTAGCTCGATATAAAGGGGATTTCTAACGATGTTTATTTCCACGAAAGTAAATGTCTGAATGTGAATAATAATATTCACGGAGTATATATATATAACGTTTATACGATGAAGTCGAAGTTGCTTGGACAGGAAATTGAACGCCACTCAACCAGTGTCGTGGCAAAACCTTTCTCGACGCTGTCCATTAATCTAAACGGATGGGCATCGGCTCTATGCGTTCTAAAATCACCGTAAAACATATACTGGATTTATGCTTTCATACTGATTACTTTTTTGACCAAATGTAACGCACTATGTTTTCCATTCGATTCCATTTTAAACTTGGTTAGTCAATGCTAATCACTTTTTCATTTTTTCCATTTTTTTTTGTAATAGTAAAACAATAATTTGACTTCTAATGTGATGGCCAAACTTTCTTCCCTTACTTGTTCGAGATCACTAAACCGCATTTCCAACACATTAGCATTAATCAGCCTTGGATGGCTGGATGCCAAGGATGTTCTTAAAGTGGAACTGGAGGGTTAAAACTCTTTCTGAAATTCTATCAAATTGGAATCTTCCTCTAAATGTCTTATTACGGTTCATTTAATCCATAAAAAGTATCCCAAAAAATTATTAAAGCAGTAAATAACTAATTCATTATTATATAATTTTTTTAAAAATTAAAGGCATGAGTACTTTGAAACTACGTAACAGAAAATATTACGTAATGAAGGGTTCTGATGATGTCCATTTAGTTCTGAAGCATTTTTAACGTTGTTTGTGTGATACCATTAAATTTAATATACATTAAATTCTTCGTCTTGTTCGACTTGAAAAAGTAAACAAAAACTAAATAACTCTAATATATGTTGGATTAACAACTCATTAACATTGTTTTTTTTTATTGAGGAGCGTCCATATATGGACGGATACATGTCAATTCATTAAAGAACTTTTACTTATTGCCGTTGTTGCAAATAATATTTTATAATAAGTTAATTTTCTGCTATAACAGAACAATAGTATAGAATATGTCCACATTAATATACTATTATTATTCACCAAAGAATAAACAGAAATTCATGTCTGATGGCGTATCTGAGTAACAGATCGATTTTTATCCTCAAAATTCAACATGGCACAACGCGAGTCGTACAAATTGAAATAGAAACTTTCACTACAATTTCAGATTAAACCGTTAATAAATTTAAAATTGCAAATAGTTATAAATTTCAAGCAGTTCATGATTGTTCATTTTAGAAATAAACACCAATATTTTTAACCAGTCAGAAAATTGTTATTAAAAAGTAATTCTTCATTTTAAAATCTTTAATTTATAATTTTGAGGAGCTTTCGGTAATTTTCCATATTCATCAGTTACATGAAAATGTTTAGAGAACCATTTACATTTTAAAAAGGATCCAACGTATTAATTTTTTTATATAAATGGTATTTAAAATTGTTTAAAAGAAACCATTAATTTTAAATGATCAATTCCAACAAAAATCATCAGTACATAAACCTAAATTTATTTGTTCTCCCGTGGAAATAACAATTTATCAATTATCAGTCGTTGAATATAAATTTTATAATTCTCGAAGTGATACACTATTTTTTACGAAAACTTTAAACCATGTGCTACGAAAACACGAAACAACCCAGATTATTTTTTCTATGACTAAATCTAAACAATTTGCTTAACACGCTAAAGAAAGAGACACATTTTTAAATTCTAAAGGAATGAGCAAAGCATTAATTTTGTTATATGAAGGTTCATTATTTATTTTAACATAAATCCGTAAAGAATCTTGTTTAAATAAACACTAATTTGAAAACGTACTGCGTTCCTTATAAACTTTTAACATAATTTATGTTGTGATTATAGATATATTTTAAATAGCATTTAAATTAATTATATTTAAAACATGTCGTAATTTTATACTTAAAACCAAACTGAAAATCATCGGATTAAAGACTTTTATATATTGATTTATTTACAGTTGCACCAAAAGCTCAGGATATTAGCGACTTATTACGAGAACTCAGTTTGTCAGAGGGTAGGGGTGGGGGGGCTGATTTGCCCAGAGTTCCTCTCACGCAGACAAACATCCATGCCCTCGCCGGGATTCGAACCCGAGACCTCTGTGAGGAGAGACAAACACGCTGACCCCTACAACACAGGAGTTCTGTTCAATTAGTTTTATAAAGGCACAGTTATACAACATTACATAAATTTAACGAAAATACAACGTATTTATAGTTATTTAATTTTAGTGCATTAATTTCAGTTATGGGTTTAATACTTGTTGTTTCCATCCAAAAGTAAATTTTTTTTGCGAAATAATGAATGTATAATGACGAATTTAGCAACTCCATAAATACTAATCAAAGAGGGAAACAAAATTGTTATTTTTATTATTTCCTTAACGTGTGTGCATCGCCGACGCTGAGGAAAAGGTTTACGGGAAATTTTACCAATCCCATGGTTCAGCCTAGAAAGCGTTCTTTCAGGAACAAAGACGTCGTACATCACAAAGAACTTTCTTTTTAACGTCCCCTCCGTAGTTGGACGCTGACATTTTTCGTCGTCGTACAAAAATTACCGCAAACCTCGCGGTTTGTGAATACAATCCGAACAATATTTTAACACGATCAACGTATATTAAATATATTCAGAATAATAAAAATTAAATTAAGCATATTCGATGGACTATAACCTTTACAGTTACATTTAAAATTAAAATAATAATTATGGACCATTACATTATCCAAATTTGGAAACGAATCAATTTTATATATTAAACTGATATATAATACGTGAATGATGGTGAAGATAAACCGTGACATTTTCTGCCTTGAACGTAAAATTTAAATTAAGAAAACAATTTACAAATATAACTTTTTCCGGCTGAAATGTTACAATGTAACAGGTACGTTTTAAGTCGTGAGTGAATGATATTGTTTTATCTTTACCGTTTACCGCGGGATGATTCTGAAATTAATTTATTTCGTTACTTTCTGAAACAGTCGTAATAAGTCAAAAAGTCGTAATATATTTGCTCATACATTATTGATAAAATGTATTAATATTGCTTCTTAACCAGAATAATGTTCCATAGTTAAAAAAACAGGGACTAAATGATTCAGAACATTTTTCGTTAACGTCCTTTAATTCAACAATTCTTTACTTGATAATCAGTGAATTTATTTCTTACAAAGCGAATGGTTCAATATTAATTAAACGGCCTTCGTTGAAGTTGTTCTTATACGGTTGGAAAATTACGTGAACTACAATATATATAGACAATATGAATACCACAAAATTTTTAATATACATATCAGCAGCTGAAGTATATATATATATATATATATGTATATATATGTATATATATGTATATATATATATATATATATATATGTTCGTACTTCAGTTGCTGATATGTATATTAAAAATTTTGTGGCATTCATATTGTCTAGTTTTGTGAAATTGGAAGCTGAAAGACAAGGTGATTAGCTTCCGTACAAATTTGAAATTACATTTGAAAGTTTGTGTCACAAAATTCATATTTCGTTTGTCTCCTCTTTGCCGGTAATCACATACTTGCTGTCATAAAGTGTGCAGTGTAAATCGATTTTCAGCTTAGAAAAAAAAATATCTACCGCAATATGGTGTAATTAATTTTCAGCTTTTATATTTCCGTTTTAAGAGATTTACAACTCACGTTTTCAGTTTCGTTTATTAATGCCCGGGAGAAATATTGGTAAACACTAGTACCGTACTTCCATTAATAAGCACGGCTCTAAAATATAATTACTTTTTTATGACATTTTTAAATCCGTGTAATGCATTTCGCTTTTATTTACAAAGGCCGTAAACTCGTATTTTTCACGAGGAAATTATTTCATAATGCAGTATTCAGTACCAACACCTTACAAAGGTATTTATTGTCTGAAATCTCGAATAAGTAATTTAAAAAATGTATGATATGCATTCAATTCTTAAATGCTTTAAAATTAAACATTGAATTATGTTTTGAAATTCTGTACGTTATAAAAATGTTGACTTACATGAGTATTAAAACAATATTAGTCTTTAATAACGTTCTTTAAAAAACGTTATTAATTATTAAATAAATTTAACTCATTCAAAAATAAAATGTTAAATTGGACATCAATAACAGATCCTTGGAGAAATGAAAGTGTTTACTAATAAATCGAATATTTTACATTATCGAACGATTTGACTATTTTGGTTTGGTACAAAAGTTACTTATTTAAAAATTTTAATATAGTGTGCTGTGATTAGTTGACGTACTTTCAAGAAAGGTAATTTTCCGACCACTCAATTTTCATAACAAACTCCTATAACAAAACTTGATATTTGAACAGCATTCTGCTGTACAGAACGCCCTATGAGATAATATATGTCAGCGTATTTGACGTGAAAACTTAGGCAGATCTTATATACACTTGGAATCCCGTTGTTACGTAAAAGCGACGAACCGAACTCGCTAAATGATTTTCCACTCACCCGCCTTTCAGCGTGGAAACATTGCATCTGGAAGCTTTACCCGGATCCATTCATTTCACAGTCTGCGACGACGATATCATATCATTTCCAGGAACCATATACAACTATTCTAGGAAATTATTGCAATATTAGCGTACCTGGAATCGTATAAATTATGAACGAAACGTAGTAAATGAATAAACTTCGTTCGTAACTTGCGACAACTAAGATTTGTGATTTTAATATGACATATATACGGACAACAATATTAGAGCCTTTTATGATCAATTTAGGATTTTTTGTTTCTAAAAATTGGCGTCATCCTCTACAGGACCCTTTAGAAGGAAATTTTAAAAAATGAGCAATATTCGATATATGCGTACAAAACCATAATAATGAAACATTCTCAAAGTTAGATCGTCTAAATATGATATTTTTGAACGATCAGCCTTTTAGATTGACGACAAAGCTCGACGAATCAGACATTAATTATGTCATCATAAATTATGCTATCATAAAGTGTGCAGTGTAAATCGATTTTCAGCTTAGAAAAAAAAATATCTACCGCAATATGGTGTAATTAATTTTCAGCTTTTATATTTCCGTTTTAAGAGATTTATAACTCACGTTTACAACGAAATCTGGGGGAACAAGAAACTGTCAACCCTTGCTTAAGCGAATATCTGAAGCTCAGACCTTCGTAAATATAGATGATAAAAATAATAATTAAAATAATTATTGAATATCGTTTTTACAATGAATACAGTACTTTAAAATATCACTGACATTGTTCTAAGCATTGCTTTAAATTTTGTATTAATATTTATTAAGACGGATAATATATGTGCGTTTTCTCGTTACTATAACGCACTTTCGCCGGCCGTTATATAATTCCTTTGCATTGAAAATTGGACCCGTTCATTGGATGTATTTTATTGGCAATTTTCCATAGTACTTTGATTTTAAAAAAAATTAAATTCCTTCTACAAAATTCTGTAACTGTATTAATATTATAGGAAACGAAATTTCGTTCTATTGGCTAGGTTATAAAATTATTCATAAACGTGAAAAGCAGCCTGAAATGTTTACATTACCGCGATGGCAGCAAGTACGAAATGTTTTGTCCCCACTACAACGGCGAATCACCTGACAGTTCGCCAGAGATTCAGGCGCCGTCGCTTCGGCGCGCATTTCGCCGCAAACTGACGCCGTGGTTCGCGCGCGCCCGCAGATCGCCAGCTACTGTCGTCGCGGCGCCAGGCGTCGGCGCACTCTCTCTACGGTGCATGCGTCCCATCACCATCAAACACAACTATATATACCACCGAACAATGCGTTGCCAGCTCTGCGGCAAATTAGCGGAAGGGAAGCGGGGGAGTGTTCGTTAAAACGAATAAGACGATTTTAAATATGAAAAGGGAATCGATTCAAAGCAAACAGACTGGTTTAAAAATTTCTAAATCACTCTATTCGCGTTTTAGTTGGCTGGAAATAATAAGGAATTCTTTGGTACAGACGTTGAAACAATTCCTATTGCTTAAAAGAGAACAAAATAAACGAACCGGAACACAACGTTAGAAAAAAAACATTAACTTGCTAAAAGTTGAAATAGGTTTATCAGTTAGTAAACTCGTCCATTGTAGAATAAAATAGATGTCACAATATCTGTATCATATTTCAGATAAGTTGACGACATCTTTTATGATATTTGAAAAACTTTGGATAATTATATAATTATTCTCATCTGATTAATAATTATAACCTAAAGATCCATCACCAATAAAAATAAACACAAACTGCTCCTTAATTTCCTGGTTGTCTCCGTTTTGATGAATGGTTATAAATTCCTCAAACTGGTAATTTCTAGATATGTTGTAATTTTCACTCCAACCCTTCCAAAACACGCTAAGGTCTGCAATTTAGTAGTCAAAGTAATTCGCCTTTCCCTCCCGATTATATAATAATTAAAAAATAATTTAATACAATTTCATTGCAAAATCTTACCCAGTAGATTTTAACAATAAATATTCCATCGAAAGATTGCACAAAATATGATACAACACCTTACCCATTAGATCTACTGGTTCAATAAATTGTGTCATTCTTCCATTCATAATGACCATACATCTTCAATTAGTTTTTTAAATCACAATCATCTCTCTAAATATACAAACGAATGCCTGTGAAGGTTTCTGTCGGATTTTCGAAGCGTTAGAAAACTCCCAAGGGGTGAACGGGGGTGAAGTTTAAAAACATGTTAAAACGTCCAATATTAGCATCGATTAATTACTTTTCGTGGTTTATGTGATTAATTCTTTCCATTCCGATGTTTTTAGTGTACAATTTCAACCTCTTAAAGCACCAATACGAAAGGGGGTGGAAGGGAGTTACATAAAATAAACGTGAAACAACCGAGATTGGCGTCAAATCCAGAGTTAAAATTATCGTCGAGTATAATTCTGACATTCACTATGTCAGTTATGTTGTAGATAATCCCCTAAATGTGAGGGGTGGGGGAGGGTATAGGTAAAATGCCGTTAATAAAGTAATGAGTATACAACGGAGACTGGTATTGAACCAGGGGTTATGGAAGTCACTGACTTTAATTTGAACATTTACACATACTAGTTAAAATGTAGTTCAGGCCCTATGAGTGAGGGTGTAATAACAAATTTCCGTGTGACCAATTTCTATCAATCTAATGCACATGTCCAGGAACAAACAATGAGGAGTTAAGACACATCGATACCTCTAAGGGTCGGGGTGGAATTTAAAAACATTCCAAAATGGCCATATTATAACCAAAAGCTCCCTCACCAATAAAATTAAACAGAAACTGCTCGTTAATTTCCTGGATGTCTCCGTTTCGATGACTTAGAAACTGACGATTTATGGATCTGTTCTAATTTTCACTCCAACCCTTCAAAAACACGTAAAGGTGAACAATTTTCCATTTTATAAATTTTAAAATTTCTTATTCAAACAAACGCTCAGTTCTAAGTAAAATGTTCATTGTTTTGATTAGAATACTCTAAAAAATACTACCTTCTATTAATATAATAAATGTTACGCAATAAATCCAATTTTTCATCCGTTAAAATTAAAACCGATAACAACATTTATGACTGAATTCTCAAATAATCATTCTGGTCACCACAAATGTGTATTCCTTTTTTATCTTTGTTTCAGTTAATTTCTATTCATACCTGATGACTGGACGGATTGTAAAAGAAATGTTGTGTTGTAGGATTTTTGATTACAAATTTATCCCTCAATCAATATATATATATATATATATATATATATATATATATATATATATATATATTGTAATGCATTTAGGGAATGCATTGTTTCGGAACAGCGCACATGTGGGGGTGAGGATGCAAGTGCAAAGTAATTACAGGTCCTGTCTCGATTGGACAAGACAGAGCGGCAAGATATTTGTTTCGGATTAATGGTCTTGGCCGGCAAAGGAAGTGGCAATGTGTACTTAGGATTTGTAAAGCAGGGCAAGGGACACGCGCGGATGGCCGGTCGCAAGATGTATCAGTTTAGGAAAGGCATTGGGTCTGGTTAATGGGCTTGACCATCGGCTTGTTGACTTGGTATCAAAGCGGTCTGAAGGATCTTGGAACACCGCACATGTGGGGGTGAGAATACAAGTGCAAAGTAATTACGGGACCTGTCTCGATGTGACAAGACAGAACGGCTAGATATTTTCTAAGCTGGGAGCAGCAACTGCAGAGTGTAAATCTCGGAGAAACTGTCAATGCAATTGCGACGTAGTCTTGGAACAAAGCAGAAGATAGAAGGGACGGTCATATATATAAAGGGAGGATAAGAATTTGTTAGTCAGTCGAGGAATTAGCGTCGAGGAGTTGAGTGTGGAGGCGTACGCCGAGCACGAAGGATGGAGAAAATTTGCAGCCTGCGAGAGAAATAGCAAAATTATTCAACTATAAACATTTTTATATGCAGAAGTTCAATCTGTAGTAATATAAAAATTTGACCACTGTCTTCGATGGTAGGAGACCAGGACACAGCATCCAGCGTCGAGTAGCTTCAGCACGAGCAACTGGGATGTCCTTCACCGAGTATGGAGAATCAGCTATCGTCGAACCAATAATATGTGTTAGAGTCAGTGTGTGTAAACGTCCAGTCTATAAAGTGTGTGTGTAATGAACGAGCCAAATGTTCCTGTGTAATCGTGTGTTGAAATTTATGGTATTAATATGTGTAAACGGAATTAAAAGATACAGTCAGATATCGTTCTCTTCTTTGTGTTAATAAAATAAACTCTTTTAAATTTAGAATCAATCTGGTAATTCTAAGTTCGTTAATAAGTTTCGTCGATGTCTAGACGATTAAATATTTCTGTTTAATTTAAAGATAAATTCTTTGATTATTTAAGTGTTCTGTCCGTTATCAAACCCAGTAAAGACCCATGAGAGAAAGAGATAATGTTTCTATTTAAATGTAAAATGTTTCGAGAATTGTTAATTAAATGTTGTTTGTTTTAAAGTCTATAATTTTTCATTTAGAAGCCCATCAAATTAAATTGTAGCTGTTGTTTATTACAATATATATATATATATATATATATATATATATATATATATATAATCTGGACCTTGTTGCACCCTCATGTAGCCTGTAGGGAGGGGGGTTAGTTAACCCTTGGCTATCTTGCTCGACCTTTCCGAATCCCTCCCCCCCTTTCCTATGCTATAAGAGAGGAGTTGCCACTTTGGGGATTACGCTATATATAGCCTGTCTGCACCTCCACGTCCGTCTTCTTTCGATCCTTAAACTACAAGGAAGCCTGCAATGGCTGTTCTCTCGCAGGTGAAACTTCCCAGAGACCTTTGGAGATGCCTTCTCTTCTCTCTGGATTTAACTAAGGTTCTCACAAGCTGAGGCCCCTCGGCCTGTTTTGAGAGGTGTTTGTTCCGGGTCTGCGGATACGGTCTTGGGCATACGGTAATAGTTGTTCCCTATTCCGGGTAGGATCCTTAAACTGTAGCCCGGGGGCCCTAGTTAACCCTTGGCTACATTTCAGTATCCTCCTTTCAGTCCCTGTCCTATGCTATAAGAGGGGAGTTGCCGCTATGTGGCTATACATAGCCTTTCTACACCTTCTTCATCCTTTGGCAGTACCTTCTTGATATGTAGGAAAAAAAAACGGATTTTAGAAGCGATGTTGATAATATCCTAGTATGTTTTAGTATCCGATAACAGTTGATTGAAAAACGTCAATGTAAACACGGTATCAATACAATAAAAATTTATTTATAATATTATCGCTCTAACAAAAATGATCAAGGCATGAATTATTCACATAAATATACGAATGTATTGGTTCTAACTAATTATTACAAATCAAGTAATTATTTATATTATATATTAGAAGTATTAACTGAAGTATATCATTCAAGCAGCATAGGAACAATTGGCCCCAACTTTGTTGGCACAAGTTTGCAAATAAAATAAATCCTCCTACGATTTACGATGAACATTCTGCATAAGTTTATACACTCGTTTGTCTCACTAAATGCACGTACGTGCTTCGTATTTCTTTCCATGTGATTTGCCTCCGTAATTTATAAGAACAAGTCTCAAGCACAAATGATTTCGAGTTTGTTTCGATCCTATTCCCTTCTACAGCCATAATGGTCTTACTTTAAAAAACGTTGTTACAAAATATCAAGTTTGTGATTCCATTCCAATACATTGAATCAACAATGTTCAGTTCTTTCTTTCTTTCGTTGTGATACGCCAAAAGAGATCGCAACGCATTCACTCCATTTAATCTCTCACAGGGCTGATATAAACATGTAACATTAGTAGCACATAAAATTACTTTTTACTTCTTCTGTTGCGATTCAATTAAGAAAAATTCCAGGTATTTTGTTGTGGCGTCTGAAAAATTTGTTTGCGGGACGATTGTGGTAGAACACTGGAGCCACAAAAAGAAAATTTGGTTAGAATCTTATTATTTAAAAATAATAATTAATTATTTAAATAAAATACATTATAATAGTGATCAAGAATACAAAAGTTGCGTATATTAAATTATATTTTTACAAATAGATTGAATTTTTTAACTCAAAGGTTAAGTGACTCAAATTATTTGAGCATCTACAACCCACAGGAGATGAAATATTTTTCTTTACTACTTTTCGCGTCTTGTGGACATCGTAGGATCTTGAATTTAACTTCTAAATTCATGCAGATATTTTATTTGACGGTGGAAACGAGGATAATTTATAACATTACCTCATCCTTAACTACTCGAATTTCTAGGAATACTGTTGTGCACACACATTCGAATTACAAATTATTTACAAGACAGTGGAATATTCTCCAAACTATATCCGGTTCATATAATACCACTAAGTCATAAGCAAAAAATGAGAAATTAAAACTCCTCAATTTATAAGGAAAAATTATAAAACTGTCGTACCGCTTTCTGTAATACTTTTGATGTGAGGCATTTACTACAAATTACCAGACACAAATATATCCCTGATTCCTTAAGATAGTAATAAAGTATTCACAAATACTTAGGGGACTAAAAATATTACTGACAAATTAACAGCGATCATAAAAATTCCCGGAAACATAAGGGAATATAAAATACTCTCAGTACCATAGGGAAAAAATTACTGCTGGCACTTTAAAGAAATGAAAAAAAATCCAGAAAATTCATTATTTTGTTATTAATTATGAAGTTTTACAATAGTTTTTAACGTGTTACAATGTAATATATATATATATATATATATATATATATATATATATATATATTGTAGTAATTAGAAATTAAGACATTGTTATAATTGGAAAGAAAGTAGAGGACTCATTATTAGTGAATATAAAGCGTACGCCGCAACAAGGCGGTAACGCAAAGAATGCATTGTTGTCAATAGGTTGGGTTCTACGCGCTCAAAATCTACGAGACGAAGTTAGTTAGTCGGACGGCAGACACAGTTGCAGGCAGACATCAATTCAGAAAATTCATATTATAAAAAGTTCAGTTGGGCAGCGGACATAGAACAGTTCGAAAGCAATCTTCAGTCAGGCAATGAACGGCGAGCAGACGCAAATAGAACAGTCTGATAACAGTGACAAACATTCTCTAAAATATTAAAACAATCTTCAGTAGGGAAGGAGAGATTGAAATTAAAGTCGTAATTCGTGGCAGAGCGAAAATTCAACCCGGAGAACCATAGACAAAATACAACTAAAACTACACGAGATCTGCAAATCTAGGTTGCAGCAAAGCTTCGAGAAACTACGCCAATTAGGATGTGTTAAAATTTAAAGCCTGTGAATAATAGAATCAGTGATATTCCCAAATCGTGTGCACGAAAAACCAAAAATGAGACCTGGGCGGCCGTAAGTAAAAACTTTAAAATTGATTGTAAACCTCTTTTAAAAGATACGTCAGATCGTTCTTTAATTATTCACTTCGTTAATTATTTATTTCTTTAGTTATTTAGTTCTTTAATTTAAATTCAATCTTTAGTCTTATTTTCGTCCGCAACAAATTTCGTCGATGTTCAGACGAATTAATTTACCTAAAAAGCTAAATGTAATTGATTGTATAAAATTCACCCATTTATCAAACCCAGATAAAGACCCTGAGATCCCAAATATTATTGTATTTTAAAATTGTTAATAAAATTGTTTGTAGTTTTTCACGTAATAGTTCTTTTTATTTAGCCACAGCCATTTATCATTATTTTTAATTATTACAATATATATATATATATTGTAATACCAATTAAACTGGCTATTAATTATTTTTAATATAATTGAATTGTTGGCGGTACGGGTGCTTAAAGACAACAATCGCAGCGGGTCTTTCTTTGTTAACAATGGAGACTGGAGACCGCGCGCTTAGAGAACTCAGTCTACGGTGAGACGCGAAACGAAAACGTCAACGTCGAGAACTGAGAAATGCCAGTTCGGTCTACATAGAGAAATAAAAAACAGTAAAAGTCTGCGGATATAGAATTATGAATAGGGCTATCTAGGAAGTCCAACGTCGAGATATAACAGCTTACATAAAACGCACGTAAACAGTTTTGACGGAGAGACTTATAAAATCGCAATTTAGAAGCAGAAGTTTTGCTTCACAAACTGAACTGATTTTCGCATAGAGGAGATCTACGTCCGGCAACTGGCAGAGGGGCACGCTACTCTTCTGTTTTTATGGTAAGCTTTGGTAGCGTTATCTCATCAATTTTTCCTGCATAACCCCGAGGCTAATCCAGGTTCCAGGATAGCAGAGATCCAGAGCAACGACCGCGTGTGTTCAAAATCTGAAGTGTAGAATCAGTGTATAATGGCCTGTTTTAGTGGGTGTTGACTTCAAGCTGCAACAGTCCGAACTGGTACCAGTAGCACTGTCGAGAGTACAAAACAATTATTAATGACTGTAAACGATAATTAAAGGGTATAGTCAGATTTAGTTCGCGTTTTTATTTTCATTCGTTTTCTTTTAATTTAATATTGTATTTCGTTAACTTCAATGAGTTTGGATTGTTAATATTTTAGTTCATTGTATTTGTTCTTACTATCAAACCCAGTGGTGACCCTGCGATAATGAGAAATTCAACGTAATTGATTGTAAAATTATAAAGCTATATTTTCATAGAACGCCACCAATTAATAAAATAAAATTGAAATATTTGTTTGTTAAATTGACGGAATTCGGCGTGCAAAGAAGGGCATATAATGTGTAATTATCAATAATAAATTTTAAGTACATAATAATTTTGTTAATTATTCCTATTAATTAAGACCACCTTATTAATAATTACAATATTATATATATGGAATTATGTCGGTATGAACCGTTGTGTGGTTAATTAGTTATTAAATCAACTCTTTAATTAATATTTTTATGAATCATTTGATCATAAATCATGATATTATATTGTAATACTTTCTCATATATAATATTTTTAGCCATCATTTGTTTATTTATTGACATTTCGTAATAAAATTCTCCATGTCCATTACACTACTGTAGCAAACTGAAATATATTTCCCACGTATCCAAATAACTTTCTGTATTATTAATGAATGTTTTGATATTCTACATAAATTGACTGGAATCAAGTAATAAGGTATAAATCTAAACCATAATTTCCTTGGTATCGACATATGTGAGCTGTAAAAAGATATTTCGAGATTTCATATTAAAACTATCGGAGAAGTTTTCAATCAGATATCAAAGCGCTAAACAGCTGTAGGAAATAAACAAAATTCTACTAGCATGTCAAATTATAAAGTCTTAAGGCCACGTATTCTATAAAAAAATCATACGAAGAGAAAAGTGAGTTAATAACTTAAATTAAGCTTATATTAAAACTTATGTTTTAATATTAGCTTATATATAATTTCAACATAATATTATATATGTATGAATAATTATATATTTATATATGTTTTAACATAAGATTAGCTTATATAATATCGGGAAGTCAAGACTCTAAACCAGTTGTAGAGACGCTAATGGTGATACATATATTATATAAAATGGAACAGTAGTTTCAGTTTCCTTAGAATATGCATGAAACTACTCAGAGAAACTCGAACATAAATATGTACGGGATTTTTAAGTTTTGTATTTGTGTAGTTCGTAAATAATGTTTGCTTTGATCTTACATTCACAGTAAACCAATGTCACTTCTGTTACTCTTAAATCTATAATCGTACGAATTGTTTCTCTTGAATTAGTGGAAACTGAATATTTTAGAAACTTTAAAATGGACAATCGGAATAAAGTGTTTCGTGAAAATGACTACCTTTTAGAGTGGTATTAATAATTATTTTTTGTACTGAACAAGTTTAATTTGCCTAAACTCATTCTCTACAAAATCACATTTCTGTGTTCGGACATGAAATCATGTAAATATATAAAGAAAAACGTATAACTAAGAATATTACTTCATTTATCTCAAATTTTCCAAAATATTTAAGCAGTTTTCTCGTGAAGTGAATGTAATTTAATATATTCTTCCTCAATAAATTTGTTCAATATCAGGCTCTTCACTGCCACTCTTCAAAGAACCTTTCATTATTTAATTTTCATACCACTTAAGTTCGTTTTCAATTCACGGAATTACACCCCTAAACTTTCCAAGTTTTTATCAGAGTTTTCAAAACTTTTCACGTAGTATTTTATCTTTCACAATCTGCTGATATCGCGTATTAATAACCACTATAAAAAAAGCAAATATTTATTTTTTTCAGCAATTTCTCGATATTGTTTCACATTAATCTTTATGATTTCTATTTTACAACATCGTTATCTAGTTCATTTTCTTAAATTTAGCCTGCTTAGTACGTCGATTTTTATTTTTTCTAACAAACATGAAATTTATTTCCGTAGGTCCATAAATATTATTTTATATTGTTTTTTATAATATTACTAATATTTCTACATATATTGTTATGATTATCGCATTTATATTTTGAGTGTATTTTGTCGAATAGTTCAATAAACTGACCAGGTATGTGAACAAACTGTCAAGGTGACAGCCAAAAAAATGGACAGATGAGTGTGAACAGATCCGTGACTTGAAACTAATAATAAGGCTGAGTAAAAGTTTACAACATCAAAACAAACATTTATTTCAGTCAAACAGTTTGAAAGGGTACAAATATGAAAATTAACTGTGTTGTTAAGTAAAGAATTTATTTTGAATTACAAAATATATAAATTTTCTCTTAATGGTCGCTGAATATATATCATCTAAACTATAGTGTACTTGAATTTGAAATCTATATCTATGAGCCACAGAATAATTACAATAACTCCGGTGTCACTAAATCTAGAGTCATGAAACTTTTGAAACAGAACCTCGAAAAATTAAAATTCGTTTGTGAGTCGGCTACATGGTGGGCAGTAGGGCGAGAGAATGATGTGTCCTAAATGGACCAAATATGGTGTAAATCCATATATTTGGGACTGACTGGTGATACATACTGAAAATCCTTCAAGAAAGCACGTGTAAATAGGATTATTGGCAATGTAATAGAACCAACTAATTTAAGAGTAACGGAATAGTGTGAAACGGTTTTCATCCCCCATTTATTACTTGTTCCGTGGGATCTCCATTTTGACTTAAAGGTAATGCAATTTCCAGTGATAGTTACGTAATCAATGCAGATCAACTAGACACAGGGACAGTCATGGCAAGCCCTGCGGAGTTTATTTTAAAATCTCCCATGGAAAACTTTAATTTAACTCACTGTTGTATTAAGCCAATATTTTATATATTCCTGCTCCTGGATTTGAAACTAAAGCTATTGTTTATTATCAAGTTTAGAGGCTAATTAATAATTCACCTGGTTCGTAAAATGACTTTATAGTTGGTATACTATAATGATTTTATTATCGGTTTTATGTCATCTTTAATATTGTTTCTACAAGAATGAAGCAAGTCATTTTAAAACACTTGTATTGTTATTGTACACAATTATCTACGTCTTAACCCCTTCAAAATATTTAAATTAAGTAATTATCCACTAATTTACTATGTTTATAATCAAAAACTCTTTATTTTGCATCAGTTCTATTTGTTAAAGTTATATTATACGTTTTAATTGTGATTCATTATAGAAGATCCCACCCAGAGAGCTCTGGAGCAGTCTACCTTTAGGGATTCCTGCACATTTCTCTGGTTTTTTTGAACTAAGAATCCCACATGCCGAGGGACCTTGGCCTGTTTTGAGAGGTGTATGTTACGGGGTCGCAAACCTTGGGAATACGGTAAAAGTTGTCTGCTATTCCTATTGGAATAGTCGGTCAGCTGCCTCCTAAACCGATCAAGGCACGGAGAGGGGAAAGCTGCGACCCCACAGCTAAACCCTCTCCCGCCATCGGAAAGGTGTGGGACAAGTACCAAATGCCCGACCTACCTGATGCAGGTATCTCTAGGGTTTTCCCTGCATCACTTTTAGGCGAATTGCCGGGTAGGATCCTTAAACCATAGCCCGGAGGCCCTAGTTAACATTTGGCTACCTTCCTCTACCCTTCCGCGTCCCCGCTTTCAGATCCCTTCCTATGCTTTTAAAGGGGAGTTGCCACCATGTGGATTACCCTCATGTAGCCTGTTACCCTAAATAAAAAATAAAAAAAGTCAGTCAGGTGTGTGTTTTCACCCGAAAATTTCCATGTCACTTTGATCTTCGTTAATCTGGACTTAGAAAAAAAATTCAACCTTTTAGTTGGAGAAGGATTCCTGTTTCGAATACCTGCTTTCTGAATAGCAGAGACCTGAGCAATTGAAAATTTTTTATTCAATTGTTTTACAATACATATACATTTAAATATCTGTAAATAAAATGACTACACTAAAAGAGGAATTTATTCATTTTCTATATAAATTTCTGGCATCCATTCGTCACTTTTAATTTATTACACTTTATTCTTCAGACACGTAATTATTTTATATATTTTGTCAGGATATCAAACGTAATGAATACTTTCTATAATTATAGTCTTCATTTCTATTTTTATTAATTTTATTAATTTTTTTGCATAAGTATAGTTAACATGTAAACTGTATTTGTGCTTTCACCGGAAAACACGCTCTCTGGTGTGCCATTGAAAAGCATACAAAATAAAATCATTTACATAACCACTTAAGCGTCGACGGTATAGCAATAATTCAAACTTCCCTCACACCATATTTATTTCATTTTTGAGTGACAGAATAATGAAGCGTGTCGTGTACAAATAGTCAGGTGCCAATAAGTTTGAATTGTTTTGTTGGTACACAACGCGGTTTCATCGCCACACGCTCACACCCAACACCCCATTAATAATTCATTGGCATTTAGGGGTATTTTGAGGTTAAATATGATCAGCTGTATTTAAAATGCATTAAAAAAAAGTTTTAGCTACCGTGCGAATTTAATAACATTTAATTCCAATTTCTTCACGAGTGAACAACAGCCATGAAATAACTCAGTTAACTTTACAGCTAGCTAAGAAGCCGGCATAAGATTTCAAAATATCTGCTACCAATAGAAATGACTTAAGTTCTACGTAAAGCAACACGCAGTGACTGCAATTGTCACATACATTTCAAAAGAAAATACTATTATAGATCAAATTTTTCAATAAATAATAAAATACTATTAAACAGTATAATACTTGCAATAGTTTCCTTCCATTTTACCTAATTTAAAATGGATTTTAAGGTTAAAAATTCAAAGCTTTATCCAAGCTTGTCAACGTAACGATAATTTTATTTAGCAATATCTTGAAATTCAGAATGCAAATTATATATTAAAATTCAAACGCTCTTTTTATTTATTAAATGACGTTAAATAATTCCCATATAAAATAAACCTCTTGCATAACAGAAAATCCTACTAGTAATATTTTTGTCTGTATGTATGTAAGATGTAAATTCGTTATTAGAAGGTTTGAATTTGAAGTTCAAAAATAACCAACGTGACTTAATAAACGAGAAATCTACCGTGTGTTTCTTTATATATCACAGATACCTGGTTCGAACTAGCATTTAAAAATTCTTACAATATAAAAAAAAACATATATTATAGCTATAAATTTCATCACATACTGTTTAGAAGATTAAATACATAGTACGTAAAATATAATTATCAAACAGTCAGGCGTTACTCGAGAAGTTCAAAATTATTGTATATATCATTTGATACTATTTATTCAGTCGCCAAAAATTCTGAAACATTTCTCTTGAACACTACTCGTTGGAAATAATATATCAATTTTGGAACACTTAACGTTACTAGCCCAATTTACTTGTGATTAATTTACAAATGGCTGGACTATGTTCCGCTGATAGCCAGTAGTTCCGGAAGACCTTCATAGCCTACACGGACGTTGTGTTGATAATGGGTCGTGCTAATACCTTGAGTGTTGCGGATCAGGTAATTATGTAGGAACAAAATATAGTGATCGCTTGTTGGTCACTTCTGTCCTGAGGCCTAATTATTAAACGAGAACTTTCCAGGTTCCTAAGACATTTAGTTCCTATAAGAATTATTTAACGATAATTAAGTTTTAAAAAAAATCGTTTTGTATTTTAATATATAACTTTTATTGTGAAGTTTACGATTTTGTGGAATAAAATAAATTATTTAACTTTTCTCATAACCTGTGTTTTCAACTTCTTTTTCATACCCTGCTTATTTCCCTTTATATTATTTTTATCATATAATTGTCAATTTAGAAGAAAAGAGGAGGAGAAATGGACTATATCGATACTTCGCACCTAGTACTAAAAATAAAGAAAAATAAACAGATGTATAAAAAGATGAATCACTGCAGAGTCGGAAAGATGATGAACAAGAAAAAAGGAACCGTATCAACTATTACTGAATGACTTATATAAAGGGATTACGGGAAAAGTTTTGAAAATTAATGAAAGACAACGGATTCTGGGAAGAGAAGGTTGCGTGGAAAACGATGAGTAAAATAAAGAATATGATGATGCCCTGTATGAAGGATAAGATTTATCAAAACAAAACCACGAATTGCAATAAAAAAAAGAGAAATGTGATGGGTACGAGAAGAAAAATATCGGGGTGACGTGTATGGATATGGATAGTAGGATCCATTACCACAAGGAAAATATAATAGAGCAATCGAAGACAAACACGGCATTATCATATCTTTTAAAGGACTCTGGAATTAAATGTGAGTGGACTAACTATGAGTTGTAAGAAATTGAAAACTCAAGATATAAAAGAGGGCTATATATTCAAGAGCATTTAGGAGAACTTGTAAATAAAAGGAGGGAAAAGGGGAATTTGGAGGGTTTTCTATGCCATTACAATCGAAATAACTAAAAGAATGGGAAAAGGGTAACGGTACAGAAAATTAGTGGCGAAAAAATATAGTATTTGCAATATATGTTAAAATAAGTAGGCTTTGAAATATCTTGAAGGAAATAAAAATTAATGAAATGTGTAACATAATTGAATAAAAAATGTATGCATTAGAAAATACTAAGTCGATTATCGTAAATTAAAATGAGTGATAAAATTGAAGTATGAGAAATTGACTAACCAGATACACGGATAGACGTCAACACGTACAGTGTTATGAATGAGGGAAGAAAATTGACGTAATGCACTACGGTAGAAGACAGGTATGAAAATACTAATGTTAATGTATTGTAATGTAATGTAAAATATAATGTTATATGTAAAATTGTGTATGTATGATTGATGTATTTTAAAAGACATATGATTATGGCAAAGGGGCCGAAAGCTCCTGTGGTTTAAATATCTAGAAAATAATTATATGGAGAGAACTTATATGTGGATTGATACAATTACAAGTGTAAAGGAAACTTCCAAATGAAAATACATATACAATTCTTTCACCAGTTAAATGCGTTAATAATAATATCTGCAGATCGGGTTTAATCTAGGCCGCAGTAAAAACGGATGCTTTGTTCTGGTGACAGGCTAAAGCCAAAGTATTATCCCCGACTCCATTCTTCTGTGGAGCTTCTACTTAACCGACTGTAATTTTGTCTCTTTCACCATCACTTTGTAACTCTCGTACTTAGGTACGAATTTTCATTTTTCTCACTCTCCACGGTTGATGAAGGCTCATATAAAAAACCTGTGCTACCTCGGCCTGTTCTGAGAGGTGTATGTTCCGGGGTCGCAGACCTTGGGCATACGGTAAGAGTTGTCCGCTATTCCTATTGGAACATCGGCCAGCTGCCTCCTAAACCGGTCAAGGCACGGTGAGGGTAAAGCTACGACCCCACAGCTAACCCCTCTCCCACCATCGGAAGGGCGTGGGACAATGCCCGACCTACCTGATGCAGGTTTTTCTAGGGTTATCCCTGCATCCCTTTTAGGCGAATTTCCGGGTAGGATCCTTAAACCATAGCCCGGGGGCCCAAGTTAACCCTTGGTTACGTTCCTCTACCCTTCCGCATCCGCCGTTTCTAATCCCTTCCTATGCTAGTAAAGGGGAGTTGCCATCATGTGGATTACCCTCCTGAAGCCTGTTACCTAAAAAAACTCAATTGAGTGACTCGTTATCAGAAATAAATTAATATAAGATTTTTAAATCCATCAGCATTTGTATATGCAGCCTCATCCAACTCAAGTAATCTATTTCCAGGGCATTTTTCCGAGCTCATAAATTGATTTCGTATCATCTTATACTTTCTGATTGCTAAAATTTCTCTTGGCTGAAAAATTGCTTTTCCGCCGAAAAAAAAAACAATTTTTACCATCCTAGACAGTTCACCAGTCCTCGAGGTAAAATAATATTCAAAGAAATCCACAAAGTTTTACTCAAGCCTCAAAACCATAGTTAAATTTTAATTAAGAAATATGTATTAAAAATTGTCGACCGGATCGGTAATCGGTTAAATAAGTAATATAATATTTGAAGTAAAATTCATTGATCCTTCTAAAGTTTAAATTTCTTTCACCACTTTCTACGTCAGGAAGAGTTATCTCATATAGAAAATAAGTTTTAAGTCGAGTCACCACCCAAATAAACCCTTAAAGAACTTCATAAAAAGCTTTTTGCAAGCTTGGGACTGAAACTTCTTACAAAATCAGCAAGGAACCATCTACTGGAGAGAGTCTGAAGAATCACAGCGGTTATGTGACAATATCCATTATACAACAAGATTCATATAAAAATATTGATTATTTCATGGGATTCAGTTATGACTCAGGTCTCTTACATATTTTGATAAAAATAAAACATTTTCCTTCACTACGGAGTGAAAAAACAGAACTCTTTGCGATTAATTTCAAAGATACAACACTTAATTACAAATATATTTAACGTCACAATTGGCATTTACAAATCAAAATAAAGATGTGGTATCATTACAACAAATGTAAAAAGTATCACACAAATATTTGCAGTCCGTATAAAAACCCATATTAAAATTTATAATATCTTAATTTATACAAAAAAATATCTAAAACACTGAAAATAAATTAAAAGCAATACTTTATACTTTGCTGTGTCCATTCTCTGTCTCAGCGTAATTTTTGTATTGAATTATTAATTCAATTCCAATTCAATAATTTAATACTTATCGAATTATTTTGTACTTACAAGTGTGAAAAGTACAACACATTACATAAATTTATTTCAGTTATGTTCGTATTCAATTACGAAGTCAATATCTTAAAAATAACTATAAACTTCAAGTCCTTTCGTTCAAGGAAAAGTTGAATTAGGCGAAACCTGAAAATATTTTCTTCGCGGTTTGTAGTTCTATATTTGGGAATGGGTTTGGAGAGGTTAAAATTAAAATTACTGATATGCATTGTAGTATTCTAAAATATTCTAAAAGAACAAACTCCACGTTGGAGAGCCAAATTTATGTGGTATACACTTTTAATTAGAATAAACAAATGCCAGCACGTTGTAGCCAAATTATGTAATATAAAATTTAAAACGAAACAAAGGAATGAAGTTTACGTTTAAATTAACCAAATTTTGTAAACAGATAAAAAAGATTGTTTAATTGACAATTTTTATTTACGTTGACTTTCCATTTTATGTTTTTAAGCTTTCATGAGAATCTAAGTTTCAGGACCTCTTATAAGTAACAAAAGCAAAAAAAAAATGAATTTAATTTACAAAGGCTTTATCAAAAACTATAGAAATATGACGGTAAATTTATATTTGTATAAAGGTTTACAAAAGAAAGTTTTTACGTACCCTTTTATTTTGAGCTGTCTGGTACCTGTTTGCGCACTTGGTGATTATTCTAAATTTTTATAAAACAAATTTTTTATTGACAGGCCATAGCACTGATTTAAAGCTTTTCACTCTTCTTACACACTTTTCTAATTATGGCAGCGATCACTGTTGACTGTTACCTATTTTAAATTACGTCGTATCTCGTAGCAATTTCTACTCAACTTTAGTTCGGCACAATCAAATGTTAACGTGTTGTACTTAAGTAGCTTCAATCTGCTACACAATTTGACTGACTGATTCCCCTCGTCAGGCCCGCCAAACAGACACTGCTCTCTTGACTGTCACTCGGCTAAAAGTTCTGAGCGTCTTGTATACGCAACCATTATAGTCATTGCATTCTCGCGCCAACAATGCTGTTCTTGACATTTGCGGCCTCAAAGTTACGCCGCCAATAATTAAATAAACAATTTAAATAAAACATTTAATTACACATTGGTAATCTCTACAACATCGTAAGGCTGTTAATCACACCAAATTCGCTAGATGGATAAAGAAAAGTAATATATTTCAATACTCGATAACGCTTTATTCACCTATACAAAAAAAGCAAGGTTCAAATCTTTCTTATAATGGTAATAGGTGTTTAAGAATAATTCATTTAATCATACATGAAAGCATATATATATATATATATATTGTAGTAATTGGTAATTAAGGCATTGTTCTAATTGAAAAGTTGAATTGTAGAGGACTCATTATTGGGAGATATAGCGGACGCCGCAACAAACCGGCAAGGCAAAGAAAGAATTGTTGATCGGTCGAGAAGGTTTTACGCGCTCAAAATTTACGATACGAAGAATAGTCGGGCAGCAGACAGCAAATAGAGCAGACAAAAGTAATGCAGTCAGGCAATGAACGGCGAGGTGTAAACACCACAAAATTCTAATACACGAAAAGTTGAACAATTTAGTCAGTCAGCAGCGAAAATGAAAAAGGTCTAATTTAAAGAACGAGAAAGTGTTCCAGTAACCAGTACGCTGTTATATCAAAAATGCAGAAACTGAACTAGTCTTCACTCAACAGACAAAACCAATGAGGTGCATTTTCAACAAAAATCCACGAGACCTACGAATCCAGTATGCAGTAAATCATCGAGAATCGACAAATTTATTTTAAACCAACTAACAAACTACGCTAATTAGAGTCTGTGAACATTTAGAGTCTGTGAGTACTTAGAATCAGTGATATCCCCAAAATTGTGCACGAAAAGTTAAAATGAGACCTGGGCTGCCATAAGTAGAAAGAAAACGTTAAAATTATTGTAAACTGTTTTTAAAAGATAAACGTCAGATCGTTCTTTAATTATTCAGATCATTCTTTAATTACCGATAAAAGAGATCTTTAATTATTCAGATCATTTCTTGATAAAAATTGAAATTGTTTAAATTCAATCTTTAGCATTATTTTCTTCAGCAACAAATTTCGTCTATGTTCAGACGCATTGATTCCCATATAAAGTAAATGTAATTTTTGTGATTTTGATTATATAAATTCTGCCATTTATCAAACCCAGTTCAAGACCCTGAGATCCCAAATATTTTTGTAACTTGAATACTTGTTTTAAAATTGTTAATAAATCTTGTTTAATAATTTTCACGTAATAGTTCATTTCATTTAAAAACGCCACATAATTCATATCTTGAATTATTGTAAAATATGATAAAAGCCATATTTATTAATTATTACAATATATATATATATATATATATATATATATATATATATATTGTAATGATTAGACTTTATTTCCATATATAAAAAAGCTTTATTACACAAAAAATATAAAAATACATAAAAAAATTGATTGGGCGCCAGCAGATATACATATAGTCTGCAAAAAATTAACAATAATTAGCTCCGGCTTGGTTATGAAATCCTCATTCTGTACATAGTAATGTGGGCGGCTCGGTAGCTATTCATGAACAAAGCTTAGTGTAAAAAATGTTTAACTTCTGAAGGGGCTTTACATTAATTGTGACCCTTACTTTAACTTGTGGTGTCAGCCGACTTGCAGCGGATCACTGGTCTTGTAGCAGCCCACGATCTCCTTCTTCGGCCTCCCGCGATGGACGTCTCTCCAAAACTTTTGTTACAGCTCGCCAAATTTTCCACCCTCTCGCCTCTCTCACTCCACTGTCAGTCCTCTCACTTCTGTCTGTCTGTCCACTTTCACCCGGGAGCGGAGTATATATCCTTCCTCCGCCCCTCCCCCAAACGATGCAATAAAAGGAACGCGTATCCTCGGCTTCTTGAGGCCTCTCCGGCACCCGTGCACTTTTAATTAATTCCCTCTCAGGTCCGCGTACAAAGGGCGGCCACTTACCGATGTTATTCACTATAATATATATATATTTATATATATATAAATATATATTGTTATGATTACAAAATAGCGACTAAATAATTAATTAAACAAAATTGAATGATTTATTAAACAATTGATTTGTATTTTTTATTAAATCGATGAACTGATAATTATTTTTCCCTACGTTGGCACGCCAAAATTTAATAATCAAATCAAATTAACAAACAATATTTTATATAGAATTATTTGGGCCTTCTAAGTAAAACAAAACCTTTATATTTACGTTAACAATCAAATACATACTAAGAAGTTAAACAATCAAAACAAAAACGAGAAAGCTAAATCTGACGATTTCTTTTAATTATCGTTTACAAAAACTTAATTAAATTTGTTTGTACTTACAAAATATTTGGCTGGTACCAGACTTAACTGTCCTGGGCTAGGGCTCACAATTAACACTAACAGGCCATGAAATCACTGACTGTACACTTGATTGTACAAAACACGGTCGTAGCTTTTTCTCCTCTGGGAACTGAAACTGCTGCTCCCTCCGGATTATTAATTAGACAGATTGTTACAAAATTGTCTCTATGTGGAACTGATGACGGTCTCGGTATTGGTAGAAATTTTAATGTGGCGCTAATTATTAGGTTACTCTTTGCAGCTTTACAATGTATTTCACTGTCCAAAACTTTATACTCAAATTCTAAAACTTGTAACCTTCTCGGCTTGATCTATACGCCGACCACGCTGTTCGTTGTACCCCTCTCAAATTTTTCTGTTCACCTTGCGGCTTCTGATTTCCGACTTCCACACCCGACTTCAACAGAGACCAACTGTTTCAGAAAAGACTTCACAGCCGAACAAAGCTCGCCTATACATTGTTGCCCTTGAATATTTGTACCGCTAATAATCCATCATAACTATCCAATTATTAAAGTCATTAATGGCCTCTAATTATTATTACAATTTATATATATATATATAACTTGTATATATATATATATATATATATATATATATATATAGAGAGAGAGAGAGAGAGAGAGAAGTTAAAACAATATCAGATAGTTCTCCAGAATTTGAAATTTAGACTCTAGATTGCAACTTGGAAAGCGACCTTCACAGTGAGACCTGGTCTCTTTGATCAATTCTGCTAATGAGAAACCATGGTTAAATGTTCACATCATCAACAACACGTCTCAATCATCAGCTTTAATCAATTCACCCAGTCTTTGAAGTCTGTTAAGCAGGTCCGTTTTATGTATGCTGCACTAATGAAATGCATTGAAATGTACGAAAGTGCATTAACCGGCTTTCAGTCAAATGAAGTCTTCATTGTCCTTATTATCAACTTATGCAGTTACGCAGCGTACAAACATCTGAAACTGTATAAATTCATGAATACGGATATTACATCTCACTTTCAGGATACTATTAATCTCAAAATGGAAAATGAACAGTACCTTAAAATTTAAAATTATTTGTGTAGTGTATTTGAAGTGGAGAACTATGTTTATAAATACTGTTGAGAAGGTATACATAATTTTAATTTTCCAGTTTATGTTTGTCTCTGGTGAGTTAGAGAATTAAAATAAGATACTTTAAGTTTGCAATTAATAATTTTTAGGCATACAAATATACGTTTGAATTATTATACATTATGAACACTAAAGGTACCGCCCTATAATTAGAGACTGAAATCTGAAATATACAAACATTGAATTGAGGCTCCAATTTCTCTATTTTCGCATTTGTCATTTATACAAAATTAATCTGCATTATTATTATTATGTATATGTATTGTCGCATTAACAGTTATATTTTAACTATTTTGCATTTCTTAGCTAGGAACTAACGACTGGGGTGTTCTTACTACGTAAACACAAGTATACAGTATCCATGCCTTCGCCGGAATTCGAACCCAGGTCCTCTGTGACTACACCACAGGAGGTCGGCTTTGAAATATTGTCTGTCTTCTCCCCAGCATAATATAATTGATATACTGAAAATTATGGGGCCTAAAATTCATTCGTTGAGCAATAATGTTCCATGCCTGTTGTCGTAACTCATTACTATTTTTATCAGGATATGAAAACACCAAATGTCATCTTGTCGCAGTATTTTGTCCGGGGGGAAAAAAAAATCCGGGTTCATTATGGTAACAGGCATTGGATTTGGCAGCTGTTGTCATGGGTGATAGCACGGAATCAGAAATTAAAACTAGTAATTCCCTAATAAAATTACGAAAAGTGGAAGTGAAACGAAAAGGCTTAGTTTCAATTAACCTTTGACAGTTATAAGGACTAGATATGTCATTGCCAGAAATAAAAAAAGCAGAAGTAAAATTCCCTTCGACCGGACACAGTAGTCTCGTTAGAAACATTGAAACTATAGCTGATTCCACAATCCCCTGTGAAAGTGAGTTCCATAAATATACAAACAAAACTGTTGAAACTGAATTAATTTCTGCGTAATTATTGTTTACTTTTATTTTAATTTTTCTTATTAAATTAAATTTACAATACAATAGTGATAAACCAGTTATAGTTAAAATATTATTGTTCTTCACTAGACCATTTCCACATAATCTACTTTCACTTCTAACATTTGCAAAAGTTTCAGTAGATTTTACCTGAAAATATAACTATGATTTAAATATTTACCGCCATTATAATCGGATTTAAACTGAATAAGTCCCATAAAAAATCAAAGACGTGTGCTTGGATTGAGTTTGATGGAAGCGTTTCTCCATCTTTGCGTTGTTACGGCTAACTGCATGTTGCGCTGCAGTGAAACTCCAAAGCGCAATTCCTGCAATCCCAAGTTTATGGAAGCGCCATTGTTTGGTCTGCTGTTTACTCAGTACATCGAGGATGCTCAGATAATAGTAGATGACGTAGTCGAGAATCCGAGAAACGCTCTAGGGAACTGCATTACGTGATAAAGCAGGAAATTCATTCAAGCAACCAGATGGCGCTGTAGTAAAAATTATTTGCAGTGATAGTTTGGTGGAGGATCGCTCTTCTAATTCCCAAACAGTCGTCTACGTAATGAGCTTCCTACGCTTAGAAGATACCTGAAATTTTATACGATGCTTTCTTCATATTCCCTTCTCAAACGAAGTTAATGTGCAATGGAAACGAAACTCTCGAAACAAATAAACAATTACGATATGTTATTATTATAAATAAAGTACTAAAATCTAAATAAAATTTCAAGGATGCAGATATTTCTTCTGCGCTCATGGAGAGACAACCGCTCGTAGTTCAGAAAATATTTAATCAGCTGTCCGATGCCACGTAAATAAAAAAAAAGTTTGCATTGGAATACGATTCTCTTGTACTGAAACAACGTAATGTCAGGTATATATCTAGAGACATTATTTTGAGTAAATAGAAGGCTGTCTGCAAGGGTTATTCTCTCGCAGGCAGAGCCTTGTAGGAGAGACAGGAAGGGGATACTTTCGGGGATGCCTTTTCCTCTCTCCGTTTTTGAACTGAGGTTCCCACAAGCCGAGGCACCTCGGCCTGTTTTGAGAGGTGTATGTTCCGGGGTCACAGACCTTGGGCATACGGTAAGAGATGATCGCTGTTCGCATTGGAACAGTCGGCCAGCTGCCTCCTAAACCGGTCGAGGTACGGAGAAGGGAACGCTGCGACCACACAGAAAACTCTTCTCCCGCTATCGGAAGGGCGTGGGACAAGTACCCAATGCCCGACCTACCTGGTGCAGGTTTTTCTAGGGTTTTCCCTGCATTACCTTTAGGCGAATGCCGGGTAGGATCCTTAAACAATAGCCCGGGGGCCCTAGTTAACCCTTGACTACCTTCCTCTACCCTTCCGCATCCCCCCTTTCAAATCCCTTCCTTTGCTATTAAAGGGGAGTTGCCAGCAGGTTGATTACTCTCATGTAGCCTGTTAGTCTAAACAAATATGAGTAAATAATGTCAAATTTCTACATAAATTATCTCCATTTAGGTCAAATATTATTTAACGTAGCTTACGTCCATTATCTTTCTGACAATATTTTTCAGTGATTTCTATTACTCCTATGCTGAAGTTACCGAAACTGAAGGCGTTCGGTGGAAGAGTCAGAATAAATAAAGATATGATGACGTTCTTTATTCCAGGAATTTTAAAGTTTGTATGAAGAAAATTCAATTACATATTTATATAACTCTAGAAATCACTCTGAACTCTGCATAGAAAAACATCGCCTAAGCCTTTTTGAAACAATCATTCGTTCTTCCGGAATAAATTTTTACCTTTAGTCTTCCGGACGAAATAAAAACTTTAACTACTCAAAATGTATTTATAAAGACTTGTAAATATCTGTTAATTAATGGAGCATATTACTCGCTGAAAGAGTTTTTAGAAAGGAAGGACAGATTATATCCTCTTTAATAAAATAGTTTCCTATCAAGTTAAGCTATGTGTCATGTAAGATGACAGTTTGGCAGCCGTCTCGGTAGGTCAAGGCCCTTCGGGGCTGTCGAGATAATAAATAATAACAATAATATTATGTTAAGACGTATCCTATTTCGTAATGGAATGAATAATAAATCTAAATCAAATAATCTAATAAAATGTCATAGTTGTAGTCGTGATCCACATTTTCTAAATACTTTAAAAATGAGTCATGTCTTGCATCGGTTATTGGAGAAACTTAATAGCACTAAAAGCACTAAAAGAAATAAATGAATTTTACAATTTAAAATTTATATGGAACTATATCTGTTTTTTGGTGTTATTATTTTCCGTGTGTGCATTTTTCGTCAGAAATAAATTTTAATATTCAAATTATGAACACAACATTGTAAACAATCAGGGAGGGAACGTTCTGTTTACAAATTGAATATTACAATTTTATTTCTGACAAACTATTTTCATTATTTAATTTAAATAGAAGTTAGATAGTTCTAATTATTAATTCGGGGTATATTCAGTGAATCAAAGCTGCAAATGTTTTTATTTCTAAATAATATTTTTCCAATTGTAATTGGTGGTGAACGAAAGAGTGGAAACGTTCTTTACAATCATTTAGATCGAAATCAGTTTATAATAAAATTCAAACAGACTTGAAATAAATAAGTCTAAATTACGATCATAATTTATTTTAGAGTGTTTTTCAACAATAATTTATAGGTTACATAATCATCTTCACGATAGTTTTTATTTGTAATGTGTGTACGTTTCGCGACATGTGTTTTATTAAGTTAAATCCGAAATTGAACGACTAGTTCATGAACACACTGCATAACAAGAGAAGATATTTGAACGTAAGTTTTCCCAGTGAATAGATTGAATAATTTATTCTCGGATTATCAACCCGGTATTATTTTTGCCCGAACACAACGATCCCGCGATTATCAACGCTGGGGTCAGGCAGACGTTGGAAAAAAATAATTGACTCGATTTTTAAACTAACAAAAAAAAAAGATCTTGTTATAATAGCTAGAAATTTACGAGAAATTTATCACGTAAATATACAACACGACAGTGCGGACTGCATTTATTAAGTGTAAAAATGCGATCTCTGTTTGAATCACCTTAACAGAAACTGAGAATTCGGTACTATGCGATTAAATAATTTTAAATAAAATAAAATATTTAAAATTATTCCTCAAAATTATTAATTAGCATAACTGTGAATAAAAATATGTCATATAAGGCAATTCTATGATTAAAAGCATTGTGACTACGCGTACATGTTAATTATCTGAAAAAGGGATTATTCATAATTTACGCGCTACTTAAATGTATTTGAGGGAATAAATAAGAACTTAACGCTCGTCACGAGTTCTTCGTCGTGCATATAAAAATATTTGCATTTTCTACTATGTTTGCCATGATCCATCGAGAGTAATTTCCCAGAGGCAATGACTGTCTGTTATCGAAACTGCTGTGTACCAGTAACTCGCTAAACATTTACCAATTACGCTACGTTAGTTTGCAGCGCTGTAAACGAGGCACAGAAAGTCATTTTTCATGGCGAATATCGCTCACTAGCTGTTGGAAATGCAATGTTGAAATAAACATTTCGGCTAAAACGACAAGAGGACTTCTCAAAAAAAAATGGAAAGTAATGACATGTGCATTTCAGTTGTTCAGGCCACACGTTTTCAGCAAATAAAACCACGAAGATCTGTCTTTAAAAAATGTATACATAGTTTCTACAGAACCTCGAAAATGAGGTGTCAGCAGTAGTTTATTACAATTACTGATGATAAATTTATTGATGAGAAAATTAATTCACGTATGAAGCATTAGTGCATCCGAATCAAATGGCACAATGAATTTATAATAATAGGCTACGTGGAAAGAATGAAGACTGAACAGTAGCATTTATATTATATCTGAATCGACGAAATTGGTCACGGCATTAAAATAATTTCATTAAAATTTATAATTTTGACGAAATTAATAAATCTAGTCAAAATATATTTTTTATCTATTTGTTATTTTTTAGAATTAAATTAAACACAAATATTATCCATTTTAATTTTACGTGTACCTATTAATATTCAATCTTGTCCTCTGCATTATTCAAAAAGTTGCACAAAAGTTTTTCTAGTTAATTATATTGTTCACGGAAATAAGTATTTGTTAAGGATGTGTTTCTTTTGCAAAAGGTGGAGTTTATTTTAGCGAAAAAATAATTCTTTTTTCTGAATAAACGAAAAGTCTTCCAATTTAATCAAAAACCGGTTTACAATTATAATGAGGATAAAAAATTAAGATTTCTGTAGACATACGGTTTGGAACAATTATTTTTATGGTCGTGTATGTTGATGAATACCTTAATGACTATGCAGTTCTTTAATTACGTAGAGTGTTTCATGTCTAAAGGGACATGCATATATTAAAAGTTCAAAGAAACAGGCGTCTTTTGATGTCCTGTGGTTGGCTTTACTCAATAAGTACATAGATAACTCCTGAAAAAAATGACCGCTTCAGAACTTTCACTTATGAATAAATGGGAGAAAGTAATTTAATATATCAAGTCTTCTAATGGATACTTCAAGATTTTTATTTAAATAGGTACATAAAGGAAATCTAATCAGTCTGGAAAACAGTACAATAATTGACCCTTTGCTGAAAATGAGAAAAAAAGTTAGAATTGCTAATAAGAATGTTCAAACTTGTAACATCAAAAACTCGATAGCCGACTATCTGGAATATATTCAACATCGTAAGTAGTGATTGGGCTCGTCCCTGAGGACGAAGTATTTTTACAGCGTCCCCTTTTCTTCCTCATAGAAAATTGCAAACTCGACTAACAATGCTTTTAAAATTATCAAAAATATAATCGCTAAACAATTGCACAAAAAATAGACCTGATATATCTAAACTTACGTTTGGTCCAAATTCAGAAGTCTAAAATGTTGAGTTTATTTTTAATTAATAATAATAATAATAGTACCGTGACGTTGTTTTCAAAGAAATGTCAGTGTCTTAACATATTTATTTATTTATTTAAAGTTCGAAATATTTTTATTATTCTTCGAAAACATTCTAGTATAAGTATTTTAATATCCATTGAATATTCAAATAATAAAACAGACTTTATGATAAAAACCAACTTTTATGTCACTTTCGTGCCTGTAGTTTTAAAATTGATGAAAAAAAAATTTTTTGCTACAAATATTGTTTATGAAGGTTGTTAAATTTTTGATACACTTTGCGTGAAGTTATAAAAAATTGGGTTAAAGAAATGTTTCTCTTAAATATATAAACCACGACAATCCATCCCGTAATAGAGGAATAACTTAACTGATAAGTAATGTCCTAAATGTAACATACTTTTTGGAATGTAATTACTTTACCCTCAAAAATATTTTCCTTCCATTTCTCTTCATGATGTGGGACATAAACAAAATTTTTTTATAAAGGCTGACCAGCCACCGTACTATTCTTTCAGTTCTATTCGAAAAATACGTTATAATTTCCGTCGGTAGCCCCGTGATAAAATTGTTGACTTCAGTATATTTCCCGAGGCTTAGAAATGGCGTCATAAATTTCTCCCAGTTTTCGAGATCGTAGATCGGTATAAAATAGAAGCTACGACCCTGGCAGCCGGCGATATGCTGCCGAAGTTGAAATGTATGGACATCATCCACAGACTACGAGACACATAAACAGCTACTCAGGAGGCGTTCTGGCAACTATGCACCAGTCAAAAAGCGTGTTACACTCCATCTTTAGGAAGCAGTTCGGGAGGGTCTATCGTTTTACAGTTATCACTTCAGTTTTTATGAATAAAAGAATTTTTTAACACAGTCCTGTTTGAGCATCTCCTCGTTAATTTTGCACACGTTTTAACTTACAACTTAAATCTATTGTTTTCCGCGGAAGAGAGAAATAAAGCAAAGACATTTTGTTCATAAAAACGCTTACATGACTTAATAGAAGCATTCGTTCATACCAATAATTGAATGCAATAAAATAATACAAATGAATTTTACTAGAAACTCAATTTCACTGTTCGCGTTAACATTCTCGTCAATCTCACCTTCTCCACAGTATTATATTTTGATTATTATACACTTTTATTATAAACTAGCTAGGTGCCCGGCGTTGCTCGTGTACTTATTTATATAAACTCTAAAAAGTATTTAATTGAATACTTAAATATATTCCTGGAGTATTTCAGGATATAATCGTCACTCAGTCTTCATACATTACGAAATATTACATTGATGAAATTGTTAGCTAGACTCACATCTAATACAACGCGAAAATTAACTTACATTTTCCCCAAGGATGGTAAAGTAATTCGTATTCTTCTTTATTATCATTCGATGGAGTATTGCTGAAGAAAATATTTCTGCTTTATTTCATTCCTAATAAGGGAATTGTTCGTTGCGTAGTAACGTCTTTCTCTCGCGTGACGTCATTGTCTCTTGGCGCGCAGTAATTTAATATTTAATGATCACGGTTTTTAATTATAATTCTTTCCACATGTATGCTAGGCGTTTCTCACCCTCACAGTACCGTTTCTCGTGTTTTGAAGAATATGTGTACCAATTTTTGTTGCATTCTGTCCACGCGATAAAATTTGTATAAAGAACAACGTAAATACATACATACATACATACATACATACATACAAATATACATCCTTTTTTATTATATAGATAGATTACTGTAAAATTTATTATATTGAAAGCATTTAGAGAACGAACTGAATTGCGGTACTCATCTGCAAACATGGTCAGAAAGCGGGACTGGACGCATTATTCTATTTTTCTGTTAGTTAGCTTTTTAAATACTTGCATTAGCTTAGATAAGTGTTAACTATATTAACGCTTATAGCGGCTATACAAGTTGTGTTGTGTTCCTGCATTACGCTATGGCGACGAACAATGTTATACTTTTAAAATACTATATATTTTACTGTTCAGTCTACTAATGAAACGCGAGTGATTATTAATTCATTGATATATTTTATTCCACTTAATTTTATTTGAGATTACCAAGTGTTTGGAACTTAACCAGTTACAGCTCGCTCGGCCTTGGCGCCAGGTTGTCCGGGTTTTTATGCCTGTAGTCTGGATAGAAGCAAGTGGCAGCTGGTTTTTGACCGAGATGAACAAGACGTGATTGCTGTTTTGATATCCAGAAAGATCGACCCACAGGGTCGATAAGAGATGCGACAGTCACGAAAGTCACCAAGTCTTATCAATGCTTGACTCACCTAAATGGGTTTAGACAACCACAGTTTAATACCGATATTAAGAGAAACGATTATTTCTCCGGCTAATGGAACCCAAATAAGTTGTATATATTCAGTGTAAATATTTCCCTTCATTTCAATCTATATTTGGCAATAAATACCCTTTAAACGTTTCTTTAATTTTTTTAATATTTTAATCATGCCGCAACATTTATTTTCTTCATTTAATTTGTTGCAGGTGACTTATTATATTTACGTTCTTACGTATTAAGAAATCAATATCTATATAATAAAAAAGGATGTATATTTGTATGTATGTATGTATTTAGGTTGTTCTTTATACAAATTTTATCGCGTGGACAGAATTCAACAAAAATTGGTATATATATTCTGCCAAAATCGAGAACCGGTACTGTGGGGGTGAGAAACCCCTAGAATAAACGTGGAAATAATTATAATTGAAATAAGTTACGAATTAGTGTTAAAGTACTGCGCGAGACGATGACGTCATAAGTTTTCAAGACATTGAAGCATCCTAAATATAGTTCTGTATTTCGTAATGAAATAAAGCAGAAATATTTTGATTGAATAATAAGTAAAAAATTTTCCAGTATTACTCCATCGAATAGTAATAAAAAACAATACGAAACACTTTACCATCCTTGCGCAAAGTTAATTTGGAATTGTTAATTATCCCGCTATCTTTGATAAAGCCTTATAATACATTCAAATGTGTGTCGTTCGAGATTTATAAAATTTCATAATATAACGTACTATTGTATCCTGTATAATATTTCAGAAGATAATAAGATTTGTCTAAGGTACGACTGCTGAATTATATGTTTGTAACTATAAAAGTATTGAAAATGACGTACGGAACTCCGAAAGTTTTTATGGTCGTTATTCAATTAATGCACTATCAGTCAAAGGTATGTACAGAAATAGGAACATTTTAATTGAATTAAAAGTACAATTAATTATACTTTACGCAACGTATTTCTATAAATTTGTATAAATGTAAACAAATTATTGCGTGCAATTTGTGTCGTGAAACAAAAATTTGAGGTTAGGATAGCAATATTTGTTTTCCATTTTTGGGAACGACGTTATAGATGTTCAATTTCTGAGAAATGAAGCTGAGCAAAAATATTTTGATTGAATAATAAGTATAATTAAATCTACCAATACCACATCGAGTGATAAATATAATTTATTATGAAAGGTTATACAATCCATGGCATTAATTTTCTTTTAAATAACTTGACTTTTGACGTGGAATATTTAACGGGATCAGGGACCAATATGTTTCCCAATTATATTTTGCAATACGCACTGGAAGATACATAGAATTATGATAAAAACAATACTTAAATGTTCAAAATTGATATTTTTTTATTGAAGACAGCGTATTTCGTAATGTTTTGCATTAATTTTATACAATGCTACCAACTGCAGATTGCTAAAACCACCAAATAGTTTGATTTCAGATGGAAAAATTATATGTCTACAAATTTAATAATTGTTTTAAATAGTGTATGTATATCTATCTATCTATATATATTATATAAAATTTTCTTATACCTTCTTATACCTTCAGCATGGGAGGTGAGCACATTTAGGGATAGGGTTCGAGGAGCGTTACATAAAAATAGCGCAAAAGCAACCGAAATTGGAGTGTATCGGGACATCTCGGGCAACGCCGGGCACCCAGCTAGTTTGAAAATAAATTAACCCTTTTATCAACAATTTTATTGCACACGTGTGCGCCAATACATAGAATGTGCAGTATGTGTCTGAATTAATTTAACTAATTTGAGACATATACTGCGTATTGTTGGCACACGTGCAATAAAATCACTTTGAGTACTGTAAATAAATTCATGTTCTCAAGAGCTACAAGGTCATTTCAATTTATTTCTTTTGAGAGTGTTTAGAATGAACCTATGTAGAAAATTATTTCGTGGATGTTGACAGTGCCAAGAGGTTATAAAAGTGTTGACGGTATTAAAACAAAAAATAAGGACGGCCAGTTGGACGTTATGAAAGTCAGTGTGATCGTTTTCGTGATCACATTAATTTGTAATTTTCAGATGGACTTTATTATTTGTAGCGATTTTAACGTACATTATCAGTTCAGTTATTCCTCTATTACTGAGTCGATTGTCGTGGTTTATGTATTTAAGAGAAGCATTTCTTTAACACAATTTTTTAAAACTTCACGCAAAGCGTATCAAAAATTTAAAAACCTTCATAAAAAATATTTATAACAAATTTATTATAACAATTTTAAAACTAGATTACTTATGATAATACAAAAATGAAATTAAAGTTGTTTTTTATCATAAAGGCTGTTTTATTATTTGAATCTTCATTGTATATGAAGTTCAGATGTCCCTTGTTCGTGTAAAACTCAACACAATGGATTTACTGAAAAGTTTTCGAGTATATTGCATTTTTAATTTGTAAGATAAGATCTTTTCCTTTGTTTAGCGACGTCTGGCAGGCTGATAATTTATCATGGATTCCCAACATTCATAATTTTTATGGAATAATATTCTGACAAAGAACAGAAGCAACAGCAGAACTGAAAAATCACATAGACATAGATACCTTTTTCATGGGAATTATTTCGCATAAAAACGGCCTAGTAAGATATTAGGGAACTGAAAGTATGGACGTTTTAAGGGACGCCAGTTCACATTTATCAAAAAACTAAAACGTGTGTAGGCCTGCTTCTGGCATTTTTGACGAAAAAATTTACAAGAAGCTTAGAATCAATCGATATTCGCAATTATTTTCAGTTCATAACACAGTCTGGCACATCGAGTCATCAAAGTGACATAAATGGGGAAGATGGCTGAGAGTTGACTATCGGTCAAGGATAGACGTTTTTTAAAAAATTAAGAAGATTTTAAACTGTGTGGAAAAGTTCAGCTTATTTACCAGGAAATTTATTGCAGAACTAACACACCAATAATTTGGTTGAAATACAATTGTCATGGTAAATCCTTTTCATAACACTAAGTATCGCATTCATAGTGCTGATAACTATTAATCATAAATAATACTATATTTATTAAACGTTATTTGGTCACTGCTACAATAGTGACGCTGTATGACCATTATATTACGTATTGTATACTTTTCTATTAATATTAAAACATTAGAACTGTAACTCTTTCGTCACTAATCATGATATTAATGTACAATACATTTATCAATTTTACATGTGGCAATGCTTTTAAAAAATCCGACGGACCATTAATAACAAATCAACCATCCTAAATATTTAAATATGTTAATTGTTTTCCATTAGTACTTGACTGATATTTACATAGTTACAAATAACGTGTAGAAAAAATTCATCTTTTAATAAAAAGTAATATTGCTTCAAATATTTTTAAAAAGAGATTGCTTATGTGTTAAGCTATTGTTAGATAATATCCAATATTTTTTCGGTAATTTTAAAAAATACATACACATATTTGACACGATTATATGCGATCCGTAAAAATTAAACGTTATAATTAACGACTGCTTTTTAACGAAGAGTAAATAAAAACTTAAAAGCATAATCATTGTGACTTAATTTTAGATCCCTTACACTTCAAATACATTGAAGTTGGTTTTTCAATGTGATTAAAAACTTTTGATCATATATATGTAATTTATGAGCTCAAACAGTCAAATATGAAAAGGATTAAGGTTTATAAAGAGAACTTTAATGACGCGTTAGCCTAATTACCTTTATGTAATGTTAACTGATTATAAATTTTAGTTCAAATAAACACTCTATTTCACCTCCTGATTAAAGGGTAAGTTTAGCGTTTCAATTTACTATTTAAGTGATTAAAACATAACTAGCTATATGTGATTGAAAAGTTATTAAAGAAATAATGTTTAACATTGGCTACTTCAAATGGCAATTCATTAATCCCATCAAAGTAAATGCAGCTCGCTTTGTGGTTGATAACAGAGGAAATATTAGTGACTTCCGATATAAAACTATGAGGAAATAATTAATACTGATAATAATGAAAATCATACTGCAATGAGCAAAAGGGTGTCGAGATTTAAGTCTTCCGTAAAAAATTCGTCCCTTTCCTGTTTGCTAACAATTTCTTTGTAAGCCTCACGCAGAATGCCCGACATGATGCAGGTTTTTTTAGGGTTTTCCCTGCATTTTTTTAGGCGACTTCCGGGTAGGAACCTTAAAAAATAACCCGGGGGCCCTAGTTAACCCTTGGCTACCTTCCTCTACCCTTCCGCATCCCCCTTTTCAAATCCCTTCCTATGCTATTAAAAGGAAGTTGCCTAACGTGGATTACCCTCATGTAGCCTGTTGCCCTGAAAAAAAAATCAACCTCCTAAACACTTTGCGAGCGGATTCTCTCGCAGGCAATCTGCGAGGGATGTCTGCGTCCCCACAGCAAACTCCTCTACCGCTATCGGAAGGGCGTGGGACAAGTACCAAATGCCCGACCTACCTGATGCAGGTATTTCTAGAGTTTTCCCTGCATTTCTTTAGGCAAATGCCGAGTAGGATCCTTAAAATATAGCCCTTGGGCCCTAGTTAACCCTTGGCTTCCTTCCCCTACCCTTCCGCACCCCCCCTTTCAAATCCCTTCCTATGCTATTAAAGGGGAGTTGCCCAACGTGGATTACCCTCATGTAGCCTGTTGCCCTAAAAAAAAACACACCCACATCCTCCCTTTCCAATCCCTTCCTATGATATTAAAGGTAAGTTTCCACCATGTGGATTACCCTCAAGTAACCAAAAAAAAATCCACATCCCCCCTTTCAAATCCCTTCGTATGCTATTATAGGGGAATTGTCACCATGTGGATTACCCTCATGTAGCCTGTTACCTGAAAAAGAAAATTGTTCCCTAAGTAAGCTTGCGAGAGAGTTCCCTCGCAGGTGAACCTTCCCAGAGAGCTCTGGCGGAGACTACCTTCACATCTCTCTGGTTTTTTGAACTAAGGTTCCCACATGCCGAGGCACCTCGGCCTATTTTGAGAGGTGTATGTTCCGGGGTCACAGACCTTGGGCATACGGTAAGAGTTGTTTTCTTTTTCCATTGGAACAGTCGGCCAGCTGCCTCCTAAACTGGTCAAGGCACGGAGAGGGGAAAGCTGCGACCCCACAGCTAACCCCTCTCCCGTCATCGGAAGGTCGTAGGACAAGTACCAAATACCTGACTTACCTGATGCAGGTTTTTTCTAGGATTTTCCCTGATTATTTTTAGGCGAATTCCCGGTTAGGATCCTTAAACCATAGCCCGGGGGCCCTAGTTACCCCTTGGCTACCTTCCTCTACCTTCCCGCATCCCCCCTTTCAGATCCCTTCCTATGCTTTTAAAGGGGAGTTTCCACCATGTGGTTACCCTCATGTAGCTTGTTCCCCTAAAAAAAAGTCTTGTTCGCTCAACTACCATACTGCATACAATAGTGAAATTTATTGTCCGAATTTCTTATCAATAGCAGAAATATAAATAGAAACAATCATTACGATCAACTAAAATTAGAATTTTAAATAAAACACATATTGTAAGAAGAAGTGTTAATTTGTGACAATGCCAATTGTAAAATATAAACGTCGATTTCGAAGAAAGTACTCCAAAGCAGCTTCTACGTTCTCCTCGCGTTTGCTCATATCATATTGCCTTTCAAGAAAAGATACTTCAGCCTTCGGAAAACTCGCCAGCTTAAACGGTAGTTTCAGATTCAATGGAAAGAGAAACGCCTTTATACATGGCAAACAGGGTTACATTCATCTTTTATGTGGCTTGTTATTGAAAGTGCGGCGCATCAAGAATTGCGTCTCCTTGAGAACGGTGTTTCGATTCACATCACTGTAAACGCGTTCCTTGCGGCTTTCAGGATGCTATTCATTTATTATGTCAACTTGTTTTATGTCAAAACTTACTTTTCCGTAAATATTTCCAAAATTTGTGATTTTTCTAAAGATTTATAGCCAAGGTTATTTTCCTTTTGTTCGCCATTACGTACATCAAATGTGTATGGAATATTAAATTACCTCCACCCGACGGCCTCATTATTATTTTCAACAGTTTTCAGTTGCATAATTTTTCAACCTAAATTGATATATTTTTAACGTATTTTGATGTAGTTCATAGTTTTTCATATCATAATATTGAATCGTTTTAAAATAACAGTAAGATATTTCAGTGGGAAAAAAACGTGCAAGTTAGCTGATAAAAACCCACAACGCATTTTTTTTTCTACCTTCAGGTGCATATATTTTTAAACTTCGCGCAGCACAATCAAAGCAACATAAATAAAATAAAATATAATAATATACAAGCAAAGGGATCATAGTTATTATAGACTTTCAGAGTATGGTTTTTTATATAAATTGGAGTGATACTAGTTGAATATAAAGCATTTCGGATATATTTCTAGAAAAGTTTTTGAACATCTTAGAATTTTTCCCATAAAAGAAACGATTCGAATTTATAATTTATTTGGAGACGACAGTTATTTAATCAATTCGGAATCTACAGCTAGAAAAATGATCTTTGATACGGGCTTATAATGACTGTTTTGTTTGACCAATGTAGCAAGAATGGCAATCAGAGCGTGAGAATTTGTAAACGTCAGTGTTTGCTACAGCTGTCAAGTTCTTTTGATGAATCAGGAAAGCGTATTGATATTTTTGTAAATTTTGGATATTATATATTTATGATATTTAAAGGCATAGATGAAATTTTTGTAAAAGTTCCTAATAAGGGAGAATGAGAAATATTTTGGAATGAGAATATTGTTACTATTTTACTTCCTTTCTCTTTTTATAACATTCTTTAATTCTGGGGTGCCTTTTGGATTAAACTAATAGATGAAACTTAAGTAAACAGGTCAGTGACAGTATCAAATTTTTAAAATTATTTAACAACGTTTTAAATCATTATTACTCATAATAATTGCCGAATAGCTCAGAGAAAGTATCAGAAATTATTACATCCAAAGTTAACCATTTACTTCAAGGATTGAGGAACCTGGCAGTTATAGTTATAACCCACAGTCATTATAATTCCAATATGATCGTTTTGTTTGACCAATGTAGCAAGAATGGCAATCAGAGCGTGAGAATTTGTACTTTCGTGTTATTCGTCCGCCTCGCTGACCAATTAGCGTCATCTAGTTTACTAATTACTTCCCTCGTTTACACGAGGAATAATATAAATTTATTAATCACCGATAACTGTGCACGTGTAATAGCATTACAAATAATTGTTACTCTGAAGTATATTTTTAGTAACAAGTATAAAATTATAAGAATGACTTTAAATAATTTCGAAGTATAAATAATTACTTATTATATAGACTGCTATATCCCTGCGCTCATATTCTCAGCAACAATACCTGCGAGAAAACAAAACGTTACTCATGGGAAATGCTCGTCTACCTCACATCGAAATTATGCACAGAATATGGTTCCACTTTGTCGTCTGGTGGGGCCAATTTTATTCTCCAGACAGCAATTTAACGTTCTCAAGTTTCACGTTTCTTGTCTGAATGCGCAGAATGGAATCCTTTTAAAGAATCGAAATCAACCAATTTTTTTCTTTAAGTTTTTTCGGAAAATTATAATATTTTCTAGGTATTTTTACTTAAATATTTTTTATAAAAACCTTCAAATATCAATAAGGTGAGACCTTTCGCACCTTTATCGACACTTTCGGCTGGCTTGTTGACATTCACTTCTTTGCATCCATCGCAAGAGAAAATTACGTCCTTCGTAATGTAGGCAACGTCTCAGACCTTAGACTACAAAATTAGCAAGTCCATTAAATAAACATTTGTTAAGCTGCTACTATAATACTTCATTTTACCAGAATATTTTGACAAATCTACACTACAAAGTTTCTGCAACTACTAGTAATTTCGTAGACAAAAGCCTAACTGATTTGAATACATAGTTTTAGTTAAACGTTCCCAGTGTAATTAAACAACTCCTAGGTACAGGATGAGGTGCTCACATTATTAAAAATTGTGTTCAATATGCATCCGATAAATTACCTATGGATATAGAAGTAATAAAGATAGAAATTTACAAATATTTTCATATTTACACGGTCAGAGATTTTGCGCTAATCGAATAATAAAAATCTAAAATTCCACCAAATGAAGCCAATATGTAGTTTCTTCTTGGAACTCTAGAAATACCCGAAAAGGTAATTTAAAAAATTGAAAATTCCGAATCTATTGTGACTGAAGTTTCCGGACTATTTCTAGCGAGCAACTTCGTGAACGTAAGAATCAATCATTTATATCTCAGGGAACTTCAAGAACTCAATGTGCAGTGATTCAAAAGTGATTAGAAATGATCTACGAAATATTTAGATATATGTCAAGACAGCTTCTGATATACTTACAAGTTTCAATGCATTACTTTTAATCAAACACTTATTTGGGGCGAAATAGAAGAATCCGCAATTTGAAAAAAAATGGGGGGGGGGCTTTTTGTAACAAGTAGCATCAATTCTGTTGAACTTCATGATGAAATAGTAACAATAAATAAACTCCAATAAATTTCAAGTCACAATGAATGTGGAAGTTCGTTTACCTGGAGTATCGTCACTAGTAGATATTATTAAGAATGTTCGGACAACCTAAACTGGTAGGATGAGAATTTCGACTGTTAAAAGCATTGCTGATTGTAAAAATTAACACCGATATCAATTGTAGCGAATTTTAAAATCAATTCAAAATCAATGTTTCCTTGTGAAACCATATGCTGAAAAATGTGGAAAAAATGGGATCGGAAACAATCAATACCTAAAGATTTAATATTATAATATTATTAAATTTTGTAACAAAAAAAATGTTCCGTAAAAAAACAGAAATGTGTCTCTTCACTGTCAATATCATATATATATATATATATTAATACCAATTAAACAGGCTATTAATTGTTTTTAATATAATTTAATTGTTGGCGGTACGCGAGCTTAAAGACGACAATCAAGGCGGGTTTTTCTTTGTTAACAATCGAGACTGGAAACCGAGCGCTTAGAGAACTCAGTATGCGTCGAGAACTGGCACATGGCAGAGAAATAAAAACAGTAAAAGTCAGCGGATCCAGAATTATGAATAGGGCTATCTAGGAAGTCCTACAGCGAGATATAATAGTTTACATAAAACGCAAGTAATCAGTTTTGACGGAAAGACTTATAAAATGGCAGTTGGAAGAAGAAGTTTGCTTCACAAACTAAACTAATTTTTGCATGGAGAGACTTTGAGGAGATCTACGTCCGGCAACTGGCTGAGGGTGAGCTAACCCAAGTTCCAGGATAGCAGAGATCCAGAGCAACTACCGTGTGTTCAAAATCTAATGAGTAGAATCAGTGTATAATGGCCTGTTTAGTGGGTGTTGACTTCAAGATACAATAGTCCAAACTAGTACCAATAGCACTGTCGTGATTACAAAACAATTATTAATGACTGTAAACGATAATAAGATTTCGTTCGCGTTTTTCTTTTCATTCTTTTTTTTTACTTTTATATTTAATATTATATTCCGTTAATTTCAATGAGTTTGGATTGTTAATATTTTAGTTAATTGTTATTGTTCTTCCTAACAAACCCAGTGGTGACCCTGAGATAATGAGAAATTCAACGTAATTGATTGTAAAATTATAAAGCTATATTTTCATAGAACGCCACGAATTAATAAAATAAAATTGAAATATTAGTTTGTTAAATTGACGGAATTCGGCGTGCAAAGCAGGGCATATAATGTATAATTATCAACAATAAATTTTTAAATACATAATAATTTTGTTAATTAGTCCTATTAATTAAGAGCACCTTTGTAATCATTAAATAAATGGCTTCCACAACTAATTTAATTCATCATCATTATTACAATATATATATATATATATTATGTGTGTGCAAAGGATATTTAGTAGGAAACTCAAATGTTCAGTCCTCCGAAAAAGTTTTAATTGATAAATCCTATTGTGTCGCTTAATTACAACTGTAATGCACGTTAGAAAATGTTACGTTATAAATACCGTATAAATATATTTCCATCCAGAAATAAAGAAATTTCCCCGAACCTTCAACGAGGCTGGCGAGTAATTAATCGACAATGGAGAAACTTCAGAAACAAAAGTAGCCTGCGAATTGAAATCCCCCTACTCTCCACCCCCCCCCCTACCCCAGCAAACGAAGGAGCATTGGTAATTATAGAACTGTTTCAGAGACCGAGTTTCCCGTTATGTAAAATAATGACAAATATTCACTTTTTTACTTTGCGCAGAGAAAAATTAGGTAATATTGTGGCTCGCGAAGCCTTTTTTATTTGACTTCTACAAATTAGGGTCAAACTTCAGACAATACTGGTACTATTTTCCTGACAAGCTTGGCCTCAAATGATAATTACTTAAATCTAAATTGTTTCTAAATAATTTGTTAATATAAGATATAATTTTTCCTGATGCGAAAATAATTATTTGTTTCCAGTTTTTACTTAGTTAATCAAACACTTTTTTGATTTAATTAAACAATTAGCGAACTTATACAGCCACTTTTTATTTATATTATGACGACGTTTCGATACCTTTTTGTATCTTCTTCAGGTATTTTCTTACAGACGAAGTATTTACAAATGATTAGATTTATAGTATAGTTGAACAAAGTAAACAAAGACAAGCTTAAATACACAACTTACCAAATTAATATTATATAAACTAGCACAATTAAATGATTCACAAAGGTTTGAAAAATTATACCATAAATCTAATAATTTGTAAATACCTCCTCTGTAGGAAAATAATATATTTCCCAGACGTTTGAGTTTTCTTCAAATTTTCAGCAAATCTGAACCTCATATTACTAGTTAATAAATAGTACCTGATGATCAAATTGATACCAAACCGTAAATAATGGATATAACTGAAAGTACTAAAACATTTTATTACTCATATATTTCACATCAAAATATTTAATTGACATTTTTGTGAAAATACGTTCTCTAATCTAATAAATAAAGCAGAGTGTTTGTTTGTATATATGTATATATGTTTTATGTTCCTTATACAAATCTAGATCGGTGGAGCAAAATTAACCAAATTTCGTACACGTGTTCTTTACGTTCAGGAAACAAACACTGTCGGGGTGAGACGCGTCTACAACCCCCCAGGAACGGGGGTGGAAATACATAAACATGCTAAAACAGCCGATATTTGAGTGGCATATTTTTTGGGGTCAACGAGATGTGATATGTGTAAAATTTCAACCCCTTACAGTATTGGAAAGGAGTAACGTTAAGGGTGGGGGTTGAAGGGCGTTACAATAAAATAATTCGAATACAACCGACATTGGAGTCAAATCCAGTGTAATGGATGCCGGTGCGTTTAATTATGACATTCAATTGGCCATTTAAACCCCACGGCCGGGGGTGGAATTTTTCAAACATGGTCGATATTTGCCTGGAATAAATATTTGTCGGGGTCAATCACGTTGATATTATTTCTACCAATGTTGTTTGTAAAATTTCAACCTCTTTCAGCATGGTAGGGGAGCACTCTTAAGGATGGGGGTGAGGGGCGTTTCATATAATTAACGCAAAAACAACCGAGATTCGAGTCAAATTGGGGGTTATGGATATACGATATCCCGGGCAACAACGGGAACCCAGCTAGTATGGAATAAAATTAGATTTTGACTTTTTATTTGCATAAACATCAAAGATTGTTAGCAGCTACGAGTTATGATGTTCCAAAGTAAGGTACAATTATTTTCATACGAGCAAGATAATTTATCTGAAGGCAATTTTTCCATTATGAAATTGGAGGTTCAGTAAAGAATTCTAAAATTTCCGACGGAGCAAGTTTGCTTCAAATTGGAGATTAGGATGAATAATTGAAGAAATATATTGAATCGTAAAAATTCTTATCAGTACAAATTGTTAGCATGTCCTTAATTACACATACTTGTATATGTGAGACATGTGAGAGAGGAAGAGTTGTGAGTGTAAGAAAGAACCAAGTTGTTTTAAAAGAATTGGAGGAAATTGTGGAAAACAGAAAGTAAACATCTTGTTTCCCCTTGGTAAACAAAGTTCACAAATTCAGAGCAATAAATCGTTATACGACAAAACCCTTGCTACTGTAATAATAAAGGCGATCTCCACTTTTATGCGGACACAGGAAAATATACCTTAGGAGGGATAATTTGAAGATGTAAGTTATTCCGCAAGTAAAAACAGAAAAACACGTTTACTAATCATATTTTAAGATTTTTAAAATATAATTACTCATATTGAAAATGCAAATAAATTATATCGTTTATTATTGTACCAAGTCAGTTGGTATGATATGGATTTCATTGTTCTTATATTTCTAAAACATTTTTTATTCCAAAATCACAGAATTCAAAAACCAATATAAACTCGAAAAGTTTGGTGATACATACATATAATATATTTCATGTACAGGAAAATAAATTATTTCTGTCTGTAATGTAAAATGGATGCAATTCTATTTACTCCGAATTGAATATATTGTAATAAACAAATAGATTTAATTAAATTATAGGAATAATTAACAACAGTGATTGAGCTTAAAACTAATTATTATCGTTGATAAATTTTACAATTTACAAAACCTATTTCCATGCCGAATTTCATCCATTTAAACAAATATTTTAATTTTCATTTATTAATTCGTCGAATCTCTTATCTCAGGGTCACTACTGGGTTTGATAATTAAAACAAAATCAATGTTTAAACATTCAATTAACAATTCAAAGATAAAAAAAATTAACCTAAAACAATATGAAAATAAGTAGAAAGAAAGCTGAACGAAATGAACTCTGAACTGAATCTGTCTCTACCCTTTTAATTATCGTTTACAAATTTATATAAAAGTTTTGGTTACTTACGGACCGTCTGTCTGGTACCAGAACAATCAATTTTACCTCGTTCAGACACTTTTACACAATTTATATTTAATATCAGGCCTTGGTTTTCACTGATTCTACACTTCACTTTAAAATTTGGCAATATTGGCTGTATTTCGTTGACTGCTACGCTCCACAATAATTTACCAGTGTTCTCCTGGAACAATTCCTCCACGAAGATTTTGGAAAGTTCTATTCTGACAAAAACTGCTATTACTTTCCAATATTTACAATGCAATACTTCCGTGAATGTTTTACTTCGTATAAATTCACAACTTTAACTGGTAATACATTAACGACGTCTAGTCTCTGCTCAAGTTTTATTTGTTCTGTTCCTTGTAATGTTTCGCCACCAACTGGTATTCTACAAGTGCATACAGAATTTAAACGCGCGCGGTCTTCATTGTTGAACAAAGGAAAAACCCGCATTCATTGTCACCTTTACGCACTCGTACGGCTAACAATTTAATTTATAACAAAACAAATTAATGGCCTAATTAATTGGCATTACAATATACTACTGAATACAAATTATAAAATAAAGTCTTTTATAAACTTAGTATAATATTTAACATGAAGAAGAAGATGGTTAGACAAGCTTTGTATAGGTTAATCCACATTAGTGGCAACTCTCCTCTTATAGCATAGGAAAGTGTCTGAAAGGGGGAATGCGGAAAGGTAGAGCAAGGTAGACAAGGGTTAACTAGAGACCCCGGGCTATGGTTTAAGTACCCTTCCCGGCATTCGCCTAAAAGTAATGCAGAACAAACCCTAGAAAACCTACATCAGGTAATTTTGGCATTGGGCACTTGTCCCAGGCCCTTCCGATGGTGGGAGAGTTGTTGGCTGTGGGGGCACAGCATTCCCTTCTCCGTACCTTCACCAGTTTAGGAGGCACTTTGCCGACTGTTCAATTGATATTTAACATTCCCTTAACTTCATAAAAAATATGTTTAGTGTTAACAGCAGAAGTAAGAGTAAATAATTGGGTGAACAGAAGTTTATTGTTGCTAGAATAAAGTAATTACATACGTATTATTTGAGCCTGTTTATTGACTATGGATCATGTCACATTGGCAGAATAAATTGAATAATGATTGATACCACGGAAAAAAACATAATTCTAAGGACAATGGACGAGTGCAACTGCGTCTGTTGTTAACGTAATTTCGTAAGGTATGCATTCTGAGAATCGTGCTAAATTTCCTCTTCGCTAATCGTGTTATTAAATCTCGGAAATTAGGATCCGAGCTCTAGATGAAATTATTCAAGCGCTCATGTGCTGATGACATCAAAAAACTAATTAACTGCTTAATATTAATTCATTTCCTCCTTATAATGATTAACAGTTTTAGGAATATGTACATCCCTTTATCGTAAGATTTCACTATAAAATATTCATTCCAATGTGTATTACCTGATGGCCATTTCTTTGTATCCAGTATTAAATATATGGAAACGTGTTCAAGTTTACTACTTTCTCTCAGAATATTTTTAGCATTTTCTATTTTATCCTTGTTAGCTTCCTAGTACGCTCATGTCTATTAAAACGAACCGTTTCCACATTGACTTGTTGGTGTTCCTATACACGCAGCGCGAAATCGTTAGCCAACAGTTTTGCATATCAAATACGAACTTTGCGTAGCATTGCGGAATACATCACTCCAGGATAAATGTTTCCATTTTTTAATTGTAGAGAAGCTTTTTTGCTCAACTGACGCTCACAGGCAACTTGTTTCGTTGATGAGAAAATGATGGTCGGCTGAAACCCATTTCTCTTAATCATGCACGCCGGGTCTACCCACGTCTGGTAACATTATGTATGTCAACGAGAACACAGGAGACTGTTGTTTATTCAGGTTATTTGTAAATACATGCGGTTGTATAATTAATTAAAAAAGCGGGTAATTTAATTCTTTCGTCCCGTCAACGATACTTAAAACTACCTCCATTGGGGAAATCCCCACTTATCAGAGTTGGAATCTGTAGGAAAAAATCCATGGATCAGACCATAGTATTGCTGTAATTTCTCCTTTATATGTCGCTACAATTGTAAAAATCACAAAAGTTAATTTATTTTTGTTTATGAATGTCAAAAACTAGTTTTAGCTTCATCCAGGAACTATGACCAGGACGAACTAGTATTTTATTCCCATCAGGGTGCTTATTTAAAGTGAGTTCCTTTGCCTTTCACGAATTTGAGTGATTGATATAGGTACTGTACTGTATTTTTATTTCTTTGATCTGATATGTATTTCCCGGGTTATCCCTATTTTTTAGTTTTTTATCCATTTTAATTTTATTTGCTTACAGCACCATTTACGAACAAAATTCCAAATCTGTAATAGAAAGTAAGTTTTGTAATATAAGTATTTAATTATCCCCCACCCAAGGTGGATGTAAGTTGCATAATTGTATTTTACTTTTCGGGACGAACAACTTTCATTGCCAACTTTTTTACCATTGGTAATTTTTGAGCTATTTCAAGGTCTTCGTCCACTCTGTATAAGCAATATAATTAACATGGCTGAATCGAGATATTTTTAGTTTAACTTTACGTTTCAACGAATTGTAGAAGCCTGTTTTATTTAAATTTAAGTCTGTTTGTCCTGCCAATATTGTTCACGGCCGTTCCGATTTCGATGAACCTTTCCTTCGCATTATATTCAGTAGTCTAGACGGTTTGTATATTGATATAAAACTGCCATCCACTATCTTTACCTTGATAGAATGTTTCCAATTCGATATAATGTCTACCATGTCATGACTTTGCCAGTATGAAATCGTATTATCTGTGTATTTCCACAATTTATAACGCAACTAAGTATAGAATTCACAGTTTGTTCTAGATTACGTTCGTTACTTTTAAAATACGTTTGATGGAAAATAATGAATAAGAAAGATAGCCAATTCTGACAAAAAAAGTTATAATATAAATACCACATAACGTTTCTGGGATCCTTGTACGTTTCCTCGGATACGAAGATGAGCCTAGAGTGACACAACTGCACTCTTTAATTGACAAAACTCAAAAACCAATTATTATCACTTTTTTATCTGAATTGGCCATCTTTCTTATTCGTTACTTTTAACTAACATGTTTGTGTCATCTGCAAAAGGAACAGTTTTACTGGTGGAATACGTTAACCATAGCAGGTAATTTATATGGATAGCAGCGGACCTATGATAGGACCTTGAGGTACGACAACCTTATATATTTATACGTCATTCTTCCCAATTATTTAACTGTCAAATCTCAATGCGTTTTGTGTCGTATATAAAATGAGTAGGCTTAGTTCATTTTATAGTAGACTTAGGATTCAAGAAGTAAACACATAAATTATATAATTTTCATGGCTTTTAATTTTATTTATACGTTCAGCGAACTGAATTTGTAATGCTTAATGCAAATAAAAATGAAAAAGTAAATAATTTTACGTTGATTTATGAAACTGATAGGACCTTTATCAACATCTACATGGATCGAATAATTTCCGAAGTATTTTTCCCTGCCAAAGTTGTAGCACCGTAATGTTTTCAGCATTATTTTCCGGCGGTAGCTGACCTGAAGGCACACGTGTTGCGTAACAGCCGACACACTCCAGCTTCAGGCAAGCAAAACCCAAAGCGCTTGCAAAATCTCTGTGACATGCTCCTGTGCATCGACAATCATGTACTTCCTTGCCAACGGGTAGAGGCGCCAAAGAGAATATAATCTGTCTTTCGCAGGCAACGTGTTAAAGAGACAGGCATAAACACATTAGCCCTTACATTTTTATCTTAAATCCCTACAGATTAGGCTATATTTCAGATCACCTTAAAAATAATGTATTTCAAGAATTTATAACATATATTGGCACTAATCGGTAATGTGTAATCGAACTTTAAAATTATTCTCAATTGCTTGCTGAAATTCGAACTTAACGAATAGAATATTATGACAGATTCAATCTGTTGAAAATAACGTAAAGAAAAGTCTACATTAAAAATATGAGTGTCACTAATTATTGATTACATATGACTTGCGGATTTAATTTTACAACCCGTGGAATTGTCAAGTGCACGGAAGGAAAATAGACTTATAATAGAGAAAGGGCTAATTATATATCAACGGGTAAACCAATAACTATTGCAGTCAACAAAACAAGAGCAAAAAGGGGAAAGAAATGGACGAGTCAAATTTAAATAATAAAATAATCACAATTACCTGAACTACATTATATGTATTACGGGTTGTATAAACGGTAGTGGTAAAGACGTGAGAGATTAACAATTCTTTGCAATTTAAAAATTGATGAAGCAATCATTTATTTACTTATATAGACTATGGCCTTGTAAAAACACAAAATACTCATAAATTTTGTCAATAAATCTATGCATGCTTTAAAAAATTCAAATTAAATTCATTAAATTTCTTACAACTTTTAACATTATGGTCAGTTCCTTGCTATGCGTAAATACAAATCAAATCAAAATCTGTGATTGTTTGCTAGGTATTAAGGCCTAATAAGGCTAAATGTATGTTAATTAGATAACGAAGGGTGAGGTTGTATAAAAATAATTGTAACAGTTGGCAACGAATTTGAGTTTCAAGTAATTTTATTTGTCATATTAGATCATGATAATATAGTTTAAAAAACACGTTAATAGAGGTAACAAAATACGTGTTTAAGTATAAAGAAGTGTGTGCTCTCCCGTAGAAGTCAGTTTGTTTAATTAACTATATAACTTCACATCAGTTACTGTAGTACAATTTATTTCAATAAAAAGAAAATTAAATAAAGATAGATATTCCAAAATAACTTATACCAAGGAGATTTGATATGGTAAAGAAACAAATTTACTGTCATAGTACGTAGTTTGTGTTTTAATTGTAAAAAGTAACGCTAAATTTAAAGGCCGGGGATAATTTCTCTATTTTATTTTTAAATTCATAATTTTTTGACTGTAATGTTTAATAATTTTATTGAAACAATTACATTTATTCATAGCAGAATTTTAACTATCGGTACTGAACTATGTCAATATGATAGAATATTAAATAATTAGTGTAAACAGTAAAATTAATATTTAAACAATTTAAATAGTTCCGACTCTATAACGTGTTATCTTATGTTGCTAGAAGCTACGGTTTTCAGATTATCTGTGGGTGGTACTGAAAATTCAGCGAAACATCTGGTATGTGAAGTGTAAAAGGCAGTTGTTAGTCACACGTGAAATACTGTGTGATTGCGATGTAGGATGCAGGACATTGGCAGGTGCTGATGTTAGTGATACGTCTGTTGAACCATCAGGGTAGAAACAGGTAGTTATTGACCCTAGCATCAGGTACCACATATCCCTTTTGCAATGGTTGCTTCATGTCTAGCTCTTGTCGCGAAAAGAAAAATAATTTGACTTCGGCGAGGTAAATATATACAGTATTGCCTCCTTCCTTCGTAAGAGCTCTAATTCAACTAAAAACTCTTTAGTTCACCTTTTCAACTTTCTATCTGCCGTTGTGGGGTATTCAGTGAGTTGAGATCCTTATATCTAGTCACAACCACAAATAGTAAGTTTTCTTATTGTCAAAATTCATCAATAAAACCAACTTATTTATTCTCAATACATTTATATACTATTTATAGTGTCGCATCAGTTTTTCACATCATAATCAATATCAACTTACAGCCAAGAAAAAAGAAAAGTTGCAGGAGCTTTCGACCATTTTCCATCATCTTCTACACATAAAAGACGACATTGTAAGTCGAATAATGTGAGAAGTATTATTGTTTAAAAATTAAGGACGAGTTCTAATTGATGAATAAATTATTAAGGTTATTGTTGTGACTGCAGCACGTAATTTTCAATTAATGTAAAATTATAATATTTTAGTTTATTCCTTTGTAATTTAATTAAAAATAGGTACTGTTTTATGTGTAGATTTGTGCATATGATTATGGCAAATGGCCAAAAGCTGCTGTTAATTTTTTCTTTTCCGTCGTTTTTAGTTGATGAATGTAAAGAAGATGAATACACAAGTGGTTTTATTAATGAATTTTGACAATAATAAAACCCTAAAGTTGTTAATCGTTATTTAAAAAAACTGAGTATGTTTTCTGTTATCTGGAGCTTGAGCTAGACACTAAAAGTAAAAATTATGTGTAATAGCGTCTACCGGTCTTTTAGACACTGTAACTTATTCCTAAAGCCCTTAAATAGCATCATTAATTACGCTCTCCACAGGTCCGCAAACAACCTGTACCCGACGATACCTCCATTATCTTAAATATTATTATTATTACTCTTGATGCGGGACACACTGCTTTTAGCAACATATTTCCCAATTAATATTCATACTTTATCTTAACAATAATTTAATAAAAATTAAATACAGACATTGAAATAAAATGAGGACCATTACACTACCAAAAATATATAAATATATAATATGACCCCAATAATATGAACTCAACAAAGTCATCCAAATGTTGCCATTTAACCACCACGGGTGGTGGTGGACGATAGTAAAAAATTTGAAACATGCAAATACGGTCGATATTTGTCGGGGTCAGTGACATTGATAGCACTTCTACCTTTGTTGTTTGTGAATAATTTCAACTTCTTTAGGCGTGAGATGGGAGCACATTTAGGGATAGGGATCGAAGGGCATTAGATAAAAATAACGAAAAAGAAACCAAGATTTGAGTTAAATCGGGGGTTATGGATATATAACCCGGGCAACTCCGGACACCCACATAGTTATACACAAAAAGAAAAAGTTCCCGTATAACACTCAGAGCATTACTCTGGTATATTTAAAGTCTTCAGCTGCAGTGATATTATCGTTCGGTGTTTTGCAGGAAAACAAATGATACGCCAGTAAATTCATATCTAGTATACTACTACGTTCAACAAACGTAGAATAACATAGTTTGTTCAACATGCATATTTAGTATGTTATATATATATATATATATATATACATCACAAATTCATCCAAATTTTCAAAGAATATCAAATATCCAAAATTTCAGATCTACTAATATTCTTTCCCAGTTGATTAAAAACCACAAAGACCCACTTGTGTTGTTTTCAAATTATTTTGCTCTAAATGTAATTCTTGCTACATAGGGCAAACAAAACGTTCCCTTAATACACGTATCAAGGAACATATGTCTATTATCAAACTGCCCAATGATAAACAACCTGTAGTCTCCAAATATATCAACAATTCGAGACATACATTTGATTGGTAAAACGCTAAGATTCAATTCCAGACTCATATCAGAGATGCTTCACATTAAATCAAACATCACAGCTATTAATGTACAAACAGACGCTGGGAAACTGAACAATTTCTATGGTCTGTTATTATTACGTTAAACCTTCTGCTTTCCCATTGTCGTTGCTCCCTTAATGTTAGGTTAACCCTTCGGCTCTCCAATTGTCGTTGCGTTTTCGTCGCGTTTGAGTTTTGTAAACTGCCGAGTGCAGTTGTGTCGCTCTAGGCGGTTTTTCGCACCTGATGAAAGGAAGAAGGATCCCAGAAACGTTGTATGGTATTGTATCACATTTTTCGTCAGAATTGGCTATCTTTCTTATTAATTATTTTCAATCAGACGTAATTGTTTTCATTTGAAATGCTAAAATGTTAATACAGACAAAGTCGCGAAATTTTATGCATCACTTCTCATTACAGATTATATGGGCAGAGATTCTAACTTTATTCTTTTGAGAAATTCCGAATAACATACTCAGAACAGCTGTTTTCCTTAAAAACCTGGATTTGAGGATTCAGTTGAAACAGCGCGGAAAACCCATCTCCCTCCACTGATTGCTTTTGAATCCCCCGAAGGCCGACCTTTGTATGTTTTAGTACATCAATAACCAGTATTTTTAAGAGGACAGAATCTTGGCACTCAAATAGTGCCTTGTTTCTGTTTGTCTGTTTTTTCTTAAACTTAAAACGAACTGTTCCGATATTTTATTTTGTGAATATAATTGCTGAAATGAGATATGAGATACAAGAAGGGTGTATTAGAATAAAATAAGGACAATAGTTCTGAGAATAATTTAGTGGAAACACCAAAGTACACCTAAATACTTCTTCTGATATATAAACGTAAACATGTGAAACACGCAGACACACACACAGACGCACATATATATATATATATATATAAAATAAAATTTCTCAAATTTTATTCAAGCATGAAAAAAAAATAATTAAGTAATTTATTTGAATAAACGTAATCAATTCTAAATTTGTTTTACTAATAAATTAGCGGCAGAATTCTCTTTGGTGAATGACACAATTGATGCATTGAAATTTACCATCTTTGTCTTCTTCTAAAAAAATAGATCGTTTTTTCTTCTTCTGTTTTCAACTTCTGGAACTGCAGGACGTGCTTTTTTGGGATCTTCAAGAAATTTATAGATAAGCACGCTCCCAACAGGATTATTTGATTTTTTTTAAAAAAAACATAAAACGGCACAGTTTTCGTGTAAATGGAGTGTCTAAGTGATTTAAGCTGTATAAAGGAAAATCCACTAATCTCAGAAAGTGTAAAGAAGTGGAATGATGTCCGCACAGAATATGGAGACTAGATTGTATTCGAAGGTGATGGACACGGAGCATAAACCGGATAAAATGCATGCCATAATTCTGGACATTGTTTCAAGTTTTAGCTAATATTATTGATCCCATTCGAATTAAATACAACTCTAAAATAGCCAATACGAGAATAATCGCATTTCTAACATCTGAGGAGGATGTCGAAAACCTAATAAAAGTGCATAAATCAATAACAATAAAGGGTGAGGTGGTAAATATAAGATCTTTAATGCAAAAATACTGCCGTGTAATCTTGTCAAATGTATGCCCAATTATCCCTAACGAGATTATTGTGCTAGAACTAGAAAAGCTAAATATAATTCCAGTCTCTAAAATATCGGATATTAGAATAAGTACTGGTGACCGAAGATTTTCCCAAATTAGAAGTTTCAGAAGACAATTCTTTCTTAACCCGGATAAGCTAAATTCCCTTCCGGATTCGATAATGGTGCAACATGAAGAAACTAGCTATGGGGTGTATCTAGCAGCCGAGAACGATAACAGTTATAATTGTAAAAGTTCCGGCCATATCGCGATAAATTGTCCTAATAGAGATGCAATACTAAAGAATAATCTGACTGCAAATTAAAATTATGACCAAATTCAGTGTAAGAACCCGGCACCCGGAATTCAAATAATTAACCCTCAAAAAACGGACTTGGATAATTCACAACTAACAAACAAAATTAGAACTGCATCTACGAGCTCGACAATCCAGGCTGATAAGAAAGACGTCAGTAATCCTGAACAGAAGACAAGCACTAATCCACCCAAGAAAACAAAACATTCAGGATCATAAATATAAGGCGCTTAGTCAATCATTAGGTCCACTAAAAGTATTATATGAAGAAGAAACCAGTTCTCCACCTATCCCTTTGGAACAGTTAAAGACTCTTATACTAAATGCTATGGACTCAAAGAACCGAAGGACCATTATTAAATATAACAAAATGTCCTCTACATCATTCATAAATATATTGGAATCTTTTTACCCACACTTAAATGATAAAACGGCAAAAAGTAGAATAAAAAGACTCATAAATTTAGTCAAGAAACAAGAGAGTGATTCATATTCAGAAGCAGACGCATCCTCCTAAAAAAACAGAATATGACTACAGTACAGTGGAATCTGCAGATTCAAAACAGTTAATATAATGATTTATCCAATTATGATAAAGATTAACAAATGCGAATTGTAAAATGTAAATGTAAGAAACCAGCCTTTGAAATGTATAATAATTATTTCAAACTGTTCAATTGTATGTATATTATTGGAATCAATGTGAATCGCGTCATACTTATGTAAATAAGCACTATTGGTAATGTATTTATGGGTCGCCAATGACCAAGTAGTTAAACGCGACCATTATAAACCTTTAATTAAAAAAAGGCACAACATTGAAATTAAGCTACAAAGTGTCCCGGAACGGTACATCATTCAAGTTTCCAGGAGGACATCAGCAAAGAGTGACTGCGGACATTCAGGTCCTCCATTTTCCCCATCGCGGGAGCTGATCGGATCAACCAACAGTTCTCCCAGGTCACCATCACCAGGACGGATTGCAGATGTATTGAGGTACTGAGTTGTGAATTATTAAAACACGAGAATCTATTAATAAAGTGAAGTGGTCCTGTGAAAACATTAACCAACGCGAGTTGACCAAAAAGTATTTTTTGAATAAGAATTCATTTGGACGTAATATTTGTTGTTGTTGTTTGCTTGGTTTTTTTGTTTGGTTTTGTTATGATCAGTTAATTGTGGTTATTAAATTATATTGAATATTACATCATTTGTCTCCAACGGGTGGGCTTTTTGTTAACTTCCCTAATTATTTCCTTTTGTAATTTGTATAATGCATAATTAGGCTCTCCAATGTGGAGGTTGTAATTTTAATAGTCTTTTGAATATTAATATATATATATATATATATATATATATAATTACAGGAAGAAAATATGATTTAATAATGGGAGGAATTGAAAATAAAGAACTAGGAAAGCTACAGTGTGAGAATATCACAATTAGTGATACGAAAAACAGAAGCACTTGCACTTATAAATGAAATGATAGCAGAAATGAGACGAATATATTTAATATGTCGGAAATAGATAGAAAAATGTACGGTGTAAACGAAAATACAAATTCATACGATGAAGGAAAACTACTTCAAATATCAAAGTCTTAGAGCTTCAATGTAATAGCTCAAGAATAGTGTTAATTTTTGTATAAATAATATGAATAGCTATTCAAATAATTTATATCTATCATTAACGTCAATTTGGTTATCTTTGTCTTTTCAAGTAAAAATATTTTACAATAAAATTTTATAAATATTTTTAATTAAAGTGGTAACGTCATGGAATGAAAAGGTGTTGGTGAAGATATCGAAGGATGGACGGACAACAAATAGTAATCAGGAATATAGATCGTCAATCAATCATCCAGACAGATTAAAACGCAGAACGTCAGTCAATATGGCAGTCATTGATTTATCAGTGATATATCTCAAATTAAACATCGTATTTATCATATAAAACGAGATGGTTTTGCAACTAATCAATTTGACTTTCTATTGATATTATCTTACGTATATATTTTCCAAGGCCTAGTATACGTTCACGGATAGTATTTTATAATAGATAAGTGTTGAAATATGAAAGACCGCAATTAATAACAGAATATATTTTAGTCTGAAAATATAAAAAAACACCAGAAGTAGTTTTTGATTATAAACTATCGTAAAAAAGGAATAGATATAATAAACACCAACAGGGATGTTGGAAAGAATTACTTCTCAGCGTAAATTAAATACATTTAAGAATTTATGCAAAAGGTGCCAAGTAAAATGAATTAGGATATTTGGTGAAATTTTCTTCTGTTATTAAGAAAGTGCCAATTTATTTGCAGACCGGCAGTTGTCAAAATTAACCTACGAATCCAAGCACTATATTGAAACAATTGTATTGTTATTCATATTGAGGCTATTATCTTATTTATAATTATTGGCTTGTCCTCTGTAAATCTTATATCGTAATCCACAAAAAAACTAAATCTAAGGCGAGACGCTCTATTACCACTTCAGACAGTACGTAATTTATCAAGAACAAAAAATATCATTCACAAGATTTCGTGAAATTGCCTGAATGTGTTAGAAAGATGCGCCCTCAATTAAGGAAGAATTTTGGATCTGCCACAAGTTCAATTCTCCTGTCCTTATTGAGATTTCTTTTTTGACTTTGGAAACTTGGAAGAGGTACAAACGGAGCAAATGCACGTCCGCTTGAAAAGCGATATACGGAAATGTTTTCAGCCATGGAAGAAACGTGTTGCAGAATGTTTTAACTTAATAAGGTCCCACTTTGAAGGAACGGCACCCTTTAATGCATGCAACTAGCAATACACCTTCGGTCTACTTGTGTTATGACATGAATTTAGCATTTTTACTCGACGGTATTTAATAAATAATTCTTTTAAACACAAATTTTTATTATTTTATTAACCATAAAAATTAGATTTTTTCTCGAAGTGGAAGTAAACTTGACTCTTTCGAAAATGGATAATGTGCTCTGGACAATCATAAGAATTTATTATGGAATTATTTTCGCATCTGGTCATATTACCTGCATAATAAATAAATATGAGTAACTATTCAGGTCTTTGAGTTTTTCTGTTAATTGTGATAACATATTATCCAATTATGTACTTACGAAATAATTTTTTATAAAGAAACTATGCTAACCGAGTAATGTTATTTAAGTTTAAATAATTGATTCTTACAGTAGTAAATATTTCGAGTGAAAACACTTACCAAGTCTCTAGGTCATAATGACAAATGAAATTGAAGAATGGCTTTTGATACATCTATGTACACAAGATGCATTTATCATCATTTTCTCTACGCGCAAAATTGATTGAGAGTCTGTTAATAAATTAAGATTTGCTCCTACCTTTACTACAAAACGTATGTAATAATTATGTGTGTGGCATAAATGGGTTTGTATAACAAATAAAAGTAAATATACTAGTACTGTTGAAGCTACCATAATATTAAAATTAATTGACTTTGGATTTAATTGAACAAATTTCCTCTGTTATTGAATTTATCAGGATATGAGTCGAAGGTTTAATTTTTAGCGTCGTAATTTCATTGTTCAGTGACTGATAAATAATCCAGCATCCACGTGAGTCAGCGTTCTGACGATCTCAGTCCATTAATGCCGTTAAACGTTTCAATTGTGTAAATCAAACTGTATTACGTACTAAATTCAATTGCAAACAATTGGTGGCAAAACGATGGTCATATCGGATGGTCGTGTTAATGCGAATGATTCGATTTATTGTTGCCCGTGACTTAAAATAGAAATCACGTAGTTGTGAAATTTCACTTTGTCTTGCGGTTATAATTATGCATGTATTACTGGCTATATGGAACTAATAAAAAATGAAAAGAAAATTTAATTGGATAAAATCTAATTTAGATTCTATATACCGGATAGATTGTCATTCATATAAATTAAATGTAACATATAGGTTTGTCATAGTTGAAATGAAAATTTTATTAGACTATGAAACCCCGTAAGAAAGTATTTCAAGGTTTATAAGACTTATATTATATTAATTGTACTAAGCACCTTAATTAAATATTAAATGATAATTTATTATAAATTTTGTAATAACTTTAATTATATTAAAATATCTATTAATATAATACTAATGAAAATATCTGGCTATTTATATTAATCGATGGGCACGATTCAGAAAAGTAATTATGTTTATTTCGTTTACAACAGCCTAGGCAGCTGAACCGTGCCTCTAAATTTTTACTCCTATAAAATTATTAAAAACTGTCCCATATGATGAGGTACCAAAAGTGGACTAAACGTGCTCAAATTAATATATTTTCTAATAAGCATTATAATTAGATTATTATTCTGACTCAAGACCGTCTATTTTTTTATTTATAGGTATTAATATACCATTTGTCGTGCTAATAAAATATGCAAGCCAGTGGATCAAGAAGTAATATTTGTAAATTAATAATTCGGAACATTTCTTACGTGTAATATTCAACTAAGTATATGTTTTCCATAAGGATAGAATTTTATTAAAATATTCTACTTCCGTTTACAATATGATTTCCTATAACTTCATAAAGGAAATTTTCTATAATTAAATATTTGCACACCTTATAACATCCTACTCATTATTTGACGTACTTCCAACACGACATTAACTGACATATCCGTGTCGTCACTGCGAATGTGATTTCTCTACACCGGTAACCAATAATAACGCTGAGGTTCTGTTATTACTCAGTAATTTATAATACTGAAATTTCAAATACGAATATGTGACAGAATGTGGGGAAGCTTTGAGACTAAGTTAAGAACGCAAAATCGAGCTCATAATAATGGAAGTTCATGGAAGAGTATAAATCGGAATGTCAGTAAAAATCATAATTTCTTGAGCATAAAATTATGAGTTATTTTTATAGATACATAAAAATTTATAAATTTATCCTCCTGTTTTAGAAATATTGTAGATAAAAAGTCAAGTTCGTAATAACCTTGGAAGAGTTTTGCTTTACAAATAATGTCACATTCCAAATCTACTTAAAGGAGGAAATTATAATTTCATGTTTTAAAATATAAAATATAGGCAAGAAAGATGGCTTCTGTCTAACAGACATAAAAGATTTGATGGATAGCTAACACTTTTTAGAGGTTAGGGTTTAAGCATTTTGAACAAACGCCGTGTGCCTTTTAAATTCCGGGAACGACACTAAAACTTGGAAGAGTCTCTTTTCCCGGAAATTCAGGTATATGCGAGGAGAATTTTCTCGTCCGCTGAAGAAGCACGAATTCTCTTTTATGTCTGAAACAAATTTTCTAAAGCTGAGATATTTTAGAACAGGGTCTGGGAACGGACAAACGTCCTAGGTAATTTAGTCTCTTCTTCCTATTTATTTCAACTATGCAGAACAATACAGAAAAATTAAAACATTACCTGTTACCGAGAAAAATAGCGTATTATAATGATACCGATATATTAAATAAACTCCCAGATTTCAATAAAAAAATTACAATTTTTATTGATTAACAAATACTGAGTACCCTAAATATTAATTGAAATAAAACTGTAAATTAATTTTCTCATAGATAATTTATTTTATTCATATTTCTGAATTAGTCAATCATTAAAGAGATAGATATGATATATTTTATGAATATATATATATATATATATATATATATATATATATATATGTGTGTTTGTGTGTGTGTGTGTGTGTGTGTGTGTGTGTGTGTGTGTGTATAAATGAATATTTATGAATTTTATGAATATTTTAAATACAATATGCCTATTCGTAATATTTATTTCTACGTTATTAACAATTAAAATTAATCACTGAAATTTTTATGGGGAAAAGGCAGCTGATAAATTATAATCCTTCATATTTTATAGGGCGGATTCAGACATAATTAAAAATAATTACTATTGGAAACTTAAATTATTTATATATGTTTGTAGACTTTTTAATTTGGGACAGCCAAAATATATAATTTAAAAATATTTATCAAAGTATAATTCTCTTTCTGAAATTAGTAGGATATTACTTAGATAAATAAATAGCCAAATAAAAAATAACGGACAAAAATAAGTGCTAAATAAGTACGACAGCTGAAACGTCGTGTGGCATTTATTTATTTACATTTGCTGTTTTTGGCAATTGTTTTAAAAAATTAGTATACTTTTAACACATACGTTTTATAATTTGATTTCTAGTAGAATATTCTTGTTTCCTAGACCAGGATATCAACGTTAAAATAAGTAAACTTTCGGTAGAAAACGTTTTCAATCAACCATTTAAAATATTTTGATTTTTCCATTTAATATTGATTTTTAAATTCATTACCAATGCTCATTAAATTCACACGTTAATTCCTAACAAATGTCTAATATATACTTATCATTAAACATAAATCACTGTTTGTTAAAGAGAAATGGGTCCATTCATTTGTGACCTAATTAAAGTAAATCCAGCTCACTTTTCTAAAAGCCATGCTTATTCTAATCCAGAACACATAGAATATATATAGAAATAATTTATATTCATTATGTTGTATTATTATGGCGTATCACCATAAATGTAAAATAAAAATAAAATATTATTAATTGGTCTTAAAATTTTCTATTTAAACAGATTACCGTTTTTATCATTATTGATGTATAATTTGTAACTCAGCGTGGATCCTGTGTATGGGGTTTGATTTTCTATTAACTCAAAATTTAAATTTTATCGACAAAAACAAACATTTAAAAGAATATAAAACAGAAGTATGTCAAAAGTATCATTTAAGTAACTTCATTCCCTGAGTTGAAAAATACTTTATTGTTAAACTAATTTTCATATTTAATCTTGACGGTATTATGAAGACATATTCTCGATTTATGATAATTCTGAGGTGTAGCGACTGTAAAAACACTCGAATAGAGTTTGAGATCAGGTTCCTGTAGAATTCTACAATAAACACTGGGATATTCATTCCTTGCTCTTTAATACGTAAGTAGTATTAATTATTTATCAAATTTAGTCAAATATATCATTAATCGGACAACATTTAATTATGTATGCAGAGGCCTAATTTTCATAATTTTATATTCTATGTTACTTTTGTTAATGAAACTTCATTACCCACAATTGGAACGATTCCAAATGGTACACAATTTAAAATTATATCATTTGAAAACGCGCGCAGTATCCCCAAGAGCACATTTTCTCCGTTACGCTTTTATCGTGTTTCATTCCTAGGCCTATTCAACGTGAACTCGACGTTGTCGGGACCGAAGTGCATGGAAACAGACTTTAGATGATCTGAAATGGAAATGACTCTTTGGTGCAGTTTCTTCCTAACGGGCATTATGATGCTAATCGGGTTCCCTTAATTAAAGTGACACTGCTGGCCAAGCGACTTGACAGGGTTGATTTACATATTCCGGGATCGTTGGCTCGCTAGCTTCGTCATTAACACAGCCACATGAGGCCAGATACTCTATTTGCAAGTAGAGAATCGTCGTTACGTTAGTGTTGTGGCGGGTTTAGCCTATGTCAAGGAGCATGTAAAGTTATGTTATATAAATTGCATTTAAAGTGGTCATTGTTTCCAGATTGTCTCAAATGCTGCTGAAAATATAAGGAAAATAATGAGAAGACTCTATAAAAGATTAAGGAGAAAATACTTTATTATGTGAAACATTTACTTCTTGCTCAATGACCTGGTTGGCGTTAACATTTATTATAATAGAATTATTTTTACTAGCACTGTATAACAAAATGTTAAACGAGACTATACCCTAACAGAAACCTACCACTGTGAACAAAAAGTAAGGTGAAATTGGCATTTAAAACTCCCGGGTATTAGGAAGACAAGTAATTTTTTTCCTTGGTTGGTAGGACTGTCTATAATATTTGCCAAGCGTCTGTTTTGTTAAAAGGTTTAATTATCTCCGCGTTACACGTGTTTTTGTAAACAACCAAAAGTGAATTTTTCGATTTTTGCAATTGGTGATTTAGTTGAGCTTGCATCAAATTTTGTTTGCGGAACGAATATTCTTGAGCGGACACATTGAAAATGTTGCGGAAGACCTTTGGTGATCAAACTATGGCACAAAAAAACGTTTATAAGTGGTACAACGAGTTCAAAGAGAGCCGAGAACGCGTTGAAGACGAACCGCGCTCTGGACGACCATCAACGTCTACCGACGAGGGCCACGTCCAAAAGATCAAAGATTTGGTGCTTGAAAATCGTCGATGGACAATTAGAGAACTCGCTGATAGTGTTGTAATATCATTTGGCTCAGCCCAAACCATTTTGAAGAATGTTTTGTGTCTCAAACGCGTCAAGTCTCGATTGGTGCCAAAATCGCTCAATTTCTTGGAAAAAAAAGCGTCGCGTTGATGTGTGTGAAACTTTGCTGTCTGACTATCAGGACCACTTGAAATGCATCATTACTGGAGACGAGACTTTGATTTACGCATACGACCCTGAAACCACCGACCAATCCAGCGAATATCGTGCAAAAGGTGATACAAGACCGAAAAGATCACAGCAAAGTCGATCGAAAATCAAGGTCATGTTGACAGTTTTCTTTGATTATCGTGGTGTGGTGCACTATGAATTCCTTCCGCCGCGCCAAACTGACAAAAAAGAATATTGTTTGAGCGTTATGCGTCGTTTGCGTGAAGCTATTCGTCTGAAACGGCCGGAATTATGGGCAAACAACTCTTGGATCCTTCATCATGATAATGCACCGTGTCATACTGCATTGGTTCTTCGCGACTTTTTTGCCAAAAACTTGACTCGTATCGTTCCGCAACCACCGTATTCGCCTGATTTGGCTCCGTGCGACTTCTGGCTATTCAGCAAACTCAAAAGGCCAATGCGGGGACGACGTTTTGACACGATTCAGGAGATAAAAACCGAATCGAAGAAGGTCTTGAAGGCTATACCGGAAAAGACTATTCCGACTGTTTTGAGGACTAGAAGAAGTGCGTTTTATCTGACTGAGAATTACTTTGAAGGGGATGAAATTGATTTGGAAGAATAAGTAATGAATTTATATTTTATAAATAAACTCACCTTACTTTTTGTTCACAGTGGTATACTGTAGAGAACAAATGTCATCTATAATAATTTTGGAGATTGAAATTGCAACAGTGAATTTTCAAAATCTTGACAGGAAGTACGTAAACACCAGTCTATATTTTTTCATTAGATGATCGCTCAATAAAATTGACCTGAGTCATGTTTCTGGGGCAATGACACTTTCTCTCAAGCGTGCGCGAAAAATTATAGGTAAGACACCTAAATGAAGTAAAACAGAAAGTTGAAAATCACCGTTGGAGAGGATTGGAGCCTCAGCGATACAGGAAGTGTGAGGTCGTCAGACAGGAACCGTGAGTGGTGATCAGTTGGAATGAAAATAAGTTGGTGGCAGATGAAAGTCATTACCCGAATCTTCAATTCACAAAAAACGCGTCTTATAGATTATTCTTTTCGTTTTTACATTATATTGAGCTTTTAGGATGTGAATGTAATCAGATTTTCTTTGTCTAATTTTTTTACGCAGGGACGAGCACAGAATTTAATTATGGAAGAAGAAACGAATATGATACCTATACTAAGGAATAAGGACAAAAGTACAATAATTGTACTGGATTCAAAATACTACATCTGCACCAATAAGGACGAGGAAAATTGTCAGAAACTGAATGGAAGAAAAAGTGCCTATCAGCACTAGAAACTATAAATTATTTAAAAAATCACAAAACCCTCTTTAGAAGAATATAACAAGGTGATATTAGACAGCCTCAATTACACCAAATTAACCCATAGCTTTCTCTTTTGCAGGATCCCTCCGCCAACTTGCCATACCTGCAACAGAACCCTAACAATACAGCACACCATATTTGAATGCAAAGAGATCAAACCCTCGGAGAAAATACCACCATCTTCATCAAAGGAAGCCATACTTCAAACACTAAAATATTTCATCCAATTCAATTAATTTAACAAAATTTACAAACTATTCTATTTAAATTTCGAACATGTACTAATTCAAGATAATAAAATTAAAAAATTTTCGTCAGAAAACCTACATACACTGGCCGTGTTCTCAATTATTTTTCTGATCATCCTCCAAACCAAAAGAGAGCTATGGTATACAATCTTGTAGACAGAACTATATTACTTTCTAACTTCAAGTTCCATCAACACAACTTAAATATTGTCAGAAGCATTTTAATCATCAATGAGTACCTTTAACTTTTATTATTAAACGCACAAACACCAGACTGAAAAAAAATCCAACATCCTACTGTCAATTGTCCCCAAACACCTCAAGGTAAATTTTTACTCGTACTCCCTTATTACAAATTTATACATCAAACATTTGTACAAATATTCAAAGAATAGCAAAAAATCCATCATTTACAGAACCACTAATACCATTTCATACTTGATTAAAAACTACAAGGACCCACTTGACACCTGCAGCAAACATTGTGATGCAAACAAAATCTCTTGCTCTAATTGTAATTCCTGCTACATAGGGCAAACAAAACGTTCCCTTAATACCCGTATCAAGGAACATATATCTGATATCAAACTTCCCATTGATGAACAATCTGTAGTCTCCAAATGTATCATCAATTCTAAACATACATTTGATTGGTAAAATGCTAAGATTTTAGACATTGACACCAGGTTCAATTCCAGACTTATTTCAGAGATGCTTCACATTAAATCAAACATCACAGCTGTTAATGTACAAACAGACACTGGGAAACTGAACAATTGCTATGGTTTGTTATTATTACGTTAAACCTTCTGCTTTCCCATTGCCGTTGCTCCCTTTTTGTTAGGCGAACCCTTCGGCTCTCCCATTGTCATCGTCATCGTCGCTTTTGAGTTTTGTAAACTGCCGAGTGCAGTTATGTCGCTCCAGGCTCGTCTTCGCACCTTATGAAAGGGACTAGGATCCCAGAAACGGTGTGTGATATTTATATTACCCTTTTTTGTCTGAATTGGATATCTTCCTTATTCATTAATTTATGAGAATTTATTGGTCGCTAATAGTATGTTAATTAGTATAGTTGAAGCGAACTTAAATAAAATAAATAAAAACTAACACCAATAGAGAAAATAAATACACAAAATGTTTTCCAAAACAAATCAAAACTCGTTTCAAGCTCCTGTTGTATCAAACATCGCAGGTGCAATATACCAGCAGCAGAAAATTTTGTTTGCTCCAAACTGTCACAGCCGTTCTTTCTTTGATTCTGGGGAAATTGGGTAATTCCAGTTGAACTGAATAGGTTCATACCTGTTACTGAATTGCGAAGACCTGAAGACGAACAGAGTTTATACACAACGAATACGTATTTACACTGCGTAATAAGATATTCTGCTCTGATCAAAATTTTTTTTTTTGCTCAAAGGTTTATCACATCATGCTAAAATAAACAGTAGAAATTAAAAGAATTGTTCAAAACAGAAACTGCGGTATAGTTCAAAGTCGTTCTCTGATGTTATGATAAGGCTTAATTAATCACAAGATCAACGAACGACAATAACTGCTTCTCCATTTGAATCCAACGAGCCACGCGAACAATCATCTTGTCCCGAAGGCACGAAATGACGACTACCATTCACACTGTTTCAGAATCGCTGTGGTCGGAAATGCATTGTCACCGATCGAGGCGACTGTGAAATGAAATTAGTAGGCGTCGCCTCGTAATTCATTTCGTGACGAACAATGCTGCTCATTGTCTTCAATTTTTTGTCCTATATTTCTTAAATTGTTTGCTTACCAAAAAAACCCTCGACTTGAAAACGCAATTAAGGTGATAGAAAATGCATAAAAATATCAAATTCTATTCATAAGTTAGAACAGATATACCTTATGAAAGTATATTGTATTTAAGCAACTTACTGGTTACTGCATGGAGTTTTACACACTCATATATAACTATATATACTCAAATGTTTGATTATGATGGGAAGTAGGCAAAGCATATTATATTTCTTCATTTACATCTGTTGTTCTGTTCTTTATTTTACAAAAAAAAAATATCTTGCTGGATATTACTCAAGTTGATTAAATTTATTCACCCAGTCAACAAGAACAAATATTTGTACAGAATTTATTGGTCAAACGGTCCGATTAGATTAAAAAAAGAAAAAATTATATACATAAACTACATAATTTTGTATTCAGAAAAATATATATAATGAAAATTAAACACAACTGTTAGTCACAAATTTGCGACCTTCTTCAGGTATAACGTTTTACAAAATTTTGATAGTAAGGGTCGTTCTCCACTGACTTCTGTGGCCGAAAAACCTTTAAGGTCAGAATATTGTAATACCAATTAAACATACTATTAATTGTTTTTAATATGATTGAAATGTTGGTGGTACAGGTGCTTAAAGACGACAATCGCAGCGGCTCTTTCTTTGTTAACAATGGAGACTGGAGACCGCGCGCTTAGAGAACTCAGTCTGCGTCGAGTCTACGTCGAGCCTGGGTCGAGAAAGGATACATAAAATAGTCTGCGAGAGATACAACACAGTAAAGTTTGATAATCTACAAGCATGAATAGGGCTATCCAGGAAGTACAACAGCGAGATATAATAGTTCACATAAAACGAAATTAAACAATTTATACGGAGAAACTCATAAAATCTCACTTTAGAAGCAGAAGTTTTGCTTCACAAACTGAACTAATTTTCGCATAGAGAGACTTCAAGGAGACCTACGTCCGAGGGCTGAATGAGGGGCGGCTAATCCAAGTTCCAGGATAGGAGAGATCGAGAGTAACGACCGAGTGTGTTCAAAATCTAAAGTGTAGAATGAGTGAATAATGGCCTGTTTAGTGGGTGTTGCCTTCAAGCTACAAGATTCCGAACTAGTACTAGTAGCACTGTCGTGAGTACAAAACAATTATTAATAACTGTAAACGATAATTAAAGGGTATGGTCAGATTTTGTTCGCGTTTTTCTTTTCATTGTTTTCTTTTATTTCTTGTATTTAATATTGTATTCCGTTAACTTCAATGAGTTTGGATTGTTAATGTTTTAGTTCATTAGATTGTATTTGTTCTTAGCATCAAACCCAGTGATGACCCTGAGATAATGAGAAATTCGTCGTAGTTGATTGTAAAAAATATAAAGTTGTATTTTCATAGAACGCCACGAATTAATCGAATAAAATTGAAATATTTTTTTGTTAAATTGATGGAATTCGGCGTGCAAAGCAGGGCTTAAAATGTGTAATTATCAACAATAAATTTTTAAATACATAATAATTTTGTTAATTATTCCTATTTAATTAAGAGCACCTTTTAAACCATTACATAAATTGGCGTCTTCAACGTGTGGCTAACTATCATTCAAATTTTAATTATTTTTTTTGTTTAAGAATTTCTTTTAATTAAAAACTTTTTTTAATTATTACATAAATGGTTCCACAACGTGGGGCAAATTAATTTATCATTTATTCTTTTTTAATTATTACATATATATATTAAAAAATTATATAATCTATAATAAGATACTCTTTCTATACTCGAGGTACACGTGATCTGATTAAACGAAATTAATCAAAATTAGCAATACTTTTTAACATTATCAACTGAATTACAGTACCTCAAACTCTTGACTTGGCGATAACTCTGTCTAGACAAGGTGTCTAGTTGCCGGGATACATTTGATGTCTATCCAATAAAGGACTTCAGTCCTCTCAGAGACTAAGTTTGGAACTGCACGTCTACAAACACAGACAAACCAACGCGTTTTCAAAATGCGGCATTATGTTTCAGAAGTGCCCACACTAAAGGGCGACCTCCATGCGAATGTTTCCATTTTTATTTTATTTCTAGTGCTTCAAGCGTCTGCCTTACGATAGAGGTTACACGTAGAGTCAGAGATCATCGCCGCAATCCAGAGATCAACGATGCACTCCAAAGATCTCAGCCTCGAATGGTTTTATCTCCTTATCACCTCGCAATTTAAAAAAAAAATACTATTTCTGGCAACATCTTGTTATATTCATTTTAGATTAAATGAAATCACTACTTTGCGGCGACAATTAATGTAATATTTAATTTAGAAATATAACAAAGAATACCAATTAATGTGATAAATTATGACTGGTAATTTAAATAACTTAATCAATTAAATTTTAAATACAAAAACGTGTATTGCCTTTATATTTAATTAGAATTCATAAAAAAAACTTTTACATAGATGCCACAGATTTATTGAAATTCTTAAAACCTTCAGGGTCGCTTATCGGGCCTCTAACAGTTAGTCACCCGCAATTATACAACCAAATTAAATAAAAACAAAATATTGTATTAAATAAACATGAGAAATATTAAAAAAACTATAGAAATCTGAAGAAAATTGATTAAATCATACGATACCAAAATTTTATACTACGTTTGCAATGACAATTTAGAACATACGAATCATCAAACAGTTCTCATATAAGACTAATTATTCACTTTACCAATAATTCGAAAGATTTTAATTAATAGGCCATGGTATTTCACTTTTCACACAACCTACGTCAGCACAACAAGCAAAATTTCCTCGTAAATGAAGTCGTCCGGAAAGGTTTCAGCAGATAAACCGATCGTTTTTAAATCGCCGCTGAGTTATATCTCTTTCATCAACTTATAACAACTTTTCAAAACCTTTAACTTTTACTTTGCCATGTTTCTGGTCAAACTGACTACCAGACACGTCTCCAATGTTCCTTCTACAACATTTTCGTCCAAGATCTACCAGCCACGTCTTGGACTCTTAAGTTCCGTATAGTTTAAAATCCACATGGAAAACTCTTGACCGCTCTCGGGCATTAACAACGCCGTCTGAAGTGACCGATACCAGTCAGCTCCCATTGCAGACTAAACTGAAGTCTCGTCAAAGCTGTCAACCTCAAAACGCGGCAGACAATAATCACGTCTAAAATCACAACATTATTTTGCAACGCTTATTGTTTCCTACAATAACTGGGCCATAATATTACGCTGACAATACAAATTTTAAATAATTTATAAAAATCCTATCATTATACATATTGGTATTCATTACAATATATATATATATATATATATATATATATATATATATATATATTGTAATAATCAAACGTGGGTCGAAATAAAAAAATAAAATTTATATTTCTTTAACAAACAAACAATTTATTTCTCAAAAATTAGCATTTATACAAATTAATATTATAAAAAGATCTCTTTCTCTCATGGGTCTTTACTGGGTTTGATAACGGACAGAACACTTAAATAATCAAAGAACCCAACATTTATCTTTAAATGAAACAGAAGTATTTAATCGTCTAGACATTGACGAAACTAATGAACGAACTTATTCTACAGATTGCTTCTAAATTTACAAGAGTTTATTTTATTAACACAAGAAGAGAACGATATCTGACTGTATCTTTTAATTACGTTTACACATGTTAATACCATAAATTTCAACTCACAATTTCTCAGGAACATTTGGCTCGTTCATTAAACACGCACTTTATAGACTGGACGTTTACACACACTGACTCTAACACATATTATTGGTTCGACGATAGCTGGTTCTCCATACTCGGAGAAGGACGTCCCAGTTGCTCGTGGTAAAACTACTCGACGCTGGATGCTGTGTCCTGGTCTCCTACCATCGAAGACAGTGGTCAAATATTGATACTAATACAGATTGAACTTCTGCATATGAAAATGTTTGCAGTTGAATAATTTTCTATTTCTCTCGCAGGCCGCTTTCGTTCTCCATTCCCTCCGCTCTGACACTCAACTCCAACTAACTTCCAAGTTCGATTCCCACAGCATCCCTCCTCCACGCTGACTAACGCTGACTCTCGCTGACTAACTCTCACTGCATACAGCACCCCTCTCCCACGCTGACTAGCACACAATAGCTTATCTCTCGCTTATATACTACTAGCCTCTTTGTTTTTCCCTTCGTTTCAAGACTACGTCGCAACGGCGTGGTGACAGAATCTCCATTACTGCATCCATTACTTCATTTACATTCTGCAGCTGCAGTTCCTTAGCAAATAGCTAGCCCTTCCGTCATGTCACATCGAGACAGGACCCGCAATTACTTTGCACCCTCAATTACTCTGGACTTGTCTTCTCCCCTCACACGACTTGCGCTGACCCCTCCTTACAAATCCTAAGTAAATACGCCACTTGTCAGGCCATTAATCAGAGACAATAGCCTGCCTTAACATAATTACTTTGGGACAGGCTACTCGCCCACGTCCTGCGCTTCGTATTCTCCATCCCAAGTCAACAAGCCGACGGTCAAGCCCATTAACCAGACACAATGCCTTTCCCAAACCGATACCTCTTGCGACCGGCCATCCGCGCGTGTCCCTTTACCTGCTTTACAAGTCCTAAGTACACTTACTGTGTCGGCCAAGACCATTCATCCGAAACAAATATCTTGCCGCTCTGTCTTGTCACATCGAGACAGGACCCGTAATTACTTTGCACTTGCATCCTCCTCCCAACATGTGCGCTGTTCCGAAACAATGCATTCCCTCAATGCATTACAATATATATATATATATATATATATATATATATATAGTAGAAGAATATATTTATGACAGCTTAATTGAAATGCAAAATGGTAAATCTCAGGGAAATGTACTGAAACAAACAGGAGATACAAATATACAAATCATAACCAACATGTAAACCAATTGTCTTAGAGAAATGAAGATACTGAAGGAGTGTGCTGCGGACAACTCTTACCGTATGCCCAAGGTCTGCGACCCCGGAACGTACATCACTCAAAACTGGCCGAGGTGCCTCGGTTTGTGAGCACATTGGTTCAAAAACGGAGAGATGAAACGGCATCCCCAAAGGTAGCCCTCTCCGTCTCACCAAAAAGGTTCTCTTATCATCTGCAATTCATTTCATCAACTCTTCTTGGGGAGAGAATCTGGAAGGCGAGAACAAAACAATAGAAGACAAGACAGTGTTTCTTCCAAGCTGAATTATTTAAAGGAATATATTATTGCGAATAATATGAAGTCGAATCATTTTATAACTTACCAGATTGCAACTAAAATCTAGTAAATAGGATGTGTGTCAATGTAAATGAAAATGTTTTATATTAAATGCCATAAAACTGTCAATGTAAAATGTTCATTTTTCTGTAGATAGTAGTCATCTCGATGTAAATAACAGTAAGCGGTGTTTAAATTCTTCAAAACAATTAACAATAAAGATAATAGTTATCAAATCTAAAGTAAAATAAATATAATCACAATTAAATTTTACTTCAAGTATATAAATATCATTCAACTTACTATGAAGTGGTCAATGCTGTCCCCAATTACTCTAAATATATATTATATATATTGTTTTCTTCTCTCCTTTGAATTTGACAGGGTGAAAATAACGTTATTTTTTAGTTACACTTCAAAACTGATATATCCATATCCATGCACTTAAATAATAATCTGATTAATAAGTCTTATTCTTAACATATTTACAACAAACGGTCTGCATCAACATTTTTTACTCCCTAAAAACCTTTTATAATTTACTAAGGAAATACAAAAATTGTTCAATTCTTTTATATATTTTCAGAGACTAATTTTATTGCGTCCATAAAAATTTCTGACAATGATAAGAGAACAGCTCTCACAGGCCTTTTCTGGAAGAGGATAGAAGAAGCAGAAGAAAAAGATGCTGTAGACAGACTATGTATAGGGTAATCCACATAGTGGCAACTCCCCTCTTATAGCAAAGGAAAGGGATTAAAAGGCGGGATGCGGAAAGGTAGAACAAAGTAGCCAAGTAAACTAGGGACCGCGGACTTTTGTTTTAAGGATCCTAGCCGGCAATTCACTTAAAAGTGATGCAGCGAAACCCATAGAAAAATCTGCATCAGGTAGTTCGGGCATTTGGTACTTGTCCCACGCCCTTCCAACGGCTGGAGATGGGTTTCCTGTGGGGACGCATCATTCCCCTCTCCATGCCTTCACCAGTTTTTTTTGGAGAGGAGGGGGGGTAACAGCCTACGTGAGGGTAATCCACATGGTGGCAACTCCCCTTTAATAGCATAGGAAGGGATTTGAAAGAGGGATGTGGAAGGGTAGAGGAAGGTAGCCAAAGGTTAACTAGGGCCCCGTCTATAGTTTAAGGATCCTACCCGGCATTCGCCTAAAAGTAATGCAGGGAAAACCCTAGAAAAACCTGCACCAGGTAGGTCGGGCATTGGGTAATTGTGCCACGCCCTTCCGATAGCGGGAGAAGAGTTTGCTCTGGGGTCGCAGCATTTCCTTCTCCGTACCTCAACCAGTTTAGGAGGCAGCTGGCCGACTGTTCCAATGGGAACAGAGAACAACTCTTACCGTATGCCCCAGATCTGTGACCCCGGAACTTACACCTCTCATAACAGGCCGAAGTGCCTCGGCTTGTGGAAACCTTAGTTCAGAAACGGACAGAGGAAAAGGCATTCTCAAAGGTAGCCCCTTCCTGTCTCTCCTACAAAGTTCTCCCAGGTACTGCCTGCGAGAGAATAGCCCTCGCAGACCCCATTCAATTTGAGAGGCACAGTATTATATTTATCATAAATTGCTAGTATTATATCTTTGAAAGAACACTGAAAAATTGATTTAATATTACTAATAGTTCGGCATATTAACAAAGTATGCTTATTATGCAAATTAATAAATAATTCTGAGTAGTATAATTGTGGTATTTCAGAATACAAAAGATAGCACAGAGCAATTCAGAAACGACGGACAAATCACTCCCCTGTGTTGTAAGACGAGAAATTCGACATTCCGTAGAAAACTCCAGAAAACGAACAAAGGAAAGAGCAGAAAAAAGTAATTGAATGTATGGAAGTTATAATACTGAATAATTTTTTTTACAAATCAACATATTCAAAACTTGTGCAAGAAAAGTAATTTCAACTAGTGCGGAACTATATAGAAATTTCTATACTCAGTAAAACGCACCGCCGTCCAATAAAATATTATTTCACTGAATCCCAAAACTTTTGTAATTATTATTGGTTTTTTTTTCTGGAGGAAGACTTACATAAAATTCTTCTTCTTTCTCTAGTAGAGACCGGCTCCAAATTGATTCCCTGTAAATAAATCTCCATTTTTGTATTTTCGTTCAACTACTATTTTCCTATACCAACGCACTGAGCCCCGTGGTTTTCAACGAGCTATTGTTTCTAGTAAAACTTAAAAGTACAGTATTGCAGTTTAATGGGAGTGGCAAGAAGTTTGCTTAGTACACAATGGGATGAGAATGATATTAAAGTTTCTGCTATATACATTGCTGTTTTACCATGGTTCAAGCAGTGTTTAAAAGTGGAAGATACTAATGAAATTTTCTTGAATGGTGTTTTCAAACTTGTAATTCTCCACAACTTCTGTGAATGAAATTACACGTTCGTTAACTCAACAATATGGGAGACTCAAATTCAGTACTGCTGTATTTAAATTATCTTTCAAGGAATTTCGAAAGTCACATGAAGCACGACTGTGCATAAACTTTCTCACCCGCTCTTAATTATAATAATAACAGTTTACAGGTTTAAATTTCCTGTTTGTACCTCATTCAAATTTCGGGATACTGCGAGTGTTTTCTGCTGTCAGAAATATTCATCAGATTATCTGGAGGAGGGATCAGAACTCAAGGGGCCTAAACAGCAGGGGTATAAAGCTGTGGTGCCATACGTGCCACTTATTAACAAGATATTAATGAGAAGAACACAGGAGACGGGGGAGCGAATTAAACCGCGGGGAACTCCTCTCCTACCAAGAGCAGCTAAGTTGTAGTAATTATCTTGCAGTTAGAGGCTTCGGCGCCGACGTAGTACAAGGCACGTTCTGAATAATTGATTACCGCATTCATTACCGCCGGCTACAACGTCTCCCGAATGAAGGACATTGGCCAGCGTGAAGCTCGGACCGGACCCAACATTTTCGTATAATTTCCACCACGAATGAAAGTCTGTTCTAAAAATTTTCACAAACAACAGACTTTGATTTTCGTTAGGGTTACCGAGATTATTTTAGGTCTGTTCACTAATCTCATAAAATCGTTTGCATTTCACTTTTATGCCCCTCTTTTTCCAATTTATCTGTTTCAAATTAAAAGTAAATATTCAAATTCATTTTGGAATATAAACATTCAAGTGCCAGCCGTGATTCTCATAATTATTATTTTCATGATCCTGAAAACAGCTTTTCTTAATTGTTGTAACCAAAAAAAATTTATTACTTAAGCTACAATTCAATTTTTTGACTTCAATCCATTGTTTAATTCTGTATTTTGAAGTAACTATCAGCAATTACCAGATTCATCTTCAATATGTAAAATATTTGTTCCTTGATCTATTATTAATTTTAAAATATGACATTCACAATAATATAAACAGATTGTAAAACAAATTGAGGAAGTTAAATCCACTTCCCCTGAAGATTAATCATGTAAACATAGACAATGTGAAACACGCCAGGATATTGGGTCTAACCTGAGATTCTAGATTAAACTACATTGAACATATCAGGAACCTTCAAATTGAGACAATAATGCGACTCCTCATACTGAAAGCACTTGCAGCTCACAACTGGGGTGAAAACGCGAAATTGCTTTCCACCACATATAAGACAATAATTTTATCAAAACTGGACTGCGGGGCCCATATTTATTGTTCCGCCCCCAAATCCGCTCTCAAGAAACTAGATTTGATTCAGAATGAAGCCTTGAGAATAATTACAGGGTGTATGAGAACCACCCCGGTAGTTAGACTCCTTAACGAAGGAAAAGACATTCCTCTTACATTCCGGAGAAGAATAAGCACAATTAAGTACACAATAAAGTCCCTGCAGGCAAATTCCATGAATGTGAGAGCACAATCTAGTGGACCCAACCTGAAATATGTGTACAACTTCAAACGTCCCCTTCCTTATCATAAAGCATCAGCTAAACTATTTCGCAGTCTCCAGTTCACCATCCCCAACATAGACCACAATACTACATCCAATCTCCCTCCATGGAAGTTTATCGACCTACAAATAGATACCTCATTGACCTTGATTCCCAAGAAGATCCTTAGGGCAAGTGCTACAGCTCACCTCGATGCGCTTATAAAGAAGCATGGAAACCCTACATTGGTTTACACAGATGCCTCAAAACGGAAGTAGGCACTACCTGTTCTGTGATTCTTCCCAACTTCAACAGGAAAATAGCAATCCATAATTCTGCTTCTAGCACCACCGCTGAAACCTTCGCCTAGAATCTTCAATCAACAGAATTATGATCCTAACAGACTCTTTGAAATCACTAAAGCACTTACGAGACCCTAAAATAAGGAATGGCACCATCAACGCCATCCGAGCTAACCTACATCTCTGAAGTTCGCGAGGGAAATCCGTGCAGCTTGTCTGGATCCCGGCTCATGCGGGCATCGCAGGGAAAACGAGGAGGTGGACGCACTGGCGGCCATTGCACAAGAAGATCTACCATTGTTCGAAGCCCCAACCTGTACAGCCTCGGACATTCTAAATGAATGTACAGGAAAAGTGGAGGGTAGCTGGCAGGACACGAGGAGAGGAGGAAACAACGGCGTCTTCCATCAGAACCTGCAAACATCAGCAGATCTGTGCCACCTCAACAACATCTCAAGAAAACAACAAATAATAATCTCCAGAATTAGAACTTTGCACACCCAACTTACTCACGAATATATTTTTTCCAGAACAGATCAGCCCACCTGTGATGTATGTGATCAAGCCCTCACCATACAGCATATTCTATTTGAATGCACTAAATATGAGGATATACATAGTGGGACTTAAGACGAGTTCTCTGGAGAAGACTTCAGTATACACACCACGGCGATCAAGAGCCTCCTGGAGTTCGTCTCCGACGCAAAACTGGCATCCGCTATTTGAAACGTTGTTCACAATTGGAAATTTTCTAACCTGCCGCAACTTAATTATGTAAATACTTTTAGAGGGTCGCAATAACCAACAGGTTGACGCGACCATAAATCAATTTAAAAAAATTGAGTATAAAAAACAAACAATAATATCAATAAATAAATACACGGCCTCATGACAGAAAATTATTTCTTCACAGGACATTAAATGAACGCTGTTTCGACCTTTTCTTACGATCTCTTCAGGTTTAATATACAATTTAGAAACTACTAACATAATTATATATAAATATATAATTGTAAAATATTTTAGCGATTTCTCTGGGTACATTTTTGGATAAAACATATTTATAAATCTACAATAATTCAATTGTTATTGTTTATCGCTGTACCCAAAAAATGAACACAGTTAATTAATTCATTTAAAAAATATTAATAATATATCTATTATATGAAATATCAGACAAGATATTTTTTTAAAATAATTAAAGAAAGTCAAACAGTTTTTATTATTAATTAAATAAAACATTCAAATTACATAAAAATAATTGTCGGTTATTTTTTGTCTGTTATATTTCCATTTTAAGTAATTAGTGCGTTTTCAACACAAACGATTTTATATTTGAATTTTTTATTATTTAACACATAATATTTAGTTTAATAAGGCAAAATAATACAATCATTGGTATTATTAAGTACATAATACAAATAAAAATCAATAACTTTATTAAAAATCCAGTTAAAAACTCTATTTAAACACGATAAAGTTTCAATGCAGATTAACAAAATTATTTATAATCCTAAGTATATTACAATTTAATATAAAACTTTTACTTCTTTGAGAGAAAGTAATACTCACGTAAATGCATAAATTTCAAATGAAACACAGCATTTTAAAGTCATAAAATGATTTATAGTCGATAAATACAACGTTTCACAACGTTTCGTCGCTATTTGCGACCTCTTCAGGTAAATTAACACTATAAAATAAACAATATCAAAAAATTGATACTGAAGAATTTTGATGCAAAAATTATTTTAGGGCAAGCACATAATTGAATAAAGACTATTAAATAATAACTTATAAATGTTAGAAATTAATACTGACATAAATGCATAAATTACAAGTGAAACACAGCCTTTAAAGTCAGAAAATTATTTACTATTGGAAAATTACAACTTGTAATATTATTTTTGTTTTATAGTATAAAAGTTCCTATACCTGAAGACGTCGCAAGTAGCGACGAAACGTTATATTTTTAAAAAAATATAAACCATTTTCTGAGTTTAAAAGGCTGTATTTCACGTATAATTTACTCTTAAATAGTCATATATATATATATATATGTATATATATAGTAGCAAAGTATGAAAGAATATGAAGAACAAATAATTTTATGGCTAAACAATTTAAGGAATTTCGGAACGATAATAAATTCTTGTAAAATAAACCATTCATAAGGATACTGTGTAATCATAAGTAGTATATGTTGACTTTTTTACTCGGTTATTAAAATATAAAATTTTAGGCTTATCTTTGGAATTAAAATACACGTTTACTGATTTAGATATACTAATTTATGAAAAATATATGATAACATATTTGCCTGAATTATAGTTTTGAAATTCAAGGCTGAATATACTACCATTCGTTTTACTTTCTCAAGGAACTAACGGAGCAAAGAAACTAACGTTAGTACACATTACACGATATATCGCTTACACACATACGGTATTAGTACTTTATTAGACACTAATATTCTGGTTTCTTCATCGTATACCGTATGATATAGAAACAAGACGATCCGAACTCAACAGGTAAGTCCGTCGTATTGGCTCTGTGATGCAACACATGTTCGACTTGAAGAAATAAAATAATTTTTGCTACACCGATTCCATTGATTTGGCCTCTGGAATACTTTTACTCCTTAACTGAGCTTCGCTGGTGATGACGTCACTTCGCGTTCCGATTAATATTCACATGCACGCGGGGCCTGTCCTCGATGATGGGCACACGTGCAAGCTTTTAAAGGATTGGCCTGATTTCCATTTTCTAGTGTCTTAAATGTTCCGATAAAGAGTTCATTACTCTAACCGTTGCAAATTTTATTGCTCCGTCGTAACATGAATCTTCTGTATTCAGAATACTGGCGAAAATTAATAAAACAACTGTAATTTAACTAATATAAACTGTTGTCCTTTACAAAGTACGACGAATATAGGGCCCGATGTCAGGAATTTAAACCGTCTAATTTAGTACACGGAAAAATCGTAACACCACACTGTGAACCTGTTTTAATAATTTACTAACACAATAATATACTGAAATGAACAGGTATCGCTAAGATGAATAATTAACCTTTATTTTGAGTTAATAATATGTGTGACACCCATTTTTATTGGACAATTTTTCGATACATCACTTTAAATATAAATTACGTAATTGGAGAATTTATCAGAATCTCCCGACCCGCATGAGAGTAGGACGACGAAGAAGGCAGTCAGCGATGGAGGTCACGCTCTTGTGTAGCCGACACAATAACTGTAAGAACACCAGATTCTGTTGTAAAAAACTTTTAATAATACATTTATTAATGTAATTCACGAAATAACAATACCACATTCCAAAACAAATCTCAAATCTTAGGTTGAAAAGAGGAGGAGCTCCTACTGCGATGACGGTGGAGCCGTATACGCAATAATTCGCACGGGACGTCATTATGTGACAAGTTGTCGGAACCCAACATCAACTTAGGCATGCTGCGTGGTGGAAACAGCTCCACGTTGCTGTTTTGGGAGGTGCCAGAGGACTTCACATCCAGCAAAAACGTCACAGAAGAACCATTCCCGATCATCAATGATCGTGTCAATTAGCCGTGTGAAGGCCAACGTGAAGCATTCACAGTTTTGAGAAAAATTCAAAAAACTGTTAACTATGAAATAAACAATATTAATTTTTCTGTTAAACTTTAGCGATCAATAAAATTGTCAATTATTATCTATTATTATTTACACGTAACTCCCATCCAACCGTACTCTTGCGTTGCTTTAACCACCAATGTATTTCACATACTGTATGTTATTTGTGTAACGAGTTTTATTAAAATAGCTCCATGCGTTACAGAGTTTACATTATATAAGATTAATAGTAAATTATGTATATATAGATTAATAATACTTACTGATACAACAATTAAATATCTAATTCAGAATTATTTATAGAATTACTCGAATAAAAGACTAGTATTTATGAGAGGAAGAATACAAGAAAAGGTAACCTATTATTTTATTGATTATATCGAATTTGTGATAGAATAATGCGATAGAATTTTAAATATCAAAGAATCAATGAAGTGGCTCTTTCATGTTAGTACAAAGATTTCTATTATGCACATAATTTGCTTACTTGGGGGGAAAAAATTGATTCATTTAGGCTGATAAATGTGATCAGTAATTTTCTCTTTCCAATTCAGCACAACTAAACGAGATTTCCCCTCAAAGAGCAACGCTGCTGCTGATAAACATCTTGAATATAAATTGGATTTCAATCTAGGTCAAACAACAATGCTGACTTCTCAGAGCTGTCGATGAAAGTTGATTGTATGGTGTTTGAATTATAATGAGATTCACAAGCTGTTCATCCACATTTAAGTACCGCTGTTTATGACATGACAATCCATATGGCTAACAAACAGTTGAAATTTCTTCAGGAATAATAACAAAATTGCAATGAACAACGGTATGGCCCATAATATATTCATGAATTAATAAATACTGTAATACCAATTAAAGAGGCCATTAATGGTTTTAATATAATTGGATTGTTAGCGGCACGAGTTTTGAAAGTAACAATCACTGATCTTTGTCGGGTAATGTTGCCGGGAAATGCGCGCGAGTAGGAAGTCAGTCTGCGTCGAGAACTGAAACGTTAAAGGAGTCCAGCGAACGTTACGGTAAAATGTGGATCTTTTTTTATTTAGGTAACAGGCTACATGAGGGTAATCCACAAGGTGGCAACTCCCCTTTAATAGCATAGGAAGGGATTTGAAAGAGGGAATGTGGAAGGGTAGAGGAAGGTAGCCAAGGGTTAACTAAGGCCCCCGGGCTAATTTTAAGGATCCTACCCGGCATTCGCCTAAAGAAATGCAGAAAAAAAACTATAAAAACCTGCATCAGGTAGGTCGGGCATTAGGTACTTGTCCCACGCCCTTCCAATAGCGGGAGAGGAGTTTGGGGCAAAAGGTTTTGCTTCACACAGACTGAACTAAATTTCGCATAGAGGCATCATGGAGACCTATGTCCGAGGGCTGACTGAGGAGCGTCTGATACAAAGTTCCAGGTGGCAGAGAACGAGAACATCGACCGTGTGTGTTATAAATTTAATGTGTACAATCAGTGAATAATGACCTTTTTAGTGAGTGTTGTCCTCAAGCTCCAGGAATCAGATCTGGTACCAGAAAGACATTCGTGAGTACTTAACAATTATTTAAAATCTGTAAACCAGGATTAAAGGTAGAAGTCAGATTTCGTTCGGTTTTCTTTTCATTTAGTTTCTTCAATTCCGTTTATTTTCATATTGTATTAAGTTAGCTTCAATGAGTTTGAATTGATAATGTTACTTTATTAAATTGGATTGTTCTTACTATCTAACCCAGTAATGACCCTGAGATAAAGAGAATTTCGACGTATTTGATTGTAAAATATAAAACTGTATTTTTCCTAGAACGGTACGAATTGCAAAAAATGAAATAAATTATTTGTTTCTTAACTTGATGAAATTCGTCGTATAAAGTAAGGATTACAATTTGTACTATTAAAGAATAAATTTTGAAATCTGAATAATTTTGATAATTAATTCTTTTAAATAAGGCCGCCCTTTTAATTATTACAAAACGTATTTCCAAAGAGTATAAATAGAGGATATTCAGAGAAATAAAACAAAGAAAATTGAATACTATTTTTAAGAGGATGACGAAAATATAGCGTTGATAATAAAATACCCAAGAAAATAAAAATTCTACTTTACAGCTTTAAGTTTTTCTGGATTATGATGAGACTGATTCTTCGCCCAATAATGCGTAATTTCGAATTTGATAAACGTCAATGAGAAATTTTATATTACTTGAAATAAATTATTGCATACATAGAGAGTAATTTTACCAGGAATTATCCCCATTAACAACGATATTCTAAATATTGGTAAATTAGCATACTTGAACTGAGTGTGGTTTACATAGAGTAACAAGTTTATATTACAGATCGATCACACAATGTTTTAAACATGATTAATTATAATTTTGATTATATTTCTGACAATTATCACGATATTACTTCATATTTAAATTCAATAACAACAAATCAATCTAGTCGTTAGAGAAAACTTTAATTATTGAATTTAAAACAAATATGGAACACGACGTTTCATCCCTTCAGGAGTATAGATGTTACATTTAATTATCTAAACAAATAAAATCGAAAACAAAATCATACAAAATGATATATTTTAAAAATTTTAATGTGTAATTGTCTTTTTTAATTATTCCTTAATAATTAAGTAAATATTGTATAATCATGTTTACTGTAATATACTGCCGTTCTGTTTTCTCATTACATATACGACGTGAATTGACACAAGAACAGTGGTTGAAGATCAGGTTGCTGCATGGAAGCAATAATCAATAGATCATCATTGTTATGTTAATATATTAAGTGTTGAATTTACACATATATCATGTTTAGTCTATAAATTTTTATGATGATGAATTGCTTATATTTACGTATACCTACAGTAACATGTGATTTTACTTTAAGTTGTCAATGTTATACATTTATTAGTACATGGAGGAAAATCAAGTTAATCTGTTTGTTTAATTTTGTATCTATTTTATTGACGTATCCTCTTTCGAAGACTAATCTGTAAAAAACAATAAATCTAAATCATTGAATGCGACCAAAAATAATTATGAGAGTAAAGGAAGAATATTATAAGCGAAATAAAATAAAGAAAAACAAGTGAGATCGTGTATTACAAAGTCGAGAATTGTGGGAGGTATTTGTTTCTACGAGTACCAGTGAATGGACTATTTTGAAAAAGATAGTATTATGCGCAGCAGATTAATGAAAGACTGAAAAAATTCAACAGATTTATTGAACGTACTTTGTCACTCCTCCATTAATCTAGGGAGCAGCTCAACGTATCTTGAAACATACCAGGAAGGGTCCACGTAACCAGACAAATCGCACGACGCCAGACGCAGAAAAACAACGTGGTATGAAGAGGGAACGTCAGTGTTTTATTAAAAGTGAGTAATAGTACACAGCCAGTCTTAATTGCCACTACGCTCGTCGTGGCTCCTGTTGAAACATCAGAAACCTCAAGAGGAAAATAGAATAAATAAAAAACTGTAAAGTTTCAATTTAAATTTACAAGCAGTGTAAAAATATTTTAAAGCAGTAATTGAGAAGAAAATTTTATTTTTCTACCCATTATATTAAAAGAAATTAGTTTTTATTTAAAACCTTTAATTCTATATTATATATATATATATATATATATATTGTAATACCAATTAAACAGGCTATCAATTGTTTTAAATATAATTTAATTGTTGGCGGTACGGGTGCTTAAGGGCGACAATCAGGGCCGGTTTTCCTTGATTAAGAATTTAGACTGTAGACCGCGCGCTTAGAGAACTCAGTCAGTGGCAAGACGCGAAAGGAAAAAGTGTGCGTCGAGTATGCGTCGAGAACTGGGACATAGCAGTTCGGTCCACGGAGAAATAAAAACAGTAAAAGTCTGCGGATCCAGAATTATGAATAGGGCTATCTAGGAAATCCAACAGCGAGATATAATAGTTTACATAAAACGCAAGTAAACAGTTTTGACGGAGAGATTTAAAAAATCGCAGTTTGGAAGCAGAAGTTTTGTTTCACAAACTGAACTAATTTTCGCATAGAGAGATTTTGAGGAGATTACGTCCGGCAACTGGCTGAGAGTGAGCTAATCCAGGTTACAGGATAGCGGAGATCCAGAGCAACTACCGTGTGTTCAAAATCTAATGAGTATAATCAGTGTATAATGGCCTGTTTAGTGTGTGTTGACTTCAAGCTACAAGAGTACGAACTGGTACCAGAAGCACTGTCGTGAGTCAAAACAATTATTAATAACTGTAAACGATAATTAAAAGGGTATGGTTTTTCGTTTCATTCGTTTTCTTTTACTTTTGTATTTAATATTGTATTCCGTTAACTTCAATGAGTTTGGATTGTTAATATTTTAGTTCATTGTATTTGTTGTTACTATCAAACCCAGTGGTGACCCTGCGGTAATGAGAAATTCAACGTAATTGTTTGTAAAATTATAAAGCTATATTTTCATAGAACGCCACCAATTAATAAAATAAAATTGAAATATTTGCTTGTTAAATTGACGGAATTCAGCGTGCAAAGCAGGGCTTATAATGTGTAATTATCAACAATAAATTTTTAAATACATAATAATTTTGTTAATTATTCCTATTAATTAAGATCACCTTTTAATCATTACATAAATGTCTATAACGTGTGGCAAACTATCAATCAAATTTTAATTAATTTTTTGTTTAAGAATTTATTTTAATTAAAGACTTTTTTAATCATTACAATATATATATATTCTAATCTCTGCATCAATAATTTTAATGTTCCATAAATTTAATTTATTTTTTAATAATACTATACACGTAATTAACTTTGGGTTTTATATTTTATCTTAATAATATTTTTCAACATTATTTCATTTCAATTTTATGCATATTATTACTAGTTAAGATTAAGAAATACCGGAACGTTACTTTAACAATTGCCAAGTCACAACAATTTAAAAAATTATTCGTTTCTATTTTTTAAATTTAATAATTATTATTTAAATATAATATTTACAAAGTCGTTATGGGACTAAATAAATTCATATATAAATGGAACCTTGTTCTTGTAAGTTGCATATTTAGTTTAATAAAAAACTATTAATTTTCATATAGTCTCATGACTATTTTGAAAATCATATATATGTATATAAAAAATAAAAACCAATTAAAACACTTGAAACTATTATTTCTATTTGCTACAATGTTTGTGGTAGTGGCTATATTTAATGAATTGAAGACAGTTCATATCTAAGAAACAAATATTTTCGGACTGAAAGATGGTTCTCCCAAAATTTACGACTACTAAAAGGACATATGTAAGAAATTGACGGCCTATCGTACAAAATCAACATATTTTATATACAATGTTAATTCCTCTATTTTAATTTCAAGTTTGTTCTTATTTTTCATACTTACTAGATAAAATTTTAAGGTGGTGAAAAATGGAAAGTGATCCTTGACCTCCTTTCTAAATTTGGAGTCCCTTCTTTGTTTTATTAAGAAAAACTTCAACAATATTGCTGGTGGTCTTTCAGAAACTTAGTGTCGAAAAGTGTTCGAATTACATTTATAGGCGGACGGTGAATGTTCTTAAAATCCAAATATGTTTATAGTGTCATTGTTGAGATTCTCTGCTTCGAAATTTATAAATGTTAACCCGATTGAATGTTTTAGAATGGATTATTTTATAACGTCTTCTTCATAATTATATAATATTACTAATATGAACTTTAAAATGAAGCATTTAAACGTTTTAAACACTCTAAACTCTAAATCTTGAATTTAAACTTAATTTTATAAATATATCCGGTTCAAAATGCAACTTCATGCCCGACCAGGGTTCTCGAAACGTAACAAAAAATATAATTTCACGTTGACTCCTCAGACAGGTCAATAATATAAGAAAATAAATTCACTGTGGTAGTGCAAAGTACTACAAAACATTTCAGACTTATGAATGTACTACATTCCCTTAGTTGTAGTTTATTAGTGTTGAAAATAATTATTACATTTAAAATGTTTATATCCGTACAGTGAATTGTTGTAAAAATACAGTATTAACAGAATATTATATATCCATATTCCAGTGGACACAGAATTTATTCTCCAAGGGGGTGAAAAACTCGATAAATTTAAGTGGAATACATTATGAAATAATGGAATGGGGCGAAGATAAAATCCCGTACTATCTAGGATGCTGAAAGGGAATATAATTTCACCTTGACTCCTCAGACAGGTCAATAATATAAGAAAATAATTCACTGTGGTAGTGCAAAGTACTACAAAACATTTCAGGCTTATGAATGTACTACATTCCCTTAGTTGTAGTTTATTAGTGTTGAAAATAATTATTACATTTAAAATGTTTATATCCGTACAGTGAATTGTTGTAAAAATACAGTATTAACAGAATATTATATATCCATATTTCAGTGGACACAGAATTTATTCTCCAAGGGGGTGAAAAACTATATAAATTTAAGTGGAATACATTATGAAATAATGGAATGGGGCGAAGATAAAATCCCGTACTATCTAGGATGCTGAAAGGGAATAAATTGGGATGAAATGGGGAAAGTTACCTAATGAAATGAATCGTTTTAAGGTGTAACAATTCTGACCAAGAACAGAGTATCTTCAATGCTAAAACAACAGAATCGATCAAATATTTTGGAACATAAATGTTAAAATGTTATCTGAATTAGAAAAAAATTGACTAATTCATTTTTACAAATAAATACTTCAAATGTCAATCTAGTGAATTTACTGTCTATGCTATTAATTCTTTGCATATATGAAACTGTAAAACTTATTGTCGGGTTTGAAACGCAATTAGGTTTGTAAATTAGGCGGCAGTTTCGCGTGGAAACTAAGTTTTTATTAACTTATAAATCCTTTTCTCAAATGACGTCTAGAAATGTAAAAGTTTAAGGAGTTCGCTCTTGCAATTAAATAACTTGTTGCAGTTCGTTAAGGTTTCCTATTCTACGAAAAAAAGTCTTTCTCATATTACTGAGATAACCTCAGATATTCTGCTGTAGCCTCGTCTGGAGCGTAATGATAAATTTTTCTACGTCACAGAAACAACGTTTCATATCAGAGCGTGTGAAATAACTGGCAGTGTGGGTCAGTTATAAATTGAAAATTAGTTATATACTAATATTAATCTGATCTGAAGTAGCCAATTACCCGTGGTTTTTTGGTACCTGTTTCGAAGAAACCTATGTTGAAATATTTTGATTAAAGTTGACAAAACCAAGAGGTTATAAACGTCTGGTCTGAATTAAATCAGAAATATTAAAAGACGATGTCGGGTTTTCACAACATAAAACGATAACTTTACTGTTTTCTTTGAGAGGAGTTTCAACTTGTTTGATTACATTACATTAAATTCTCTGAACGGTAATAAAGAATTTAGTCATTCTCTGAACGTTATTGGGTTAACCATTTTTCAGTGTGGAAATATCAAACCCATCTATTAAAGAAAATTGGGGTTTTTGCGGTGTTTTTGCGGCTCTTACGTTTATGAATCACCTGACGAAAGCAACAAGGGTCGCAGAAACGTCGTGTGGTGTTTATTGTATCACTTAATTTTGTCTGTTATTTGGCCCTTTAATTTCTAATTCGACTATCTAAATTTGTTGATATAACTTACTGTGTCTCTATTTATATTTTCGTAAATAACTGTGCCTCTCTTTTCACATTTTATTTTTATTTTCATATTTAAATACATATATGTACGTGCTGTAAGAGCGTGCCGGACTATTTTAACAATATATAATCGCCCCCGGTCGAGAGTTTATTGCTATGATATTTTTCCATTGAGCCACTCAATTTATAGACCTTTGCTAATATTTTATTTGTAACTTCGGTGTGGGAATTTTCATGGTTACAATTCACATTTGTTACCATTATTCATATTAATTTGCTGTAGCACGGCATTCATTTTCTCTTTACGAGGGTGTATATGGCACTGATTCAAAAGATTTGGAACACTTCCAACGATTCAAAGATTACTTGTCCTATCTGTGTTAAGCCGACAGATATTGTCGAATTAAAATGGTGAATTTGATTTGTTGCTGTTTTCTAAAATATTCTTTCAGTAGCGTTTGAACAATTCTGAAGAGAAAAAAAATCCCTACATATATTTCTGACATATAGATCGTTTTATTTTTCATGTCTTAGCTTTCATAGTCTGAAATAATTGTGTTACATCTTCAATTAAAAGCTCTTCGACAGGCTTTCAAGCATTTTTTCACTCATTAAAAAAGCTGCATCTTGATATAAACTCCTAAATGTTTTTTGGATGAGTTATATGAAATCTCCCGCATGGAAGTCATTACTGCGGCGGTTTCGGATTACCTCTGCTTAATTATAAACAACTCTACATTTTTATTCGACATAAAACGTAACACTGCAATAGAGATATTCTTGTTTCAGCACAAAAAAAACATTATATATTTTAATTTTACATTTTAAAAGCCTTATAAAATGCTCTAAATATAAAAAACAATTATAATTTAATGAAAGAGAAGGTGAAACTGAGGAGTAGAAGCAATGTTTACCGAGGCGTTCTATATTTTTTTCTTCGTAAAAAAAAAAGTTACTTCTACGATGAACGCCCGCTGGCTGTTTGCATTTAAGCCGCCAGATCGTTGAAGCTCCTTTGGAGTTCTCCAGGTTAGCACAGTTCTTCTATAATTATTTGTAATGGTTGATGATTGGCTTCAAATAGATGCGAGTTTCCCACAGAACATATACGCATAATTATACTTAACAACGAGTTTCTACTTTATTAGTCGATACATATAGTGACGTATGTTAATATATTGTAATAAACAACAATTGAGCTTTAATTAAATAAACGAATTAATAAAATTTAATACAAAAAAAATATTTATTTTCACTTTGTGGCTTCTAACTCAAAAACAATTACAATTTAAAATATTAATTTCTCAGGGCCTTCACTGGGTTTGATAATGGACACACCAAATTGATTTTAAAATCTTATTAACCAAAAGTTCACATTTACCTAACAATATGTCGATAGAAAGAAATTAAAAAGAAAAGAAATTAACTTTGATTGACAATTAAAAGAGAACGAAATCTGACTCTATCTTTTAATTACGTTTACAAATAATCATTAGTTTTGGTTTTGTTACTTACATCTGTCCAGCTGGTACCAGCATTCTTTTTGGTTTTGGAAGTACACTATTGCAAAATTATACACTGATTCTAAAAGTCGACTCACAGATTTTACACTATTGAAGTCAAAATTGACAGGCTCACAGGAACTCGGATGATCCTCCTGAATGTTAGCTATCTGTTGTCTGCTGGCCTTCCACGAATCCTATGATTCGTAGGTTTGTTAGTCTTTTACCGCTTTGGACTTAAACTACAACTTTACTATTCCGGCTGGCTATAGACGTAAACTGCTGACTTCCTTTCCTGGCTGGTTATAGACGTATACTATGTTAGACTTTCCTGGCTGGCTGTAGACGTAAACTGCTTTTACTTAGCAATATTTACGATGTAATACTTCCGTGAATGTTTTTACTTTGTCTTAAATTCATAACCTTGTTTAATAATACATTAAGGACGGCTTGTCTCTACTATAGTATTATTTGCTCCGTCCTCTGAAATGTCCCGCCACCAACTAACTGTTATATTACTTGTTCTGCTCCTCACGATGTTTTTCCGCTAACTGAACTCCTAGTGCTCCCGAGTTTGAGCGCGCATAAGCCATTTTTGAATTTTCGACAAAGCCATTTTTATGTCCAAACAATTAATGGCCTAATTAATTGGCATTACAATATTTTATTTATAAACACATCGTTCGGTCAAATGATTTATTGACATCTAGTGTATTAAGATTACTAGTATATTATTAGGAATTGGGGGTATTCCTCTCAGCGTCAATAAAAAAAACTGAGCTTTACTGGTTATAAGAAGTTGTTTTGTTTAATTACGTATGCAACAAAGGATATAAACATCTTAAGACATTCCTGTAACGAAAAAAAATGATCTCAAAAAGCTATGCACCACTGTATAACGTGCTGTTTAATCCACGTTGTTGTTTTGCCTTTTCTGTAAACAAACCCACTCTATAATACCGCGCTGATGAGAAGAGTGATTCGAAAATCCGCTCTCGTGGAGATTTAAGGTGAAAGTAATTTAGTATATACTGCGTGCGAGGACCAGAGAAGTACTGACACGGCCAGTCTGGCGCAATGTAAATGCAAATCACAGTGGGATTTAGGAGGATGGGCAGATGACACACTAAGCTCACGGCGCAACACCACGCCTGTGTAAATAAATCACGATAGAAGAATGAAAAAAACAATTTAATAAAAGTAATGAAAAATTTATTTATTCGTTAATATTTTATTCTATATGCTTCGCAGAACTGGCTGGAATCAAGACGGGAAATATATCAAAATAACTACCACAATTTATAGTTTCTCTCAATAAATACAAAGCATAAACGTTAAATGAAATTTTATCGCGTTACGAGACGACGCCTTAGTAATCTGTGAAATTTAAAGGGCAAAAATTGGGTAGGGAAATAATATGTATTCGTTGTGATTTCAGATTTCAGCGCCTTCCATAAAACAGGTAGAGTTCATAGTTTGACAAATATAATGTCAGGCTCTGACACAATAGAAACAGTCGCTAATGACCAATAGGTTAATGAGACTAGTGCTAATTTAAAAAAAAATAGTAACCGTGATCAAAAATCATCAATCTGTTCCTATATTTTTCAATTTTAATATTCACACTCCTAGTCTTAAAATTTCCGAAATGGAAACTGGCGTCATATGTCGGAAATAACAACTTTCACGATAATATTCTTTCCCCCCCCCCCCCCCGAATCTGAAATAACAATTTAAAATCGAATAGAGAACGTAGGTTTTCCCGGTGTAACTGTTGTATGAAATGTTCTCGGGATTCCAATCCCAAGAACACTTCATACATAATGCAGTTTTTCGACCAATATTAGGCAATCTTTTTTTTATTTACGACGTTTCGGTACGTGTTTGTTCCATCATCAGGCCTTTCCTAAATATGCTACATGTTATAACCTAATTTCACATCCTATTGAAAAAAACACAAACTTTAGAAGTTTTTCCGAGGCACTTATAGACAAAACACACACGAGTGAGTTCTGCTGCGTCGTACTCGTCTGTAGTCTGTGAATGAGTGCCCGGGAAAACTTCTACAGTTTGTGTTTTTTTCAATAGGATGTGAAATTAGGTTTTAACATTTAGCAGGAAAGACCTTATGAAGGTACAACCACGTACTGAAACGTTGTCGTAAATAAATAAAATGTCTGAAATTGGTCGAAAAACTGCATCATTTTTAATATATAAACAGACGTAAAAATACAATCTTAAACACTTCATACAATTTAAGGTACATTAATAATAATACAGTTAGCGAAATACAGTCAAAATATGTGATAATATAAATACCATACAACGTTTCTTCGAACCCTGTCTCTTTTAAGTTTTGTTTACTGTCGAGTGCAGTTGTGTCGCTCTAGGCTCTTCTTAGCACCTGAAGAAACGGACAAGGATCCCACTTATTTTGTCGGTATTTGGCTAACTTTATTATTTTAACTTTTAGTCAGATGTCAATTCAATTTAAGATCCAGTTTCAGCATTCAGCTTCGACACTGTTAAGTGCAGGAAAAGCTTTCCAGAAATATTCGAAAAGTTCCCACTATCTAGGTTTCCATCCCGTATAGATGAATGGAAACATTTAACACGGTTCTGAGCGTTTGTGATACATTTGGCACAAAGAATTGTGCACGAAATGAAGTGCAATAATTTATAAAATCGTTAAGTTGTATTTTATTTTACTATATTAAAGACATTATCAAGAGCTGAGAACTTGTAATGCGACGTCGTACCTCTGGCCCGTAGTTACGGTCTTTTGAGACGGAGCACGTACCAGACCTGAAAATACGGTCATAAAAATTCCACGCCGAGTATCTGGGATTTCCAGATGGAAACTTCATGGTGGGAAAAAAGCTTGAGAGTTGGACAAGGTGTCTTTAGATATATAGAAATTTTGTAAAGCATGTTATTGTCTGGACCTATGAAATTTCGTGGGTCACGAATAGCAATAAAATAGCACAGCCGTGTGGAAGTGCAGGCATTCTCTAAAATGTCACCGGAGAGAGAAGAACTGAAGATTCGAAGAAAAGTTGTTTGCCGACGAGTCTGGCCCCGACACGACAGACAATAAAAGCTGACGGGCAAAATAGATAGCAAAACGGTAACTGTCAAGTTTTCTCAATCCTTGGCGCGTCTACAGAAGGTTATGTACGTCCACGGATAAACCTGAGAGTTTGTTTCCTTAATATTATTGTATTTAATACGTAATGGTAAATAAATAGCTTATTATGTTTTCCTTTAATTTCATTGTTTTAATTTTATATTCATGCTAATCTATTCATAGGATAGAGTCTTTTTCATTCCTTAACGAGTTAGAAAGAAAAAAGGCAGTATTTTCCCAGTTATTCGGTTAAATGTAAAGGCTAGGTTATGAATAAACTTCAGATTGGTAACAGCACATGATTTTTAACTTAGAAGGAGCGACAGATTTTGTTAAAGTGATTACTGAAGAGCTTTTTAAACTTCAATGAGAATAAAAGGAAGTGAAAATTTTATTTAAAGCTGAGGATGGATTGGATGACTTCTGTAATCAAAAATGTTTTGACAGTGCGTAAGATTTCTAAAACATTGCTACAAAATTTTCATTCCGTTTCTGAGTGTTTGTCGTTATTTGAATCATTATATTGTTGGACGGATTCTTCTTATAAAAACAGATAATTTTCATACTTGAAGTTTTTTATTCCGTTTGTGTGCATAGACGGAGTGCAAGTCTTTTTTCCCGTTTCTTTTTCTATTGGTCGTGGATTACTAAAGGAAATATATTGCTTAATATATAATAAATATATTTAAGCCGTAATAAATATCACTTTTCGGATTATATTTTATTTTATGAAGTTGTAGTTTACATTTAATATTCTAGCTTCATAAAAATCATGTATTTATTAAATACTAGCTGGGTGCCCGGCGTTGCTCGTGTACTTATTTATATAAACTCGAAAAAGTATTTAATTGAATACTTAAATATATTCCTTGAGTAATTGTCAATTGTCACTCAGTCTTCATACATTACGAAATATTACATTGATGAAATTGTTAGCTAGACTCACAACTAATATAGCGCGAAAATTAACTTACATTTTCCGCAAGGATGGTAAAGTAATTCGTATTCTTCTTTATTACCATTCGATGGAGTATTGCTGTATAAAATTATACTTTTTATTCATTTTATTTCATTCCTAATAACGGAAATATTTCCTTTGTTCGTTGCGTAGTAACGTCTCTCTCTCGCGTGACGTCATTGTCTCTTGGCGCGCAGCAATTTAATATTTAATGATCACGGTTTTTAATTATAATTCTTTCCACATGTATGCTAGGCGTTTCTCACCCTCACAGTACCGTTTCTCGTATTTTGAAGAATATGTGTATCAATTTTTGTTGCATTCTGTCCACGCGATAAAATTTGTATAAAGAACAACGTAAATACATACATACATACATACAAATATACATCCTTTTTTATTATATAGACTAGCTGGGTGCCCGGCGTTGCCCGTGTACTTATTTATATAAAACCGAAAAAGTAAATCTAACTGTTCCGTACATTGTTTAGACCGATAGTGCATTAATTGAAAATCTATAAAATACATTGAATTTTATTGCATCAGTCGCAACAAACATACCTCCTAATTTCTTCTTAAATATACTCCTTGAGTTCTGCAAGATAAAGGTTGAAATTTTACACACACAACATCAGTAGAAATACAATCAATCTAATTAACCCTTGAGAATATTTATTCTACGCTAATAACCGCCGTGATTGCATGTTTCAAAATATCCACCCCTAACCACCCAAATCCTGGGGGTTAAATGAGCAAATTGGTTGTCATAATTTAACTCGGCGACATCCATAACCTTGGTTTTGACTCCAATCTCGGTTGTCTTCCCGTTATTTCCTTGTAACGCCCTTCCATACCCACCCTAAGGGTGCTCCTTTACCATGATCTAAGGGGTTGAAAAATTATAAATTGCTAGAAACATTATCAACTCTTTGACCCCCAAAAATATTTATCCGAATCAAATATCGGTTGTCGTAGGATGTTAGAATATTTCATCCCCCACCCTTAAGCGTTCTCCCCTCTCACGCTGAAAGGGGTTGAAATTTTACAAACAACATCGGTAGAAATACTATCAACGCTAATGGCTCTGACATTTATTTATTCCACGTTAATATCGACGATTTAATACTTTTTAAAAATTCCACCCCGTCCGTGCCCGTGCCTGGGGATTAAAGAGAATGTCATAATCAAATTCAGTGACATACATAACCCTGAATTCGACTCCAATCTTGATTGCTTTTGCATTATTTTTATGTAATGCCACTCCACCCCAAACCCGTAAGGGGAGCTCCCCTCCCAATCCCAAAAGGGGTTGAAATTAAACACGGAGAACATGTAGAGAAATTTTATTAATTTCATTGTTCCAGAAATATATTTAAACTGCCGGTAAACATGTATTTTTCGGATATTTTTATGTAACTGAACCACATCAACATTCATCATGTAATCTGATCTCTGTACTTTTTTACTTTCCAAATGGGATAGTATATAGAATTTCATAAATTTTATCTAAATCAGATGATTTTTGGACATAGTAAACATTAATTTAGATTCCAAATTTGGGAAGAGCCTTTTAAATTCACATATGTAATTTTTTACAATACTAAGCAACAATGCAAAGTAAACAATTGAAAGCATAACTTTGAGCTGGAAAAATTATTTATATATAAGTTTTGGAAGTCTTTTAAGTAAAATACATTAATAAATTATATATACTGTATACAGGTTTATGGTATGCCACCTACACCCTGGCTCGTTACCTATCCAAATAAGTTAGTGTATATATATATATATATATATATATGAATTTGTAAATAGCCATAAGTGATTAAATAATCCTGAGTTGTTACAAACCAGTCACACTTCTGTTGCCTGAATGTTAATCAGATGATCATTTCTATGCAAATGGGTTAATAATTTTGACTATGACGCATTTGAAACAACTTAATTTCTAAAATGATAAATTTACATCTGTTTTGAAAATTATTAATAATAAAAATATTATCCAATTACAGACAAATGTATATCATCACTTCTTTTCACTGTATTTGGTTATTTTAATATAGTTTAGAAATATAAAAAATTCAAAAGATAGCCATATGAATAATAAAAAACCTACTTCATAAAAATAAGGATATGAGCTTATACCTGATATACATATTTATTGAACATTATTATTAACTGTCTAATATTTAAAAAATATTTATTTCTAAAATGAAAATTTCACATCTGTTACATCTGTTTGTAAATTAATAATAAGAAAAATATCCTAATACAGACAAATGTATCTCATCACTTATTTTGTATGTTTCTTATATTAAAAATATAAAAATTCAAAATAGAGCTATATGAATAATAAAACAACCTACTTCATAAAAATGAGGATATGTGCCTATACCTAATATATATATTTATTGAAAAATATTATTAACATAACTTTCAGCTGGGAAAATTATATATATACAAATTTTGGAAGTCTTTTAAGTAATGTATATACATATACCTTATACAGATTTATGGTATGTCATCTACTCTCTGGCTGATTATCAGTCCAAATAAGTTAGTATATATATATGAATTTGAAAATAGCCATAAGTGATTAAATAATCCTGAAATATTACAAACCAGTCACACTCTGTTGCCTGAATGTTAGTCAGCTGATCATTTGTAACCAAATGAGTTAATAATTTTGACTATGTCACATTTGAAACAACTTAATTTAAAAAATTTCTAAAATGATAAATTTACATCTGTTTTAAAATTATTAATAATAAAATTATTATCCAATTACAGACAAATGTATATCATCACTTCTTTTTGTCAGTATTTGGCTATAAAACCTACTTCATAAAAATGAGGATATGAGCCTATATCTAATATATATATATATATATATATATATATATATATATGTATAAATATTAAATATTGAATATCACTGTCTGCTATTTAAAAAAATCATATTTCTAAAATGAAAATTTTACATCTGTTTTATAAATTAATAATAAGAAAATAGAGTAATGTATATCATCACTTCTTTTATGTAAAACATACACCGCTACATTTGTGGTATACAACCAAAACCGTTATGAATATAACCATATATAACTGAAAGGAGTCAAAGTACCCTTTGGTGGATTCTACTCTCTGACGTTGGTAGCATTGTATAAGGAATGCAATACATTACGATATGCGCCAACTCTCAAATAGAAAATATTAACGATATTGCACAAAATTTATATTTAACAGTTCTCACTTGGAATTACTCCCTTAGACTTTAAACATTTAGAATGAAATATGTGAAATTATAATGATACATACATAACCAAATTTTTTTCATGAATTTCACTTTAAGAATACGTCAGTTTATGCAGATTTAAAATCTATCAAATTATAATGATTAAGAAGTATTAGGGATTGTGTTTTCCATCATTCTTAGTCTCCTCCAGTGAATGTAGAAATATATAATTGGGCACAAGATATAATTGGTCCGTGATCCCGTTAAATATGCCCCGTTAAAAGTCAAGTTTTTTAAAATAACATTAGTTGGTCGGATTGTATAACCTTTCATATTGTTGCTGGTTATAATTAAACTTATTATTTCGAGAAATACGTTGCATAAAGTACAGTAATTACACTTATAATTCAATGTAAATGTTCCTAGTCCCGTACATACTTTTGACCGATGTTAATTTAAAGGCTAAGAAATTCATTGAATTTTATAGTATCATTTTACATTTACATTCAATGTGAAATTATATATAGGCACATAACAATATTTGAAACGAATCTCGTGTGAAATAATTCGTCAGTTTTTCTTATTAGTAACGTTCTTCCCAAAAATGGAATATACGAAATTCTGTGATCCTAACCCAAAATTTTGTTGAACGTCACATATTACATATTACATATTACACACATTTATTTTTTACAGTTCTCAATTTAGATAATACGTTGCGTAAAGTACATTAATTGCACTTTGTAAATGTTCCCTATTCGATAGTGCATTAATTTAATAGCTATAAGATACATAGAATTTAATTGCATAATAGCAACAAACATACCATCGTTATTCTTTAGAAATATAATTCTCCGCGAACAAATAATTGTCAGTAAGTCTTCAGACAGTACTTCTTGAGTATTGCAGGATATAATTGCCCATCAGTATTCGCACATTACGGAGGATTGAAGTGATCAAATTGATAGCTACATTCCAAATGTAAAGAAATTGTGGCCATATTGCACTCACTAAATTAACTAACATTTTCCGCAACGATTGTAAAGTATTTTGTACTGTTTTCTAGTATAATTCGATGGAACATTGCTGGATATATTTATACTTTTTACTCAATGAAAATATTTCTGCTTTTTTCGTTACAAAAAACAGGAACTATACTTTTATGGCGCGTGAATATCTCGCGTGAAAGTCTCGTTTGTATCACGCGCCAACGGATAAATGTGACGTCACGGTCTCTTGGCGCGCAGTAATTTAACACTAATTCGTAACTTATTTCTACTATAATTATTTCCACCTTTATGTTATGGGTTTGTCACCCCCACAGTACCGGTTCTCGATTTTGGCAGAATATATATACCAATTTTTGTTGAATTCTGTCCACGCGATAAAATTTGTATAAAGAACAACGTAAATACATACATACATACATACATACATACATACAAATATACATCCTTTTTTATTATATAGATAAATAAATATTATATTTTGTCGATTTTTGGGGGGGTAACAGGCTACATGAGGGTAATCCACATGGTGGGAACTCCATTTTAATAACATAGGAAGGGATTTGAAAGGGGTACGCGGAAGGGTAGAGGAAGATAGCCAAGGGTTAACTAGGGCCCCCGGGCTATAGTTTAAGGATACTACCCGGCATTCGTTTAAATGTAATGCAGGACAAATCCTAGAAAACCTTCATCAGGTAGTTCGGGCATTGGGTACTTGTCCCACGCCCTTCCGATTGCGGGAGAAGAGTTTGCTATGGGGACGCAGCATTCCCTTCTCCGTACCTCGACCAGTTTAGGAGGCAGCTGGCCGACTGTTCCAATAGGAACAGCGGACAACTCTTACCGTATGCCCAAGGTCTGCGACCCCGGAACATACACCTCTCGAAACAGGGCGAGGTGCCTCGGCTTGTGGGAACCTTAGTTCAAAAACGGAGAGAGGAAAAGGCATCCCCTTCCGTCTCCCCTACAAGGTTCTGTCTACGAGAGAACATCCCTCGCAGGTTCTGCCTTCGAGAGAATAGCCCTCGCAGACTTCCTTCTATATTTTGTCGAAAATTACGTAGAATTTTCTTGTTTAATTTACTGCAACAATGTGAAGTAAAAATTATTCAGATACCCGACGACGTTGACGGCAATGAAAACGTTCTAATGTTATTTGCACTTTTAGATTCAATTCGATTCGATTAGTTATATTAGTCCTCTGCTGAGGAAATAGGACAAATCAAATTGATATTACTTACAAATGTATGAATGAGATATACATAAATACTCTAGATGTTTAAGACTATACATAGTGATATGAAGAATTTAAAGTGTACATATTTGAAATTACATTAAATAAGTTCAGGGAGAATATAAGGAATACTACATACGTAAATAAGAGAGAATACGTTAGGATTACAAAACATTACACAAGTAAGAAATCTTAAATATAACGGAAGGAAAAAATAATAATTGTAAGCTGAACTTCACTAATAGCACTAAAAAGTTTCGAAAAATAACACTGCACTGTACAAATAACACTCCCATTTGTAATAAAGAGCCTTCAAAGTGTTGTCGCCTCCAGAAGAATTTATCTGGCAGCTCTTCTCAGGGGCTGGAAATATCGTGCAGACGACATGAAATAAATAATTGTGAAGTATCAGTTCCATAAATTAACCAGTTTCTTCTATGGAACTAATAAGAGTTTGGCTCAGGCCGATTTACAAAATTAATTAACAGAGTAATCAGCATAGTTTTGCATTTCTTAATAAATACGCTGTAACTGCTTACGCTTTTTATGCTAAGAGGAAGACAATTAAATAGCTATATATTCCCGTACAACGTACACTTTTTTTTTCAAAAAGTGAGAGATGACGTTTGTCTGTCCGTAATGTCGCGTGGTTTCTGGTATTATATTCATGTGATTCCCCGTTGGTAACAAACAGACTTTGATTACAATACATATATATATATATATATATATATATATATATATATATATATATTGTAATACCAATTTAAAAGGCTATTAATTGTTTTAATATAATTGGATTGTTAGCGGCAGAAGTTTTGAAAGTAACAATCACGACTCTTTGTCGGCTAATGTTGCCGGGCAATTAGCGCGAGTAGGAATGCGGCGAGAAGCAAAACAGATCAGTCCACAAGGGAACTGAAAACGAAAAATGTGGATGCTGATCTAAAAGTATGAATAGCGCGGTTCAAGAAGTCCAACTGCGAGATCTATTAGGTTACATAAAATGCGAGTAAACAGTTTTGACAGAGAGACTCAAATAATAATCGCAAAGTTGGAAGCAAAAGGTTTTGCTTCACACAGGGTGAACTAAATTTCGCATAGAGGCATCCAGGAGACCTACGTCTGCGGGCTGACTGAGGGGCGTCTGATCCTAAGTTCCAGGTGGCAGAGAACGAGAACATCGACCGTGTGTATTAAAAATTTAATGTGTAGAATCAGTGAATAATGGCCTTTTTAGTGAGTGTTGTCCTCAAGTTCCAAGAATCAGACCTGGTACCAGAAAGACATTCGTGAGTACAAAACAATTATTTAAAATCTGTAAACGAGGATTAAAGGTAGAAGTCAGATTTCGTTCGGTTTTCTTTTCATTTAGTTTCTTTCATTTCGTTTATTTTCATATTGTATTAAGTTAGCTTCAATGAGTTTGAATTGTTAATGTTAGTTTATTAAATTGGATTGTTCTTACTATCAAACCCAGTAATGACCCTGAGATACAGAGAATATCGACGTATTTGATTGTAAAATATGAAGTTGTATTTTTCCTAGAACGCCACAAATTGAAAAAATGAAATAAAATATTTGTTTTTTAAACTTGACGAAATTCGGCATATACAGTAAGGATTACAATTTGTACTTTTAAAGAATAAATTTTTAAATCTTAATAATTTTGTTAATTAATTCTTTTAATTAAGACCACCTTTTAATTATTATTATATTGTAATAATTAATATTAATAGCTTGCATCTTTTGGCAATAATTCATGATATGAATTATGTTACGTTTTTAAATGAAAGGAACTATTACGTGAAAACTATTAAACAAGATTTATTAACAATTTTAAAACAAGTATTCAAATCACAAAATATTTGGGATCTCAGGGTCTTGAACTGGGTTTGATAATGGCAGAATTTATATAATCAAAATCACAAAAATTACATTTACTTTATATGGGAATCAATGCGTCTGACCATAGACGAAATTTGTTGCTGAAGAAATAATACAATTTCGATAATTAAAGAACGATCTGACGTTTATCTTTTAAACGTGGTTTACAATGATTTTAAAGTTTTCTTTCTATTTACGGCAGCCCAGGTCTCATTTTAACTTTTCGTGCACAATTTTGCACTGATTCTAAGTACTCACAGACTCTAAATGTTCACAGACTCTAATTAGCGTAGTTTGTTAGTTGGTTTAAAATAAATTTGTCGATTCTTGATGATTTACTGCAACCTGGATTTGTAGATCTCGTGGATTTTTGTTGAAAATGCACCTCATTGGTTTTGTCTGTTGACTGAAGACTAGTTCAGTTTCTGCATTTTTGATATAACAGCGTACTGGTTACTGGAACACTTTCTCGTTCTTTAAATTAGACCTTTCAGTCTTCACTGCTGACTGACAAAGATTGTTCAAGTTTTCGTGAATTAGAATTTTAATCTGTACATCTCGCCGTTTACTGCCCAACTGTTCGTTCTTTTACTCTGTTCTACTTGCTGTCCGCAGCCCAACTGTTCGTTCTTTTACTCTGTTCTACTTGCTCTGCGCTGCCCAACTGTTCGTTCGTCTCGTAAATTTTGAGCGCGTAAAACCTTCTCGACCGATCAACAATACTTTCTTTACATTGCCGGTTTGTTGCGGCGTCCGCTATATCCACCAATAATGAGTCCTCTACAATTCAACTTTTCAATTAGAACAATGCCTTAATTACCAATTACTACAATATATATATAGTATACACTGGGAAACTTTATAGTTCCAAAGCTTTGAATAGAGATCTACAACTTTCTCTGTAATTTTTGCCATATAATATTCGGATCGCTCGTTCATGTAGTTTAAATATTTCCGCAGGGCTCGTAATTCCATGCCACATCTTTGAATGGAAATATGCATAATATTTATAAGTTAAAGTATCAACTTGGACCCAGATAGAAACCCGAGAACGTTTCATCCATATAATTCAGCATGAAAAGCTACCATTAATGCAAGTATAAAAAACAACTCGTTTGCGTATATCCGTTTAAGAAGTCACCTCAACAGAATGATTATTACGTTTGTATAATTCACTTAATATTGAAATTAAATGAAAAATAATATTAGTATTACGGTAAAACAAGCAATTCTGTCATATTCTTAACATAAAAGTAGTTAGTATTAGTTCCACAATTTTTTGGGATTCGTTTATTACATTGTAATTGAAAATAGTCATTATTAGTATAATTATCATTATACTAAAGAGCTGAATATCAATCGTAGATAAATTAATAGAAAAATAAATAATCTTAGTGGGTGATATTATTAAATCATCCTGTTAAAAATGCAAGCGCTAATTCATGAAATATAATTAGTTTGGAAGTATTTCTTTACAACAAGCGCCGGGTCTCTAATAGCAGCATAAAATTGTTGGAGACACTGGCATACTGGCTTGGTAAGTTCATGGAGAGTTTTCTGGCAAACCACATCTAACTCAGTCTGCAACTGAGCTGAACTGAGCGTTCTGTCCGGATGTGGTTTGGGTCTGAGTGTAACGAGGCCGGCTTGTTTCGGCCATTCCAGACATCTCCACAAAACCACGACAAAGCATATTAATACCAATAGCAATAAAATTTATTCGGTAATTACTCACATTACAGAACCCACAAATATCTCGGTTTACTTTGATTCATCCAATTTTAAATTATTTCTTAAATATAACAAAGTTAAATTAAGGCCAAAATTTTAATCGAAACAGAAAACTTCCTTTTCTTCACTTAATGTCCCTCTTCTAAAGCTTTGTATATATATTTATAAAATATACTTTTAACACAAACGTTTTTCACAACAGAATAATTTGTTATAAATTACGAGAATAAAGAATCTAATAAAATACATAGTATAGAATAACGGTTTGTTATTTTATAAATTGTAATTCATTTACGATTAAATTTAGAATATTTTTATACAGACACCTACACTTGTTGTTTTGTGATAAGTATTTTGGGGCTAACAAATCTTCTATCCATGTGCATAATAAAAAATCTATATAATAAAAAATTAAGTATATTTGTATGTATGTATGTATTTTTGTTGATCTTTATACAAATTTTAACGCGTTGACAGATTCCAACAAAAATTGGTGCACATATTCTTCAAAACTCGAGAAACGGTACTATGGGGATTAAATACCCCTAGCATAAATCTGTAAAGGAATATAATAAAAAAACGTGTTAATTTTTGTGGTAAATTACTGCGCGCCAAGAGACCACGACGTCACGCGAGAGAGACGTTACTACGCAACGAACAAAGGAAATAGGTAATTATTCACTACAGAAATGAAGCTGAAATATTTTCATTGAATAAAATGTATAATTTTATCCAGAAATACTCTATCGAAGGATAATAAAAAACAATACTAAATACTTTACTATCCTTGCGGAAAATGTAAGTTAATTTTCGTGCCATATTAGTTACTCCAATATGGTGACCATTTGTTTACATTGTGAATATACCAAATAATTAATAAAAGTTAATCTTTCGTAACGTCTGAAGACAATTATAACCTGCTATACTCAAGGACTATTTTATGTATTCTATTCGTAATGAAATTCGGAGGTATGTTTGTTGGGATTGATGCAATAAAATTCAATATATGTTACAGCTGTTCAATTTTTAATGCACTATCGGTTTAAAGTATGTACGGAACTGGGAACAGTTAAATTTAGGTTAAATCACTTCTTGACTAAATAATAATATAAAATTACATACTCTTTCGGGTTTATATAAATAAGTACACATGGAGCGCCGGGCACGCAGATAGTTGATATATAATAAACAATTGATTATAAAATTTAATTAAATTTATTGTTACAATTTCAATAATCTAAAACGCTTCGCTCAGCGAATGACAATGTCTAAACTCGGCTGTGTTGGAGCACTGCACATCTTATCTTCACACGACTTGCTATTTCTCGTGATCTATACTTGGTTTGTGAGATGTGTCGGCCTTATTTTTCCTACCATATTTAACCACCTGACGCAAGCAACAAGGGTAGTAGAAATGCTTTTTTTATTTATTTTATAACTTAACTTATGTCTGCAAATTTGTTACTTAATTATCTATTTGTTAATATGTTACTTTGGCTTTTACTGAAATTCTTAATAGAAAGAAGAAGGTGTAGACATAGTGGAAACTCCCCTTTTATAGCATAGGAAATGGAGTGAAAGCGGGGGTGCCGAAAGGTAGAGCAAGGTATCCAAGGGTTAACTAGCCCCCGGGCTATTGTTTAAGGATCCTATCTGGCAATTCGCCGAAAAGTAATGCGGGGAAATCCCTATAAAAACCTTCATCAGGTAGGTCGGGCATTTGGTACTTGTCCCACACCCTCCGGATGGCAGGGGAGGGGTTTTCTGTTGGGTCGCAGATTTCCCCTCGCCCTAGTGGACAACTCTTACCGTTTGCTCATTTGTCACTTAATTATATATTTGTTAAAATGTTACCTACGCTTTTAATGAAATACTTAGTATTTTTTGGGGGGTGTAGACAGGCTATGTATAGGGTAATCCACATAGTGGCAACTCCCCTCTTGAAAGGGGGAATATGGAAGGGTGGAGGAAGGCAGCCAATGGTAACTAGGTCCCCCGGGCTATGGTTTAAGCATCCTAACCGGCATTCGCCTAAAAGAAATACAGGACAAACCCTAGAAAAACCTGCATCAGGTAGATCGGACATTGGGTACTTGTCCCACGCCCTTCCGATAGCGAGAGAGGTGTTTGCTGTGGGGGCGCAGCATTCCCATCTCCATGCCTCGACCAGTTAGGCGGCAGCTGACCGACTATTCCAATGGGAATAGCGGACAACTCTTACCGTATGCCCAACGTCTGTGACCCCGGAACATACACCTCTCAGAACAGGCCGAGGTTCCTCGGCTTGTGGGAACCTTAGTTCAAAAACGGAGACGAAAAGGCATCCCCAAATGTAACCCCTTCGTATCTAACCTATATTGTTCTAACTGCGAAAGAATATCCCTCGCAGGTACTGCCTGCGAGAGAATAGCCCTCGCAGACCTTGTAATATAATAGTCTACACGTGCCCTCTTATCATAACGTTTCTTCCGCATAGCGGACCTATTTGGGCGCAGCTGTAAGAACGCTGAGTCTATTGAAGTCAGCACTTTAGGTGCCATATGCAGCAATGCACACGGCAGCAGAAATCTTCCTCTCTGTAAGAGTTCTCATTGGAGGCTTAAAATCATCAGGGAGGGGGAAAGGAGTCTTCGAATTGTTCAGAGCTTCTTGGGAACGGCAGTCGTGATCCAACCTCCAGACGGGTCGGTGGCTCCTGGTGCTATCCGCCAGTTTGTCTTCTTTATTTTATTTCTGACTATTAAATCTCTTTATTCTTCATCAACTCTTATTTGACTGAAGTGCAGCGGCACACCAAGCACTACGCCTAGGTTCAATTATTTCCTGTTCTTAATTCTTCTTTTATCCTCTAGATCGGTAGCCAGGTGAGCTAACGGAGGTATAGCTCGGTTTGTGAACGATCTATCTGGACTTCCCATTTCCAACTGCTGGAATGTTACATGATGGCAGTGCTGGAATGTTACAGCCTCGAGGAATTCTTAGTAAAAAAAAATTCGATTTATATGTATATCCGTTCCAGAAAATGGCTACCAGTATAATTGAATCATTAATACCGGGCTTTAATATAATTGAAACTAGATGGAGTTATGTACTCAGACCGTCAGAAAAATAGAGCGCGCCTTACGGAACGCAACAAGCAATGCATCCGTAACACAGAGGGTGTATTAGCGTCGATTTTGCCTTGAGTACTAAAGGTGCGTTACTTGTATTCAGGAAGAGGCGCTCAATTTGTCTGAGGAGGAAGTGTACACCCATTGTTTTACCTTCCTGTCTTTCTGTTTTGTCTACAGTGCCACATTGCCGTGAAGCACTCAAGTAAATTCAACAGTCCCTGCAAAGTTGCTAAGTTATAATTTAGTCTAAGTTAAATATTGAAGCTAGTAAATATACGACATTTATACAGATATCAACCGCGACATCATAACCCTTGATATAATCTCCTCTTAACCGTCAGACTTACTGCAAAAAAAAAAATTTAAACGAATCTGTGGTTCGTTTTTTTTTCATTTACAGTGAGTAAATACAAATAGACTGATGTGTGATTAGTTCGAAAATCCAGTCAAGTGAAAGAATATTGGAAGAATTGTTCTATTCAAAAGAGGAATTATATAGACAATAGTTAGTACGATTGAACCGGCTTTTTGAACGATAGCAATTCCATTAGCAAGTATTTTATATTCTTTGCGTATCATTCATATACCATAAACATGTTGTAAACCATTTTTCAGTGCTTATTATTTTTTACCAGACTTTAGGTCGCTAACTACAACCGTTTAGGAGATACAGACTTTTTTTTTCGAAATATGCGTATTTTTAAAAAAAAAATTGCGCCTTTACGCGTAAATGAGGTGTCTTTTCCTATGGAATCGGCCACGCTGAACACGAATATGACTAATTGCAACTGTGACGGTTACAAACGCGGAAATTTCGCACCGCAGAGTGCATGTTACGTGAAAGTGGAGTGAATTGCGACCTCATCTCATAAGTACGTTCTCGGCACAAGCTCTAGCAAATTTATCGCGTGATCCAGTAGCATTACATCAACGATGCGACAATGACCGTTATCAGAAACGGACACACCTCCTCACGAGCATAAATTACGGCCTATGGAGGCGCGAAGTAATATTGCCTGATAGTTTGGAAAATATTAGAATGCTGCAGCCCAAGCGCTTGCGCCAGAAGCACATAAATAGTACGTGGTGCACGTTGTTATCGACGTCACGCTTGTTTTCATTTAATGTGCAAGTTTTCCAAACTTCGGCAAACAAAAATAGAAGAAAAAATCATACATCAAGTAAGAATTATTTTCAAGTAACTCTGGTTTGCAAAGAGATGACGAGAATTTTTAAAACTTAATTGCAAATAAACACAGAACTGCACAACATTGGTATCTTTGTAATTAAATAGATTCATATTTCGATGGAAATTCAATTGAGATACTGAGACTTTCTTCACAAACTGTATATGATTTTCTTGATATCAAATTCAAGTTATCTGCTTGCTGGGAAACTCAGTTCGGCTCTGAACCTTGATGCAATATGTTGACTTCAACACAACCAAACTGGTGTCCTTTGCGTATTTTCATTCCGTCGTGTCTTATGGCATTGAAAATTGGTACAATTTCTCCAGGAGCATTGGAATATTCAAGTTGCAAAAGCGCGGCGATAGAATACTTTCTAATACAGATAATAAATTTATTTTTAAACAGTTTTTCAGAAGTCTGCGAATATTAACACTTCCCAGCGTGTTTATTCATGAAATTTTAAACTTCGTTAACCTTTTTCAAATTAATGACGAGTCTCACTATTATGAGACTAGAAATCGCTCAGGTCTAAGATCTTTGCTCCTCTACCAGAGAAGTATTCACCATTCAGGCATAGTTTTATGCAACAGTCTTCCTCCAGATGTAAATAACAATAATAACTACAAGAGTTTTGGGATTCAGTGTAAAAATATTCTTCTGAAAGGCGCGTTTTACCCATTTTCATTATCGTTCCCTTAATAATTAATAATTTTTTGTTATACTCTAAAAGTTTTCAATGTGCTGCTCTTAAAACTACTTATTCATAACTTTCTTAGTTTCTGTTTGTCTTTTCTGCTCTTTTATTTGTTTGTTTCATGTACGGCCTGGAGTTTCTACGGAAGGGAAAACTGCTCGTCACTCTGTTTCCTGAAAAAACTTGCCCGTCGTTTGTGTTTCCTCCTAGTGTGCGATTGTTTTTCTTGTGTGATGTGTTATTCTATATTTTAGAATAGTTCATTCTCGAAACATTAATTTTTTTACCTAGTACATATTGAATTTTATTTTGAGTACTGTAAATATTATAATAAAATATAATTATTATTTTTATTATTATTACTATATAGTTCTTTTACTTATATTGGACAGGGAAATTTGTGTTCCCGATTTTTAGAATTTTATGTTAACTCCTAATTGTAGCATCCAAATATTATATGTTTTTATGTAATGATGTTTCCTATTTCCTCATACGAGGACTAATGGAATAAAATAAATCAAACCATAAGCAAATGGGAAAACAAATATTTTAATTTAGGTGTAGACAGATTATGTATTGGGTAATCCACATAGTGGCAAATCCCCTCTTATATCATAAGAAAGGGATTTGAAAGGGGGGATGCGGAAGGGTAGAGGAAGGTAGCCACGGGGTTACCCGGGGCCCCCGGGCTATGGTTTACACTATAGAGCAATAAGTTTACCGTTTCCTCGTTCCTCTCTATCGCCCCACTCTCTCTCTATATATATGTCTCCCCATATGTATATATCGCATACACTGTTTCATATTTACTAAAATTTTACAGGAAATTTTAACAATTATAATAAAATTTCAATATAGTAAAAATTATAAATTAAATAAATTTTCGGCATCTTCAGACGTTTTAAAATAAAATAATAACTCTTTAGCGACGTTTCAGTACATTTTTGTATTACAATCAGGTTTTAATGAACATTATGAAAAAAGTATTTAAACGTCGTTAATTAAAATATTTTTAAAAAGTTGAAAAGCGCGTTAATTTATTTAAATTATAATTTTTTAAAATTAAATGAAATTAAAACTTTTATAATAATTATTAATAAAAATTATGTTACATGCATAATATAAAAAATGTAATCCATAATTATATGAATTCTTAACTCTCGAATCCACAAATAATTGCGGAAATTGTGATTAATAATCCCCAATTCGCCTAAAATGATGCAGGGAAAACCCTAGAAAAACCTGATCAGGTAGGTCGGGCATTTGGTACTTGTCACACGCTCTTCCGACGACGACAGAGGGGTTTGCTGTGGTGTCGCAACTTTCCCCTCGCCGCGCCTTGACCGGTTTAGGAGGCAGCTGGCCGATTATTCCAATAGGAATAGCGGACAACTCTTACCGTATGCCCAAGGTCTGCGACCCCGGAACATACACCTCTCAAAACAGGCCGAGGTGCCTCGGCAATTAGGAACCTTAGTTCAAAAAACCAGAGAGATGTGAAGGCATTCCCATAGGTAGCCTTCGCCAGAGCTCTCTGGGAAAGGTTTACCTGCGAGAGGATTCTCTCGCAGGCTTAATGAAAATTAGACCCTAATCAATGTCGATTATCAATGAAATGGCTATAAGATATAGATCAAAGCAATCACTAAATGAGCATAATAGTTCGGTTCATAGACGATATAATTTTATTCCAATTAATAATCTCTTACAATAAGATCAGTTCTTCAGAAACATGTTATCATTGACTTACGTACAGTTCTATATCTCGATTTACCCATCCCTGAATTTGCCTTTTTATTCTACAAAATACATTAAACAAACTAATTTTATTGCCAAAAGAAGTCTTGAAACTGATATTATTATAATCCGAAACGATACTTAAGATTCTTTTCTATTTTCAGAGCATAATATTGTGGTTGTTGTAAGAATTGATTTTGAATTTTAGTTTTGAATAAGTAAAACAAAAACCTTAAAATTTCGTCAACTTTTATTTAATGGAAAGAACTTTCAAATGTCAACAAAAGAATCCGAGTGTTATACGTAAAAAAACAGCCCCGGATGAATATGTTCGAAAGACCGAAAACTCCTGAGTATTTTTTTTTATTTTGGTGCCATGTGAAAGTTCTGTACGTTAAATAAAAGTAGACGATTTTTTAAGTTTTTTGTTTTATTTAAGAACTGTTTCTTAATCGTCTTCCATACAACAAAATTTTAGTTTTGGTTTCTTGTGTTGTAGTGAAAGCGTGGATGTTGTTCATCTCTGGTCTAATAGTCACTGAGTTGCGTTCGCACTACGCTTAAGTCCCGCCTATAACCTCTGCTTCTTCAACACTATTATACTATATATACTATTATACTATATATACTATATATACTTTTGATTATTGTATAATGTGTTCTGTGTTTACAAAAAATTTATTTAACGAATATGAATGTAAAAATTTCAACCGGACCAGGAATCGAATCAGGGACCTCCCATTTACCGGGTGAACTATCCCTGTCGACTCCAGATCCGTGATAGCTCAAATGGTAGAGCGTCAGCCCGGCAAACGGAAAACCCCGGGTCTGGTTCCTGGTCCGGTCGACATTTTTCCATCCTGATACGCAATTTAACCATGGCCTTTGCGGCTTGCGGCATGTGAAAGCTTTCTCTCTATATTATTGAGTTAAGAATTTCTTTATAAAATGTCCTTCTGTGCGAAATTTCTTGTAATTTTCATTTGTTTGTTGACAAAAAAATGCTGCCTTCACCGGAAATTGTCTTCGCTTTAAATCGGTGTTTGTGTCAAGTAATTACCATAAATTAATACTACGTTTCATTTTACGGATCCAGTAAGTGCGTGAGTCTTTATCGTGTGGTTTCTTATCTCTGTAACTTTTAATGTGCTGCAATTTGCCTTTTAAAAAATCTTATTGATGATAAATAAACAATCAATATTGACATATTCATTCCTTACTAACCTGAGCTTGAACGAATATACCCGAATGCATAAATTTCGCAAGAACATTAATTGCAAGAATATTAATTTCTTTGGAACTTCTGTTGCTAATATAATATTACTAATAGAGACATATTTAATGTTCAAATTTACAATTTAATTCAATTTTTAGCTTTTACATTTGCAAGCGGTGTAGTGATTTCTTTGTGGTAAAATCGCCTTTCATATTTAATCTGTTCTTGGAATCGTCTGCCTATTCCATGAATAAGAAATTAACAGAAGGCTTTCTCGCCTTGGAGGATTAACAATGAGAACGGCACTTCGAGTCAAATCTAGAATTCTGGAAATGTTTCAAAATTTCCCAGATGAAATCTGGTGGCAAGGATATTCTGGTACCTACTTCTGCACCGAGTATATAGCCTCTAAGGGTTGTCTTCTCCCATTTAGAGGGGCATGGATTGTCATAATGGAACGAATAGAATTATGTCTCTTTAACTTTTAAATCGTCTGCCAATTAGTCAATAATTCTTTTCCTTTATTCGTCTTTCCGTACTTTTCACCTCCTCCCAGGTTTTTCCTTTTAATTGATACTGTTTCTTCATATCCTTACACATTCATTTCCAATAATACATCAAAACTCTCGCTTTAATATATAAAAATGAAATGCATAACAAATTACTTTGATTTGACATTTTATTACTCATAAATATCACAATTACTGCTTAAAAATATTAAGTTTATTACACTTGATAGAGAATAAATACGTGTCCTTTTTATTGAAAATATTATCACTTCGGTTATTAGATATTCAAATTATTTTTGAGTGAGTTAAGTAATATTTATAAATACTTACAAAGCCTTTGAAGAATATATTTCATCCGAATAAAATAATTAGGTCCTAAAACCATGATTTAAAAAATATTTAGAAAGCAATTTAAATTAAAATATTAGCTGATTACGTTAACGTCGAATTGAAGCCATCGGTGAATATAATATAAAATAATATTTGTAAATTAATTTGTATATAAATTAATCTACTGCGCTTATCGTGGCAATGTCAGACGACGAGGAAAGACAACCCATTCCTTAATCTGCGTCACCCGCAGTCCTTGTGGACGTGTGCTGAAGTTGTGAAATATTTTGTCAACATAGTTATTAATAAGTTCACATATTTCAATTGTTAGTTTAATTTTTCTTTATGAAGGAGAAACTTATTAACTGCAAACTAAAGGAGATTTCGGCTGACACTCATCGATAGCTGATACTGGCTTTTGGTGAATACTCTACGAGTCAATAATTAAAAATTCCTCGTTAAAAACCAAGAATTAAATTGAGAATTCTTCTCAATTTTCAGTTTTTTAGTTGTTTTTAATAAATTTAAAATATAAATCGACACTGTTAGATATATATACTTATTAAGAAGTATCCAAAAATACAGACAAAATGAAGTGATAACATAAATTCCATAGAACGTTTCTGCAATCCTGGAACCCAAAACGCAACAGCAGGAAGAATGGCAAACTGCACAAAGTAGGTGACGAACTAACGAACTACTTCTGTAACTAGTAAGTTCTGTCTAGTTTCTCATATGTAGCACCGATGTTTTTTAACTATAATTTAAAATTATTTATATAGCAATAGTTTTATCGTACTGTTGTTTCGTACCTCCAAACACTTTAATGAACTATGTTTTTGCTTTAAATAATTCAAAATAAATCATTCATGAAGATGATTACAATTATATTGATAATAAATTTTAAAAAACGGTCACGGGGTCTTTCGTAAATTAACTATTACTGTTCACTACTAGTTTTTTAATAGAAAATAATAAATATATAATTATAAAATGACCAATTACAATTGAATCATTTATTGTTTACAACTTTTTATTATTATTAATGGTTCACATTATTTAGCCATTGTCATGTTTAAAAATGTAAATATTTGATATATATGATATGAGGGATTTTTAATTCTAATTCAATGAATTGACGTTTTCGCATGATAATAGCTAAATTATCCCAAAGCTTAAAAATAATAATAAATTAGAAATAGCCTAATTGTTACTGTAAATCGGTTAATTTTCCAGAAGATATATTAAATAATACTGTGAAAAAGTCTCTAAAAATAAATTCATAGTTTATGATCTTACAACAAAATAATAATTAATTGTTATTTAAGTCAGGCCCTTTATATTAAGCAGCATAATTCTACTTAATAACATCGCAACACCAGCCTTAAATGTGGAATCCCGAGAGTAAAAATTTTGAAAGCTTTTACTTTAGACTTCATAATCATCTGAAAAGACAAATTTTTATCAAAACTATGACTTCTGAATTTGTACATTTATCAGTTGGAAAAAAAAATTAAGTAAATTTTTGTAAGTTTAGTTAAAATGCAAATTTGTAAGTCATTTTATTTTGTGTTCTTGATATGTTCGAGTTATGGTATTATTTTTACGAGACATATCCCGCGCAATTTCCTGCCCAAAGAAAGTTAATTCTTGAGTAAAGGTCACGTAGCATGTTTACGTGATTCTTTCGTGGAACACAGAGGATTTTTTTTCCCGCTCTGTGTCCACTGTACAGATTCCTGGAAATAACTTTTATGTTTTGTATGCGAGCAGACAGATCCTACAGAGAATCCTTGCCCCGTAGAATTACCCACTGATGGAATGGACTAGTAAAGTTTGTGATGCGCTCCATCAATGCCATTATTTCCATGTCTTCGCTACATTAAACACTGCAAACTTTTACGTTTCGGCCTCCTTAAGGAAATATTATTTTCAACAAAACTGTGATGAGAAATTAATGGTACGAAAAGAAACGCGACCTGACTCAAAACCATCTCAAAAGTTAAGTCCTTGGTGATTCTTAGATTAAATGTTTATGATAACGAAGTTATTTAATAAACGTCGAAAAATAGTTCTCCCGGTTCATGTTCTAAAATTAGTTTTCAGAATAAAGATAAGAAAACACAATGGCATGGGCGGTTATTAAGTATTATAAATAAATTAATTTCAGTACTTCAGCAGATTTACATATCTCTTAATAAGTAAAATAGTCCTCAAGGACATTGGTTAATCATATACAGTCTCATTAATTTAAGAAGAAGCTTGGAAAATTGAGCTGTAGAATCCTAAGGAGGTAAAGACCAAATTATTAGCAGTTTAATTCCCATACACCAGGATATTTATTGCTCGGCAACGAAAGGACGCTGTTGCGGACTGTGACGCAAAATACTGACGATCACCTGCAAATTTTTTGTTAAATTTATTATCGGCAAAATCGTTGGAACCGAAGCAACATGTTGCATGACATGGAGTAAGGAGTTTGAGAAGAAAAGCTTGAAAAGAAATAGGCATTCCTTCATTACATTCCATTTAATTAGGTCGTTCGTTTCAGTTGTTTAAGGTGACGGTAAGAAAGTGACGTCGATAAATCGTAGTTAGTTAACATAATATCGGGGAAATAAGAGATATAGAGTATATTTTTATAGTGCGTGTAACATTTCTTGTCGGCCCGAATTGTATCCTTCTGCCCTTCTCCGTGCATTGTTAATTAGTTTCAGTAAATACCTCAAGCTTGACCGCGTTAGATAGTTGTGGTGTATGTGTTTGTGCCACACTGCCACATCCCCTCCCCACCCTCAATCTGCGCTACACGCCTTTGCAGCTGACGCGTACTATTGTTATAGATGTAACATATCGTACCTGCTAATTCTCAAAGATAAAAATAATATGGATGTCAATACATTTTAGCTTGAGCTATGGTACGATAATGAACAGACTAAATAGGATCAGGTCGCAGGAAAATCCAGCACCGTCTCTTCTTCACCCGTCGAGAGGAAGACTTCTAGGATAGGAAAATAGGAAAGTTGATAACGAGGGGTTCTTGATATCTAAGTAACTTCCAGAGACATGAACAAAATTAGAAAGCTAAAGATATAGTTTAATATAGAAAAACCAAAACTGAGCAGAGCGCGGAGGAGCCTTCACAATTCCAAAGACGCCAATGGCAAGACTAATTCAAAAAGAGGCTGCAGAGACCCGCTTTCAAGTGACGAACCACTTGCTAGAAGGCGGAGAACCAAAAAAGAGCTCCAAATCAGCCCACAAGATCTGTAGCGGGGCCCCTTAAAACCAGTTACCACAGGGTTTCTAGAGCATTTGCATTGTAATTCAAACCTACTGAAAATCTGGTAACGTAGTGCCTCCATTTGAGATGCTCACGTCCTCCAATGACTATCGCAATGACTGTATCATCAGAAGGGTAAAACTTACCTATCTCACGACGGTTTAATTCCAGCTCAGATTCCCTATTAGTGGGCGAACAATCCATGAAGAGAGATTTCTTACGGGTGTGCGGTTTAGACCGAAATAATAAACCAAATTCATCATAATACAGAAAACAGAGGGAACCTGGGAAGTTATATACATCGTCGCCCCGAAAATTGTAAGTTTAATTCGAGAATAGAGGGCTTAGTAATTTATTATATGGAGGAAAATTGAAAGGGTCCACACTTCGTGGCAACCAGTAAAAACAAGGATTTTGCTTGAGGAGCAGCGCGGAAAAGCCGCGACCAGCTACAATTATCAAGTATACAATTTACCAAAAAATCTCTCTAAAACACCTTGAGATCTTGTTAAAATTTTAAAATTATAATTTTAATAATATTTCAATGAAATTAGTAAAATTATATTTAAAATAAACTCACTGCTGAAATAAATTAAGGAATCTCACATAAAAAAAATATTCGCGTGAATCGCAGTCAGCTTATCCAGGGCAGACCTACTTCAGAATATGATGGCTACGGACTGAAAATATTGACTGAATTCTGAATTTTCAGAGAATTATTTGTCTTATGAAAAGTTTTCTTGCCCAAGACAAACAAATGACGGTGGAAAGGCAACAATTCATGAAATCAAAAGAAACATGAATATATACATACATAGCTGTGGAATAGAGAGTATTATAAAATACATTGTTATAATGTACACTTCAGGCATTTCATTTTTACGTTAAATGGATCCGCAAAATAAAACACGAAGATCGACTGTGATACGTCGTCCAATTTATCAGTTCTCAGTAAATTCATTAAAATGCTTTAGTTTGTCTAAGCACACGTGCACCACGGCGGACGTGATCTTCAGACTCAGAGCTGGAAAGATGTTTTCTTTATAAATATCCTCGCGATTGAGCAGGCTTCCCCGACTCGAATAAAACACTCAATGCGCCTCCAGAGGAACGTGCCAAAAATATATTCCGTTTTGAAGGAACTCTGTGGTATGTCTCACATGCTGCCGGTTGCTCATTCATTTATGTGGACGCAGTTTCTAAGTCCAAGAAATAAAATTTATCTGCTTGTATTTCACACATTTCAAGGCATTTGAAATATTACACTGCTGTTGTTTAGATAGTTAATAATTTGAATTGGAGTAAAATTTATTTAAGAAACAAAAATGATAGTGAAAATATCTGAAATTAAACATAGTGTTTTTTAAAATAAAAATAAAAAAGAATTTAAAACAATTCAACTCACAATGTTATAAATATTACTTAATACTTTTCGCAGATAACTGTTATTGCATTTATAGATAAATAAATTTTGGGAAAACGTAATTTAGGCATTACCGTGTAGCATATATATTTCATCGTTTATAAATCGTGAGACGCCGAGAACTTTCGATCGGCTTCACTACATCTTGTTCCAGAGTTGCTTGCTTTTGCTTGACGTCACACGAAATCCGATTTTCACACAGTATCGTGTGAAATTCAGCACTAGTCACTCACCGCCTACAGAGAAACAGAGTGCAGCAGTAAAATAGAAAAGAAATATTAGATTATTTTTATATTACTTTACAGATATTACTTTTCATTCTATAAATATAAAAAAAAATTCGTCGATCGTCTCGCAGATTAATTTTGTTGTTGGGATATTTTGGTGGATATAATTTAAGACCATCTTACGGTGTATGTTCCGGGGTCGCAGACCTTGGGCATACGATAAGAGTTGTCCGTTTTTTCGTATTGGAATAGTCGGCCAGATGCCTCCTAAACTGGTCAAGGCACGGCGAGGGAAAAACTGCAAACCCCTGTCCCGCCATCGGAAGGCCGTGGGACAAGTACCAAATCTCCGACCCACCCGTTTTTCTAGGGTTTTCCCTGCATCAGTTTCATGGGTGATTTTCCAGGTAGGATCCTTAAGTCATAGCCCTGCGGCCCTAGTTAACCCTTTGTTACAGTACTCTACCTTTCCGTATCTCCTCTTTCGCTCCCTTTCCTATGCTATAAGAGGGGAGTTGCCACTATGTGGATTACCCTATACATAGCCTGTCCACACCTTCTTCTTCTTCGTTCTAGACCATCTTACGGTTTTGAAAGGTGTATGTTCCGGGATCGCTGACCTTCGGCATTCTGTAAGAATTGTCCGCTATTCCTATCGGAATAGTCGGCCAAATGCCTCTTAAATTGATCGAGGCAATTTAAATTGAACGCGCCTTTCAGAAGAATATTTTTACACTGAATCCCAAAACTCTTGTAGTTATTATTGTTCTTTACATCTATAGGAATACTATTGTATAAAACTATCCCTGAATGGTGAATACTACTCTGGTATAGGAGAAAAGATCTGAGACCTGAGCTATTTCCAATCTCATTATCGTGAGACTCGTCATTCATTTGAAAAAGATTAACGAATTTTTAAATATCGTGAATCAACACGCTGGGAACTGTTAATATTCGCAGACTTTTGAAAAACGGTTTACAACTAGATTTATTATCTATATTAGAAAGTATTCTAAAGGCACGCTTTATCAACTTGAATATTCCAATGCTCCTGGAGCAATTGTACCCATTTGCAATGCCATAAGACACGACGGATTGAAAATACGCAAAGGACACCCTTTTGGTTGTGTTGAAGTCAACATGTTGCATCAAGGTTCAGAGCCGAACTGAGTTTCTCAGCATGCAGATCACTTTAATTTGATATCAAGAAAATCATATATAAAAGTTTGCACGAATTCCGATTTTCACACAGTATCGTGTGAAAATCAGCACAAGTCACTCACCGCCTACAGAGAAACAGAGTGCAGCAGTAAAATAGAAAAGAAATTTTAGATTATTTTTATATTACTTTACAGATATTACTTTTCATTCTGTAACTATAAAAATTTTACGTCGGTCGCATCGTAGATTTATTTTGTAGTTGGGATATTTTGGTGGATATAATTTAAGACCATCTTACGGTGTATGTTCGGGGGTCGCAGACCTTGGGCATAGTATAAGAGTTGTCCGTTTTTTCGTATTGGAATAGTCGGCCAGCTGCCTCCTAAACCGGTCAAGCCACGGCGAGGGGAAAGCTGCGACCCCACAGCAAACACCTGTCCCGCTATCGGAAGACCGTGGGACAAGTGCCAAATGCCCGACCTACCTGTTTTTCTAGGGTTTTCCCTGCATCAGTTTTAGGCGAATTGCCAGGTAGTATCCTTAAGTCATAGCCCTGGGGCCGTAGTTAACCCTTGGTTACTGTACTCTACCTTTCCGCATCCCCTCTTTCGCTCCCTTTCCTATGCTATAAGAATGGAGTTGCCACTATGTGTATTATACTACACATAGCCTGTCCACACCTTCTTCTTCTTTCTAGACCCTCTTTCGGTTTTGAAAGGTGTATGTGTGGAGGTCAACAACAAATCTATGGTGGGGAGTAGATTTCCAAAAAGTGGGAAATTTCATGAGCTCTACAGCGACTACATTCCAATTGCCGCTCTCGTTAATCTGCGGTGTCACATAAGGTGGTGCTCCCTGCAAATCTTCATTATCTGCCATTGTGTATTTCACTTCGTAAAATATGCGTACTTTCTGCTTATGAAATTAAATCATAATTCCATTATGGAATCACATCGGGGTCACCAATGTGGTCAACAACATAAAATGAGTAATAAGTCGAACTCCAACTATTACATATTTAATAAAATAACTTTATAGCACACAAGTATAAGTTTTGATTCGGTCGGACGAGCATAAAGATTAAGACTCTCCGTTCAGAAGTTTGTTATTTAATATCCGTTACTACGCAACGCTATGAAGACGTCACCTGCGATGTAATCTCTCTGAATCTGTTGCGTTTTGTCTGTGACTGACAGTAGCCACATATGTTCCGGACCTTCGGCATTCGGTAAGAATTGTCCGCTATTCGTATCGGAATAGTCAGCCAGATGCCTCTTAAATTGATTGAGGCATGGAGATGCAATGCTGCGTCCCCACAGATAACCCCTCCGAAACGTGTGGGACAAGTACCAAATGCCCGATCTATGTGATACAGGTTTTCTATGGTTTTCCCCGCATCTCTTTCAGGCGTAGGATCCTTAAACTACAATTTTATATTTTGAAAGTCAGTGCCTTAATCGTGTTTTATTCTAAATTTTACATTATTTCCAATTTTGTCAAACCCACTACCATATTTTCAAAGCAAGTAATTTGTATAGAGTAAAAACGAGATCACTTTTAATAAATTCATTTTCATTTTACATAATTTATCGAATTAAAACTAAATTTGATTAAATAATACACATATTGTTAAATTCAAAATAATTTTCTTACTATAAGAAACATACAAATAACACAGAAAGTGTATTAGATAAGCAACAACTTAAAATAAATTACGAATAATTATATGATTTTGAAGATGGATTTTTTTAGACATTGATTTTTATAGACATGTGTAACATTCTATTTGAAAGTAATTCGCAAATACAACCACAACCCGCTGAGAAACTAACGTCATGAAATACTCCTTTGGAGGATGGTCAAAGGGTTTTCGACGCTCCCTATTAAATATTTAAGTTAATCTTCGTCGGGATGCCCTTGCAAGTTTGATAAGCTTCCCGAAGGCGTCCAAAATTTTATGAACTGACACCCTACCACCTGAACCTGTGCTAGACTAAAACATAAATGCCAAACGAGGACTGGTAACTGTATATTTTTCATGTAATTTCAGGCGTTAAACAAAAAGAAAACATTCGTTATGAAAATTAGTTTAAGGAAAATTGTCTTTAGAAAACCTTTTCCTACTTCTTACGAAGTAATGTGAGCGCCTATAGTTCTAAGAAATACATATTATTTTCACATCTAGTAAGCAAAGTTAATTTACTTGAGAGCATAAAATATTTGGTATCATTACTAGTAGTAAACTTCGATTTCATGCGGAAAACTTTAATGTACTTCTGAGGACTACTACATAAAAACTTGTAATATTTTTTGTGTTCATGACATGCGTACCCGATAGTTAGATTAGTTCCTTCAACGAGATACAGACGAAATTATGGATATATTTTTCTCTGGCCATATATTCTACAATAATCTATGAACTGCAATCAATAGCGTCTTCTTCCATCTTAATTTTTGTAAGTTAAGTATTAATATTTATGATGCACCATTCATATTAAAATAGTTGACGCTTTCGCCAAGTTGTCCATACTCAATAAGCTGCTGCTTTATAAGCAAATAGTAAAACCCCGTTTGGGCATAGAGCATTCAATTCTGGGATTGTGCCAGTAACAGCAACGTCCAAATAACTCAGCGATCCCAGAACAAAGTATTAGGAACCTTATAGATGCGACATGATACCGTCACAACAGTGATATTCATCGGGACGTCGAAGTGGTGACCGTCAATCACTTCATTCAAAAGCCTGCCAGAAGTCATGATCAACGCGTTCTTCAGCGACGAGTGAGCTCACTGAAGCGGACCAAGACTTTCGAGCCCAGTCAAACACAGTTTGTATTTAAGTTTGTGTGTTAAAGACAATATACCAATACTATTTAGCAGGATTCTAAGGATACTACTGAGTAAAACGTTAGCTTCAAACTCCAGTTTAGTAGTTTAAGTTATGAAAAAAACTATTCATTGGCCTATAAATATCAGATTGTAGACTAATAAATTCCCATGGAAACTTTAAAAAAATTGACGTTTTTAAATAAAAATGAATTGATTTCACAAATATTAAAAATCTGTTTGCAAAATAAAAAGCGTGTATAATAATTTAGACACCAGAATCATCACATTTGCTAATGATTATATGAATCCCAAAATATACATATATATTATTGCTTTCCTGCCTGGCGACTCCAACTTGCCGTTTAATACATGTCAGCCTCTCTCCTGCCCTCATCTCCTATCCAATACATGATTTGAAAACAGCTGCACGTCGTTGTTTTCGGGGGCAGCTTACGTCACATGTGGCCAGAACGTCGCAAAAGAGCAGTTCACGGTTCGTGCCAAATTTACCGTGTGTCACCTTTAGTGCAATATTCGCATTTTTTAAGACAGTTCAACAAAAATTATAAGAAACAAAATTCACAATCACAATCTTTTTTCAAAAAAACATTCATTAAGCTCGTTATGGCAAGTTTTGGCCAATAATATGTTGCTGAAGAGATCCCATATATTTCAATAGTAAATTTAAGGCCGGAGAAATAGCAATATTTTGTGTAAATCGGTATGACAACTTTCATGGAGATATATAAATTAGTTTGCAGTCAAACAGTGTTAAAGAAAATAGTGCTTTAAATACTTACGCGTCACATTTAAGTATATTTTGTTATGATAAATATTTGTGTGACTTTATAAAAGTTTGTTTGCTAACAATCCTTGTTTTTGTGGTTTTATATTCCTGATTTATAAACCAGCTGAATGTGTTGGCGCGTAAGAATCTGCTAGTGGCTAAGTTGGCTTGGCGCCGACTGTACAGTTGACGGCTTAACTGCAATATTAGCTTCTTTATATTTATATCCCTTAAAGGGAAAATAGATATTCACTACAATATGCACACACACACACACACACACACACACACACACACACACACACACATATATATATATATATATATATATATATATATATATTGTAATAATAACAATAAAGCTTTATTTAAATTAAATTTGCCTCTCGTTGAAGCTATTTATGTAATAATCAAATGGAAGGCGTTAATTATATAAAAGAATTAAATTTACAAACAATATTTATTTATTTTGTGGCAATAATTTAAAAAAATTACAAATTTAAAATATTAATTTCTTAGGGTTTGATAATGGACACAACAATTTGATTTAAAAATCTTATTAACAAACAACATTTACCTAAACAATACGTCGCTAGAAATAAACTAAAAAGAAAATAAATTAACTTGACAATTAGAAGAAAATTAGAACGAAATTAAAAAGTAAAGAGATTAACTCTGATTAAAAATTTAAACTAGAACGAAATCTGACTTCTATCTTTTAATTACGTTTACATAAATCATTATTTTGTATTTTGTTACATCTGTCCAGCTTGTTTCCAGCATTCCCTTTTTGGTTTCGGAAATACACTATTGCGAGATTTTACACTGATTCTTAGATTCACAGATTTTACACTGATTGTAGTCAAAATTGATAGGATGTCAGGAACTCGGATGATCCTCTTTTTTTTCCAGCTATCTGTTGACTGCTTGCCTTACGTGAATTCTGCTTGCCTTAGGTGAATTCTGTGGTTTGTAGATTTGCTAGTCTTTTACCGCTTTGGACTTAAACTGCAATTTTACTATTTCTGGCTGGCTATGGACGTGAAACTGCTTTTACTTAGCAAGTTTCGATGTAATGCTTTCGTGAATGTTTTACTTCAACTCACAATTTGGTCTAATAATAATACAATAAGCTACTGCTAGTCTCTGCTCTAGTATCACTTGTTTCGTCCTCCGAAATGTCCAGGAACCATCCAACTTTGTTAAATTCTAGTCACCAACTGAACTATCCTCGTCTCGAGTTTTAGCGCGCATACGCCATTTTTGACCATCCGACAAAGCAACAGAGCTCACGCTTTGTTCGATCAGACCGCTATAATGGATTTCTCAAACAATTTAAGTTTTATGTTCAAACATATAATGTCCTAATTAATTCGCATATATATATATATATATATATATATATATATATATATATATATATAGTGAATATATCTCTCTCTACACCAATAACAATAATAATAATGATGGCTAAACAATGTTTATTAAATATGTGAGTCTTTTTTATAAATGCTTAAAATAGTCAACGAAAATTTGGTTAAAAAAGTAATAATTAATTTAGGGTTTCCGCATAACAATTGGTGTTTGTAAATAAAAAACTGAACACATCCAGATTACAAAAGCACGCTGGTGTCCTTGTTTGTCGTCCGGCGATCTCCGTCGTTGTCAGGGTCCTCCGTTGTTGTACGAAAAACTCCTCAAAAACGATACTTCGCCAACAATTTCTCGAAGAAGGTCCTTCAACAATCTATTTTCCCCCGACGATAACATTTTCGCCAGTGATAATTATTGAGTACTAGCGCTGCATGTGTACTTATTTATATAAACCCTAAAAAGTATTTAATTACATATTAATCTTTTGTCAAGAAGTGATTAAACCTATATCTAAATGTTCCTAGTTCCGTACATACTTTCACCCGATAGTGAATTAATTGAACAGCTATAAAATACATTGAATTTTCAATCCCAACAAGCATACCTTCGATTTTCTTCACGAACAGAATAATTAAATATATCCCTTGAGGATTGTGGGATATATTTGTCCCTCAGTCTTCAGACGTTCCGAAAGATTAAATTGAATAAATTATTAGCTAGATTCACAGTGTAAACAAATTGTCGCCATATTAGAGTCACTAATACGACGCGAAAATTAACTTACCTTTTCCACAAGGATCGTAAAGTATTTCGTATTGTTTTCTATTATCATTCGATGAAGTTTTGCGGGGTAAAATTGTACTTTTAATTCAATGAAAATATTTCTGCTTTATTTAATTACGGAAAAATGAACTATTTCCTTTGTACGTCGTGTAGTTGCGTCTCGTGCTCCTGCGTGACGTCATGGTATCTTGGTGCGCAGTAATTTAACAAAAAACGATCACATTTTTAAATTATAATTCTTACCACCTTTATGCTAGGGCTTTTTCACCCCCACAGTACCGTTCCTCGAGTTTTGAAGAATATGTGTACCAATTTTTGTTGCGATCTGTACACGCGTTTAATTATTTGTAGAAATTAACGTAAATAAATACATACATACAAATATACATCCTTTTTTATTATATAGATGTCAATGAAATTCACAATTTGTAAGAGTAATCATTACAATAGGAACGGAAAGAAAATTTGATGTTTGCAGGGTATTGATCGACAATATTAAATTCTACTTTACGGCCACCTAAATATATCTGAACTTTTATGGTAGATTGTACCACAGAGTGTTCATGAAGTTTTACAACATCGTTTTGTGGCGCAGTTCCAAGCTATAAGGAAATAACGAGTTCATAGGAACTTGAATTCATGTATGTGTGATGGAAAAACTTCGTGTAGTCCACTCACGGAATGAAGCCCCCTCAGAGGTACATTATTAATGTATATGAAGCCTTCAACGTTTTCTCTGCTATTAATGCAAATATTGGTTAAGGCGATAACTTTGATAACAATATATTACTGTGCTTGTGCTCAAATTTCTTGTTCACAAACTACTTGCGTCGAAGGGAAAGAAACGGCACCACATTATCGAACGACAGTGAAAGGACAGATTTATTAAATTCTTACTTTGTAAGGATGTTAAATCCAGGCGCCAGCCACAACGTATCGCCAGGTTATATAAGTCCAACGCAAATTATCGCATCAAAACAAAAATAAATCAGAAAAAGTTAATATTTTACAAACCACGGGTCATATACGACGTTCACACAGATATTATAATGGGTAGTGGAGAAGCAATAATTCCGAATTTATGAAGGTTGTTCAATGTTTCAATAAACAACGCGACCCTACCGTTCCGATTTGCAAACGAGGTGATAAATAAAATGCAGACCAATTAGTCACACCTCGGTAAGTCACTTAATTTTGGCTTCATTCTTAGAGAACCTGAAACTAATAACTGGTTTATCAAAGGACAATACGGATTTATAAAGGGATTCTCCTGTGGGAGTCAGATCATTTAAATAGTCCAGGACGAGGTAGGGAGGAAATTCTGTGTAATATTCGATTTGAAGCCTCATGGAATGCTGTACGAGTCTGGTATAGCTAGTATAAATTAGTATGACGGAGAGCGTTTTTGTTTCCATTATGACTTTGGATCTTTATTAGTGCTAGTAAAAAGGGCTTTCTGCTCGAAAGAAATTCAGTGACAAATATAGGTTACTTTAAAATAATCTAGAGATACGTTCGGGGAGTCTAAAATTAAGGATCTCTGATGGTACCTATGTCAAGGAACAATCTGGGACCAGGGGTTATCACAAGGCGAAGTAAGGACGTGACTGGTAAGTCAAGTGAGTGGACTTGGTGAGAAACGGTGGATTCGTGCAGGCACTCACAATATAACCGTTCAAAACACACGGCCTTCGAAACCCTGAGTTCGAAAGCCCTCCGCAAAGAAAGTCTAATAAAACTGCGTTTCATTGCTTAAAAAATAAATCTGTTTAATGTTAATCAATAACCAAATTTTTATTGACACTGATTTCTATAATAATTTCATACACAAATACGATATTTTTACTAACTTAAATATAAAATTCATGTTTGAAAATAAAACGTCCATGTAAAAGTATACCGAATAGGCTGTTGTGGTAGTAGCCCGATTTGAGCGGTGACTTTCTTACAGATCTTCCGTTCTTTTAATCACCTGCCGGAAGCAACAATGATTGCAGAAACTTTGTAAGGTATTAAATTTAAAATTTATTGTTGTTTGTTATTCTGGCTGTTTATTCTTCCAATTTAATTATAAATTGTTTAAATGACATACGTATGATTAAATTGCCGCTAGATGAGGTAAAAAAATAATCATCCAATATAATTATCCAATGTTAAAAATGAATAAAAATATAAACTTGATATGAAATCCGGGTTATTAAAATCAAATTACATCCTAATCTTGTTGCTTCATATTGGTATGTATCGAGAATTTATTTTACGTACTACCTGGGTGTCAGCGTTGCCCGGGTAGTCATATATCCATAACCCCTGATTTTACTCCAATTTCAGTTGTTTTTCCGTTATTTTTATGTAACGCCTCTCCACCTCATCGCCATAACGTTCGCCCCTCCCCAGCCGAAAGGAAATACTATCAATGTCGTTGACCCCGACAAATATTTATTCCACGCAAATATCGACCGTTCAAAATTATTGAAAATTTCTACCCCCGCCCGGATATTTAACGGCAAGTTGAATCTCGTAATTAAACTGATAATCATAACCCTCTATTCGACTCCCATCCAGATTGTTTTTGCGTTATGTTTATGCAATGCCGCTCCACGCCTACCCTGAAGCTTGCTCCCCCTCCCAAGCCCAAAAGGAGATGAAATTATACACATAGAATATGTAGAGAAATTTTGTGAATCTCATTGATTCGGAAAAATATTTATACGACGCATAAATTGGCGTAACACCTACGCACAGCCCCTGTCCACCCCCACGTTTTTCCCAGGTTGTCATAACTGTACTCAGTAACATCTATAATCCCGATTTGGCCTGATCTCGGTTGCGTTATTTTCTTGGAAAGCCCCTCCACCCCCACCCCTAAGGGTGTTTTAATGGGTTGATACACATAGAACATTGACCCCGAAATATATATTCGACGCTAATATAATCAGGTTAACATGTTTGTAAATTCCTACCCCTGCCCACCTCTATCCAGTGCCTCCCAACACCGCGCGCTGATCTGGTTGACATCAATAAACTCAGCGACAACCATATCCCCGGATTATATTCACATCTCGGTCATATTTGCGTTATTTTCACGTTACACGCCTCCACCCCCACCCCTAAGCGTGCACATTTTCCACGTTTTAAGTGGTTGAAATTATACACGGATAAGATCGGATCAAACCCTGTCAATTTCTTTGACCCCTAATAATATTTATCGGACTGATATATCGGCCGTTTTAGCATGTTTGAATATTTTCAGTCGCTCCTGCGGGTGGTAGACGTGTCACACCCCGACAGTTTTTTAATCCTGGTCACAAAGAACACGTGTACGAAATTTGGTGAAATTTGCTCCACGGGTGTGAGATTTGTATAAGGAATATACATATATGCAAACAGCTCATACATATATACAAACAAAAACTTTGCTTTATTTATTAGATAACACAACGAAAAGAAGCAGTTTTGAAAGAGAATTGATAGAGATGTTAATTGATGTTCGTTGCTTTACAAACATTCTTTGTAGAGTCCTCGTATTCCCGCTTAATCACCGATATTAATGCAGATTTTTATGTTTATATCATATAATGTATTATCAAATGTCGTTATATGCGATCATTACGAGTACGCCGCATTAAAACCTGACCGCAGAAATCAAAATTCTATTAATTAATAGAAACTCGGAGTCATGTGAATAGATCCTATTCTTAATCTTTTTTTTCCTGAATCTCAACCGAGTTTTTTTTTCTGTTATAAATGCTGATATTTTTCTTCTTTATTCAACTTTCATAATTCCCTCTAGAATGGACAGCGATGTACCCGCTAAACATCTTCACCAAATTACAAATGCGTATTTGAGATGAAACAATCTCATTAAGGTTTACTCAATCTTAAGAGCACATCGCATCTTAACATTTTCTATAAGCAAGAGAGTCAAGAAATTCAATTACGTTCAAGCGATTGCAATCTTATTTCACCATAAACTCTAACTAAACTGGAGTCTTTCCGTAGTTTTCCCAGAAATAATTTATTTTCATCGTCAAAATTTCTTAAAGAGCCTTTAACATTGTCGTCCTAGTTGACGGCATTTATCTACTAATCTTCTGCAGTAAAATTTAGCGAAATATCAGTGACAAAAATTATTCAATTCCTCCGTTTCTCTCACTTCCAAAACATATAATCTAATTAAATTAATCCAGCGAGAACCCTGCAAATTCCACACCACCCAACCGCATTATTATTAGATTTCTCGACGGTGAGAAATACATCCTCCAGTAGACGACGAATAAAAAATGCAAATAAAAACCATAACAATAAAATGGTTTTGACTGCTTGAAATCTGTCGTTGTCTTTCATTAAAGAGGGATAGTACTAAAGTGTAATTCAGAAAACTGAGCATTGGAGATAAAATTTAGTGACGTGTTGACAGATCAAGGAATTCAGTTTGCTGCTAAGAAAAAATATAATATATCTATGAATCAGAATAAAATAATTGTTGCAACTGTGAAAGCCTATCTTAAAATGTTTATCCATTTTTTATGTGACTGGACAGGATATATTTTGATTCTTCAATATAAATTTAATTAAATATTTTTCCGATCCATAGGAGTAAAGTACGAGTATTTAACAACTTCTAGAAGCGTTCAGATTGTTTCTTGCAGTCCATTAACTCTTCGATGTGATATACGGTTTGCTTCTTCAATTAAAATTTGACCATGATGGCCATCCAACTCAAATTAAACCAATCAAGGTACCTCGTACATATTTTCTTAGGGCGCACCGTATTGTTAAATGAGGATAAGCGCAATGCCATTTCAGAGCGGCAATTAACAGGTCAGATAATTAAATATATAATGTGAACACTTATTTATTTATATATTAAAAAATATTCACTATTCCATGTTATTTATTCGCCAATATACAAAGAAAAATTTTATATTTAGCACACACAACCTATTCAAATGGTGTCCGATTTACGTTGCGAGGCATTGTCCTACTATGTCCAGCGTTGTCCTCACTCGGCTCCTACTGACTACAGTACAGCCCATAGTCCAACGATCTTGAATTTCCAGACAATCGTCCCTTCTAGTAAGGCCGTCGACAAGACAGAACTGTCCGCGGTTTCTCCAAGATTACAACATTATAACTCTTGCTCCCTTAGGCCTCGAGCACGATACAAGCGGCGAGCGTCTGGGAGCAGGTAGACTGAGCGACTAGGCATAGTTTTATGTCCCAATGGAATTTAGTGGTTTTGGGGTTCCGCTGCCTACAACAAGCAGCTGCGGCAGGGCGAAACCGCCTGCCACTCAGTGGTCAACGCTCTTCGTTGACACCGGACATTAAATTTTCTCTCACGCCCAGCGTCAAATGCTTTATTAAATGCTTTATTAAACACTTTTAAACACGGGACAATATTATCATGTCCATCATTAATTAATTATTTAATGTATTTATCATATTATGTAAAAGGAAAGGAATCAAAATTTGTTAAATTTTTGTATTAAAAAAATGAATATTATTTGGATATTGAGCCATCTCTGCCACGACGATTTTCGAGACGTACTGCGTCCTGATATAGTTATGTAAAATAACATTTTAACAGAGTAAAAACCAATAAAGTCCGCCAAATTTCGCTTACATGATTTAATTGAACCTACGTCAATGCCAACGGCTTGTTACCCACGCGATGTATTTCCTCAGTTCTCTATATATCCAACTATGTATCTGGTTTGATTGATTTATATCCGTGATTCTCTACTTATGTATATTAATTCAGACGTTAAATTAAAACTTTTATATTAATTTGTATTTCTAAAGACGACGATGGTTCTTACAGATGCCGAAAGCTTCTATGTAGGTTAAATAAATCATTTTAAAGGCCAAGGTAATATTTTCTTTAGGCAATTACGGCTTTCAGCTTTCAGCAGATTGCAGTATAACAAAATTCTCTTTCATGCAAAACTGATACCCACCAATAACTATTTATTAAAATTATTCATTATATTATATGAAATTATGTCAGTGTAGTTACAGTGTAGTTACAAACAGCCAATTGGAAAAGTAATTTAGTAAGTAATGTATTAAATTGCGACATGTTTTGGTTGTAATGCTAAGATAACATAGAAAAACCTGAAGAAGATTCACGTGAGGATCGAAACATGTCGCAATTTAATAATTAATTAAAAAATTATTTCAATTGTCTGTTATTGGATTTTTGTCGTCGAATATTTATTATATTTAAAAATGTAAGTAACCAATTTTCTTTTCGTTTCTCTATCAAAAATATTTTTTAAATCCCTGTCACAACTATCTTTGGCTTGGAGTAAACAAATTAATACGCGAATGGAGTGTTGAAATAATTAAAGAAAGTAACAACATGCGATTTAGGAATTGCCCCAAAGATGCTAAAAGGCCCAGGAAATGTTTTTCGGGAATAATTACTGACTGCTTTTAACGGCACATAAATAGCACGATGGCAGAAACAAACTTTCTTGGTGTGGAAAAAATTGTCCTTGAATCTATTTTGGCACTAGTCTCGGCAATGAAAGGGGGTTTGATCTGCTTGGGGATATAAAACTGTATTGAATTCCTTAAAAGAGGATTTGTATATATTAATAAAAACATGTTTCATCTTTTCTTAAATCCTTAAACTTTCCGTGATGCCTTCTACTCCCTATTTATGGGGTGAACGCCATAGTTCCTCTTGCCTTTCTGTAAAACGCGTTTCCATAAATAGTTCTTGTTTTCACTCAACAAGAGAAGCTTAGCTACCACACTCGACGACATCATAACGGCGACTGAAGTAAGTTCACGCTCAGCAGCTGCGTATCGTACCCGGACCCGCTCATCGCTTTGCCTCTCTGACTCTCAACCTCTCAAACTCTTATCGCTCGCCGCTTCTATCGTGCCCGAGGCCTTACACATGGCAAAAAATGTGTAGCGGCTGAAACCAGTTTAATAAGGACTTATTTTATTGTTGCTCTTACACGAAAGTTTCCATTTTAAAATGTGAAACGTTACAGTTTCAACGGACCTTGATCATTTCCATTATAAAATATATACTGCCCTATTAATCCGTCAAAGAAATTAGTCACTCAGTCTCTGCACAAAAATTAAAATGAGTCAGTAATAAAGACTTTATTAAATAAATATCAGTCAAATGTGTAACATCATTTTTGAATTGTATATTATAACTATTATTCGTTATTTAATTATTTTTATATACTATTCAAAATTCATAGATAAAATAATTTAATTTGCCCGTAGTTATTGGTCCTGATTTTTAATTCAATTAAAATATAGAAAGTTCCATTCAAGTTTTGTTACGAAAATGTAGCGCTCCGTCAAAGTTGTTAAAAAATATGCAAACAAGTTGTGTTCATCATATTTATTTATATTTTCTGTCTACAAAACATTTTTAGTTTTATTTACCTATTGATTAAATTTGAGTCTTGTTTAATTCCAGATCAGAAATATTTTCATACAAAGTTACATCTTGAATTTTCTGTCTTGTTTCCTTGCGCGATTCGATCGCATTCGAGAAAAGGGGTAATTAATTCCCTTTGGCAGCTGGCATCTGTACGAAATGCTCGCTTCAGATACTGCAGTAGAAATATTATAGGATTTCTTTCTCTCTTGGGAACGTTGCTAAATTAATATTTTCCTGTGGTAGCTTGCTATGAAATTCCACTCTGAAAGTTCTTTACTAACAATTAATAGGAGCATCGCAAAGCAGAGACTTAGAAGTTAAGCCGATTTGAAAACAAGGAAGGCGGTGAAGGGGAAACAAAGAGTGAACAATGGAATATGCGACGCGGAACTTCACTCGTCTTTACTTTCTTCCACTAATAGTAAAGTAGGAATCGCATCCCATATGCCTTTAAAATAATCCCGTCTTACCTTTTCTGTAGTCGAGGATTAATTTTACGACAAATATTTCCTTGTCGTTTATTCATTCATAAAACAACAGTGATTCTCAATTACTACACGGATAACAAAGAATAGTATAATAGTACAGTTTTTCCTCCACCTCATCATAACAATTTAAATATAGCCATTTGCTTCCGCGTTGTAAAAATATTGGGACCTAAGATGTCCATGTTTTTTTCGGCAGCATGTGGAACTTCTCTGGCGTCTAGTTCAAGCTGAAGTTGCGAAAATACTCTTTCTCTAGGGGCCTGAAATGGAATATAGTACAAAATCCCGAAACAGGCTGGCCCGATGCACGTTTTCCCGACAAAAATATCACGATTGACGTTACCCCGACAGTACATTATCCCGATTTACGTTTTCCCGACAAGTCATTTTCCTGATGAGTCAATTTCCCGAAAGAAAAGTTTTTACGAAATAAAGCATAATATTAATATTGTAGAAGACTTTGCGAATTAAGTTATTCATTAATGCGTGGAACAATTTCAACTTAACTTGGTACACGTATCACTTAAGATCCAAGAACAACCCGGCGGAATTAGGATAACTCTAGCACCCTATGGGAGAGTGGTAGAAGGGGTTGGAATTTTCAAAATGCGATAAATGCCTATATTTGCGCCAAATAAATAGTTTACGGCGTCGTTCAGATTCATAATGCCGCTCTCGACGTCTTTAGTGTAGAATCTCATCTCCTAAAGGCAAGAGAACAGGGGGTTAAAACAATTGCAATAACTACCAATGTTGGTGTCGTATCCAGTGTTTTGAAGTAGCTGACTTTAGTTATGGTATCCGCAATCAAACATTTTGGACTTTAAAGAAAAAATACGCCTGGAACATTTACAAATATTAAAATTACACAGTAATTCCGTACATATAAAATGTTCTACGCATACACCTCACATCCATTTTAAATATGTTAAAACATTAATTACATCGAGAATAACAGTATTAAGCTCAGCAAAGTCTAATACCATTTATACAAAATTGAATAAGGCGGTATTCCGCTTTTAACGTTCATCCCAATTTTAGCCCCCCCTCCCCGCATGCAAGGAATGTCTCAGCCTAACTATGTTTGATGTCGGAACATAAGTTACATGTTTACTGTTAATAATTAGGACTGCTTTCAATTTTTATATAATTTTGGTACTAAGTGTAAGTTTACTTAATTTGGCAACAATGCAGTCTGCGTTCATTCGTTATTGTATTGTGAGTGCACGTCTTTATTTTATTCTCATATTAACTGTTTCTTGTAATATATGATTATATATATATATATTGTAATACCCAGTTAAGAAGGTCATAAATTTTGTTCTTATTTCATCAGATTTGTATACCAACTCAGACTGGGGATTCTTGAGTGGTTTGTATAAAAAAACGATAATAATAAAATGATGGATAAGCGGCTCTTAGAGAAGGGGAGGACTACAATTGGACGTTTAGCGGCTCTTAGAGCTAAGTGTTTTGACAGACATCGGGACTGTAATATAATAGTCTACACGTGCCCTCTTATCATAACGTCTCTTCAGCATAGCGGACCTAAGAGGGCGCAGCTGCAAGAACGCTGATGCAGTTAAAGACATCACTTTAGATATAGCGAGTAACTAAACACAACAACAACATAAATATTCACCCCTTCCACTTAGGCAGCTGTGATAACGCTGCGTCTAGACGTGAGCATTTTAAGTACCTTATGCAGACATGCTCACGGCAGCAGAAATCTTCCACCCTGTAAGAGTTCTTCTCATTGGAGACTTAAAATCATCAGGGAGGGGAAAGGAGTCTTCGAATTGTTCAGAGCTTCTTGGGAACGACAGTCGTGATCCAACCTCCAGACGGGTTGGTGGCTCCTGGTGCTATCCGCCAGTTTGTCTTACTTTATTTTATTTCTAACTATTAAATCTCTTTATTCTTCATCAGCTCTTATTTGACTGAAGTGCAGTGAAACAACAACCACTACGCCTAGGTTCAATTAGTTGAACCCGAACCCTCACGTTACCGACTTTCCTATTTCCTGTTCTTAATTCTTCCTTTATCCTCTAGATCGGTAGCCAGGTGAGCTAACGGAGGTATAGCTCGGTTGGTGAACGATCTATCTGGACTTCCCATTTCCAACTGCTGGAATGTTACATGTTCACAGAGGTGGAGTGTTACATGATGGCAGTCGGGATGTTACATGGCGGCAGCGGTTGGAAGTATGTTACAGGACGAAACCCTAAAGGCATAATGACAGAAGTTTTGTGGACATCCAATTATATAAAAAGGAACTGTTTACTTCAATTGTATTGAGTGGCTCTCGGAGCGTGAGAAAGCCAACAGTTGGTATTTGTTTGGCGAACGTGGAAACTCAAAAACTGTGAAAAAAGGGAATATTCTGGAGAAGGGGAAGCATATAAAAGCAGTTGGACTGGAGACCTCAAGAGAGATGGACGTGGATTCGGGTGTCAGAGCGCAAGAGGGAAGGATGTTGGAGTGTGGTGCCAGAATCTGAACGAGAAAGACATAGCAGTTGAAATGTAGACCGCAAAGGAGGATGACGTGGAGACGGTGATAAATATTCGGTCAAATTGAATGGTGGCCGTTACTAAAAATAAAATAAACATTTTAGTCCATGCTAGCTGTCAGAAGTCGGGATATCAAAAATGATTCAATGAACGTGTCTGTGAAGCGTGTGTAAAAGTCTGTGCACGGAAGGGCATTGTAGAGTAAAGTGCATTCCTGAAAAACCCAAATAAAATTGCAAGTAGACATTTAGTAATAAATTCTGTAAATTGTTAAATAAGGGTAATCAGTCAGATTTCGTTTTCATTTTATTTTAACTGCATTGTTTAAATTGTAAATTTTGTGTTCCGTTTCCTTATCAACCCAGTAAAGACCCTGGGGTACAGAGTCTGATTTATAAAATGTAACTGGATTATTAGTGAAATTTAATTGTTGAGGTAAAAGGATATAAAAAGATACAGAGATTTTCTTGAGTTGTATTCTAGATTAATAAATTTGTTTGTTTATAGTATTTATAACTTGTTTAATTTAAACTCCTATAATCGTAATTACATATAGTTTGAGTATTCAATGGGAGCAAATTAATTAATTTTCAAGTTTCAAAATAAAAAAATAAAAAATAATTATCAATAAAAAGGTTTTTACAATATATATATATATATATATATATATATATATATATATATATATATATATATATATTGCAATAATAGTTAAAGGCAATTAGAGAATTAATAATTAAACAATTGAAATAAATTGTTATGGCGAGAACACAAACACAACAATGGGTAATAACATGTAAGGCTGGCCTTTGTCGTTGCCGAGCAACGGGGCTTACACAGGCAGTCGGTCGCAGAATTTCGTCAAGTACAGTTGGACATTGAATTTCGTCAACTAAAGAGAGACACAAAATTTCGTCGAGTAGAGTTGGTCACTAAAATTTTAACAGAGAGAGTTACTCAGATGAGAATGATGAGCGCGTGATTCAGGAGGCTGATAATTAATTGGTCAGCAGGAATCGGTAGAACTTTGGAGAAGGAGTGGACAACCATAATCAGAACCAGAGCTACAATCTTGGCTGGAGAGAGAGAGGGACTTAAAGCAAAGGTCCGCAGTATTTTACGGAGCAATTGTTTCTAGTGGATGATACAAAAGCTTTGGAAAGTGACTTAAAACAAATTAAATTCCGTGAAACGATGGCCTGTTACGTGTAAATAGTGTAAAGTGTATCATAGAATCCTAACAAATGCCTGGTACCGGTACAAACTGTAAGTAGAGAGAAACTTTATAAAATTTATTGCTATGTAAACGTTAAATAAGGATAGATCGTCAGATTTCGGATTCCATTTCATTTTTTTGTTTTAATTCTAATCAAGTTTTGAATGTTGTAAATTTTGTTTGTTAATTTTGACAGTAGGAAAAGGTATTGTTCTTTGTTTAAAAGGTCCAATTAACGACCCTGAGACAAGAGTAAGGGAGTTTGTATAATAGTAAAAACATTAATGTAAAATAATCACAACAAGAAAATTTGTTGCCATTAATTTAAATAAATCAATTGTTTCTGACATTTAAATCCTATAAACATTTTAACATCCTTTAATTTAAATAGTTAATAATAAATTCATCCGCTTAATTAATTAAAATGTGTTTATTACATTTTTGGCGTCCTCAACGTGGGGCAAATTAATAGTTAAATCATAAATAATATTTAATATTACATTTATGGCGTCCCAACGTGAGGCAATTCATTTATTTAATTTGTATAAATTTTTGAGTATTACAATATATGTAAATCCTTAATGTACAAATTTTCGTTGTAATTGATTCACGTGTTTAAGGTTTGAAGCGAAATTCTTTGTAATATTAATGTTATATATTTTTTTAATTATTTTCTTAGGCCGTCAGGGTATATTAAACTTAACCCTGCAGGAAACTAAACGAGTACCATAACACCGGTTCCCACAACAATATCGGGTGATATCAAATTCATATCATCCCTTTCCACCCATAGGGGTTAAACTTTAAATTAATGCTGCTGGAACTCAGAGACTTCCAAAACACTGGATTCGGCACAAACAATGGTAAAAATAACAATTTTTTTCACACCCTTTAACTCCACCTCAAACCTGTCCTATTGTATTTAGGGGATGGAATTCGACACTGAATTATCGAGAGTGTCATTATGAATCTGTGCGACGCCGTAAACTATTTATTTGGCGTCAATTAAGGCATTTATCGCATATTTTGTTTTTTTGAAAATTCCACCCATTAATTTCACAGGGCTGTTCGTGGATCTTAAGTGATACGTGTACCAAGTTTGGTTGAAATTTTTCCACTCATTAATGAATAAATTAATTTACAAAGTCTTCCACAATATTAATATTATGCTTTATTTCGTAAAAACTCATCTTTCGGGAAAATGACCCATCGGGTAAATCTGGATAATGAACTTTCAGGGATTCGGGATATTGTTGTCGGGTAAACGTGGGTCGGGCGAATGTTTGTCGGGCAAACGTCTGTATCTCAAGAAATACACATCGAAATTTCCACCAGCTTTTTTAAGTACTTACCTGATAGGAATTTATCTTTAAAGTTTTGGCGGACGCAGACAGAGTTGTTTTTTCCCCCACAATAACATTTTTTTGTGACGTATATTCCCGAAGACAGGTTACTTCGTTAAACAGTTCATCTATATTTATTTAAAAATTCCTACACGTACTTGTCAGGAAGTTCAATATTTTCTCCAACTCGTCACCTTCTGGGACTCATCGTCGTAAAAGACTTTGCAAATTAAAGAGGTCGTCTTGTTTGCTGACACCGGGCAGTAAGATCATCAATTTCTGTGACAATAAATAATTCAGAAACACTAAATATGTCTCATGAGTAATTTCATATTTATTTTTAACTAGCTGGGTGCTCGACGTTGCCCGTGTACTTAGTTTTTATAAACCCGAAGAAGTATTTAATTCTAGTCAAGAAGTGATTTAACCTAAATCTAACTGTTCCTAGTTCCGTAATGTCTTTCGAGCGATGGTACATTTATTGATCAGCTATAAAATACATAGAATTTTATTGCATCAATCCCAACAAACATACCTCCGAATTTCTTAACGAATAGAATGCTTAAATATAGTCCTTGAGTATTGCAGGATATAATTGTCCCTCAGTCTTCCGATATTACGAAATATTAAATTAAATAAATTGTTGGCAAGATTCACAATGTAAACAAATGGTCATCATATTGGACTAATTTGTCACGAAAATTAACTTACATTTTCCGCAAGGATCGTAAAGTATTTCGTATTGTTTTTTATTATCAATGTATGGAGTATTTCTGGATATAGTTATACTTTTTATTCAATTAAAATATTTCTGCCTTATATCATTACGGAAAAAGGAACTATTTCCTTTGTTCGTCGCGTAGTAACGTCTCTCTCGTTTACCGTCATGATTTCTTGGCACACAGTAATTTAACACAAAATTATCACGTTTTTCAATTATAATTCTTTCCACATTTATGCTAGGGGTTTCTCACCCCCACAGTACCGTTTCTCGGGTTTTGAAGAATATGTGTACCAATTATTGTTGCAATCTGTCCACGCGTTTAAATTTTTATACATCCTTTTCATTATATAGATTGTTGCAGAAGGGCCCTTACCAGCGCTGGCACACACCGTAAGATAAGAAACCCTTCTGATGGATGTGTAGCACAGAACTAACCATTTATTACGAATTCGCACACTTCTTTACTTCTGTTTACACGGAAAGATGGCGGTGTGGTTTCAATAGAAGGAACAGAACTTGTAAAGACAGCATAAGAATTGTTTGCCGAGAAATACTTTTAATGATCCAACAGATTCTGCGGAACGTTATTAGATCTGTAATGAGCATATCCTTAGAAGCGCGACATTTCTCACGGAAGCCGTTGTTGTTCAGTTGGAGGACTCTGATGGTGGTCTAGGACCCTTTTTAATTGAGAAGAAGATCCCCACTTTAACAAAGGCAACAAAGGGCCTTAAGGGCACTGACAGCTCCAAGGGACACCAAATTTATTAGGCATGGATAAGTGAGCTCCGGGAGCTTGAAATATATTGAGCTGACTGGTGGAGATAATGAGAAACATCTGTTGGAGGAGTTTTGGTGACTCCGGGAAAGCAAATTCGGCAGTGAGTAGCCAGCCACGAGATTGAGCCGTCGGTTACCAGGCTCAAAGCAGAATTTGACAGAAGCCTGGCATCGAGATGCGCCTGGGAGGCCTCAACACTCAACAAGATCACCAGTCTGCGCCAATTGTAACACCACGGCACGGTATCCATAAAAATTTTAATATATTATCGTAATGCCTGGACCCTCCTTTTCTTTTACTCATAAAATCGTTCATTTTGGCCATGTTAAGGTTTCCCCCACGGTATCCCTGACAGAGACAGAGAGTTCATGCATCATTCATTTTATTTAGAACAAATTTTCTGGTAAATTCGTGTTTTTGTGACTTCTTTTTTTTGTTGAACAATTATAATAAGTTAAATAATCTAATTATTTATTAAAATCCCACCCACCATCCAACCCAGACGAGAGATGTATCACAGTTCTGTTATTTTAACTTCTAATATGCAAGCATATTTTTGGTTTCCTGCATTTCTCTTTTCTTGTCCAACTTAGTCCGCAAATAAGTTTTAAATTTTTCCGCTTGATATTTTTCCATCCTGAAATAAATAAACTGTTCCTATTCCTACATTTTCACTATTGTATGGTTTTTCGATGCTTGTCACTTATCACTTCTTATGGTTACATCAATCCAGATTATTGACATGTCAATTGTATTTTTAAGCTTTGAAATTCTAATTCAATATCCTACAATAATATTTCATTTAAAAGTCTGTTATCAAAATTGAATTTTTGCCCAGTATCTGAATTAAATATTCTACCCAACACGACAATCACTGTCGCTGTAAAACATATTCAAATGAAACTAAAATGTAAAATAAATTATTAATCTTGTCTAATATCGCATTATTATTCATTTATAATCGATATCGTGTATTGTGAATTTGTTCATACTTCTCGATTACTTCGAATAAAATTCATTTTCTGTTTCTACGTCTAAACATCTGAATTTGTGCCGTTTGCATCTTCTCCGAGCGCCTACATAAACAACCAGATACTGGTGTTTCCATTAAATCCACAGTTAACTAGGCAAAATTAGAATATTAATATTATTCAAGTTTCGTAGAATATTAATTTCCGAATAAATTAATATTAAATTACTTAAGGGTAAATCGCTGAATGGTGGCAATATATTATTTTTAAGATCTGTCTACAAAATCACTTGAATTCAAATTCACATAATTTCTATGTATATTCATACAAAAACATTCTATTTCAAAGTCTTCCTCGGCCAACGACTTTTTATGTAAAATAAATTACTTTGGTGGATCGAGGATGGCATCCATTGACAACTCGGAACAGACAAATATCCACAGGGTCCGTACGTGTCCTCTGTTAATAGATCTTATTTATTATTCATTCTGTCTAAGCTTGCTTTTGTAAGTGGCTTGTGGGATTCCAGCGAGTGCTTGGAAATTGAAAGCATTCCTGTGACGCCTCCGGGTTTAATACATCTACTTCCATCCAGCCAACGGAGGTTAAATTCACCTCAGTTGTTATATTGAAATATAGAGAACACATATTTACTTGGATCAAAATTCCGTTCTTCTCTTTCGATGAAGCTGATTTTTAATTTACACCTCAATAATCCTTTACATCCCAACAATTTTTTATTATTTTCATTTCTGGGAATTCAAGACATGTTAATATGAATACAAGCTTCCAATTGAAATATATACGTTTTTTACTTATTAAATTTTAAGCTCTCAAAATGATTTGCTCAGACCGACCACATCTATCTTTTATAAGTATTTAAATGTACAGTTTAAAATTGAGCCCTTCAAAAAATTTCCTCATATAGAAAACTAAAAGGAAACAAAATTGTCAGATTGGAGGGTTTTTATAACACTTCTCAAATGCATTGGAATAATCTTCACAATATATATATATATATATATATATATATATATATATATATATTGTAATAATTAAAATGACATAAAAATAAAAATAATAATATTTTATATTTTAACAAACACATTTTATTAAAAATTATCAGAATTCACAATTATACATTTAATATTATAACTAGCCGTTCCGTCTTGTCACATCGAGACAGGACCCGTAATTACTTTGCACTTGTATTCTCACCCCAACATGTGCGGTGTCCCAAGATCCTTCAGACCGCTTTGCTCCCAAGTCAACAAGTTAATGGTCAAGCCCATTAACCAGACACAATGCCTTTCCTAAACCGATACATCTTGCGACCGGCCACCCGCACGTCCCTTCTTTGCTTTGCAAATCCTAAGTACACATTGCAACTTCCTGTGCCGGCCAAGACCATTAATCCGAAACAAATATCTTGCCGCTCTGCCTTGTCACATCGAGACAGGACCCGTAATTCCTTTGCACTTGCATCCTCACCCCCACATGTGCGGTGTTCCAAAACAATGCATTCCCTCAATGCATTACAATATATATATATATATATATATATATATATATATATATATATATTGTAATATACACAAATGAAGGTCGTTTAATAAATGAAAATAATTGATAAATTTACAAACAAAAGATTCACTGTGGCAATAACTCAAACAAGGGTCTTCACTGGGTTTGATAATAGACACTTTAGTTATATTAAAATCTTATTAACAAACAAATCACAATTAAAAGAAAAGAAATTTACTCGACAATTAACTAGAACGAAATTTAAAATGAGAACGAAATTAAGAAGTAAACAGAGTGACTCTGATTAACAATTTAAAAATAAGAACGAAATCTGACGTCTATCTTTCAATTACGTTTACATAATTAATTGTTTTTTAATTGTTACTCACGTCTGCCCAGCATTCCAGCATACCTTTCATTTTCGAAAACACTATTGCGGGGTTTTACACTGCTTTTAAACTCATAGATTTTACAACAAAATTTTAAGCCAAAATTTTATATGATGTCAGGAACTCGGATGATCCTCCTTTCGTCATCTATCGGTTGACCGCTCGCCCTGCTTGCCTTCGGTGAACTCCGTGGCTTGCAGATTTACCAGTCTTTACTGCATTGACCTCAAACTGAAATTTTTACTGTTTCTGGCCGGATATGCTTTTGTGAATGTTTTACTTTGTCCTGCTAATTGCCAACCCTGTTGAATTCTCCTTCCAAAAACTGTTATACCTCGACGATGGCTTTCCGCGAACTGCTTCTCTCAATATTTCCCTGCGAATTGTATCTCATCATATCTTTCTGTGAACTGAACTCTCGTCACGCAATTTAGCGCGGAATACGCCGTTTTTCAGACCTTCCGACAAAGGAACAGAGCCGGTTTCTATTGTTGTTCCAAAAGCTCCTGCCGCTATAATGGATTTCTCAAACAATTTAGAATTTTATGTTGAAACAATTAATGTCCTAATTAATTGGCATTACAATATATATATATTAAATTAATATTTCCTAAAAATAATTCGAGTGAAATTATTTTTATGAAATGTTTTGAGATTAATTTCAAACAATAGTTGTACCTTAACGATTTATTGAAATAGTTTTCAATAATTCAACTACTTTTTCCTCTTAATCGAAAGCTAATAAAATCTTATAAATATTGTCATTATGAAAAACTGCAATCAATCATGTTATATTATCAAATTACTTGCATTCAAATTGGTGGTAGTTTAAACAGAAAATCTAAATAAAATTTATTACAATCATAATTTCTATCTTAGGTTAAAAGCTTTCGTACACACTCCATTCGTCTTATTAATATTTTTTCTTCCTCCCCTGTGTCAGTTAAACTGGAAGTGAATATATCTACATAAATAAAACGGTAACGTGTTGACAGTTTAAACAGTACAAACTTAAAAGCATATTTCAATGTATTTTGATTTGTGAATGTTTACCGTGTCAAAGAGCAAAATGGACTATTCAAGTTAACATAGGGCGGGGGGTTATAGTAAATTCAATATACAAAATTTTTAAAATTGTAGCTTTACAATCAGTTACGTCGCTCGACGATCAAGCACCAATCACAAACCGCTACGCCATTGCTTTTTTTTTCATGTATAACAGAATGAAATGGCCCTAAGGACTAAAAAATCAGTGTAAGAGGATTATTAGGAAAACAATACAACGATATACATTTACATGGAATTATTAGGGATGCTTTGTCGGTTTGAACGATATACACTAAAAAAAACAGCTGAACAGAATCCAATTAATTTTCATATTTTTATTTATTTATCGAATGGAAATATAGGTTACATAGTTTGCGAAATTTCTAGTCGGGTATGTGAGTTTACAAACGAATTTAAATTATTGTTTACTCATAGATACATAGTCTTTGTTTCAAGAACACTTCCTCTAAAAATATCATTGACACTTATATATAAACGAGATACCTGCATTGTGTTGGGATAAACTGAAGACGAATGTTGAGTATGTTACGTAATAACTGCAAAATGAAGGAGACTGCCTATAAATCAGTATTTACTGCAATGAAATTCATAAGATATGCTTATTATATACTCATAGCATAAACATATTTTGCTTTCACCGTAGTAAGTAATATTATTAAGAAATTTGTGTGTGATACTCTGTAGTGAAACACAGGTTATAGATATTTCTTTAGATATAAATATTCTGTGTATCGATCTTTTTTCTGCTTTTAACAAAAAAATAAAAAGTAATAACATTTAATTGGGTACTGTCAATTATTTAAAATGAAACTAATATCACCGCCCTAAAAAATTATCGCTTCGATTGAGGGCTCTCAACTTTGATTGGTCTCCTGAACGTGATTGGTAATTAGCGCCATTATAAACAAATCAGGCCACTAGGCAGCTAAATTAGTGTATTTTGTGTCGCGATGAATGTAATAGTTTCAAGAGAAAACAATAATGAGCAAAATTAATCAAACGCACAAATTTCACAACCGAACAATGGTCAACGAATCTGCAGCAACACATTTACTTTGACAGCCATTATTATTATGTATTATGCCATTTTCAGTTGTTTACATTAAAAAATAGTATTTGGAACACATTAATTATTCACTATTTCATATCATGCTACACATAAACATTAATAATTAAGTTTTGGGGAACGGAAATACCCGTTATATTATCACTTGTTTTGTCTGCATATTCCATACTTTCGACGTCTCTGCCTTGTATCCTGTAAATAACGATAATTAATTGTGCTCTGATTTGTATTTTAGATTTATTAGTGCAGTTATTCCTCTACTGATGAGATAAGACAGTAAAAAGTGAAAAGAATTATAAATATTAGGAAAATTGCGTACAGTATACAATTGATATTTTAAAAGGTTGATATATATAGTTTATTCCATTATTTAAATAGTACGTACATTATAAAAACATAAATAATGACATAGCAAAGTGAGAAAATATATGAACTAAGATAAGTAGTGCTTTTCATGTAAACAAAAGATGCAAGCTTGATATTCAGCATATTAGAATGAAATATTAATAGTAATTGAAGCAAGATTAAATTTAATTTTAAAAAAAAATAAATCACCTGTTATATAATATAAACTACTAATATCCAATTCAAAACAGGTGAAAATTTATATTAAAATTATTTTTTTTTACTGTCCATGGTATAAAAATTAATGGATACAATATATCCATACGTAAGAATTTTTAACAGGTTCGACAGCCTCAAAACAGATGAATAATAACGACGAAACCTGCAATTTAAAATTTTAAGGAATGTATATATTGTATCTATGAATTTTTATAGGCCTGTTTTGAGAGAAGTATGTTCCGGGGTCGCAGACCTTGGGCATACGGTAAGAGTTGTCCGCTATTCCCATTGGAATAGTCGGCCAGCTGCCTCCTAAATTAGTCGAGGCACGGAGAAGGGAATGCTGCGTCCCCACAGAAAACTCCTCTCCCGCTATCGGAAGGGCGTTGGACAAAAACCCAATGCCCGACCTACTTGATGCAGGTTTTTCTACGGTTTTCCCTGCATTTCTTTAGTCGAATGCCGGGTAGGATCCTTAAAATATATCCCGGGGGCCCTATTTCACCCTTGGGTACCTTCCTCTACCCTTCCTCTACCCTTCCGCATCCCCCCTTTCAAATCCCTTCCTATGCTATTAAAGGGGAGTTGCCACCTTGTAGCCAGTTACCTAAAAAAAATTCAGTTAACACTTAATTCACACTCTTGATTTATTTTATACGAATCATGGCGAAATTTGAGCGACAGCAGATTTCATGATAAAAACTTATCACTTTGCTTTATTATTAACAACAGGAGAACTACAACCGAGACGTATAAAATAAATTTCTATAAGTAAATAAATAAACTGGGACCAGCCTGAAATTATTTTTATCAACCGTAACGTAGATTTTATTTGATCACAGAGACAAACGTGGTAGAAATTAATGTAATGGTTGAATGATCCGACAGATCGGTCAATTTTTCGCTCAGTGAATTTGATCAGCGGTTTTGTCTCGTATGAAAAAAGTAAGCCGCTTTTTGATAGGTCCTTGAATTTTCTGCAATCAAAATATAGTGGAATGAAAGCTTACCAAGGAGTTTGAAGTCAACAAAGGCCTACGACAGGGAGATGTATTGTCCACACTACTTTTCAACATAGCACTGTAAAGAGTGATGGGAAAAGTGGAAATCAATAATCCAGGAGGCACTCTGTTCACCCGTATGAATCAGAATCTGGCATATGCGGATGATGTATGCATGCTTTCCAGGGAACTGAAAGAGCTAGAGAAAGGGCTGGACAGGCTGGAAAAGGAGGCAGAAGAATTAGGGCTGAAAGTAAATAATACCAAAACAAAATATCTCTTTTCTTCAAGGAGAAACGGTGCTATGGAAAACAAAGTCATCAAGCTAAATGGAGTTAACTATGAGAAATGTGAGAATTTTAAGTACTTGGGAGTACTGGTAACGAAGGATAACAGTATAAATGAAGAAATAAAACCAAGTATTGCAGCAGGAAATAGAGATTACTGTGTCCTAATTAAGACTCTCAAGTTACGTAGTCTGAACAGGAAACTGAAAGTGAATAATAATAATAATAAGACCGGTGGTCATATATGGCTCGGAAACATGGGCAATGACCGCGGCTGAAGAAGAGTGTTTGAGAAGATGGGAAAGGAAAATATTAAGAAGGATTTTTGGAGCGGTAAACGAAGCAGGGAAATGGAGAATATGAAGAAATACGGAACTGGAGGAACAGTATGCAGACATTGTTTTGGAAATAAAGAGGAACAGACTGAGATGGTTGGGCCATGTAGAGCGAATGTCAGAAAGATAGGGTCGTCAAAAAGATCTACAAAGGAAATCCGGGTGGCAGAAGCGGCTAAGGGAGACCACGTAAACGATGGTTAGAAGATGTAGAGGACGACTTACGAAAGATGGGTGTTAGAAGATGGAGGAAACGAGCAGAGGACCGGCACGATTGGGCTATGATCGTTAGAGAGGTCAAGGTCCTACATGGACTGTAACGCCGAGGAGTAGTAGTAAACTATAGTGACGTCTTCCTTTTGGAGAAAAGTTTGGGTACTCGCTATTTCTCTATTCCACGAAATAAAAAACTATATTTTAAAACGTCTAACGACGTAACCTGGGTTTGACTTTTTCACGATATTCAGCAAGCCACCTATTATGACACCTAGTTATGCCCACCTAGGCGAACTAGACTGAATTGAGAACTATCGGTATTTGCCAGGGATCATCTCAGTACACAATTATCGATCGTATAACAACGAACGTCAATTTCCACTGAATTTAACTACAGCACGACAGAAAAAAAATAGTATGCGAATATCCTCTCGCGAAATATTCCTGTTATTATGAGTGTATGGGTATTTGATTATCCATACAAATTGTCAACTAAATAGTGAAGTGGAGTAATAGTATTGTTGTTTTAGTAACATTCAGAATATAATCCATTTGTTAATTAATAATAACACTTTTTCTTATGCATTTATAGACAATTAAAAATTTCCCTCTATCTCAGACATTTATTACAATAATATGACAGTTTCTAACCCCGATTTGTTCGTTCAGGTGTATGCACAGCAAATTAAACTTCCCAATTCTGTCCGGCAGAAAGAGAATTAACGTTACCATGTGCACCGAATACAGCCCATTCACATTGTTTCTGAAACATGCTGCTTCATTTTACAGCCTGGGATATAATTGAAACAGACAATTCAACAATGTTAACCGTGGACCAAAGTCGGGTTATAAATTCAATTTAGAGAAATTTTTCTCGCTTATATGAGCAATTGATTACTCATTTCAATCCAAATTAACAAATTTCTATCTAGTAAATAAAATATCATTATTTGTTTTCCATTTTCCCGTCTCATTTATTTTACCAGCTACAGTTGCAGACAGGAAGTATGGGAGAAAAATATACTCCATTGTCAAATAAGGGACTGTCAAAGCGAGGGCCGGAATTGGCAGCGTTCATAGCCCTGTGTTGTCTTCGCCGAGACTTAATTAAATTTAATATTGTTAGCGGAAATGTATTTAATCACCTGCCATAATTTATTATTATTATTTATTTTATTTAATAGCAATCAGAATCACATTCTATGGGTTATTTTTGTTTGCTTATAATTCATTAACATAATTGAATTCATTACTGTCCTGATAATTGGTCCCCTGTTACCACGTTTTCAGGTCAATTGGCCAGTATTTCTTCAGTCTTCTGTTGATTCTGTGTGTCCAGCAATGGGTGTATAAGTGGGTTCGTATGTGTTTCTAGTCTTTCATGGTGTTTCATTGATCTCTCTTGAATTATATCTTTGATGTATGGTATTCGTAGATCATGATGTAGAGATAGGTTACTAACATACAATGGAGCATCAACCACGGCTCTGAGGATTCTCGACTGCAACTGCGACTTGACCGTATTGCATTTGCTCGGACATCCCTATAATTCATCGGTTTGATGGTGGCTTTATATATAATTATTTCGTTTTCTAGAGATATAGTTGACCTTCTACCAATCAGCCATCATAGCTCACGAAGGTTTATGTCGATTTGTTGCTTTTTATTTTCTATATGTGTGTCATTCCATGTCAAGTGACCAAATCGCCTTTTGGGTACCACATTGGATTTTGATGAAATTTGGTGATAATATTAAAGCTTCAAGTGATGTACAAAATCTAAGATTTACTAGTAGTATAGATGGTTTTTTTAGTAACAGGCTACGTAAGGGTAATCCACGTTGGGCAACTCCCCTTTAATAGCATAGAAAGGTTTTTGAAAGGGGGGATGCAGAAGGGTAGAGGAAGGTAGCCAAGGGTTAACTAGGGCCCCCGGGCTATATTTTAAGGATCCTACCCGGCATTCACCTAAAAGTAATGCAAGAAAAACCCTAGAAAAACCTGCATCAGATAGGTCGGGCATTGGGTACTTGTCCCACGCCCTTCCGATAGCGGGAAAGGAGTTTTCTGTGGGGACGCAGCATTCCCTTCTCCGTGCCTCGACCAGTTTAGGAGGCAGCTGGCCGACTATTCCAATGCGAATAGCGAACAACTCTTACCGTATGCCCAAGGTCTGTGACCCCGGAACATACACCTCTCAGAACAGGCCGAGTTGCCTCGGCTTGTGGGAACCTTAGTTCAAAAACGGAGAGGAAAAGGCATCCCCAAAGGTAGTCCCTTTGTATCTCTCCTACAAGGTTCTGCCTGCGAGAGAACATCCCTCGCAGGTACTGCCTGCGAGAGAATAGGCCTCGCAGACCTTAGTATAGATGGGGTTTTTTTGGGGGGGGGGGCAATAGGCTACATGAGGGTAATTCACGTTGGGCAATTCCCCTTTAATAGCATAGGAAGGAATTTGAAAGGGGGGATGCGGAAGGGTAAAGGAAGGTAGCCAAGAGGCGCCGGGGCCTGCTGAAAAAGAGTCACCCAGTGCAAATCAACCGTGCGCGTGAATAGATTGTGAAGTTTGAAGTACTACTGTTGTGGAACTGTAGCAGCTAGCTTCCTGAAAAATGGCAACTACTGACAAGTTTTTACGCTCCACACGAAGGTTGCAGTTCAAAGGTTTAAAAAGTCGTAGTTTTATTGCTGTTATCTCACAAAGTTGCTCAAATAATCTGTCACATCAATTTGGAGCATAGTTTTCATTGCTTACAAATTTGCAACAAAACCTTTCAGAAGCTTATTCTTTGGTAAACTAACCAAACCAATTACTTCTTTTAAGCTGCCAAAGTATAAGCTAATAAGCTCACTTAGTTGTCAAGATATACGCTATATATGAGTTTCAAATTTTGTGCATTTTCACACGCAAATAGTAAAAAACTATTTGCTACAATCAAGTTCTTTGTGTTACCATTGGAAAGAGTAGAATGTTTTCTGTTAAAGTCATCTTATTTCACGTTTGCGACTCATCACTCAAGGCCAGAAAAATTACTTTAAAAACTGCACTCATTTAAATAACATGATATACTGCACGAATGTGATGAAAGTAAATCATTTGTACTGGTCCATTCAAACTATTGGTGTTTATGTTGCTTAATGCTACCTGTACCGCTTTGAAGTGGATAACTTTGATTCTCCATTTATCCATTCATTCCTGAAGTAGATTAAGGTGGTCTTGTAAATTCCTGTTCCCTGCTATTGGATCTTCATTTATGGTCATGATAACTGTATCATCAGTGAATGTTCCTGCAATTGTAGTTGTGGTTGAAGGTCGGTCAAGTACAAGGTAGGTCCAACGACACTACCTTGGGGAACGCCTGCTTTGATCTGGTGAAAGGTGAAAATTTCACCGCTTACTCTCGTTCTGAATTTGCGATTCTCTAGAAAAACTCTCACTATTCAAATGTTCTGACTGCGATAATAATTGCTGCTATTAACATTTATCGATTAACTGATACCACTAGAATGAAACTATTTGTAGCTTTCGATGAAACTATATATCATTGATATATTGTATTGATTAGACTTTATTACCATATATATAAAAAAACTTTATTACATAAAAAATACAAAAAAAATATTGGGAGCCAGCAGATATATATAGTCTGCAAAAATATAACAATAATTAGCTCCGTCTTTGTTAATGAAATAATTCTTCTCTACAAGGTAATGTGGGAGGCTTTGTTTTTATTCACAAACAGAGCTTAGTTCCGTACTGTGTAAAATAAATCTTTAACGTCTGAAGGCGCTTTACATTAATGGTGACCCTTACTTTATCTCGTAGCATGAGCCGACTTGAATCGGATCACTGGTCTTGTAGCACCTGTAACATTCCAGCACTGCCACCATGTAACATTCCAGCAGTTGGGAATGGGAAGTCCAGATAGATCGTTCACCAACCGAGCTATACCTCCGTTTGCTCACCTGGCTACCGATCTAGAGGATAAAGAAAGAATTAAGAACAGGAAATAGGAAAGTCGGTAACGTGAGGGTTCGGGTTCAACTAATTGAACCTAGGCGTAGTGGTTGGTGTTTCGCTGCACTTCAGTCAAATAAGAGTTGATGAAGAATAAAGAGATTTAATAGTCAGAAATAAAATAAAGGAAGACAAACTGGCGGATAGCACCAGGAGCCACCGACCCGTCTGGAGGTTGGATCACGACTGCCGTTCCCAAGAAGCTCTGAACAATTCGAAGACTCCTTTCCCCCTCCCTGATGATTTTTAGTCTCCAATGAGAGCTCTTACAGGGTGGAATGATTTCTGCTGCCGTGTGCATTGCTGCACACGCCACTTAAAGTGCTGACTTCACTAGACTCAGCGTTCTTACAGCTGCGCCCACTTAGGTCCGCTATGCGAAAGAAACGTTATGATAAGATGGCACGTGTAGACTATTATATTACACACCCCTCGATCTCCTTCTTAGGCCTCCACGCGATGGACGTCAACACTCCAAAACTTTTGTTCGTTACAGCTAGCCAAATTTTGCACCCTCTCGCCTCTCTCATTTCCCTTTCAGTCCTCTCTCTGTCTGTCCACCTTCAGTCCTCTTTGTCTGTCTGTCCACTTTCTCCCGGGTGCGGAGTATATATCCTTACTCCGCCCCCCCCCCCCAAACGATGCAAAAAAAGGGACGCGTACCCTCGGCTTCTTGGGGCCTCTCGGACACACGTGAACTTTTATATAATTCCCTCTCAGGCCCGCGGACAAAGGGCGGCCACTTACCGATGTTATTCACTATAATATACTAGTGCGAGAAGATTTTAAATCATATGAAAATATTGTCCGCCATCTTCAAGGAAATAGTCATCTTGGTTTTGTTAACTTTTTACGAGAAACCGTTGAACATATTTGTACGAAACGTTACATTGCTCTTAAGAGGAGCGATACAAATACTTTTATTTTTTTTCAAAATCCGCCATTTTGAGACTAAGCGGAAACTTCCTATAATCTGACTTTTTGGATGTTCGCTATACAAAAATAGTTAAAGCGTGCTCTCTAAAGCGGCGAACGACTTTGAGAATATCGTAAATAGTTACCCATCACGTTAAAAAATGATAAAACTCAGTTTGCCCAATTTACTTTTCTTTGTAAGCATCGTGTATTGTAAACAAAATTAGTTTTGAGAAGATAGATGACACTAATATTGTAGAAGAAATTTTAAAAACTACGAAAAAGGAATTTGGTACAGGTAGAATTCGCTGTAGTAACCCGTTGAAGAAAAAGTAAGGACGAACATATTCTATCAGCAGTTGTAAACAAATCTCTGTATCAAAATATAACCGTAACATTTTCATTTTGTGTGAAAGACGAGAGCAATCAACTAGATGCAAATTAAAATTTAATAATCAGTCCTTTTACAGTTCCGACGTCCTAAATATAACAATCGCATAAAGCTTTAGTGTATTTGTTTGCAATATTTCAGTCAATTGGGAGATGATATTTTACCGCTTATTATGGTTACCCTGTAAGATTTAGAGTCGAACTAGAATTTACAAACTTACTGGAGATTGTAATTGCATTAGTAGTTTAAGATTCCGCAATTAAAATCAATTTCAGAGTAGAAATTAATTTCTGGATGCGGTGTATTTGCTCTTCCAACGCAATTTATCAAAGCTACACAAAGTTGTTGGTAGGCCGCACTTGAAAGTTATCTGCTTACATCCCTCTAGCTGCAATCAACGTTTTGAACATTCAGGTACAATATTAAGTTACATATAATTCTCTCCATGCAGGCAAATGAATATTAATTCAAACAGTTAGTCAAGAATGTGTAAAATTTAATTACTATGTTTATTAGTTCTTAATGTATGATTAATTTATCAATTATTTTATTTATGAATAAGAAAGATAGTGATACAGACAAAAAAGGGGTAATACAAATACCACACATTGTTTCTGGGATCCTTGTTCCTATCGTCAGGTGCTAAGAAGGCTCTTCTTAGCTGACGAAGAGACAAGAATCCCAGAAACGTTGTGTGGTACTTATTGTAATGCCAATTAATTAGGCCATTAATTGTTTGTACATAAAAATTTGATTTGTTTGATAAGTCCATTACAGCGGTCTGATCGAACAAAGCGACAATGGAAAAGCGAGCTCACTTGCTTTGTCGAAAAGTCAAAAATGGCGTATGGGCGCTCAAACTAGAGAGAAGTAGTAGCCGTTCGCGGAAAAACATCGTGAGTAGCAGAACAAGTAATATAACCGTTAGTTGGTGGCGGGACATTTAGACGACGGAACAAATAATACTAGAACAGAGACTAGCCGTCGTTAATGTATTATTAAACAAAGTTGTGAATTTAAGACAAAGTAAAAACATTCACGGAGTATTACATCGTAAATATCGATAAGTAAAAGCCAGCCAGGAAAGTCTAAGAGAGTTTACGTCTAAAGCCAGTTAGGAAAGGAAATCAGCCAGCCGGAATAGTAAAGTTGCAGCTTAAGTCCAAAGCGGTAAAAGACTAACAAATCTACGAATCATAGGATTCGTATAAGGCAAGCAGACAAAAGATAGCTAACATTCAGGAGTATCTTCCGAATTCCTGTGAGTCTATCAATTTTGACTTCAATAGTGTAAAATCTGTGAGTCGACTTTTATAATCAGTGTATAATTTTTCAATAGTAGACTTCCGAAACCAAAAAAAATGCTGGTACCAGCTGGACAGATGTAAGTAACAAAACCAAAACTAATGATTAAGTGTAAACGTAATTAAAGAATAGTCAGATTTCGTTCTCTTTTAATTGTCAAAGTTAATTTCATTTCTTTTTTAATTTCTTTCTATCGACATATTGTTAGGTAAATGTGAACTGTTGGTTAATAAGATTTTAAAATCAATTTGTTGTGTCCATTATGAAACCCAGTCAAGGCCCTGAGAGAATGAGATCTCAAATTTTGTGTTTGTAATCATTTTTTGTTGCCACAAAATAAATAAATCTTTTGTTTGTTAATTTCGATCTTTTCATTTAATAAAAAGTCTTCCATTTAATTATTACATAACTGGCGCTTCAACGACAGGAAAATTCATTAAAATTCTTTATATTAAAAAAATTTAAATTAAATGACCCATTATTTGATTATTTCATTATATTACCCTTATTTGTCTGTATTGACTATCTTTCTTTTTCATTATTTTCAATCAGACGTAATTTTTTTCATTTTAATTCTTTTATTTGTAAGTATTAAATTTTAATAATAAAGGGTTATTATTAATTTTTAAATTTCTATCAAGACTCTCTGTTTTTTGTTATATGATGCATAAGCTGACTCCTTTGAGTTTCATTGTCACTCGTCGTACAAAATGCTCTCTCTGTTTCACTAGATGCCACGACCCCTTCAATATTTTTTCTAGAAGTCTATATACTTAAAATAAATTTTCAACTTTCTCGTCGTCAATATATCTCATTTCCCCAATTCGGTACCATAACTAAACAACTCAATTTTTCTTGTTGCCTGGATATTATTTTAACTAACTGTGAGTTATAAACAACATCTTCTTACCGCCGCCTTTATAATCGAAACTAAAGACATAATTTAATTTAATTTGTTGAAGGAAGCATTTTTTGTAGCGTGAGTTTCAGCCGAACGGTACACAGGCCAAATTCGCCTATGTAGCTATTTAAATCCAAAATTTACAGAATTTACCAAATTTTACCGCCCTCAGAAAATGCCGCCCGGGTCGGACCTCGCTACGTAACGTGTTAAATCTTATATATGCCGTATTACATCGGCTGCAAAATTTTGCTTCGGTTCCATCACCGTTACCGATAATAAATTAAAGTTGGCCCTTCCTAAACATTTAGTCCACAGCTGACAGTCAACATTTTTCGACACGGAGCCCAACATTACTTCATCAATACACTTCCAAGACCAATTATATATTCCTGCTGTACGGAGACGTCTCTGATTTTAATTGCTTCTTGATCTCGTTTAGGTCCTCACTGCCTTGTTTTCTAACATCAGAACCTTCTAAAATTATGGCTCATTAATTTCGAATACAAACATAATTGTGCCTTATTTTACGATAACTTTTATGAATTAATTAATTCTCTTAGCGTTATTTCTATTCTTCATTTTGTATGTGTGTTAAAATTTTTAATATTCTGTGTTCTACGACCTACTTTTTCTTAACTTATTAAAAAAACGAAAAAAGTGTCGCGGACTCCAATACTGAAAACTAGAAGTTTCATCAACTTGCACAGACGCTACCAGAATATTCTAGATGCGAAAAACTTTTCGTCGAATTATACTCTATGAGAATCTATTATTAATGTAAAGATATATAATATCGTACCTTATATTACTATCTATAGAAGATGCTATAATACATATGATTCTTCCGGTAATAGTTTACTTATATTAATTTTTAATTAGAAAATAATCTGGGTACATTTTTGTAATTATTTTCAATGATCAATATATTGTTCTCGGAGCGAAGTCTTCGCCTAGAAGATGACGACAGAGCTTTTAGTCGTCGAAACATTGCGTTCTACAATTATGCAAAACCCGTTTGAGCTCCGAGAACAACTGCACCGGGAAAGGCTTCAATCTTTGATTTTCAATGATCTATGATGAACCAATAAAAATGAGAGAAGCGCAGATTACGAACAATGATTCAATACACATTAATATAGTAGTATATAATAGTAGAGTTATTTTCACGCAAATAACGAAAATATTTGAATGGAAAACGATTAGAAGAAAAGAGAAACTTCGAAGAACCCTTTTCAGGAACAAACTACCATTGGTCTTTTTTTTAGTAACAGGCTACATGAGGGTAATCCACGTGGTGGCAACTCCCCTTTGATAACATAGAAAGGGATTTTAAAAGGGGGATGCGGAAGGTTAGAGGAAGGTATCCAAGGGTTAACTAGGGTCCCAGGACTGTAGTTTAAGTATCCTATCCGGCATTGGCCTAAAAGTGATGCAGGACAAACCATAGAAAATACTGCATCTGGTTTGGTGCTTCTCCCACGACCTTCCGATGACGGGAGAGGGGTTACAGACTATAAATCAGAAACATTTAGTCCAAACAGCAAGAAATTAAAATATAGTTATTTTCATATCACATAGACGACCGATAAGAACACAGATATATTTCATTGTCTTTTTGTAAGGTTTCGTAGCAATTAGAAGAAACTTAAAGCAATTTTACTGTTCTGTAATTGCTGTTGCCTGTTTCGAATATAAACTTACCGTACGTCTTCCCAGCGGCCGGAACTTGCTTGCCACAGAAGTACTTCATCTTTACTGCCTTAAATTTTGCGAACAAGGACCAAGACTCGCAATTCGTCAACGCCTGCTGCAGGAGGACACGGTGCTCCCTCCCTCTCAGATGATTTAAGGTCCTCATTTAAACTCCGCTTATCTTAAAGCCTGAAACCAACAGTACTGCTTCATATTATTACCTTACGTTCTTTAATTCCAGTAACAATGATAAACGGCTAAATAAATTGGAAATATAGAATAAACTCGTTAATTACGCCAATTTTAATTTTTTGATTTGTTACAATTTTATTGGATTATATAGCTTAAGTATTGTTCCACCATCTCAAACGATTTGTATGAAAGGTCATAAAATTCAACTCGATGATAAGTCATTGAAATATTGCATACGTTTGTAGAAAAATAAAACAAAACTTTGAAATATTGAAACGAGAAGACCGAAAGACATTTTAAAGAGCTTCTAAGAGCGTTGTTGTTAATGTCAAAAGGGCAAGCAACGAATAGGAAAGAATTGACAGGTCATTCACCATACATTGTGAAACCCAGTATTAAAACAATTAAAAATTTTCAATTATCTATAGAGTTCAAAATAGTGTGAAGTCAGATATTAAAATAATTTTATGTACTTTGACATATAGACAACGGAAAATATTCTAATGAGACGCACAAATTGTTTCTAAAAATTAAATATTATATCTTTCATAAATTTTTTGCGGTTAAGCACCAGGTTCAGATATTTCGATGTTGACTTTTCTCCGGTCATTCTCTACCGTTACCTTCAGACTATGTTACAGCTTACATTCATTAAATATTATATCTTTAATAATCAAATTTTTAAATTCTGAACACTTAGGAAATAATTCCAGATAATTACCTAATTCACAGTAAACTAATGTCGAATGGGAATTCTTTACGGTTATCTAATAAATAAAGTAGAGTGTTCGTATGTATGCTCCTTATACAAATCTACACCGATGAAGTAAATTGTTAGTGTTTATACCTCTGTTATCTGAGTACAATTTCAATCCCTTACAGCATGGCAAAGGAACACACTTCCGGGGAAGGGGGGGGCGTATAAGAAAATAACGCGAATACAACAGAAATTTGTGTCAAATTCAGGATTATGGATGTAGCTGAGTTTAATTTCATTCAATTGGATATTTAACCCCCTGGGGCGGGTTATGAAATTTTCAAACATGTTAAACTGTCGATATTTGCATGGAATAAATAATTGTCGGGGATGTTTCGTGTGTAAAATTTCAACCCCTTTCGGCTTGAGAGGGGATCGCGGTTGGGAGTGGACCGGGGGGGATATATTCAAACATGCTAAAACACCCGATTTTTGAGTTGGATAAATATTTTAGGAGTCAAAGAGATTTATAGTGTTTCTACCGAAGTTATCTGTGTAAAAGTCAACCCCTTACTGCATGTGAAATACGTACCATTAGGGGTGGGGTTGGAGGTGCGTTACAATAAAATAACGTGAATACAATCGTGATTAGAGTCAAAACCACGGTTATTGATGTCGCTGAATTTATTTATGGCAAACTGGGTAACTCGCTGTGGTGAGGGAGGGGGGCTGAAAGGACGCGGGCGGGGATAGAAATGTTCAAAAATGTTAGCCTGCAATTATTTGCGTCGAATAAATATTTTTCTAGGTCAATATTTTTTAATATATTCTGTGTATATAACTACTACCCCTATCGGCTTGGGAGGAGAAAACCAAGAAGGGTACGGTGGAGTTGTATTACATAAAAATAACGCAACAAAAGTAGATTGGTGTCAAACGCGGGGTTATGGATGTCGCTGAGATTAATTATGACATTCAACTTGCAGTTAACCCCCAGTTAACCACACAGGTGGGGGTTAACCGAGGAGGAAATTTTTAAACGTGTTGATCGGCCGACATTTGCATCCAATAAACATTTTTCAGTATCAATTAAATTCATAATATTTCGGTAGATATTCTCCGTGTATAATTTCAACAGGCATTGGTGGGGAACACGCTTAGGGATGGGGTTTGGTGGAGCGTTACAATATATAGATAACGTGAATAGACCGAGATCTGAGTCAATTCTGGAGTTATGGATGTCGCTGAGTTTCATTGTGACAAACTGGGTGACGCTCGGGGTTCGGCGGGCTGGGGTAGAAATTTTAAAACAATGTAACCGGCCGATTTTTGCGAGGAATAAATACTTTTTGTTTAACTCACAGTAGCGGCGGTGGAAATTTGCGAACATGTTCAAAAGGCGATAAATTCATCGAATGAAACTATTTCGGGGTCAATGAATTCAACCCTCTTCGGTATGGGAAGAGAACACGTTTAGGGTTGGTGGTCGAGGTTCGTTACACTAAAGAACGCAAAGGCAACCTAGACTGGAGTAAAATCAAGGGTTATGGATAAATGACATCTCGGGGCAACGCCGGGCACCCAGCTAGTAATAAATATATACGAAACCTTTGAAGACTAGGAAATTTTATGTTTAAAGAAAAGTCACAAAATTTTTATAAATAAGTTCGAATATTATATAACATATAAAACATAGTATATTATAAATATAAAGGTTTAAATTCAATTATTTTGTTTGTTAAAAGCGTATGAAACTGATTTTCGAGCCTCGTAATCGAATAATGATAAACCAATCGTCCAAAAGAAGAGTCTTGAATACAATAAAAATATGTAAATTATGAATTGGAATAGGTAATTAGAAAACGCCAATTTTGATCATACATGTCCGATAATTCGCCTTCGCCTTTCTTCTTTCACAGTCACAATGAAAGTAAATAGAGGTCAGCGCTTAAAAATAAATAAATATACATTTTCACAAATTTATATTGTTTCAAGCGTTTATTTAATTTAGTAGTCGAAAAAACTTTCGGTTATACGTCATAATAGTCTACTTTTGTTCAAATATAAAATTTATATGTTCAAACCTGCTTATATTGATTAACATAGGCATGATTAATCAATTCATCTATTCTATTTCAAATTAATTAATTAATTAATTTAGAATGAGTTGTTAACGAGAGTTAAGAAAGGCCTATTGTTAATTCAGGAATCGTTCAATTTAAATAATAATAATAAGCTGGAATCACATGTTTAGTCATGTACAGATATGATTTAATAGAAATTAATACCAATCAATGTAAATTTTTCAATTATTTAAAGGAAATATTAATTTTATTTCGGATACATTTGTGATAAAGCCTCCACTAACTAAATTGCTTGAACTGATCAACTATAAATACAGAAAATTCTAGGAAAGGAAACCAATTTGTACATAATTAATTATTTGTCCTAATTAACATTACGTATATACCCGTAGCCAACGTAATCACGTGAGGGAGACGACTACAGCTCATCACTCTATCAAAGGAACACTTAATCGTGTGGTGGCACAAAAGTAATTCACTGATTTAGTGTTTTGCAGTTGTATAGTTTCAACAATCTAGATTTTTTGTCTCTCCTTTCATTTCTTGATTATTTATTACTTAACTAGCTGGGTGCCCGGCGTTGCCCGTGTATTGTGGTCACTCATATGGCACGAAAATTAACTTGCATTTTCCGCAAGGATGGTAAAGTATGTTGTATTTTTTTATTATCACTCGATGGTGTATTACCGGTTATAATTATACTTTTTATTCAATCAAAATATTTCTGCTTTATTTCGTTACGAAATGTGTTACTAATTTGTTGTTGCTCAGTAAAGTCTCTCTCTCGTGTGTTCTGTGACGCCACGGTCTCTTGGAGCGCAGTAATTTAACACAAAATGATCACATTTTTTAATTATAATTCTTTCCACCTTTATGCTAGGGGTTTCTCACCTCCGAAGTAGCGTTTCTCGTGTTCTGAAGAATACTGATTTTCGTTGTAATCTGTCCACGTGTTTAAATCTATATAGAAATTAACTAAAATACATACATACATACAAATATACATCCTTTTTTATTATCTAGAAGATTACAAATTATACGACTATTTTCGTATTTTTGTCGTACTATATTCGTAACTAAAGATTTATTTACCGAGCATCATACAGTTTCTGTAATTGACTATTTACATTAAATATAAGAAGGCATGTTTTATATTTATACTATTTATACAACATTTTTCTCTATAGCTTGTAAAGCGGTGCAGTAAACTAATAACCTCTGTGATGACACATACTCGTATAGAATTTAGTGAAAACATAGACCGTAATTGTTGTAAGGGTCCATAAAAATACTAAAAGCACAATTGATGAATTTCACAAGAATACAACTTATAATTTACTATTTTTGTTTTCCATTACGCTTCTGATTCAAATTTATATTTGCTGAGAATTTCCAACCAAAAATAAATTATTCTTCCTTATAGGGCTTTTGTTTTCCTTAAATTCTTTTTAACAATCTCAGTAGATTCTCGTAGATTAAATCATTTTATTTCTTGTGTAGTGTCTTTAAGATCTCAAAGTTTCAAAGTAGATGAACGGCAGTACGCATCATATGGAATTTCATTACTTCTCACATTCTTCTCTTTTCCGGCTCTTTCTGGAGCGCACTCCATCACCTGGACAGGTCATGAGGATTTCCGTAGTGGTAGGATTTATATTGCACCCGCATTATTGCGAGAGAAAGTAAGTTAGCCTTGACGGATGTGCGTGTGTGTGTCAGCGTCAACTCGCAAATGTTGCGCTCGAAGTAAATTCGAACCTATCGCGTGAGATGATACAAGCAATTTGCTTGTAAATATTTTGTAAGGTGGAAAATGCGTTTCAATTTGGTGACCGGTTTATAAGAAAACGTGATCGTTTCTGACAATTTTCTTGTTGTCAACAATTACTAATTCAGATCGTAATAATAGAAGTAACTGCCTTCAACTATTTTCCGCTTTCCGTAGTGATAACAGGAAAATGTATCTCACAAAATATATTCTTCGTGAGGAATCATGACATACCACTGTGATCAAAAAGTATGGTGGAATTGTCATTTAAAACTCCCGGGTATTAGGAAGGCAGGTAATTTTTTTCCTAGGTTGGTAGGACTGTCTATAATATTTGCCAAGCGTCTGTTTGTTAAAAGGTTTAATTATCTCCGAGTTACACGTGTTTTTGTGAACAACCAAAAGTGAATTTTTCGATTTTTGCAATGGGTGATTTTGTTGAGCAAATTTTGTTTGCGGAACGAATATTCTTGTGCGGACACGTTGAAAATGTTGCGGAAGGTGATCAAACTATGGCACAAAAAAAAGTTTATAAGTGGTACAATGAGTTGAAAGAGGCCGAGAACCGCGCTCTGGACGACCATCAACGTCTACCAACGAGTAATACTAAAGGGATCATTTCAGAGATGCTTCACATTAAATCTAACATCACAGCTATTAAAGTACAAGCAGGTACAATGAAACTCAATAATTGTTATGATCCCTTATTATTACGCTAAACCTTCTGTTTTCCATTGTCGTTGCTCCCGTATTGTTACGCTAACCCTCCCATTGTAGTTGCGTTTTCGTCGCTTTTGAGTTTTTTCAACAGACAAGTCCAGTTGTGTCGCTCTAGGCTCTTCTTCGCATCTGACGAAAGGATCCCAGAAACGTTGTGTGGAATTTTTATATCATTTTTTTGTCTGAATTGCCTATCTTTCTTATGCATTAAAATATTTTATTTGTTCAATTATTGCTGAATTATTTTTTAGGAAATTTTGGAAAAAATAGGAAGCAGAGAAATGAGACTATAATTTGATACGTCGGGAAATGAACATTTCTTTAAAAAGCGGAATACGTTCGCGATTTTCAGTGCATCGAGAAATATTGCAGTTTCAATACATTCGTTAAATATGAATTGAAGTGGAAATGCGATGGAATCGGCACACTCTTCTACCATTTTGCTTGTTATACCATATATATCTGCTGCTTGGGAACACGTCAAGTTTATTATTGCTGTAATTATTATTGTTTGGATTAAAATAGTATTTTGAGTTCTGCAAGAATTTGATGAAATCTTCCTCAAGATATGCTGAGGTATCTGTGGATTATTTACTGTTAACCGGTAAATGATATTGTAATTGTGACTATATTTATATAATAAGTAATGTGTGTTTAAGATAATACAATTATCTATATGCCACCGGACTATTAGTCCAATTTTAGATTATCAAATCACATCCATCACATGTCGGATGAACACGTGGTTGAACCTGTGTTGCAAGTGTAGTGGGCTCTCATTACTTTATGGTTTATTGTATTTCAGTGAATGCATATTTTTTATTTATATTAAATATTAATTGGCAAATTAATCAGAAGCATCACGGTCAATGTTAACATTATTTAAGCTAATTCGGCAAGTGATCAGGTAGATGTTATTTGTGAAACTTTGTAATTTAACGAGTATAAAGTGACCGTTTGCGGACGAGAATATTACAGTTGCTTAAAGGTCGCTAGACGGCATTAATTTGGATTTTAGCGTTTGAGAGTTTAAGTTCGCTGAACTCTTCAGATGTGCGCATCTCTTGATTCAAGGATCGCAGCTGATTCGATTCCCAACAATGATGGTCAGAGGTCCGACAAAGCGGAATTTATAAAAAATTAAAACGGATTATAAAAAAAATGCAAGACTCTCTGAGTTGGAGTGTTTTAGCGATTGAAAGGAATTGCGAGTTGAGGACGAGTGCAACGAATGAGTGACTTTTTATAATATCTGTTTACCTTGTCGAAGCATAAACACTTTTTCTTTCACACGTCTATGACGAAGACGAGATTAAGCACCAAGGATTTTAAAGTACGTACCTGTTTCAACGTCAACAAAGGTCACGATCCTCACCACGAGAGAGATCCAGGAGCAGCACTTCACATCGGCCAGCCGTCCATCCTAACGAACTTCAGTGATTTATGGAAATATCAAAAGAAAAAGTGTTGCATGAAATTCCTCTACAGCACAAATCTTCCAAACCGAAAACAATCTCATTTTCGTTAATCTCCAGGTCGAGTATTTGATCAGGATTTTGAGGCTCATAAATAATGTTGAGTGAAACTTCATTTTTCATATGAGTCTAATTATTAAATATTAATCGCAGAAAGGAGTTGTCGTTCATATTTGTCTCTCGTTTGCAAGAAGTTGCTACTAAATTTCATTTAAGCGTATTCGAATCATTGAAATTTCACGATTATCAAGACGAGTGTATTTTTTGCCGTCATATAAACAATCTGTTACGTAACTTTTTGAGACTAGGGCCTGATTTTTTGTTAATGTTAGATCAGTGGTGTAACATCGGTAAAGCCTACGCTGTATCGTAATTACGGATTCTAGTTCAAATCTGCCGTCTTCTCAAGAACTAACGAAGGGCTCGTCTAAAGGATTGAAGCTCAAGCTAATGGTAGTTACATTTAAACTTAGTCCTCATGCACACACATTATTGTGATTTTATTTTGGGCTCCAGGGTTGCATAAATGAGTTTTAAATGCGGGTCGTTTGTTTTGAAATAATGTTCTAATATAGCGTAATTTTCAGGGACATGAAAACAACATAAATCTCGTAAGGACCGGAAAACACAAACAACAGATTTTTACAATGCATTTATACTGTTAATGTCAACAACTTGAAAGGCTTTTAGAAATATTGGGTCCCCGTCGTTATCGTTCGGCAATTAGCTGGGTGAAAATGGCGCCCGCCGTTTGTATTAAGGCAGTCTCGGCAAGGCAGTGTCGCTCTGTCTCACGCCATCTCCAGAGTTCGATATCCAATTATTGGCGCCGTGCTTCCCCTGTGTAATTCGTTGGCTGAGATGTGGGAGCTGTTCGAGATATCTGGTCTGGAGTCTAAGAGCATACCGCGTAATGCAATGCATACTGAACAACCGCCTTATATTATGTTCTAGCTATTGTTATTCTCACTCGCGATCGGCATCAGAGTTGATCCCGTTAAATATTTTATGATCCTAAAAAAATGCGGTCACAAAAGACATTTCACGAACCTTAATAGTGGAGCTCATGAGAACTTAAGATGGAAATAGGCATTGGGGATAAATGCTCGTGAATAGGAAAAAGGTTGACGCAGTACTCGCGACAGAATTTTAATTTTCAGAGTGAAGTAGCGGCCTATGAGTATTAGGGAGTGGGGTTCTAGTAGTTAGTTTTGAAAATTTCCGCTAGAAGGTTACGTATCGTATTTTATTTTTTTCTTCAAAATATTGCCTCCAAAATTGAGATTCGTCTTATACTAGAAATTAATATAAAAATGTCCTGTGTTTGATTTAAAATTCCCGCCCGTCTAAAAAATGGCCATATATTCGATGCGATGCCGCGAGAATCCAATCTCTTTCTGGCAACATTGGATTTCAACTGGCAACAGCAGTGCACCGATGCGACCAACGAAAGCTGGTGTGAAATAATGGATTAACAGTATGGGAGAGAAGGAAAGGTGCTTTATTTAAGAAGAGTTATCAGTTTAGTAGTCATTTGAAAAATTCTGTGAAAGAGAAATTGATACAGGGAAATACAATTGCAACATCTTGATGTCTCGATAAATAAACCATTTAATGTGTATATGAGAGAGGAATGGAACAAATAGATGAAACCCAACACGAATTCACGCCGAAGAGAGTTTTAAAACGACCTACAATCAAACAAGTGTGTCAGCAGATAAAACAGTCGTGGTCTAGAATGAGACAAGATATTATTGTTAAATCTTTCAAGAGATGTGGCATAAGTAACACTCTCGATGGCAGTGAAGACCATCTTATATATGAAGAAGACAGCGATGACGATAAAGAGGAAGGAGAAAGTTCAGAAGACGATTTTCAGGGATTTTAAATGTCAGTTAGGTTTTATAACATAATAATATATTTTTTAACTGGTTTTTGAAATATTATAATAAAAATGGTAAAAATGTTATTTTTTAAAATAATTACTTAAAAATTAATGTGCGTCTTATAGTCAGAAAAATAAGGTATTGAAATATCAAAACAAATTTATCTTGGAATACAAGTTTGGACATCGTGGAGCGACTACCTTCTAAGACGTCTATGCTTTGTAATTCGCGAACGTTGTCGTCAACGATGCACTCACGCACGTTCCAAAAACAGTTAGTTCAGACTGGCTGTACAGAAACGAAAATTTCAAATTTTCGAGGACGTATGCCGACCTTTGTCAGGAAAGGCCTGAATTGCGAGTCGGTCGAGCACGAATTTAATTAATTTGAGCTTGTCACATTTTCCTTAAGTCCTTTATATATATTGTAATAATCAACTATTAATGCGTTTAATTTATTTGCCCCACATTGTGCTAGCCATTTATGTAATGATCAAAATGATTAGGTTAATTAAATAAAAAAATAATCAAATTTTTAACAAACAAAATAATTTATTATCAATTTGTGGCTTGCAAAAAATTAAACAATTACAATCAAAATTTAATATCTCTTATCTCATGTCCTTCACTGGGTTTGATAATTAACAGAGAAATCATAATCTGATTAACAATTCAGTTTAAAATTTACCTAAAATCAATGAGTCGATAAATGAAAGAAAGCTAAGTGAAAAGTGAACGAAATCTGACTACCCATTTAATTATAGTTTACATATTTATCAATGTTATGTTACTTACGGACCGTCGGTCTGGTACCAGAACAATCAATTTTACCTCGTTCGGACACTTTTACACACTTTAATTTTTAATATCAGGCCTTGGTTTTCACTGATTCTACACTTCACTTTAAAATTTGACAAGTTCCGCTCCACAATAATTTACCAATGTTCTCCTGGAACAATTTCTCCACGAAGATTTTGGAAAGTTCTATTCTGACAAAAACTGCTATTACTTTTCAATATTTACGATGCAATACTTCCGTGAATGTTTTACTTTGTATTAATTCACAGCCTTAACTGGTAATACATTAACGACGTCTAGTTTCTGCTCAAGTTTTATTATTTGTTCTGCTGCTCGCAATGTTTCTCCGCCAACTACCTATACTTTTGCTCGCGTAATCGCCATTCCGACTGCTCAACAAAGAAACAGAACTCGCCGCTCATTGTTGCTTTCCTCGCTCATGCCGCTTACAATTAATTTATTCGCTAACAATTTTAATTACTTAAAAACAATTAATGGCTTAATTAATTGGCATTACAATATATATATATATATATATAATAGCTGGGTGCCCGTCGTTGCCCGCGATGTCATCTATCCATAACCCTCGACTTGAAACGAATCTATTCATGTAGCGCTCCACCAAACCCCACCCATAAGTGTTTTCCCTTCCCATGCCGATAGGTTTTGAAATTATACACAGATAATATCTACCGAAATATTATAACTTTAAATTATACGTAAAAATTTTATTTTACGCAAATGCCGGCCGACCGACATGTTTGAAAATTTCCACCCCCGTTAAGTCCCTCCCGTTGAGGTTAAACTGCAAGTCAAATGTTACAATTAATTTCAGTGACAACCACAACCGCTGATTCGACTCCAATCTAGGTTTTGTTTTGCGTTATTTTTATGTATTGCACCACCACCGTGCCCATCATCGTTCTCACCACCAAAACCGATAGGATTTGTAATTTTACCCAGAATACATTCAAAAATATTATGAGTCTCATTGACCCCGAAAATATTTAATCGACGCAAACATCGATAGGTTAACCTTTTTGAAAATTTATACCCCCACCCACGTCCGCCCAGCCCCTAGTGCCGCCGGCAACCACCGCGCGTTACCCAGGTCGTTATACATAAATTCAGCGAAATGCATAACCCCGATTTGTCTAGAATCTCGGTTGTTTCCGCGTTATTTTCCTGTAACTTCCCTCCATCCTCATCCCTAACCGTGCTCCTCTCCCACACTGAAATGGGGGGGTTAAATTATACACAAACAAAGTCGGTAGAAATACTAACAATCTAATTAATCCTGAAAATATTTATTTAAAGCAAATATCGACCAGGATTGAATGTTTAAAAATTTACACCACCTGTCCACCTCCGCCCCTGTGGGGTAAATGGCCAATTAAATGTCCTAATTAAACTCAGCGACATCCATAACCCTGGATTCCAATCTCGATTGTTTTGCGTTATTTTTATGTATTTTAAATTCCACCCCCATCCTTAAGGGTGCTCCCCTCCCAAGCCAAAAAGGATTTGAAATTATACACGAATAACATGTAGAGCAATTTTATGAATCTCATTGTTTCCGAATTATATATATTCGACGCAAAAGTCAGCTAATTATCGTGTTTGAAAATCTCTACCCTCACCCACCACCGCGCATTGGTCAGGTTGTAATAAATAAACTCAGCGACATCCATTAGCTTGAATTTGACTCCAATCTCGATTGTTTTCGCGTTATTTTCTTGTAAGTCTATTCCACCCCTAGCCCTAAGCGTGCTTTCGTCTCACTCCGAAAGGATTTGAAATTATACACAAACAAAATTGGTAGAATTACCATCAATGTCATTGACCCCGACAAATTTATATTCAGCAGCAATATAGACTGTAAAACATGTTAGAAAATTTACACTCCGCCAACCGCTCTTTGGGGGACTTAAACGGTTAGTCGAATGTCATAATTAAACTCATTGGTATCCATAACCCCGGATTTGACTAACATATCGGCTGTTTTAGCATGTTCCAAAATACGAAATTTGATTAATTTGCTCCACAAATCTAAATGTTCGTAAGTGTTCATTGTTTATATAAAAGTTAATGTGATTGGAAATGAAATTTTTAAGAAGGGTGAGTTGTCAGCGATGGTGAAAGCGCTGAGTTTATATATTCGAAACAGAAAGAAAGAACACACTGATGTTCATTGTTGTGGCAGTTCCCCTAGGGAGTGTGTAAGGAGAAAGCAGCTACTTTTTGTGGCTGGAACCGTCGAAGACGACGTTGTTTCCGCTCTATCATTCGTTGTTGGTTTGAAACAGTATAACATTTGAAAACTTTTGTGCTCAATTAAAGTGCAAATTTTCTCGTCACGCACATTTATCTTCGAAGAAAAATATTTGAGGACGGATTTTGGTTCGTCGCAGAAAAAAAATATGTTCCTGACATCTGATGCAGGTACAATCATGATAATTCATTCCCTACCACCATTTGGTACATGAAATAAAACTATATGAAAATACATTCAAGTATGAACGGTGTTAAAATATTTGCAGAACGATTAAGAATGTAATGTAAATAAATGTGTACTAATCCTTCTCGATAATAGATTCCAGCCTTTTATATAACGTAGCACAGAAATAATTAAATATAAGTGATATTGGCGTATACAAAATTATGTTCTTTTTCCAAAACCAGAAAATGAAAGCTGCCGAATCTGTATTTCTTAATTCATATTATTCAAAGTTATATATTACTTATTTAACTTTGAATTATGGAACAATTGACGGTAATCCTCTGGGTAGTTTCTCTCATGTGGTTCTGAACCCGAGTGTGTGTTTCAGCATAGTAGTGGACGATTGTTTATGGAGGATGTGTTTTACGTTACTCGTAGGTAGTGCCCAAAAAAGTAACTGTACAAAATTAACATACGAAAAGTAAAAGTGTCACACTATAATACTGATATGCAGACCTTACATTGAATCTATTCAGACGAATGACAGTCATGTTTTGGTAGTTTAACATTAGGTACACAGGGACGGACAAATATATTTCGTCCTATTTGTGGATTACTGAACGTTCGCCTGGGACTGAAGAGACAATTTCACGAATTAAGATATTTTAATTAGAAAAGAGTTTGTAATCTAGCGTAGACTCTGGAGATTAAGGTTCGAGTTAGTTTTAACACAAATAATAGTCATGGAAATTTGTAAATATATGCTATTTATTTTATCTCCACACTGAAAAAAAGAGATCTGGCTATGAATTCTAAATTATAATTTTAAGTATAAGTTGCCCACAGAACTGAAGATGTCCCGCATTCCCAATGGTATACGCATGGAAGGCTTGGGGATATTGTCAGGGGAACAATGGGAGAGCCATCCAATTAACAGATCATCTCCACTACTAGCAACTCAGACTATTATTTACTGATTCGTAAACAAAGGTACGGATATGAAACTAATTTTGTCATTGTTAACTGCGAGAGTTGGATCTAGTTTCGTCATGAAAACGAATATGTTAAAAACTACTTGATTATTTTCCATATTATTTGCCTTCTAATCCTCTTAATATAGTTTAATTTTTAACGTAAGTAAAAAGAAGTGAAACAAATACCTACATTAATTTTTGGGTTATATGCGTTATTTGTATTGTGTGCCTCAAAAATTTCAACGCTGTAATTTTTTGCAGAAATCACAAATATCTCATTCAGAGTCAGATTAGGTTGGAAGTTTTGTAACATTGGCGTTTCCTCATATCGGATAAACACAGTTTTACTCTGTACGGATGTAACGTTAAATTTTCAGGAGTTGATAGAACTGAGTAAATCACTTTAAAACAGGTATTGTCGGCGGTCAAGTGATTGGACCGTACATTCATCCACCAAAGCTAACAGGTTCCCCTGTAATTGATCTTCCTACAACAAGTATTGGGCGTGTTGTTGGATTGCTGTGACATTGAACGTCAGTCATGACACGTGGTTTCAGCACGACGGCGAACCCCAGCACTTTTTTACTGTATGTTCGGGAACATCTCGACCGACGATTTGGACAAGGATGGATATGACGATGGCGAAATGGTTCAATCGCGTTGCCTCCACGATCACTGGATTTGATTCCTTCAGATTTTTTCCTGTGAGGTCGTACAAAGAATTTTGAGCTACGTGTTTTGGATGAGTTAAAAAAAATCATTTTAAAGTGTTTGTAAATTATTAACTTTTGAAGAAAAAACATACATTTGTTTTTAAAAAATCATTCATTTTGTTTAGTTCTAAATTATTACAACTTATAGCACAGCAGTGTTCGTCATTACAAATTCATTTCTACCACTAAATTAATTATTACCATACGTTATAGACAAATGTTTGTGACAGGTTATCCCTAATGTTAGCATTGTTTTCGTGCCTGTATGAGTGAATTAATATTGTCGTGCAGTAAAAGCCTAAAACTCCTGATGTCCTTACTGTGTGTGTTTCTAAATGAACATTCGCGACTATTTAGACACCTTTGTGTATATCCTCCTTTTATGACGGGAACCAATAACCGCACAGCTTCATCCACCGGCCTTCCACAGGTCGTGACGTTACTTCAATCGAGCAAATCCTTTGCGAGAAAGCTTTTCGAGATTCATTAATTCTAGATAGAAAAGGCTCTAGATACTTCGCATTCCCCATGCATATTCGTTGCAACTGCTCTCTTTGCGCACTCATATACTGACATCGCTTTACTACCCACAAAGCTTCCAGCACTTACAAAGGGATTAAAAGTAGTCATCTGTGTAATTTATCGGTTAGAAAGATATGCTCTCTGTGCATTTCGCTTTGTAATTTGTAAATGGATCTGCGTCAGTTATGAAGATGCAGCTTTGAAAATATACGCTGTCAATTTACTTGGTCATCATCCAAGTTTTGATTTATATAGAATTTTAGTCTAATACAAATGATGTTTGAATAACTGGAACATTTCAGCTCTGAATATGAGATAGGAAGATAAATTACTATCGAAATCATATTTAATATTGTCTCCATTAAAATACTGATACAGGTATATTGTAATAAACAAACAAAATCTTTAATTAAAAGAAATAAAATAAAAATAAAAATTTTAATGATAGTTAACCACACGTCGAAGACGTCAAATATATAATGATTAAAAAGGTGGTCTTAAATCATTGAAATAATTAACTAAATTAATTTAAGATTTAAATTAAATAAATTTATTATTGTTGATAAATTTACATTGTATAAGATCTATTTTTCACGCCGAATTTCATCCAGTTAACAACAAATACTTTAATTTTTTCATTTATTAATTCGTGGCATTTTATGAAAAAACAGTTCTTATATCATAACAATCAAATACGTCGAATCTATATTTCAGAGTCATAACTGGGTTTGATAATAAGAACACTCCAATTAAAACATTAACAATTCAATTCATTGAAGTTAAAGGAATACAAAATTAAAATACTAGAAACAAAAGAAAACGAATAAAAAGAAAAACGCGAACGAAATATTACTGTACCCTTTCATTATCGTTTACAATGATTAATAATTGCCTTGTACTCACGACAGTACTTCTGGTACCAGTTTGGATTCTTCTTGCTTGAATTTAACACTCACTAAAACAGGCCATTCATTACTCACTGATTCTACACTTTAGAATTTGAATATACGTGGTCGCTGCTCTCTCGTGTCTATGCTATCCGGGAATCTGGATTAGTCCACCCTCAGCTGGTTGCCGGATGTAGATTTCCTCAAAGTCTCTCGTTGCGACAATTAGTTCAATTTGCGATTTTATGGGTCTCTCCGCCAAACTGCTTACTCGCGTTTTATATAAACTATCATATCTCGCCGTTGTACCTTCTGGGTAACACTATTCATGCTTTTAGGTTCGCAAATTGTTACGGTGTTATTACTTTATGTGGACCGTTCGGTCTCGTATCTCCGCGCAGACTGACTGTTCTCCAAGCGCGCGGTTTTTCAGTTTCCATTGTTAAACAAAGAAAAAAAAACCGCCTTGATTGTCGCCTTTACGCATTCGTTCCGCTAACAATTTAATTTTTAAAAACAATTCATAGCCTGTTTAATTGGTATTACAATATATATTGAAGAATAATGAATAAAAAATTTGTGTTAATTTTGAAATAAAAGAAAATACATAAAGACTTTTACATAACAACTCAATGATGCTGAATATTCTCCTCTTGAGGTGTATGGCATTTGTCTATGCGATATTAAAATTCTTCCGACATTCTAGCGCGCATGTCTTCATTTACTGCTTCCACGGCTGTTGTTATGCAGTTCCACAGTTTAGCCATTTCTGCTAGAAGTGGAGGCACTTAAAGTGAGTGCCCCGCACAAGAAAAAAAATCGCAAATAGTGAGCCTTGGTGACATTTAAGACCAATAATGTAAGATTGAATCTTTTTGTCTAGTACGGCTGATGCATCGTCCAGGAAGCCTATCATTCGTGAAACTCAAGAGTTCCTCTTTTTAACATAACGTTGTTCAAACAAATCGGGTTAGAAGCTGAACAATTATGAATAAGGTGATATATATACGAAAACCTATCAACACCACCGGAGAAACTAGACATTTGTAGATTAAATAAATACATATTTCTTTTGAGTTTATATACAATGTTCTTCCAAATACATGCCAAGAAAATATACAGAAGGATCATCCACAGTATGTAACAGGGTTACAATAAATTGTGCTGTGATGTCACCTATGGACACCCTGACCCTGAATGCAAACAGACTGCGCGCGCATGCGATGCGCACAGGCGCTATAGCGCAACAGTGCCAACCTCTGCTTTCGTTTTGCCAACCTCGGCAAGTCGAGGCTCACTTCATTCTTCGTCGGCCACTGCTACGAGTCTCACAGTTTTACTTCTTCATCCTCTGACTTCTCTCAGAGGCCACTGTTCACAGTCACCATCAAATATTTACCCTTCATATCTGAAAAGGGCTCTCATTTTTTACACTTAAACTCTACTGAGACGGCTTGCAGACTCCCATGAGACATTCCGAATTCTTTGGAGTGGCACCACAACAACTACCCAGTTAAATTCGCGCTCAACTAAGTAAATCCCGGTACACCCAGGTCACTTAACTAGACCATAAAAATATTGCTTAACTCCACGAATATCGCATAATGCTGATGTGATACACTAGATAATTTTTACAGTAGGAAATATAGTCATTCTTATTATTAAAAATATTGGTTAACATTGGACATGGAAAATTGACTGAATAAATAAATTCTTTGATATTTAATCCAACGTTGAATGAAAACAAATATTTGTACGGGGAACCAAATGATAAATAAATAAATAATTAAAAAATAATAAATAATTAATTCAAGTTAAAATAAATTAACCATTTGTTGCTTCGAACATATTTTCATATGACCAAATTAGTAAATATTTTATATAATAAGAGACAAACTAAACGTGAAACAAATGTCATAATTACACATTTAAATCATTTGGCCATGCGCGATTATTAAATAATATTTATTTTCCTTTAATCCAGTGATGCAAAATAAAAATGAATTTCAAACTATATTTTTAACTCATTGGACAGATCACATCGATATTCAGGATGGAGAAAATTATATTGCCAACTAATCATTTGAAAAATCAGGATTTTTTTGTATTTTCTTTTTTAATATACTTCTTTAGGTAAATTAATTTCTGTATTTATTAATTTATTTAGACCGTTAAAACGCTTGTTGTCGCTATATAATTTGTTCTAAAAATTCATTCATTCATTGATTTTGTACGTTCCTGATGCGTGATGGAATTCTCAGGAAATTAATAAATATTATCAAATTCCCACGTAAATAGTTCTTTTCCTTACACTATATTCAACTTACAGCATAGTTAAACACTTATGTCGTACATAAATTACGGCATTTTATGATTTCCTGCAAATTACGATTACCTTCGTTTTCTTCGTTTCAATTATCGCTAGGAGAATTCAATATTTTTTATTACAAACAACTGTAAGTAACTCCACTTCTCTTTCGACAGTTGTTATTCTTCACATCTAGTATTCTGATATGTTCTCCAGAGAGATAATAGAAAAAGTTTCTCAGGTGTCACGGTCGAGTTAACTGCAGAAGCTGCCTGATGACAGGACGATGCTTCTTGATAACGGAATGGCTTCCTGAGCACGGAAAAAATAATCACCTGGATGAAACTATATCTCACCATGATAAGTACTGAAAGATAAGGGGTATTAGAAGGAACCAGTTATCAGAAGAAGAGAAAAATTGCCTCCTGGCTGATTCAATTAACGGGGCGCTACAGAGAAAGGCTCTGGGAACGAGATTAAAAGGCGTATTTGTGCTTTTTATGGTTTCTTGTTTATGCAGGGAATGGGGCGGTTTGTTTCTAAATTACTCTTATTAACTTCCAGTATGTAGCCTCATAATTTTTCATAAAACGAGGCTAAACTTAATACATGTAAAGACTGTTATCAGCGTACTAATCCAATATTAAAATGTATTCCTTTTAAGTATGTAGACATAATTAAGGGTAATTAAATTACAGAGGTAATTAAAAATTCACGATAAGGAAATTGAGAATTAGAATCTTCAATTAAGGAAAGATTATATAATTTCTGTGAAAGTGGCTTATCCTATAATTACTATTAATGGAGAATAGAAATTATAAATAATTTTTGAGCCAATAGTTTCAAGTGTCGAATTTCTCTTTTAATTACAGAAAGTTATAAAGAGAAAAGAGGAACGGGTGTGTGTGATTAAAATTTAATTTTGGAGATCAGAGAATCTCGAAATAAAAATTAAGAAACTATATTATTAGATTTTTGCGGTAGAATGGCGCGATCTTATAATTAGGATCTTATAGTTAGATTATGTTACGTTTTAAAATGAGTATTTAATAAAAATTAAATTAAGGAAAGCCATCTCCTCGTTCCATAAAGTAATAAGTTTTTTCTGAAGCTTCTGAACGAGGTTCTTCACAAAATCGGAGTGTTCAAGAGAAGCAAAAAAGTAGTTATTGCGATTATTTGCACAAAATAGTTCCTTTTAATATTTCTGTATAAACAAAACACACACATGCAACGGAATTAACTCAAAAGTGGCTTTACACATGTCGATAAATTTTTATATTTATATTTCTAACTTCCAAATGTAGAACATAGGCAATATAGTTTGCAAAATATCAATTTCAGAGATGAGAGGGGACGGGTGTTTGAAAATATTTGAAGTACTTCAATTTTTGTCTACGGATAACTGCATTGTATTTGTATTAGTAAGACTTTATCAATATAACCAGAAATTATTTGAAACTGAAAATTGTCGTTGTGAATGTGCGCCACTCGCCGTTCTTGCTGACGTGTGGTATAGTAATCACATAAAATGCAGCACCCGTGTTTACACATTTAATTCAATAAGAACCGTCTATTTTTAACGTAGACTTTGCGCATGGTAATATTAATTAATTGATTGATTATGCCTTTTTCTCGAAAGAATGTATTTGTTTGAAAAGTGTTGACTAAAAAAAAAATCTCAGTAAAATATTTGGACAAACTTGTAGGTTAAATAAAAGACGTGCAATAAATAAATCGGAACAGAAGTTATCAAACCAATCTTGTTGAGCTACAGTTTCAAAGAGCTCGGGTTCTCGGAATTTGAAATCGAGAACAGAAGCAGGTAACAAACAACACACCGGTAGCAACACAGTTGCGGTCCCGAAGGAAGCCTAGCTTCCGATGGTTAAATGTAGGGTCGTCAGGGAATTCAGGTGGAGGTGTAAGTTCTCTAATTAAAGGGGAGTTCTTGTTTGTTGGAGACTCGCAAGAATATGGTCTGAGGTAATCAAGTAAAAGAAGTGGCACTGTAGAGACCGTCGTATTCAACAACGGTCTTAAAGGTAACCTACTCAGCGGAAAAGAGTCTTCGTTCCAAGATGGTAAGCTATTCAAAGCTGACCATAGAATTCTTACTATAAATAAAAATAAAATACTTATAATGTAATTTTTACAATCAGTCCTTACAGTCGTTAAGAAATCAGGCGGATATGACGTCATCTCGAAAATAGTAGAATAGGGTGTGAATCTCAAATATCGACAAAAGCACAACATATACATTATCTGCATTCAGTAACTTTAGCTACTTTTTAGCTTTTTATACATTGTGTTAGTGATTTGAAACTATTAAATAAAAATTTGATTTAATGATTTCGTGAATGTAACTATCCTGTTATATAAATAACTAGCTGGGTGCCCGGCGTTGCCCGAGATGTCATTTATCTATAACCCCCGATATGACTCCAATTTCGGCTGCTTTTGCGCAATTTTTTTGTAACGCTTCTCGAACCCTAATCATTATAATTAACTCTGAAAAATATTTCTTCAACGCAAATATCTGCCGTGTTTGCATGTTCCAAAATTTGCACCCCGCTACCCCTGCATCTGAGGGGTAAATGCCAATTTGAATGTCGTAACTAAACACAGTGACTTCCATAACCTTTGATTTGACTCCAATCTCGGTTGTATTCGCGTTATTTTACTGTAAAGCATCTCCACCCCAAACCCGAAGGGTGTCCTTTTCACAGGGCGTAGGGGATGAAAATTGTATTCAGATAACATTGGTAGAAACACTATCAATATCTTTGACCTCAAAAAATATTTATCCGACTCAAGATCGGCTGTTTTAGTATGTTTAAATATTTCCACCCCCGCTTCTGGGGGTGGAAGACGCGTCTCACCCCGACAGTGTTTGTTTCCTGGTCGCAAAGAACACGTGTACGAAATTTGGTGAAAATTGCTCGACTGGTGTAGATTTGTATTTTATTTAGAAAACGTTTGTATGGGAAATAGAAAAGGGCTGTTTTTAGGGTTTTCCCGGAAATTATTCGATTTTTTCTCGCCTTTTAAACCTTCCTTAGACCTCCACAAACATTTCAAGACTAAGATAAGATAAATCCGTTCAGCCGTTCTCGAGTTTTAGTGAGACTAACGAACAGCAATTCATTTTTATATATATAGATGTCACCTAAATGTGTTTAAATTCAGTAGGTACGACGGTGAGTAAGTATTCACTGCTCTCGACCAGTAGAACAATGTATGTAATGAGATCTACAACGTGGTTCACCTCAGAATTGCTTACGTAATTACACCTTGTCTCGCGCAAGCTGCATTGTAAATTATGAAGGAAATGCAGCTTCCTGGGAGCTGCGAGGAAAGCTTTCACAACGCAATTACTTCCTTGCTTGCAGTAGTATGTTAATCTGCGTGGTAAGTAAAAAAATCTTCACGAAAAAAAAATGTTTTCACACTATTTTAATTTTTTTGATAAATCAGACCCATCTTTTGGGAATATACAAATTGAACATAGCGGATACATTTTAAAAAATTATTTTATATATCCCATTTATAAATATTTTACTACTACACGAAATATTTTACAGTCAATGATATTATATTTACAACTATTTGAGTTCCCGGCATTAACCACATATGTATTTATCTCGGAAACGTATTCACGTGATTTAAGCCTGCCCTATATGTCGACGGAATGTTTATTTCATCATGACCACTGTCGAGTCAAACAATAAATACATTTAATACTCCGGTATATTCAGAGAAAAATATTTCTAGTATCATCTACCCCCACCCTTATAATGTTCTAGGCGACCCAGTGTTTGTTACTCGATCGTATGTAACATGTGTACAAAGTTTGGTGGAAATCTATCGACGTGATTAATACTGTACGCGATATATTTTTCCACCCTCGTCCACAGCCACTCCTAGGGGCTGAACTACAACTTATACCCGAATTCTGAAGTCAGATTTTAACTCAGCGATTTCCATAACGCCGAAATAAATACCATTCTCTTCGTTATATAAAATACGGGTGCTCCCCTTGATTGTCATTAGAGGTTGAAATTAAATATTGACAGTTTTAAGAATGACACTCTCAAATTCCGCGGCCACGAAAACGTCTCATTCGACGCTAATAGTTGTGGATTTAGAATTTCTTTAAATACCAACCCTTCCACCCCCAGAAGTTGCTAGGGGTGTTTTACCAAAACAATGTTTGATTCTGAATCGTAAAATGTGTATATCATTTGTTTCCACATGTTTTGTTTTACCCCTCCCCCAACCCCTCTCCTAAGGACTGAACTATAACTTTAACGGCGTGTTGCTTCTTAGAATTAAATTCAGCGACTTCCAAAATTCCAGAATAGACACAAATCTCGATTGATTATGTATTATTTTTATAAAACGTCCCTCCACCCTCACCCCTAAGAGTGCTTCATTCCCATGCCGAACGTGCTTGAAATTTCACAAAAACAACATTTGGATAAACATTATCAATTTTTATTGACCACGAAAAATATTTATTTGAAGAAAATATTGGCCGTTTTCGCATTTTTTTACAAATTACACCCGCTTTTACCCCTGGTAATTGGCCTACCGCTTCGAGAGGCCAACATACATCATCGCGGACGTACGCACAACAGTTCATCAAAGTTTCATCGCAATCATATGAATGACATAGAAACGCATAAGGAATAGGCAGACAAAGATACATACATATATATATATATATTATAATGCATTGAGGGAATGCATTGTTTCGGAACAGCGCACATGTGGGGGTGAGGATGCAAGTGCAAAGTAATTACGGGTCCTGTCTCGATGTGACAAGACAGAGCGGCTAGATATTTTCTAAGTGGGGAGCAGCAACTGCAGAGTGTAAATCTCGGAGTAATGGAGAAACTGTCAATGCAATTGCGACGTAGTCTTGGAACAAAGCAGAAGATAGGAGGGACGGTCATATATATAAAGGGAGGATAAGAATTTGTAAGGCAGTCGAGGAATTGGAGTCGAAGAGTTGAGTCAGTTGAGTGTGGAGGCGTACGGCGAGACGGAGTATGGAGAAAATTTGCAGCCTGCGAGAGAAATAGCAAAATTATTCAACTATAAACATTTTTGTATGCAGAAGTTCAATCTGTAGTAATATCAAAATTTGACCACTGTCTTCGATGGTAGGATACCAGGACACAGCATCCAGCGTCGAGTAGTTTCAGCACGAGCAACTGGGATGTCCTTCACCGAGTATGGAGAATCAGCTATCGTCGAACCAATAATATGTGTTAGAGTCAGTGTGTAAACGTCCAGTCTATAAAGTGTGTGTGTAATGAACGAGCCAAATGTTCCTGAGTAATCGTGAGTTGAAATTTATGGTATTAATATGTGTAAACGGAATTAAAAGATACAGTCAGATATCGTTCTCTTCTTTTTGTTAATAAAACAAACTCTTTTAAATTTAGAATCAATCTGGTAATTCTAAGTTCGTTAATACGTTTCGTCGATGTCTAGACGATTAAATACTTCTGTTTAATTTAAAGATAAATGTTGGGTGCTTTGATTATTTAAGTGTTCTGTCCGTTATCAAACCCAGTAAAGACCCATGAGAGAAAGAGATATATGTTTTTATTGAATTGTATAATGTTTCAAGAATTGGTAAATAAATGTTGTTTGTTTTAAAGTCTATAATATTTCATTTGAAAGCCCGTCAAATTAAATTGTCATGGTTGTTTATTACATTTTGGCTACCACAACGTGGGGCGAATTGAGAAGGAGTCAAATTTAGTTTACTACAATATATACTAATATTCCATAAAACTTGATGTTATAATTTTGTTCCTTAATTTTATTTCTAAGAGCTCTTTTTGTTTGACCTACGTAAGTTTGTAAAGTACATTGCGTAATTTGTGTTTGTCGATAAGATCTTTCGACTTCTGGATATTGTTGTATGGACTGACACATGTTGAAGTTTCTGAAACCGAATTTTATTTTATTTTCTCGTTTTGAGAACAATGTGATCATCGATTCGGAATCTGCAATTTGTCAGCCTTCCTCGTTTCCCAAAGAAAAGATTCATCTGAATGAATCCGTCCCAAATAATCCTGGCTAAAGTTTGTTGATTTTCCAGCAGCTCAATGTGGTTTTCATGTGATTACCTTCTCTGTTATCTTCTCTTCTACTTCGTTGGCTTAACCTATCCATTATTTTTTGTGCTTCTATTATGATTTCGCCCATTTCTTCCAGCTTCATTATCTGAACAGATTGAATTATTTCTCGTCCTAAGTTACTTAATATTTTTTAACGTCTTCTTAGTCATTCTCTGTTAAAATCATAGCTATATTAATAAACTATGTTCAGAATAAGTTCTAATTATTACAATATATAGGTCGTTTATTTCTTTCTATTAAAAATTTAACTTTAGAAAACAGTACTATCACAATTATGTGTGGCACGAATTACACACATGGTATTCAACCATTGTGATATTAAGTACTGTAAAGTACGAAAAAAATACATTGGCATGTATACTGAAATAATCAAAGGTGGTTTATTAATATTGTGATAAAATATTATACGTAAACTTGCCTATTTCAGTCTATAAAAATATATGAATATATTGTATTTACCCACCGATGAGTTACTGGAATGTAATTAAATTCAGTGTAGCTGCTGTACGAATTCCCTAGTGTTCGTGAAATTAAAATTCTTAATTGTGACCAGTGAAATTGATGACTTCTGCCTTTCTAATAATAGAACATATTACATCCATTATTTTCTACGAAGACTACTGCTTTTCATTTAATTACTAAATTGGATTATGGCGCGATATTTATTACACTACCGGGTGCCCGGCGTTGATCGGGTCGTCAATTATCCATAACCCCCGATTAGACTCCAATCTCGCTTTGTCGGTTTTTTTATGTTACGCCCCTCCACCTCCACCCATCAGCGTGCTCCCCTCCCATGCCGAAAGGACCCCGACAAATATTTATTCCAAGCAGATATCAGCGGAGTTAAACGGCAAGTTTAATGTCATAATAAACTCAGTGACAACCATAACCCCGGATTCGACTCCCATCTCGACTGTTTTAGCATTATTTTTGTATAATGCCACTTCACCCCCACCCTTAAGGGTGCTCTCTCACAATCCAGAAAGGGTTGAAATTATACACAGAGATCATGTAGAGAGTTGAACCTCGTTGATCCCAAAATATATTTATTCGACGCAAAAAACGGACGGTTTTTTAACCCCCGCAATATCTGCCCAGCCCCGCGCGTTGCTCAGGTTGTCATAACCCCTTAAGGGTTCCCATGCCGTAAGGGGTTGAAATTATACACAGATAACATCGGTATAAACACTATAAATTTCTTTGACCTCTAAAATTATTTATAAGACTTAAATATCGGCCGTTTTTGCAAGTTTGAATAATTCCAACCCCGCTCCTGGTGGCGGTAGACGTGTCTCACCCCGACAGTGTTTGTTACCTCGTCGCAAAGAACAAGTGTATGAAATTTGGTAAAAATTTACTCCACGGGTGTAGATTTATATGCGGATCATACCCACATACACTCTTATTTATTTAATAGTTTTCGGAATGTATTAGTATCGTTTTAGATCGGGCGTGATTGCGGAGACGAAGCTTGCGCCTCTGGCGGCAATTTTGGTCGCTGTGTTATTTATATGACACTTTTGGCCTTTATAGTATATGTTGGCCGTTGTTTTTTCCTTTGCTTCCGTTTTCCTTAACGCGATGACTAGAAATAATTTACTTTTACTATTCTACCCTAGTCAAGGGTGGGAGGAAATTATTTTGAATTCAGGTTTAAATGAGGTGCCATAACATTTTACCCCAAAATTATATTATATGGTTATATTTATCTGACACCAATTGGATAAATAAAAACGTCTGCACGCACACAATTCGTCGCCAAAGCCAGCTTGCTTGTCTGAACTATGCTGGGCCCGGCCACCCCTTTGGTTGGTTTATAATTAAAAATGAACTGAACAGCCTTTAAACAATTCTGTCGGAGTTCGTTCTACACACAAATTCTGCCAAACTGCATTAGCAGGCAGTATTTGTCCTCTCTAGCAACATGTTCGCGGCCGTTAAAAGCTTGCCCAGACAATTTTGTCCTTCAATCACAATATTAATTAAATAACCATCTTCAAATTCCTGTGTGCTTCAAAAAATAAATAGAAATTGTTTTTACGTTCCACAGAAATATAATTTACTTATACTTAATATTTCATTAATGTTAGTGGAGTCACCTCAAAAGAAACTAAACGTTTCTTATTCTTAATCTTTTTATTTGAACAAATTGTTTCTGTCGCGTTGGTCGGTTTATTTATTTATTATATTCCAAATTTTTTTTGTAATTTATATATTTTTTTTCTTAAGTTCTAATGTTATACAACAGTAAATGTATAACCTGGATGAACCATCAAATCCATCTGAAATATATCAGTTAATGAATTGCCATTTAATCTCATGGTCGAATTATTTTAAACTTGGCCTTTATTATTCAATATTTATTCTGATACAAACTCTGTTTATTTAAAACCCTTCAAACGAAATTTATCTCTGTCCATAGCACTGTTTATTTTAATAAACAGATTCCAATAAAATTTGTTACGATATCCTTATCCTGTTTTTTTTATTTAGCTTTATTGACAATTACAATGGGATTCCCTGAAAATAAGATAAAAAAACTATCTGACATTCATTTCATCTTTTAAAAAACAAAACTTTTAAACAATTTTTTGAAATGTGCTACAGTGGTGTGAAATGTAATTGTAGGTTTTCAGTTGAAAATGGCAGTAATCGAAACCACCTAATGCAATATTCATGTAAAATTAATGAGTGTTTTTAATAAAGAAGAGGATAAGGACAACGTGGTATTTTTAACAAACAGAATATAAGTTTTTTTACAGAAGAAAAATATTTTTATATATTAGCATTGTAAATATAGATGCATTGATGTATAATTTCCAGATTATCTACCATCGTTTTCAACTATAAATTCCATACTATTATATTTCAGAAAAATATTACACAGTATCAATCTATATCAGACTCTGTGTTTAATTTTAGCCAAAACGCGATCGTAGCGCTGTTCCAGAGCAGTTGCTTTAACTTTGCCACAGGTTTCAGTTGTTATGCACTTCAAACCATTTCGCCAGACCACGATGTTTAGTTTCTACTTGTATTACTAATTTCAAATGGCATCTGCTGAAATTTCTACACACATATTCAACCTTCCAATTCGCTGCACATTCGAGGCAATAAACTACTTTGAGTACAATAATGTGGAACGGCATTCAACTAGGGTAGCGCGTGCGGTCTATCTCACTTTAACCCAAGCACACATTACAGTTAGAGCTGAGTTATATGTAGTTGGCTTAAATTGATTAGAACTTGAGTGGGAACTACGATGCCTTCTATCTGCAATATTCTCGCTGGAATTGTTATGCGGATTTGTGTAATTTATTCTGCGCAAGGTAATATGCGAATTGTAAATATTTGATTTCGATCTTTACGTATTAATCCTTAAAAAAAAGCAACCCCAAATTCTTAATTTTTACTATTACATATTCATTAGGCTATTTTTTAAATTAATTACGTATATATGAAAGATTTTAATTTGAAATAGCCATAAATGTACAGACCCACAGTTATTGTCTTTACATTATTCTTTCTGCTAACTATGATTTCCTCTCCCAAATCAATATTTCTAATATAAAAATAATTAAAATTATCCGAGTTCCTGTAACACATATTTTTGCAGCTTCTTTCTTACCTATAGTTCGTTTATTGCACATATTGTCCGCATATATTACGAGATATACAGTATGTCATTTAGAGAATATAAATTCGAGACAACAGGTCTTCAAAAATTATTAAAGGGTCTGCCCGAGGGATAATCACACAGATAAAAATTAGAAATATAACGTAAAATAACTCTTTTGTGCTATTCGGAGAACCATAACGTGTCTATTAACTGTTCCCCTATTACTAGATATTATAATCTGGTTTTCAAATGCCTAGATTAGTTTGAGGTAAGGAAGTTTAAGAATAAACGGAAGTTTAATGGAAATTCTTAGCGAGAGAGAATATTTGGCTACGTAGATCAAATAAACCAGAGATAAAAATATTGAAAGAAGAAATAGGAAACCAGCTTTTCGGATTTTAAACGAGACAAAGATATAGCAAGACAGTAGGCAGTAAAATGGTATGGGATCCGGACGTTTTCCCGACACACACTTCCCCAAAGCACGATTTCCCGGCAACAATACACTGATTGACGTTTGCCCGACAGTGCATAATCGCGATTAAAGTTTGCCTGACAGAACTTTATCATGATTGACGTTTTCCCGACAAGTCATTTTCCTGAGAGGTCATTTCCCCGAAAGGTGCGCATTTACGAAATAAAACAAAATATTAATATTATAGAACACTTATGTTATTATACATGATTATTATTTAAATTAAGTTACTCATTAATGCGTGGAACAATTTCAACCAAACTTTGTACACGTATCACTTAAGATCAAGGAACAACCCTCACGGATTTAAGATAACTCTAGGACCTATGGGTTAGGGAATGAGGGAGGAGGGGGGAAGGGGGAAGGGGGAAGGGGGGCACTGTAAAAATACGCGATAACGGCATATATTGGTGGCGAATAAATAGTTCACGGGATCGTTCAGATTCATAATGTCATTCCGGATGTTTTTATCCCCTAACGGCAAAAAGACATATCTAGGGGTGGGGTGAAATTGAGTATTAAAAATACTGTGATAACGTCCGATAAAGGTATCTAATCCGTTGTAATGTTAGCCGCTGAGTTTAGTTTCGGCATTTCAGCAGGGTTAAGTAAAAGTTTCGCCCCTAGAGGCGGGGTTAGTAGGGGGTAATAATATATTGCTCGAATCCGGTGTTATGGTATTTGACACGAATCACCTTTTGAAAATGCCACCCCCTTCAATCCCCACCCATATGTGTTAGAGTTGTCATAAATCCATAGGGGTTGTTCCTGGATCTTAAATGATACATGTACCAAGTTTGGTTGAAACTGTTCCACGGATTAATGAGTAACTTAATTTGCAATAACAGCCATTTATAAGATAACTAATATATTAAGTGTTCTACAATATTAATATTTTGCTTTTTTCGAAAATACGCACCGTTAGGCAAAATTAACTGTCGGGAAAACGTCAATCTGGATATTATTGTCGGGGAAACGTGTTTCGGGAAAGTTTTTGTCGGGATTTTTTACCAGACCCCATGTAGTAAGAAGAATTAGGAAACCAACGTCCTGTCGTTATTTCTGTCTTTGAACAGCTACCTTACGAATCCGTTTCGATTATAAAAATATAGTAGCTAAAATATTCCTCAAAATTCTAAGCAGTAAAATTAATTATAAATGGTTTAGTTTCACTTATCAACAAATTGACAGAAATGTCGAGCTTTCTTAAAGAGAGACGTTGGATGGCAGCACGTGTCAAGTGGCGTAAGAAAATCACCATGAAGCGAAGAAGTATGAAGACTTAATGTTACAATCTCTACACGATGAATGAGCCACATTTTTTATGTGATCTGTAACGAATCATAATTGGAGATGAAACTTGAATCCATCGAACCACAGAACAACCAACAGATGACGAAGAATTTCAAGCGTCAATTCGCTCCAAGATCACACTTTTTGGGACTCGCAAAAGTTAATTCTGTGAACATTATCTGGAAAAAGTAATGTTTGGTCCACTTAAGATGCTGGTCGTTGCTGCTTTAAAGTTATCTTTTGTTGATATGAAAAATAAAATATATAGACTGACTTTTCCACGTATAAATTTCATTCTTACTTTTTCAGATATGCACTTTATTCAGCAGTGAACGATATTCACAGTATAAGAATGAGTCAAGGTTTGATTTGAAACTCGTAACAATTTTTTGTTACTCCGTTATATAATAATCCCGCCAATTTACTGTCACTAGATCGATCCTCCGAGGTAGGATCTGAGATATACAGATTATTGTAGTAAGATTTCTTGAGGTTCTGCACTTTGGTGGGAAGCCAATATCCTGCTCCATTAAAGGGCTCCTGGGAAACACACCACTGTCTGATGACTTCTGCTCAAGCAGGTAATGTACCCTGTGGCTTACGAAGACGCCAAAATTAATTAACAGCCATGGCTTCACTTAAATTTTCCATAATTACCTGTCACGATGACAACAGAGGAGAATTTGCAACAATGATTCGCGAGGTACAGCATGAAGTTTCAAAGAATCGGATGTACTCATGGCACTATCATTATTTTTTCATCCACAAAGAAACGATTGAATGGTCTTTCTGAGTAGCTTAGAGGTTATTTTAAATTGTCATCAACGATTTGAAGAAGTTTTAAATCAAAATTCAGATTTTTTTACGGGAAATGTTATCAGTAAGTAGAACCAAGACGTAACAAACGGTATTAAATCAAAGAACATCATACTGGCACAATGGAACACAGTGAATATTACTTTGTGCTAAAAGTTATTCCTACCGTTAAGAACCGTGAAAAATGTTTTCATTCTCGGATAAAGGATGGGCACTCACCTCAGTTCCCACCCAACAGCGAAGTGCGAACTGAGATGATATCGCTGTAACCTGTCACATGGGAAGATAATGATGCCATATATCGGCTTCTGAACCGTACAGAAAACCAATTTATTTTCTGACATACCATAGTATTATTTTTTAACAGATTATTATTTTAAAAAATATATTCAAGTTATTCGCACAAAAATTCACAGTTTTTAATAATTAATTAATTAATTAATAATTAATTGCTTTACGATACATAATTTTTTACGTAATTCAATAATAACATCAGATGGTCCCATTTCTATTTTATATAAATTATTCTACCATAAATTACTTTAAATAAGAACTTGTAGTATAATGTTATAATTTATTTTACCCAGTGCAACAGTCCACATTAGTTGTAAAGCAAAGTTCAGCTAGATCGCTCACCAACTAGGCTATACCTCCGTTATTAATATATTAACAGACAAGCTCAGCTTATGCAGTCTTCATTGCAGTCATATGAAAACTATGTAGCTAGTATATGGCGTATTTACATTCCTTTATGTCATATGAAATTAAAAGTAGGCTTGATTCCACAGATAAAGATGAAGTCTTTCTATACCAGAAGCGTGTGATTAGGATAATGAGTCAAGTATATCCTAGGATTTAATGCAATTCAAGAAATTAAATAACTTACACTCTCTGTTCAATTTATTTACTCATTGGCGTTTTAGGTAATAAATAACTATGAAAAATTTCATACCAATTTTGATATACATTCCTTTAATAATAGAAATAAAAATGATATAAGGAAGCCTGAGAGAGAATTCTCTCGCAGGTGAACCTTCCCAGAGAGCTCTGGCGGAAGTTACCTTTGGGGATGCCTTCACAACTCTCTGGTTTTTTTAACTAAGGTTCCCACATTCCGAGGCACCTCGGCTTGTTTTGGGATGTGTACGTTCCGGAGTCGCAGACCTTGGGCATACGGTAAGAGTTGTCCGCTATTCCTATTGGAATAGCCTCAAGGCACGGCGAGGGGAAATCTGCAACCCCACAGCTAACCCATCTCCCGCCATCGGAAGGGCGTGGGACAAGTACCAAATGCCCGACCTACCTGATGCAGGTTTTTCTGGGGTTTTCCCTGCTTCACTTTAAGGCGAATTGCCGGGTAGGATCATTAAACCATAGATCGGGGGCCCTAGTTAACCCTTGGCTACCATTCTCTACCCTTCCGCATCCCCCCTTTCAAATCCCTTCCTATGCTAGTAAAGGGGAGTTGCCACCATGAGGTTTACCCTCATGTAGCCTGTTATCCTAATAATAATAATAATAATAATTTTCATAAGGGTTATCGGTCTCTATCGGTTGCACAAAAAGGAGTGGATTATACAGTACTATTAATTTTTTTAAAAACTTAAAATGCAAATTAATAAGATAGCAAAATACAGAAAAATTAAGTGATGATATAAATACCACATAAGGTTTCTGGAAGCCTTGTTCCTTTTTCGGGTGCTAATTAAACTAAAAAAGCACAAAATCCTAGAGAGACAAAACTGCAATTGACAAAACTCAAAAGTTTTTGAGTTTCCAGAAACGTTTTGTGGTGTTTATATCATCACTTCTTTTGTCTGCATATACCTATTTTTCTTATTATTATTATTTTTAAGAAACTTCCTAATATCATTACAGAATTACGAAGCTATAGCGCATACTTTTAGAAATGTATTCATTTATTTTTCGATTTGATGGGTTTAAAGTAAAAAACTATTGCCGCATGATTTCCAGATGGCTGGAGATGGACGGGTAGCATCGTACGGTACATGGGGTTGGAGAAGGTTTTTACTTTTGGCTCAGATCATGAAAATGGTGTCCTGGCCAAGGCCTAATATTAAGGCTACGAAATTTTCCGTTATACTTCAATTGTAAAGGTGGTCCAAACTGTTAAGTGGTGACCGAATCAACCAATGAGGGTAAAACAAAAGTAGGGACACGAAAGATCAATTTCTGTTGAACACATGACTAACACATCTTGGGAGAGAGTTGTGTCTCGTATTCCAGCACATATTGATGTTGCATCAAGTGTCCCGGTATCCGGGTGACGCAACCATATCACCACGGTTTATCCTGGAATAAATGTTTATGTGATCCGGAGTAGCTGGAAAATGTAGGTCGTAAGGTATCGAGAGCAAACTTATAGATATTTAAGCAGTATAATAAATGCCATTCCTTATCTCTTAATATCTCATTTATTAATTTTTATTCATGCAGTAGAAATATTAAATTTCTGGTCGTGAAAAATAGTGTGCAAGTGTCAAAAAATTAATTAAATTTAAAATCATTAGTTCCCACCATCAGTATTGTCTTTACCCTGGGTAAAATTCATTCAAACGTGAGCTTTCAGCCTCAAAGCAGATGAATATGTCGAAGATAAACGACGAAAGCTTCTGTTAAATAATTAGAGCGAATGGATAAATTGGAAATTTTAGGTATTAACAAGATTAAAGTTTAATTTTAATGTTATATTTCATAATAATCTTGGTACTGTGGTGTACATAATTAGCGTGAACTATTGGTAGTCTTTCATTATTCAAATATTTTAGTGTTAAAATAATAAGTAAAACTATAATTCTAATAAAAAAATACGAGGTTATGTAATTTTATAAAAAATTCATGTTAAAATATTGTATCATTTGAATGAATCTAAAAAAATATGCTAATAAACAAATTTAGTAAATAATGGCTACCTACTTTACATCGTTATTTAAAATTGAGTTAATTATTGTTAATAATCATATATGTAATATATATTCTGACTATCAAGAAAACTAATAAATAAACATCAGCCAATTTTAAATCAGACATAGGAATTTATTAATGTAAAATTAAACAACATTTCGTCGCTTATTTTGCGACCTCATCATGTTCAAGTTTAAAACTACAAAAGGAGCAAAGCAATTACAATTATTAGAATAACATTTTTAAGAAACATTTGGTAGATAACAAACAATATAAATTTTTTTAGACCTACAAAATTCTGATTGACAAGTCATTCATTGGTGACTGTCGTGGTCATTAGAGTCATATTCAATAATATCAAATGTAACAGTAACAATTTACATATTAAAATTGACTACAATACATGTAGTTTCATAGTTTTACCTTATATTGCTTGCTTTCAACACAAATTATTTATACAGTTAGAAATGCATGGTATCAAAATTATTTTTAAGGATCATTACTACTTAAACATAGTAAAAAAATTAAGGACACAATTTAAAATTTAGATAAGCATAATATAATTTATAAAATTAATTGTTTGGATTATCAATCCACTTATATAGGCCAAACCAAACCCTCATCAGGATCAGATGCTAGAGAAAGCTGCAGGCCGCTGTTCAAAAGACTTCATATTCTGACTCTACCTAGCGCTTACATATTAGAAGTACTAAAATTTGTTAAAAGCAACATGAACATTTTTTCAAGTAACGGGGACAATCATGGCTACGACACAAGAAACCGTTCAGTTCTCTGGTCTGACGAGTCTAGCGTTCATTATTCCGGTATGCCACTATTTAACAGCCTTCCTGAACATGTAAAGAACAACAACTACAACTCATTCGTCAAGGAGTGTAAAACTTTTCTTGTAAATGGAACTTATTACTCCGTACACGAATTTTTGAATCGGTCTCTCATTCGTTGAACTGCCTTGCCTACAAAATTGCCGAATATGCTATAAATATGTAAATAGTTTGTCCAGTTTTCCCCTTTTGGTTCTGTTTTTCTGCCTCTGCTTTCTGTTTAGTAAATATCCATGACGACTTCCCTCCGTTCCTAGCGGCAGGCGATGATTACTAGGAAGTGATAAGTGTTGTGTGCGTGTTTCTTAAAGATTGAGTGTATGATTGTGGTGACTAGACAAATGTGAACAGATATGAATGTGTGTGTGTGTGTGTGTGTAACCTATTATAAATTAATTCTGTTTATATGTAATTTATCTACTGTACATTTGTAACGAATCGTATTTCCTCATTAGAGGGCTAATCTATCATTAAAAACTAGGCTAAATAAACATAAAAAAATATAAATAGTAGTATTCAAAATTATTTTGTTTTGTCTAAACATATTTATTTAAAAAATCACTAATTAGATTAGTGTAAATTATTAATTTTGGATGAGGAAACGAACTACTTTTCGAGATTAATGATATATACTAATAATATATATTAGATTCTGTAAACCAGCTATTAATATAACAAATGATACTAGCAGTTTGAATAAAATTTATGACAGATGCTTTTGTAATGTTTAATTTATATATTGTTAAATTTTTTTCGTTGTAAACCGCACCCAACAATATAAATTAATTTTTACTGGTCGGTCTCGTCTTAAATTGTACATTTCGGACACTGCAGTCAGCAGAGAATAACTTGTCTATCAAACTGTTGTATGTATAAAAAAATTTATATTGTTTCTTATCTACCAAATGTTTCTTAAAAATGTTATTCTAATCATTGTAATTGTTTGGTTCTTTTTGTAGTTTTAAACTTGAACCTTATGAGGTCGCAAAATAAGCGACGAAACGATGTTTAATTTTACATTGATAAATACTTTTTTTTGACTTAAAATTGGCTGATGTCTCTTTAGTTATGAATGATTGTTAATGTTTTTCTTGCGTTCAGTCATTATTCCTGCCTTTAGGGAGATTTTGAAAGTATGCTAGCTCAAATATTCAAAGTATAAATTTTGAGAAGTAAAAAAAAAATCATAAAGTTTGTTCACCACATCGAAATAATTGTCGTACCTTATTAAATCAATTAATTTATTGTTTGTTAATTATTGAAGACCCCTCATTTACATTCTTAAATGACGTATGCCTCATATTCATTGCGTTAGATAACACAAAGTATTGCATGTTTAATAAGCATATTTAAGTAACCTTGTGGCTCATTGCTGAGAAAATTGCTAATGTATATATTTCTATATTAATTCCTTGAAGAGGCCTGGGCGGCTTGTGTACTGGTTAAGCCTTCGCCTTTGCTTGAGCCGCTGCAGTACTTCAATGTGCTTTATTGCCTCAAGTTCTGTCCTTAACTCCAAGCCTCCAAACCCTCACACCAACTCGCGGTAACTCTGGCAGAGACGACGGAGGAAACATGAAAAATAAAGTCTAAATACGTGTTTGAAGCAAAAAAAGGCATTTTCACTAAATAGTTTCGTAATATTATAATTGCCGAGGAGACAAAACATCGGAAGAAAACAAATAAATTCTATTTAAATAGACTTTTACAGGCCTGCAAATACAAACTAACTCCATATATGACATTATATTTTCGAGAAAATTTTATTTAGGTTTACTTTTATAAATTTTAGTACGAATATATTTTATTGAAGTGTAAAGTTGTATAAACCGCGACAGTGGTCAGTACGAGAGATGTATGGGGCGTCGGTGTGTCTGGATAGATGTATTAAGAACGCTCTTTTTCCACAATATATTGAATTGTCGAAATTTCTTTGAAAGGAAGTAGGTCGTAGACTTTACAAGTACGATGGTAGACGAACATTTGATGTAATTTGTAACCTCTGTGATAAACATACATTCTCAACGGCTAGTTGAAACGGGGACATACACCAATTAACTTTTTCGGATTGTTATATATTTGCTCCTATAAAGTTTGTAAGATGGTAGCAGCATGATAAAAGTTGAATATTTTCCGGTCCCATAAATGACACTGGAATTGATGTGATACTGGAGCTAAGGACGTTTAGGAAAATTCCACTCCTAAATGAGTGTAAAGACAATATTTAAAAGTCTAGACAACGACTTGGTGATAAGTAATTAAATATGTGTTCGTATCCACGATTCCCGCTGGAGGGTGGTTCATGATCAGATACGAGGAAGAATATTTGAGCGATTTGTTTGTTTTATAGGGAGAGAATTAATTAAAGGCGATGTAAAGCAAAATTTCTTCAATTTAATTTGCTATATTTTCACCTCATATAATACATAAATTTATAACGTACAGGTTTGCATCATTTCTGACTTATTGTATTATTATTCTAGCTTATTTTGGTCTTTTACCTCTTGAAATTCCAAAATTGTTGTCGAAACGTCGTAATTTTGTAATTAGTTATCGTTTTAGTTATATACAGATTTTTAATGTATAGGTTTGAATAATTTATTTAACTACGTATCATTTAAAACTTATTATATTAGCTTATTTTATTCTGTTTTCTAATGAAATTCCAAAATTGTGGTGGAAAAGACGTAATATTATAATTACGTTTTGTTTTATTTATATACAGATTTTTAGCGTACAGGTTTGAGTAATTTATTTTATTTAATTTAATTGATAATGCCGATTATTGACACATTACAGACAATATTCACCTCCAAATTTTGTTCTGTTTTTAATTTGGTGTGTAAATAGTTTTCTAACATTTATTGATAATTAGGAAAGACCTGTTGAAGGTACAAACACCGCGAAAGGTAGTCTTAATTCAATAAATAAATATTGTCTGGAATTGGTCAAAAAAACTGCATTTTCTCTTTCATATAAACAGACGTAAAAATATAACCACAAAAATTTAGCTTGTTTTCACTGAGTGTCCCTTGTATAAGACCATGACATTCTATTTAATAAATTACAATTTTGATTTGTTTTTGACTTGTCATTAAATAAATATTAATTAATTATTTTAAAAATTCATTACTATATAAACTACATTTCCTTAATTAATTATGTCATACTGTAGAAAGCCACATTTTATTTTACATACTGTTCAATATATATATAACCTATATTCCTGTAATCAAATAAACGAAGAATCGTAATTTTCTAATTCTGTCAATTTTGTGATCCCTATAGTTCTCATTTTCATTAAATGAATTGGAACAGAACTTTTATACCTACCAGATAATTACGTGCACCGTATTACGGTGGATATGGAGTCGTGTTCACATTTTATGCGTTTTGTTACTGCAATGTTTCATAGTTTTATAAAATTTAATTAATGGAAACGTAAATAATTATTTTCATATAATTATAATGGACATTAATTTCCTTTCATATCAATTTAAGTTGTCTTAATTTGATTTGTTTCCGTTCATTTTAGCCGTTTTAATACGGATAGTTTTTTAAAAATAGTGCATAACCCGGAGAAAGAAAAGAAAGTTAAATCAGCCATCACTTATCAGATTAGAAACGGAAAACAGGCGAATATCCCACCAGACACGGAACTGTCTCCTTAGAGAAAAGATTTACCGCTCCGTTTCAGGATCTCGCTTCGTCGGCTGAACTGCAGGCACAGTTCCCCCATAAAAGAGAATAGCTCTCGGTCATAATTTCTGCGTCACTTGAGTGTATTTCTTGAATGAACATCTTAAGAAGGCTTCTAAAGAAATTCTAGAGAAATGAGGAAAACGATTGGCAGTAAACAAGTATTTGTTATTTAGTACAACACTGAATTCATACGTTCCTAGATTAGTTAAAATGAAGTATTGTATTAGTACAGATTGTATTTTTACGTCTATTTATCTATATAATAAAAAAGTATGTATATTTGTATGTATTTACGTTAATTTCTATACAGATTTAAACGCGTGGACAGATTGCAACAAAAATTGGTACACATATTCTTCAAAACACGCGAAACAGTACTGTGGGGGTGTGTAACCTCTCGCATAAAGGTGGAAAGTATTATAATTAAAAATTATGATCATTTTTAGTTAAATTACTGCGCGCAAAAAGACCATGACGTCACAGCACACGCAAGAGAGAGACGTCACTAAGCAACGAACAAAGGAAATAGTTCTTTTTTATGTAATTAAATAAAACACAAAATATTATGATTGAATTAAAAGTATAATTTTATCCAGCAATACTCCATCGATTGATAATAAATTCAATACTAAATACTTAACGATCCTTGCCAAAAATTTGAGTTAGTTAATTTTCGTGCCATAAGTGACTCCAACATGGCCATTTGTTAACATTGTGAATCTAGCTAACAATTTCTTCAAATTAATCTTTCGTAATGTCTGAAGACTGAGGGACAATTACTTCTTGTAATACTCAGGGACTATATTTAAGTATTCCATTTGTAAAGAAATTCGGAGGTACGTTTGTTGGGATTGAAACAATAAAATTCAATGTATTTTATAGCTGTTTAATTAATGCACTATCGGTCGAAAGTATGTACGGAACTAGGAACAGTTAGATTTAAGTTAGATCACTTCTTGTTGAAGAGTTATATAGAATTAAATAATTTTTCTGGTTTATATAAATAAGTCAACGGACAACGCCGGGCACCCAGCAACTATGAAATAAATAATGCAGTTTTTTTATCTATACCAGACAATATTTTTATTTATTTACGACAACGTATCGGTATCTTCGTCAAGTCTTTCCTGCGGAGAATTTGTACAAAATAAATTTGTTGCTATCAATGAACAGCATTGAAATGCTATTAATGACTTTAGAAAAGTGGTTGAACAAAAATAATTATGATATTACCGCAATGAAACTAAGAAACGCTCACCTAAATATGCTAAATCTTATGAACTGTTTTCACATCCTATTGGAAAAAAAACACAAACTTTAGACGTTTTCCCGTCTCAAACTACACACAAGTGCGGCCACAGCCAAACTGAAGAGGGTTACCAACCCTCAATAGAATTTGCAAATTCCTTAGGTATTTACGATCTGTCCGTGTGACTTTGGGACGTGTCTCGCAAACAAATGTGCGACCCTTTCATCATCAGAAATTACTAAACTAACATTTTCACCAAACAATTATGCAAAACTGATATTAAAATATTGAAATCAAGAATCAACAAATTATAGCATTGTAAATATTGCTTAATTTAATTGTATCATTCTGTGAGTTGATGGTGTTCTCAGTCATTTTTATGTATATAATTTCAGACAAATTGCATTTATACAGGTTTTTTTCTATATCTAAAATCTCAACATCTTTCGAACCAAAATCATGGTTCTCATCCAGTCTATGAGTAGTGACCACATTATGGGTCGAAGTTTTATAATTGCTTTTTTTTGTTCCTTAAGTCTTACTTCCAAAGCGCGTTTTGTTTGCCCTATGTAACATTGGTTCACTATATTTAATTTTGTATACAACATTATGTTGCTTACCTTTATCAATTTTTTGCCTTTTTTAATAAATTTCGTAAGATTATTGTTAATTCTGAAAATAACTTTAAAATCTAACTTCGTTAAAACAGTTTCAAGTTTTCGCTGACATGATAATAATATGGCAATACCGTAAACTGTTTTTTCACCTCTTTGTTATAATTAATGTCTATTGTACTAATTTTGCAATTATATTTATGCTTAAAATGAAAAAAATTACGTCTGATTGAAAATAATGAATAAGAAAGATATCAATCTTCCCATTGATAAACAATCTGCAGTATCCAAACAAATCATCAATTCTAAACATACATTTGATTGGCAAAATGCTAAGATTTTAGACATTGACACCAGGTACAATTCCCGACTCATTTCAGAGATGCTTCATATTAAATCCAACATCACAGCTATTAATGTACAAACAGACACTATGAAACTCAATAATTGCTACGTACCCTTACTATTGCGCTAAACCTTCTGTTTTCCCATTGTCGTTGCTCTCTTATTGTTTTGCTAACCCCTTGGCCGTCCCATTGTCGTTGCGTTTTCGTTGCTTTTGAGTGTTGTCAACTGACTCAGTGCAGTTGTGTTTCTCTAGGCTCTTCTTAGCACCTGACTAACGGAACAAGGAACTCAGAAACGTTGTGTGGTATTTATATTACCCTTTTTGTCTGTATTGGCTATCTTTCTTATTCATTATATTTATGTTTATTGATGCTTTTATATGCTTGTCGTTGTAAAAAATAAAAATATTGTCTGGTATTGGGCAAAAAGCTGCATTATTTATTGTATTAATACAATAAACGCACCAAATATGCAAACCCATCATCAGACGTGATTTTTTTTAAGTTAACGAGTAATATCATTCAAGCCTCAATTCATAGTTTAATTTTTAATAAAGGAATCTGGATGGAAAAAGGTCGACCGGACCGGGAATCGAACCCATCGAACGATCAATGTACGTTAGAAGCCTGTTCTTTCATGTAACATGGGGGATTGAGATATAAGTACATTATAGACGAGCCAAACTATGACTTAAGGATGGAGGAATGTCGCACCGGGTCGGGAGTCGACTACGATTGGCTTAGTGGTCTGAGCAACATCCCGGATAGCGGAAGGTCCTGGGTTCGATTCCCGGTTCGGTCGACATTTTTCCATCCATATTTCTTAATAAAGACGCATATCTTTTGAAGACGTCTTCAAAAACTTACACTACTCTTAAGAGATTCGGGATTAATGGAGATATTACACGCGTGAAAACGAGAAACTGTCTTTAAATCTAGTGCCATTGCACTGGCTTGTACAAAACAGGTGTTTAAAATAAACAAATAATAAGACTTATGTATTGTAATCTGAAAAACCGGAGTTTATCCAAATGCAACTAATTCACCCGAACCCATAATATATTTCCGGAAATTTTTACAGAAATTGTTCCTACAAAGTGATTAAATTAAGCAGAATTACCATCCTCAGATATTATAAAGCACATTGTAAACAACGTGGTCTTAACATAACTTTCAATTAAATTTAATTAGTTGTTGAATTTTCTTGAACGTTAAGATTTTAAAGAATCATTTATTGATATCAAATTAAATGTGCTAAACATTTTTCTTTTACAAGAATTCCGTGGAACAATAGAATATTCATTTTATTTTATTTCAGTGGAGGACATGAGATGTAGCGAGAGACGCATGTTGACGTGTAATAAATCACATTCTACTCATGACGTTTCGCTGAACAGTTTTTCATGTTGATGTATGACATCCTTTGAAACGTAGTTGGCGTTCTAATGAATCACCACTACTTCAACTTGACTACTGTAAACAAACTATTAATGAATTTGTTCCTTAACCATCGTGCAAGTTTCTTTTTATAACATTTTAATAATTCGCTCAAAAGCTACCAGTGCAAGATCGTTGCGTTTTTTTAAACTATAGACTTCCTGAAACGTTAGCATAAAAATTACACTGTATATTACCCTTTTTTCTATATGTTAGTAATAAATGATATTTGTTTAAACTTATTCCTTATTTACTGTAGTATGAGTAGTTTCTAAATTTATAATTTTCTTACGTCCTTGGTGAGTCAATTTTATGCGATCTGTCTCAACAAACTAGAACTGTGAGCCTACATACCATCATACTACGTACAAAGGCTAAACGTGTCGCGGACATCGCGCAGGAACAAATTTTCTCCTATTTTTTTGAGATTTAACAAGACCATTCGATTTTCCAAAACGTTTCAGTTTGATTTCCGTTGACCCCGATTATTATCGTGGGCATTTCATGAGCAACAATTATAATATTACAAACGAAATTCTACCCGTAAGTCACAATATATAAATATATTGTAGTGAATAACATCGGTAAGTGGCCGCCCTTTGTCCGCGAGCCTGAGAGGAAATTAATAAAAGGTTCACGTGTGCCGGAGAAGCCCCAAGAAGTCGAGGGTACGCGTCCCTTTCTTTGCATCGTTTGGGGGGCGGAGTAAAGATATATACTTCGCAACCGGGTGAAAGTGGACAGACAGAGGGAGGACTGAAAGTGGACAGAGAGAGGCAGGACTGAAAGTGAAGTGAGAGAGGCGAGAGAGTGCAAAATTTGGCGAGCTGTAACGAACAAAAGTTTTGGAGTGTGGACGTCCATCGCGTGGAGGCCGAAGAAGGAGATCGTGGGGTGCTACAAGACCAGTGATCCGCTGCAAGTCGGCTTATGCTACGAGATAAAGTAAGGGTCACCATTAATGTAAAGTGCCTTCAGACGTTAAAGATTTTTTTACACAGTACGGAACTAAGCTCTGTTTATGAATTTCCACCGAGCCACCCACATTACCTTGTAGAGGAGGATTTCATTAACCAAGCCGGAGCTAATTATTGTTAATTTTTTGCAGACTATATGTATGTCTGCTGGCGCCCAATCAATTTTTTAATGTATTTTTTTTTGTATTTTTATGTAATAAAGTTTTTTTTATTTATGGTAATAAAGTCAAACCATTACAAAATATTCATTTAACAAGTCGGATTTAAATTACGACATGCAGATGTACTGTGGGAAATTTTAATGGGATCTTTTTTGATCCCAGGATAAAAGGTTCTAGATGTTGGCTCCATATATTCGCGCGGAGAGTGCGTGACTTGACAGTAGATGTTTTCCATCGTCAAGGTTGGGGAAGCGAAAAATGCAACGTAACCCTAGGCTGTTAAACTACAGCCTGTGAACCCCATCGGGCTGAAAGTCGAGTTCCGAATTGGGGGAAAAAACAGAGACGTTTGGGGATTCACTTGAGTTTTAGAAGGAGATTCTGAATAAGAAGAGAGATAATTTTTCAAATTGTGAGATTATTGGATGTTTGAAGTTACTATTGTAAGCTGAATAGAGTTAAAAGTGGTACGAATTAGTTAGAAGTAGAAAGCGAAGTGTTTTGCTGCGCCTGGGGCATCGAGGGCCATGAAAGATCTTCACAGGACAGGTTTTTTTTAGTAAAATACCGCTTTTTAATTACTGAATTGGTGGTTATGATGCCCACAAAAAAAGTGAATAGTCTGACGTTAAGATAATTATGATTCAATGTAAATTGGCGCCAAACATCTGTTGCATTTGTTCATTATAATTAATATTTAAACCGTTTATTTATTACATAATTATGATCGTGTGAACAATGCATATATTATAATAGTTATTCAGATTTTGTGAAACTCGTAATTTCGTTCATTTTCACATCAGTATGAGTATATAAATAAAAAATTAGTCATGTTGAAATATCTACATATTTAATATTACGGTTTAATTTATTAGTAAGAGATTGAGGAAATTATTACTTAGAACCTCGTAAAAACAGTTTGCCGCAAATTTTCAGGCAGAATATATAAACTTAGCACCAAAACTACTAATTTAAGTGTATTTTGGCTTTTATCAAAGAAAATTGCTATACTTTATCTTTGTGTAGATTCATATTGTACATAATTTGTTCTCATCAGACATCCGGCTGTTTTCAAAAATTATGTTTCTCCTTATTAAATTACCAGGTTTAAGCAATTCATAATTTTAACTAACAGCGATTATAATCCCCTAGTATAAACATAATTTATTTGTAATTTGAGTAGGTCTATTTACACGTCAAAGTAGCGGAAATTGCTTTTTAAAAAAATTATATCACTTTATAAATAAACTAGTATGCGTAAACATTGCACTTTATGTTTTGTAAGACTGTTTGAAGAATGTTTGAAAATAATATCTAAATTCTTTAGATTTGTCAAGTAGGGAAGAAAATAGGTTCTCAAATGGTGTATGAAACCTGCGACAGAAGGATGTGGATAGAAAAGAATTAAAACGCTTTGGGAGTGATTCATCATCTGTTTGTCAACTCATAAATCTTCCGGTGCGCTCTATGGATAACAACGTCACAAGATATTGGCACTTGCTGACGTCTCGTGGTCGATAATCTACTTAAATATCAATTTTTAGAGCTTATTCTAAGTAAAATACAAATAATTGGTCCAGTTGTATTATCCACAAAATTCTATTTTTCATTTGAACTTAATGATGACATAGTAACTTCATTCTCAGAACTCAGAGGATTTGAATCTACTTCTACAATTTTACAAATAAAATCAATAATCTATATAATAAAAAAAGGATGTATATTTGTATGTATGAATTTATGTTAACTTCTAAACAAATTTAAACGCGTGGACTTTTGCAAAAAAAAATGCTACACATATTCTTCAAAACTCAAGAAACGGTACTGTGGGGGTGAGAATCCCCTAGCATAAAGGTGGAAAGATTTATAAAACGTGACAATTTTGTGTTAAATTACTGCGCGCCAGAAGACCGTGAAGTCACGCCAGAGAGAGACGTTACTACGCAACGAACAAAGGAAATAATTCCTTTTAACGCACTGAAATAAAGAAGAAATATTTTCATTGAATAAAAAGTATAATTTTATCCAGTAATACTCAATCTAATGATAATAAAAAACAATACGAAATACTTTACAATACTTGTGGAAAATGTAAGCTAATTTTCAGGCTCTATTAGTCCAATATGGCGACCATTTGTTTACACTATGAATCTTGCTAAAAAAAATTTTCAATTTAATATTTCGTAATGTCTGAAGGCTGAGGGACAATTATATCTTGCAATACTCAAGGACTATATTTAAGTATTCTATTCGTTCAGAAATCCGGAGGTATGTTTGTTGGGCTTGATGCAATAAAATTCAATGTATTTTATATCTGTTCAATTAATGTACCATCGGTCGAAAGTATGTACGGAACTAGGAAGAGTTAGATGTAGGCTAAATCACTTTTTGACTAAAGATTAATATAGGATTAAATTCATTTACGGGTTTATATAAATAAGTATACGGGAATCGCCGGACACCCAGCTACTATATTATAATAAAGGCTATTAATATTTAATCTAATCTGTAATAAAATTTAGGTGGTACTTATTAACACAAATACAGTAAAATTTATTCGTTTCTCGATTAGAATCCTGAAAATAGAGAAATAAAAATGAAAAATTTGCAAGTGTTAATTCTTGACCACGTTGCAGAAGTATATACCAGAAATTTCACTAGTGACCCTATTTTTTTTAGGGCAACAGGCTACATGAGGGTAATCCACTTAGGGCAACTCCGCTTTAATAGAATAGGAAGGGATTTGAAAGGGGGGATGCGGAAGGGTAGAGGAAGGTAGCCAAGGGTTATCTAGGGCCCCCGGGCTATATTTTAAGGATCCTACCCGGCATTCACCTAAAGGAATGCAGGGAAAACCTTAGAAAAACCTGCATCGGGTAGGTCGGGCATTGGGTACTTGTCCCACGCCCTTCCGATAGCGGGAGAGGAGTTTGCTGTGGGGACGCAGCATTACCTTCTCCGTGCCTCGACCAGTTTAGGAGGCAGCTGGCCGACTATTCCAATGGGAATAGCGAACAACTCTTACCGTATGCCCAAGGTCTGCGACCCCGGAACATACACCTCTCAAAACAGGCCGAGGTGCCTCGGCTTGTGGGAACCTTAGTTCAAAAACGGAGAGGAAAAGGCATCCCCTTCGTATCTCTCCTAAAAGGTTCTGCCTGCGAGAGAACATCCCTCGCAGGTTACCTGCGAGAGAAACCTCTCGCAGGCTTGTGACCCTATTTAGTCGTGAGGAATATTTATATATACAATGGTTCATAGATGTACGACGTTTATCATTGTAATTACATTGAACGAGGTCATTAAACTTCTATACTCACGAATTTTGATCACTTCTAAGTGAACCAATACAGGCATCGCTAACTGAGGAACATCCTAGTATAAATTACGTTCTCACAGACTCACTTTTTTATTTTGTAACGGCAGCGACTATTGTTAAGAAGACAGCTACCAAACTGGCCTCACGGAGTTGAACGGTTACCACTTCGTTAGGTTTACACTAATTTTAATATAAAGCTTACAATATTAACGATCAAAAATGCTGTAGTTGTATCTGCTTGATCTGTTCCATAAAATTTATTGAGTATTAAACATAACCCAACGTTGTGCGCCATTTAAATATATGCTATATTTAAACAGTACATCGTAGTTATATATATTGTAATGCCAATTAATGAAGCCATTAATTGTTTTTAAATAATTTAAATGGTTAGCGAACAGTTTGAATTATAGCGATGAACAAGCAAAGCAACAATGAGCGGCGAGCTCTGTTCCTATTATTGAAGGGTCGCAATGGCGATTACGCGCGCAAAAGTATTGGCAGTCTTCAGTCTACCACGAGAGGAGAGACATTGTAAAAGTTGGTCTAAGTTTACGGCGAGGAGCGAAAGAGTGCAGTTTGAGTCTACAGCGAGGAGCAAAAGAGAAAAGTCGAAGTCTACGGTCAGCCACGAAAGGAGAGACATTTTAAAAGTAAATCTTCACCGAACTACTTAGAAGTTTTCAATACAAATCGATAAATAATGCGGTAAAAGGCAAAAATCTGCAACTCATAAGATTTCTGTAAGCAAGCAGTTCGTTGGACCGAGTAGATGTGCTAACAATTAGCCAACGGAAGCCAGGGTTTGCTTCATTATAAAGAACTTAAACATTTCCGTGCTGAGGGAAAACGACATAAGATAGCTGATGAATTAAGAGGATCATCCGAGTTCCTGGGAGCCTAGTAATCGCATTTCAACTTCATAAGTGTAGAATCTGTGAGAAAAATTTAGAATCTGTGTAATAATTTGCAATATAGTGCACTTTTGAAAAGAATGCTGGTACCAGCCAAACAATACGTAAGTAACCAGAACTTTAATAAAATCTGTAAACGCTAACTAAAAGGGTAAAGTCAGATTTCGTTCGCTTTTCTTGTAGCTTTTCTTTCATTTATCAGCACATTATTTTGAAGTAAATTTTAAACTGTATTGTTAATAAGATCATTCAATAATTTTCACTGTAAATCATCAAACCCAGTAAAGACCCTGAGAGATTAAGAGATTTTCATTTTATTGTAATTGTTTGTCAATTTTAGAAGCCACAAATTAATAAATAAATTTTGTTTGTTAAAAATTGATTATCTTTTTCATTTAAATAAAGCCTATCATTTTGATCATTACATAAATGGATACCACAATGTGGGGCAAAAATTAAATAACCCTAATTGTTGATTATTACATTAAATGTCACCACAACGTGGGTCAAGTTCTTTAAAATAAATTAAACGCATAAATATTTGATTATTACAATATATAGTACCGTTATCATCATTGAAAGACACTTGGTATTACATACCCCTTGACGATGATGGACCGGTGGAAACGTGAGCGACTTGGAACTGTTTATTCTGTATTTTCTGCAGGAAAATCTTCATTCTCTTCATATGTTACATTTCCTTATTCTTGATCACGCTTCTTCCCTCTCGTCGTTCACCTCGTATTTCCGGCTTGGTGGTTGGAAATACGAGACCTGGATTCTCCGAATCTACTTTTTTACTGAATTCTGACTGCTCCATTTACTCTGTGATATTTTGTTTCACATTCTTCAGTCCTACTGTCTTTCTCGTTCAGGTGATGGTTTACCACCCACCCTAAAATTTATATATCATTACTTTAGACACCAGTGATGTAACAAACAATCCAGAATCGGAATCCTTTTACCAAGTGGGCCATCTGATGCCTGTCCTCTGGTAATCCCTCGACTTTTGTAAATAAGAATATTCCTCGTCTGTATATAAGACTGTATGCTCCAAGTGTGCACTTAAAATTAATGCCAATGTTAGGATGATAATTATAAACATATTCTAGTCTCGAAGCGTATATAGTAACACATACGTGCTAGATAACCATGAATGGTCTCAATAAATAACAATTCAACGAAATCTCAAATATCTTAAAAATAACATGTAGCAATATTTTACGATAAAAGGATGTCAGTAGAGGTTGAAATTTGTCACGTTTTGTGTGGTTTCCAATTTCACAATGTTTTAATGAGACTCGATACTAACGGGAGTATCGAAATTTGTAACCGCAGGTATACGTGTCTATCAACTGCTCTGGAGATATTACTAATTCAATTAATGATAAATTCAAATTATTTCAATATGTTGATTCAGTCATAGGAGCGTCATTATACATACGTATTTCAATTTATTATCCCGGATATTTTATATTAATTCCACATAACCCAGACGTTTAAGCACAAATCCTTTGCATATATATTAGTAGTCTAATTTGCTGCATGTACTGAACATTTTCCTTTAGTTTCCATGTCCCTTTTCATTAAATAAGATTTTACATAAAGGGAACATAAAGAGGAAAAATCAACAATACTATCGACAATGGAAAACATAAAAGATCTAAATACTCCCAAACCATCTCAAGAAGACAAAAGGTGGTGTTAACTCGCGTCAGAATCTCCCACACTAAATTAAGCCATAGCTTTCTTTTTTGTAGGACCCTTTCACCTACGTGCCATAGCTCCAACAGAATCCCAACAATATACCACTTCATAATTGAATGCACCGGTTAGAAAAAGCAAAGAGACGATACCCTGGGAGTAAATACCAGCAACAAAGATCTAATTTCAACAAAAGAAGCCATAATTAAAACCACAAAATATTTAACCCAAATTATTTTATTTGACAAAATATAAAACGTATTGTATGTAGATTATGAACATGTAACATTATATTAAAATTTCATGGTCGCTAATAACGTTTTAATATAGTTAAAGCTACTAAAAAAAAGAATAAGATGTTCGAATAAATAAATTCGAAAAAAACAATATTTCTTAATATTGCATATGCATATCTACATTTCCAGGGTTCTAGCCAAAACTTCGCCCTGCATTGAAAGGTCAGAGTGGCTCTTAAACAAAATTTAAGTGACAGAACAGACTTGAATCTACTAGCAATAGAAAGTTTGTTGCCAAAGATGGTATTAGTACATTGTAATATATTGTAATACCAATTAAACAGGCTATTCATTGTTTTTAATATAATTTAATTGTTGGCGGAGCGGGTCTTTCTTCCTTAACAATGGGAGACTGGAGACCGCGCGCCTAGAGAGGGAAGTCTTCATCAAGTATGCGTGGTGTATGCATCGAGAACGGGGACATAGCAGTTCGGTCCACATAAAGAAATAGAAACAGTAACAGTCTGTGGATCCAGAATTATGAATAGGACTATCTGGGAAGTCCAACGGCGAGATAATGGTTTACATAAAACGCAAGTAAACAGTTTGACGGAGTGACTTATAAGATCGCAGTTTGGAAGCAGAAGTTTTGCTTCACAAACTGAACAAATTTTCGCATAGAGAGACTTTGAGGAGATCTACGTCCGGCAACTGGCTGAGGGTGAGATGATCCAGGTTCCAGTAAAGCAGAGATCCAAAGCAACCACAGTGTGTTCAAAATCTAGTAAGTAGAATCAGTGTATAATGGCCTGTTTAGTGGGTGCTGACTTCAAGCTGCAAGAGTTCGAACAGTTGCCAGTAGCACTGTCGTGAGTACACAAAACAATTATTAATGACTGTAAACGATAATTTAAGGGTATAGTCAGATCTTTCGCGTTTTCTTTTCATTTCTTTTCTTTTACTTTTGTATTTAATATTGTATTCCGTTAACTTCAATGAGTTTGGATTGTTAATGTTTTAGTTCATTGTATTTGTTCTTCCTATCAAACCCAGTGGTGACCCTGAGATAATGAGAAATTCAACGTAATTAATTGTAAAATTATAAAGCTATATTTTCATAGAACGCCACGAATTATTAAAATAAAATTGACATATTTGTTTGTTAAATTGAAGGAATTCGGCGTGTAAAGCAGGGCATATAATGTGTAATTATTAACAATAAATTTTAAATACATAATAATTTTGTTAATCATTCCTATTAATTGAGATCACCTTTTTAATCATTACATAATTGGCGTCTTCAACGTGTGGCTAACTATCATTCAAATTTTAATTTTTTTTGTTTCAGAATTTCTTTTAATTAAATACTTTTTTGTTTATATTTTTATTCTTCATCTCGAATTGGGAAATCCTAAAATTCTGAATATACAAATCTCAGGTGTCTAAGCTTACACATAATTGTATTGTGCGTTCAACTAATGATCAAATACTAAATTGAAAAAAATTAGGTTCCTGTGAAGCACAGACTGAAGGAAAATCTAACTACGGGAAATAAATGATTTATGAAAAATTTATCCATAAACTATAGAATAAATTTGGAAATATGATAATTCATCATCAATTATCATAATTAGTCAGAAAGTGATTAAATTGAACCAGTTGCAATGCTATGTTTCATTAGTGCTGAGTTAAGAAAAATAACACGGTCGAGAGGTTTGAAAATATAGATTACTGAATCCATTCGATGTTTCGAAGCAGATATCAGGCTCTATGCCTTCAAAATAATAGGCAACGGTTTTATTTGAAATATAATTTATGGTCATGTAAGCCCTATAATTTGAAAAATTCAGTTTCACATCATACTGTTCTCGGACTGTTCAGGAGTAAATTCAAAAATTTTCCAACTAAAATTTAATGCATATATTCAAAGTTGTTGTATATAATTATGGTTGTATTACTTAAAAGGATAATTGATTTTACCGATACTTACAGCGTTACATTTACCGTATATCTTTCTACTTGAAAAATGTATTCATAAAAAACAGGCGTAGTTCATAACTATGGTGTTGTCATACAGGTTTATCAATTTGCTTTATTATTTCGGTCTATACCGCATACTTGTGTGAAAATTTTCTTCACTCGTGCTCACACTTTTCGTATGGTGTTACGATACGATGCAAACGCTGTAGATACCCTGTGGTAACCGGTTTTGAGGGGCCCCAATACAGATCACGTGGGCCGATCTGGACCTTTTGATTGGTTCCCCGCTTTCTAGAAAGTGATTAATCTCTTGGTAGGTGGTTTTTTCTCAGTCTCTGGAGCCACTTTGACAGTTAGTCTTGCTACTGCTATTTTGGGACTATGAGGCCCTGGGCGCTATCTGCTCAGTCCTGCTTTTCTATATTAAACTATATCTTTAACTTCATAGCGCATTCTGATTTCTTTCATGTCTCTGTACGGTACTCAGATACCAAGAATCTCACGTTATCTGCTTTCCTATTTTCCTATCATAGAAGTCTTCCTTTCGACGGTGACGAAGAAACGGTGCTGTATTTTCCTCCCACCTGATTTTATTCAGTCTTACCTTAGCTCAAACTAAAAGTTATTGATATCCACCTTATTTTTGATCTCTGAGTTTTATCAGGTACACTATATTACAGTGTAAGATGAGTGATATATTTTTCTGAATATGTGGTAGTGCGATGTAACTTGGTCGTAAAGAAAGGACAACGAAGAATTGACTTAATTAAAACATTGATATTTATCCGATATTTAAATATAAAATCTAAATATATTGACCAATAAGTCGGAAAGTGCATATCGAATACAATCTTAAGTTCAGCATTTACATTTACATATACTAAATAGATTCACGACTTTCATGCCAACTTTGGGAAGACATAAGACGATACATATACAATAATAGGGAAAACTAGCCTAATTTAATAAATCTTTATAAATATAAAAATTTCTTCTTTATTTCACGATTCTGAAATTTAAAATAATATATTTAATATAAATTAAGAAAAATTTAATTTATTACAATAATTACATATAATAAATTAAAACTTACATTTAGAATCTAATAATATATTCAATAAACAACTTCCAAATTAAACATATTTCACAAGATACAAAATTTTCAAAATATTTAGAAATGTAATTATTGGCTAGTATATGTATTTTGTTAAAAACTTATCTAAAATATAATGAACTAAAATTAGAAATGTTAGCAAAATGTTTCGTTCTGAATTTCGGTGACAAACTTTCGTATATTTTTTTTCGTGGCCTGGAAACTAAATTTCATTGAAACTGATACGATGCGAAAAATTTCTCATTTGAAAAAAATAAGTATCATTAAAGACATTGTAGTCCTAAAAGATAACTGCTCTAGCAGATAAAATAAACCAAAACATGAGTTTTCTGTAATATAGTAATCCATTATCCTCCATGAGTTAATTCCCAGGAAAATATTACGTAGAAATATATATCTGGCGAACCGTGGAAATAAATGCTGTGACATAATGTGCAGCTATATTAAGAGAGACTGTGGCATATATTTCCCCATGTCCTGGCTGTATTCACACGTACATCGGAGAACCGGGTAACACCAAAGTGGATCTGTTGCCCTCCGGGTGTTCAATATCGACTGCGGAATTCCACGATTGAAAGTATTACAATACGCTTCAGCTGTGTGAATCAGTTTTCAATAAACTGGCATTGACCTAGGCTCAAACATTTATGTTCGCTTTAAAATTACGTCACAATATGTCACGACAAAACATAAATAAGCCTTTCAATTACAAACTTTGTATTTCTTAATTTAAGCTTATAAAAACTAAATCCATGCGACCTTACTCCAACGGCAGTTTTGAAAAATCGTCATTAATATCGTAAAGAAACTCAATGAGTATTGATTATTTTTCTAGCGCCAAAAATTACTTAATGGCTGAGAGTTTACTAGCAGTTTTGTGTTAATTAAATACGTGTGTGTGCTAGATAATTTTTTCTTTAGTACATTTTTTTACTTCTTTATTAACTCCACTTTTATTACAATCTGTCCTTATAGGACAATAAATAATTGATTTGTATAATTTAATTAACCAAAATAAACAGAAAATAACTTGTAGGAATACTTCGAATGAAGCAACCAAATATGTCTTAGAGATGTTTGATAACAAATTGTAAAATTTACTGTTATTTAATTTATGCATTTATTAATTAAATTTAATTGGCTTTGGTTCTTTAAATTCAGTAGTTCAAAACAACACATTTATTAACACCAAATTAAAAAACAGATGTTTTAATTGCTCAAAATTGGGAATTTAATTACAAACCAAATTGTAGAAGATTGTAGCTCAGTTAAAAGTAAGTAGACACGAAAACACTTTTGCTGTAAATATCTCCAGGAATTGCATGTTGTACTCTACCGCAGTAAAAACCTCGTGATTTGACCTCACACTACATATAAATAAATTGGCACACTCTTACTGTTACTGCTCTCTGTCCTCAAATCGGCATAGGGGCACTTGGAAAGATCTCCACAGTTGATTAGGTACTCAGGCTTGATGGCGTATTTCTGCCGCTTCACTTCGTACCCGACAATTAGAATTTAAGCTCCAACTCTCTTGATTGTCGCTTCCGATTATTAACTAGCATTTTTTATTACAATAATTAAAACGAAAAATTTAACAGTAACAAAAATAACTGATGCAAAATAAAGAGTTTCAATTATAAACATAATAAATCAATTTCAATATTCTGAAGAAGTTAATACTTCGATAACAGTTTATAATTACAATAAAAGTGTTTGAAAATAACTTCCTTCATTCTTGTAGCTTTAAAAATAGTAAACATACTCAAAACCAATTAATCTAATTCACTTCATTATAAACTTAAGCCAGCTGTACACATAAGCTAAGCTTAACCAAATATGTCCATTAGGGTTTCTGACTTGAATCGTTTTAATTGTGGCACTTCTCTTATGTGTTCCAACAAATTTCTCGCAAGTCCATTAGGATGACTAACACTATAACGTACAATAAAGCTCTTAATTTCATCTAGAGTCTGCGAGGGCTATTCTCTCGCAGGCAGTAACTGTGAGGGCAGAACCTTGTAGGAGAGACAGGAAGGGGCTACCTTTGGGGATGCCTTTCCTCTCTCCGTTTTTGAACTAATGTTCCCAACAAGCCCAGGCACCTCGGTCTGTTTTTAGAAGTGTATGTTCCGGGGTCACAGACCTTGGGCATACGGTAAGAGTTGTTTCTGTTCCCATTGGAACAGTCGGCCAGCTGCCTCCTAAACTGGTCGAGGTACGGAGAAGGGAATGCTGCGACCCCACAAAAAACTCTTCTCCCGCTATCGGAAAGGCGTGGGACAAGTACCCAATGCCCGACCTACCTGATGCAGGTTTTTCTAGGGTTTTCCCTGCATTAGTTTTAGGCGAATGCCGGGTAGGATCCTTAAACTATAGCCCACGGACCCTAGTTAACCTTTGGCTACCTTCCTCTACCATTTCGCATCCCCCCATTCAGATCCCTTCCTATGCTATTAAAGGGGAGTTGCCACCATGTGGATTACCCTCATGTAGCCTGTTACCCTAAAATAATAATAATAATAATTCCATCTCTAATCGATGAAACATGCAAGTCTTTTGCTATTTGAATGTTAGGGACATACCATGGAGCGAAAACTATTTGTCTCAACACTTTGTTTTTGAAATGCTGAATGATTCCAAGGTTAAAATTATTTGCCGTTCTCAATAGTTGGATCCCGTAGGGTCCAAATCGGCATCCGACAGACTTGTACAGCAGGAGTTTAGTTTCCAGTGTTAGCTGAGATGATCTGCCGTTTCACCTGATCGCCTAAGGAAAATTACAATGAGAAAATTAATACCAACGTGCGAGATTGTAATCACGCAGGCAACTCTGAACACTTTGAGGACTACGGCACTTATCATTAATACGACTTGATATGCGATACACACACGATCACGATAGCCATTACAAGACATGGTGCCTACTCCAGCAGACATTGAAAATGTTATGGGAGTTGTAATACAGCCACTTAATTGTTTCGGAACGCATATTATTATGATGTTCTCAGGCTTTGGTATCGGAAATTTAGATGTTCCTCAGGTTTTGTAACTGAATCCCTCTTTTCCTTAGCCATTAAAGGTCTTAATGGAGAAACATTATTAAAACGTCAGGCTAATCGTAGATTATCTTGAATCTTAAATGACTGATAAACTAAGAAACGAGTATATCAATTTCGGATAATGTTAAATGAAAATAATTATGTTTATAATGAACTCAGGCTAGTAGTGAGAATTTTATACTGCAATGAACACATTGTCTTCTCCAGAGAGTTATTAAACACAAAGAAAAAGAAGGAAGATATGGGCGATTGTTTAAAAAATATATATATTCTATTACGCGACCTTCCGAGAGGCAGGGAGTCTTCTATATGTATCGATTCTTGGGATACATTATTTCAATTATTGAGCTATCCTAACGATATTACAGTCAAGTTTAACGATTGTTGATCAGATGGAATAAAACATTAAATTTACTGGAGGAGATACTTAAGTATTTACGAAACGTGAAACATTTAATATTGTTTCAAAAGTACAACTATATCCTGTAATACGCACTCTAAAAAAATCTGCAACATGGAATAGTGATGAATCTCTAAAACATGACGATTTATTCTCCAGAGAGATCCGTGCCGGAGACTGTTTACGCCGCCATTCGCGGTCTGCAAGTACATTCATTGGACATTTCACCGGTTTTCAACTAGCGGATGGTGACAACGGGATCGGAGTTTCGACCGAAGGACTATTTCCGGCAGCCACTCAGAGGATAAACGATAAATTGTTTCTCCGACACATGAGGCGTGAACATCATTCTCTTCCAAGAGTGATTATTATCATTTTCATTTTCATTCTTTAAATTCACACTCATGTTCCCTGGAAGAAGATGCTAAGAAGTAATTACTTTATACTCTACTAAGTAAGGCAGTGATTCCATTCACTCTGTTATTAGTACAAAATTTAATTTGAGTTATTTAACCAACAAATATTTAATTAATGATATTTTATTTTTATAAGTAAAATAATAATAAATAAATGTCACTTGTTTATATAAATATATATTAATTAGGAACGTCGAATTAAGTAAATACAATGTCCCAAACCGGGTGACCCAGAACACAAATAATTAAGAGCATAATGCAACCAATCATTAGACCGATGACCATAAATTCCAATAGATACTACGACCATGATGTCCAATTGAGGTTCAATAAATTCAAGTGTGTTTATTGCACACAAATATCCCTTTCACAGGCATATACGTATTTATACAAATGCATACACAGTTACACGCGTAGGCATAATGCCAACGTAATGGGTCGTCATCTTAATCCGCATAATTTAAGAACATCGTAAATAATTTTAATGGAGGTTTCTGTGAAAGGTAAATCTGTGACCAGTACCATTAAAAAATATTCTTTGCAATTATTACACTAGATTTTAGAAAACAGAAAGATATTTAGCATAACTGCTATTGTAAGGTAAGTTTCAGGTTACATACGTATATATATATATATATATATATATATAACCTCCTGCTATACAACACAAAAATAGGAAGAAAGTCGTTTCTGTACATATATATATATATATATATATATATATATATTGTAACATCCCAAGTTTATGCAGACATAGCATAATTTTATTTTATAATTATCCTTATCCTTTTTTACAGTTACATTGATAGGTTTTGGTTTTCTGTACGACTGTAATTGCAGCCCATCTTATTATTCAACATTCGCAAAGATGTCTAGCTCACACGATTCGAAATTTTTATATTTAAAAATGCTTGTTTGGATAAAGGATAGATTTTAATATTTATTTTTCATTTTCATTTTACTTAAAATTCTTTAATTTTTCAAAATTATTTAATAATTTTTTGTTAATTAATTTATCCCGATAAAAATGTATCTTTTAACTCACAACAATCCTGTCTACTGAAACATCTGAATCTGATTATTAGATTTTATTCCGTTATTTGATTGCATATGCGATAGTTCCATAATCTCGAGCGGACATTTACCCTAATAAGCTAAAATCAGATTCAAACATTTCGAACATATTTTGATAATCTTCAGCCTGGAAAGTAAGTTTTTTTTCTAAATTTGGGGAAGCTTTGTACGATTGAGTGACACTCTAAAGACGCCGGCTTCTTCCTGGAGGACTTTTTTTCTTGCCCATCGTCTACGCTAAGTGTGATCCCAGGGCTGGACTGAGCATCGTGGTAGCAAGCCGACTCCCGAACTATAGCATTCTCCACTGTAAATATAACCTTGTATGAGTTCAATGTCGAAATTAGGTTTCCCAAACCCAAGGTAAGTTTCTCTTGGCGTGTTTCTCACAAGCCATATAATCTTGAGGACCTTAAACCCACCCGAGAAGATACCGAAAGGGGAGGTAATAATATATATATATATATATATATATTGTGGTAATTAAAACAAAAATTTGGACTCGAATTGTTAGCGGAAGATAACACACAAGCTGCACACAAGAATGAGAAATAATGCCACCATGTGTTTTGGGTATTGTAGGCTGTTGGTTTGCTAGAGGCGTTATGTGCGCCAGTCGTCGTCGAAATATAGCAGAGTAAAGTCATCGTGGAAAGATTGCTGCGGATTTTAATTAAAATCCAATCATTAAATTTTAATTTGCTGATCATTTAAAAGTAATTACTACAAAATTGGAACCTCAACGTGAGGCTTTGTTTTTAATTAAATTGTTTGAAAAGTAATCACTACAACATTGGCTCTTCAACGTGGAGATTAAATTGTGTTCATTATGTAAATACTATTATATATATATATATTGTAATAATCAACAGAAAGCCATTATTTAGTTTAATTTGCCCCACGTTGTGGAAGCCAATATGTAATAAACAACAAGATGACGTTAATTAAATGAAATTTGCCCCACGTAGTGGTAGTCAAAATGTAATGATCAACTCATTGAGCTTTAATTAATTTAATTTATTTAAGGAATTTGTCTCTCGTTGAAGACATTTATGTAATAATTAAATGGAAGGCTTTTATTAAATGAAAAGATCGAAATTAACAAACAAAAGATTGATTTATTTTGTGGCAATAACCCAAAACAATTAAAATTTAAATATTGATTTCTCAGAGTCTCTACTGGGTTTCATAATGGACACAACAAGTTGTTTTAAAAACAACTAATTAACACACAGTTTATAATTCACCCAGACATTATGTCAATAGGAAGAAAATTAAAAAGAAAAGAAATTAACTCTTATTGACAATTAAAACAGAACGAAATCTGACTTCTATCCTTTAATTACGTTTACATAAATCATTATTTTTGTTACTTTGTTACTTACATCTGTCCAGCTGGTTCCAGCATTCCTTTTGTTTTCGGGAGTACACTATTGCAAAAATTTTACACTGATTCTAATATCGGCTCACAGATTTTACACTCTTTAAGTCAACCCGGGAACTCGGATGATCCTCCTTTTTGTCAATTATCTGGTGACCGCTTGCCTTGTATGAATCCTGTGATTCATAGATTTGCTAGTCTTTTTACCGCTGCGGACTTAAACTGCAACATTACTATTCCTGGCTGGCTTCAGACGTGAAAACTGCTCTCCTTTCCTGGCTTCTGATAGACGTAAAAACTGCAAACTTAGTGATATTTACGATTTAAACGCTTCCGTGAATGTTTTTACTTTGTCTTAAACTCACAACTTTGTTTAATAATACATTAAACAACGGCTAGTCTCTGCTCTAGACTCATTTGTTTCGTCCTCCGAAATGTCCCGTCACTAACTAACTCTGTTAAATTCTAGTCACCAACTAAACTGTAAGTGCTCTCCAGTTTTAGGGCGCATACGCCATTTTGACTTTCCGACAAAGTAACAAATCCTGGCTCCATTGTCACTTTGGAAGCTCCTGCCGCTAGAATTAAATTTGATTAAAACCAATTAATGGCCTAATTAATTGACATTACAATATATATGTATGTATATTGTAATTATCAACTAATTAATTATTTAATTTGCCCCACGTTGTGGTAGCCATTTATGTAATAATCATTAAGTTAGGGTTAATTAAAAGAAAAGATTATCAAAAAATAAAATAATTTGTTATTTTATTATCTTGTGGCTTCCAAAATTAAAACAATTACAATCAAATTAAGATCTCTTCTCTCAGGGTCATCACTGGGTTTGATAATTAACAGAAAAGTGATTTATAAACTAATTAACAATTCAAACATAAAAATCCACCTAAAATAATATGACGATAGATGGAATGAAAGAAAGCTAACATCCACCAACGCACCATATTACATAACGAATGCAGACATACATAGTGACCTAAAAGTGAATTCAGTGAAAAGTGAAATTGTAAAAAACCGTGTAAGATACATAAAAAAAACTTGAGTTACACCCCAACCAACTTGTAAATAACCTACTAGGCAGTAGTAAACTCAATCGCAGGCTTAAAAGAAACTACACTCTGGACCTGCCCTGCCGCTTCTAGCTGAGAACACTGACTGGAAATAACCTAAATAGTAACAAAACCCAAACTGCAACAGAAGACGTACTAATTTTTGCGTCTTCTATCCAACCCACACTCATACACAATATTTACTTATTGCTTTTATTATCAGAAGATCGTAAATAGTTATTAATAAAATAAAATAAAAATAAAAAATAAATAAAAATTCCCATTTCGGCTTTCCGACAAAGGAAAAGAACTCTCCGCCATTGTTGCTTTGATAGCTCATGCCGCTACAATTCAACTTATTCGCTACAATTCAAATTATACCTAATCAATTTAATATATATATATATATATATATTTAATTATATATATGTGTGTGTATATATATACATATATATATTGTAATATACACAAAAGATGCCTTTAATTTTCCCCACGTTGTGGTAGCCATTTATGTAATAAACACTAAAGATGGGCTTTTAAATTAAAAGAATTTATATTTAACAAACAAAATATTTAAGGCAATAATTTAAACAATTAACAAAATTTAAATACATCTCAATCTCTCAGGGTCATAACTGGGTTTGATAATGGCGAATCATTATATTTATAATCTTATCAACAATTTACAATTAAAGAAAAAGAAAGTTACTTGTCAATGAAATTAGAAAAAAATTTAATTGTGAACTAAGTTAAACTAAAAAGATTGACTCTGATTGACAATTTTAACCAATAAGAAGAGAACGAAATCTGACGGCTATCTTTTAATCAGGTATACATAATTAATTGTTTTGTTTTAAATTTTTACTCACGTCTGCCCAGCATTCCAGGATACCTTTAATTTTCACGAAAACTATTGTGGGGTTTTTTACACTACTTCTACTCGCAGATTCTGCACTAATTCTAAATAAATATTTTATACGTCGTCAGGAACAAGGATGATCCACCTTCGTCCTCTCGGTAGACCGCTCGCCTCGGGCGACTTCTACGATTCATCGTTTGGGTAGTCTTTATTGTTCTGCTAATCTGGCCGGCTATGTGCACAAAAACTGCTTTTTTTACTTAGCAGGTTTTGTCGTTAATGCTCTTGTGAATGTTTACTATGTCCTGATAAAAATGTTCAGGGACCAATCAACTCTGTTGAATGCTAATTCTCAATATTTCCCTGCAAACTGAATTACACCATGCCTTCCTGCGAGCTGCTCTATCGTCTCCAAATAACAGTTATTACTTCGACGACGTCTTGACGCAGACTGAACTCTCGTCAAACCTTGCGAACTGTACTTCACCATATCATAATGCGAACTGAGTCTCACCAAATCATAATACAGACTGACTCCTCAATATCTTAATGCGACCTGTATCTGACCAAACCTTTCTGCCAACTGACTCCCGTCTCGCAATTTCAGCGCCCATACGCCATTTTGCGGGCATTCCGACAAAGGAAACAGTGCTTGGCTTGTCTATTGTTGTTGTGTTCTGGACCGCCGTCACAAAGGATTTCTCTAACAATTTAGATTTTCAAATTCACAATAAATGTCTTAATTAATTGGCATTACAATATATATAATCTTAACAGATTTAGGTTATAAAAACATATATTTAATCTAAAATCGCTGAGAATGGAGGCTCGCGGTATAACGCCGATCATCCGTCGCTGAGGAAGTTTTGATGGTGGCGCACATCCCTTGTTTTGTTTCGTGTAAAAAGTTTGCTGCTGCTCTAAGTGGCGAAGTTCTTGAAAGTTGCAATAGGTGCTTGGTATTGAACGCTCCCTTCCCATCTATTATCAAAAAAGCGGATTTGTCTTGACAGCGCATTACCGTTGCATACATCAGACCAGTTGATAATTATCCACGTTTATTTCATAACATTAGGATTGAATAATGTTCTAACGTAAGAAATTTGCCGTATACTGGAATTATCCGATCGTCTATTTGCGACTCAAATGTGAATATAACACGTCAGGCACTTCGTTCCAGCATTTTCGTAATTTCAGCCTAATTGAGATAGTTTGGTGACGACGGCGGTTAAGTATTAAACATTCATGAAAATAAGATATTTAAGTTGGAGATATACAAAAAAACGTATAAACAGCGAGACGGATTTTCCTACAGATCTTCCATCCTATATTACAATTACTTGTACTCGTTTTCGTAGTAGGACCTCATCGAGTCAACGAAGAAATGTGCGGTGACAAATCAAGGAAATATGGAGGATGTTGTTCTGATGCAATATCCAGCCGAAACATTTTTTTATAATATTGTGGTGTTAAACTGTATGGATTGGTTTTGGTGAAGACGATTTGCCCGTTGGTTTTTTGGAAAGTAAATAACGCAACAGCTATAATAAAACTCTTTAAAAACTGAGCTCTCCATCAACATTCAACAACGACTTTAAAGTTCCATGAAAAACCTGATGTTAAGACGCTGATCACATTTCGCATCCGACATTTTTCGGCGTAGCATAAAAAAACACGGAATTTATTCCGACTCCTCACCCACGGAAACTGAGTCGATCAACCGATTTGTCACTGCGTTAGAAAATAATTCAATGTCCAGCAAGCACAGAAACCGCCTGACGTAACATTGAAGAAAAGCATCAAATTGCATCTTCCTCATAATAGTTAATTATATATATATTTGTAGACCATGGGAAAGATGGAAAATTGTCACGTACTGATGTTCTAACATGCGTAATGAACCGTCGATATTTTTGGTAATTGAGCTTAATGCAGAATCCGTTGTATCTAACAACATTTAGAAAGATCAAACATATGTCCGGGTAAATCCCTATGTAAATTTACATTACTAACATCACGAAAAGCGAATGGCTTCAGTGCTTCGTTGCATATCCCCTTCAGGCACATGCCACAAGTATTTACTCTGAGCCAGGGAAACGATCGTTAGAGCATTCTATCTTTTCATTCCTATAACATTACATTCGCTGCAATATTTACTTATTAACTGGGTATACGAAACAAATTTAAGCCAAAAGAGAACGCAGGCGTATCATTATTCTCGTGATAAAAAGTCATTGATACAGTTCACCGGAGAATCGAACAAAATTGTCGGAAATAATTGAATATATGTCGAGCTCTGGCGGGGGCTACCTTTGGGGATGCCTTCACAACTCTCTGCTTTTTGAACTAAGGTTCCCACATGCCGAGGCACCTCGGTCTGTTTTGAGAGATGTATGTTCCGGGGTCGCAGACCTTAGGCATACGGTAAGAGTTGTCCGCTATTCCTATTGGAATAGTTGGCCAGCTGCCTCCTAAACGGGCCAAGGCATGGCGAGGAGTAAGCTGCGACCCCACAGCAAGCCCCTCTCCCGCCATCGGAAGGGCGTGGGACAAGTACCTATCTGATGCAGGTTTTTATAGGGTTTGTCCTGCATTACTTTTAGGCGAATGCCGGGTAGGATCCTTAAACTATAGCCCGGGAGCCCTAGTTAACGCTTGGTTACCTTCCTCCACCCTTCCGCATCCCCCCTTTCAAATCCCTTTCCTATGCTATAATAGGGGTGTTGCCACTATGTGGATTACCCTATACATAGCCTGTCTACACCCAAAAAAAATTGAATATATTGTAATAATTAATAAAAATAAATGGATGTGCGCTTTTAATGAAATACACTAATAACTTTAAACAACAAACAAAATTTATTAACAAAGTTAAAACACATAAAATTCACTAAATATTTGGGATCTCAAGGTCTTAAACTGGATTTGATAAATGGCTGAATTTATACAATCAAAATTACATTTACCTTTTATGGAAGTTAATGCGTCTGAAACATAGACTAAATTTGTTGTAGAAGAAATAATACTACAGATTGAATTTAAACAGTTTTAAATTTATCAAGAATTAACGATCTCATTTTATCGATATTTAAATAATTAAAGAACGATCTGACTTTTATCTTTTAAAAGTGGTTTACAAATGATTTCAAAGTATTTCTCTACTTACGGCCGCCCAGGTCTCATTTTAGGTTTTTCGTGCACAAAATTTGGGGATATCACTGATTCTAGTACTCACAGACTATAAATGTCAACAAATTCTAATTGGCGTAGTTTGTTAGTTGGTCTAACACAAATTGGTAGGTTCTCGATGCTTTACTTCAACCTGGATTTGCAGATCTCGTAACTTTAGATGAAAAGGTCCTTCATTGGTTTGTCTATGGCCAGCATGATGAATTTTCGCTCGACCACCGAATACAACATTAGTTGCACTCTCTCCTTCCCGACTGAAGATTGCTTTACTTTTCAATATTTAAAAGCATGTTTGTAACTGGACCACATTCTTTCGTTCTGGCTGCCCAACTGTAAAGCTTTCGAACTGTTCGCTGTCCGCTGCCCAACTGTAAAACTTCGTCTCTTAGATTTTGAGCGCGTAAACTCTCTCAACTGCCCAACAATGTTTTCTTTGTCTCGCCGGATTGTTGCGGCGTCCGCTCTATATCCTTTTAATAATGAGTCCTCTACAATCCAACTTTCCAATTAGAACAATATCTTAATTACCAATTACTACAATATGATTGAAAGATTTTTAACAAATTAAAACTCTAATTTTATGAATGCAAATAAAAAATCATACCTATAAATTCATATACTTGGAATGAGAATTAAACAAATTCCAGCATTTATAACCAACATGAACACGATTTGTATGACACAATTCATGTTCTTCTTTTCTGAGATGTCATTAAAACAGAATCACATAAATTTAATTATTCGATGTTATGAAAGTATTCCATATATTTTCATAACATTATTACCTAAATATATTTCCTTTAATACCCTATATTAATAGGCTCATCTTCCGACCTGTCAAACTATCGACCAATTCTCTTCTTCCAATATTTTATAAAATCTCTAGAGTTGCGTAATGTTTCATGAATAAATATAGCCTCATATCTCCGCAACACCATGCTTTCCTGAAATGAAAATCTACGAATACTCCAATATACAATTTATACAAGTTATTCAAAGTTTTCACAGTGATACACTGAAGGTAATGGGAATATTTGCGGATCTCTCTAAAGCCATTTATCTAGTTGATCACAATATTTTATTGCGTAACCTCGATTATTACGGTATTAGAAGTAATGCTTTGTTGTTATTAAAATCATATTTACATAATCGGAAACAAAAACTTTCGCATTAAAACAAAAGTGACAATTGAATGGTCCGATAAGCATAAAATAACCTGTGAAGTGCCACAAGGGACCAGTTTTGGGCCGCTCCTTTTAATATTATACATAAATTACCAGTTAATCCGTAATATATGCCGATGGCACTAACGTTATAATCTCACATTTTGATTCGACTAGACTCAACTTCAAAGGCGATGAACGCTGGTTGAAGTCAAATAAGTTAATTCTGAAAATGTAAATAGTAAATTTTTTAATATCGAGAGGAAATTCTTTATTGCAGAACGGTAAGGTCTCCTCAGGCATAACACGCTGGTAAATTAGGCTCTGCGTGATGCAAAATGAAGGTGATTTCTCAGAGAATAGGCACAATCACTGCCAAGATGATATATCACGCTTAATTTCTCTTCATCGTGAGGAAAAATTGGAGAAATTTGGAGAGTTGGAAGCGGAAAGTGAGGTTTATAGTGTGAAAACTCGAGATAGTATAACAATTTGCGATTTTTCATAGTGTGAGAGAAAGGATTAACCTGATAAATGGCGTAGTTTGTAGTCGTTTAGTTCTATGGAAACTCAAGACAAATAATTGAATAAACTTGTGGAAATGATAAAGTTGATGATAGTAAAAATAAAAAAATTAAAATTTAGACAGCTGAGCTAGCTACACTTAACAACTGGAAATGAAATGATATTTATCAGGTCTATTAATATTAAACTGAGGCAGACTCGTTAGCTAATATTAATTATTAAGTTATTATACATTAGTGTATTTAGTTGAGTTTTACTTTATACATATATACATTGTAACTGATTTTCTATAACGGATTTAAGTTTTTCATGTCAGTAGATTAATATTCTAGTGCAAGTACTGAAACAGATATACGTCATACTGCACGATCAAATCTGGGATCAATTAAAAGGGGTTTGCCGCAGGGATCAATAATGAGTCCACTATTATTTATAATTTATGTTAAGGACATACCTGAAGGAGACCCGACCAAAGATATCATATGCTGATAACACAACAATCCTAAATTGGGCTTCTGATAAAAATGAATTCATGTAAAATATGCAACAAAACATGAACAAAATCTCTGAATGCTTTATAAATAATCAACTAAAAGTAAATCCAACAAAAAACAATATACTATTATTTAACAGATGCGTTCTGGATATGGATACGGACAATGGTCCAATGAAGTGGAAGTTAAGGTATCACAAGTAACCAAATTTTAGGAATATATGTAAACTAACTTGAGATGAACACACAGACTACTTATGCAAAAAAGACCTACTAAACATATACTATGGCTTAGTATTTCCCTACATCAACCATTCCATTGAAATTTGGAGCGAAACTTCTGGGAAAAAATGTAACGTTTGCTTTTAATAAAAATAAGAGTTATTAGACATATAATGGGACTAAGAAAGCAGAATCTTGTAAGAAAGCCTTTGTATCAAATTCCATACTGACTGTATGCGCTTTATATGTATACAAAGTAATTATGTTAGTGAAAAGAAATAAAAATAAAGTTTGCAGACAAAAGTAAATATCAGGTATCAATACTCGGGGAAAGAGAAATTATTTCATAATCAGGACACATAAAAAACGTACAGATAAACGACCCATATTTTAAGGAAACAATAAGGTTTAATTAACTCACAGAATATATAAAAAAAGTAGAGAATAAGTTATTTGCAGTAGACCTAAAAAATATCTAGTTATAAAGCCGCTGTACTGTATGGCTGACTCCTAAAAAATATATATATTGTACCTTTATAATATCTGTAAACATAATGTTTAATATTAATCATGTTATATTAAAATATAAGTTCTATTTAATTTAATTATATGTTATATTTCAAATAAATAATTGACGATTTACCATTTTGTACTGTTGCAAATTCTGGAAATAAACGTTATTATTATGTCATTAAATATATTATTACTAGCTGAGAGCCCGGCGTTGCCCGAGTTGTCATAATTAAACTCAGCGACATCCATAACCTCGGATTTGACTTCAATCTCCATTGCTTTATAGTTATTTTTATGTAACGCTCATCCAACTCCATCACTAAGGGTGTTCCTTTCCCATGGCGAATGGGGTTAAAATTATATTCAGACAACATCACTGACCCCGAAAAATATTTTTCCGACGTAAATATCGGCCGTTTGAGCATGTTTCAAAATTTCCACCCCCGCCGCTTGGTGTGGTAGACGGGTCTTGCCCCCACAGTGTTTGTTTCCCGTTCCGAAAGGAACGCGTGTACGAAATTTGGTCAAATTGGGGATAGATTTGTATTCGAAGCATAAATACACCCAAACAGTCTATTTTATTTTATTAGAAGATTATTATCACTTAAGTGCTTAATAGATTATTAAGATGATACCATTAATTTTATTCCTCAACATCATAAGGCAAGAACAAATTTCTTGCGAAACACGGCAATTTAAAAATATTTTACATCACTAAATTACTGCTTCTTATACTTCCGGGAGCTGACAAAATCTCCGTAAGTGTACGTAGCATGCATCTCCTGCAGACCAAACTCCCTCATTATTACCAATAAGTCCTGGTGAAACGGTATACTTTCAATTAGTTTATTATCTTCCAGATGCGTAACAGCTTTCACCTTTGATCCGTCAGGAAGCTCATCTTCATATTCTTCCCCTAATTTGAACGTGACAGAATAATTTTTAAACACTGACATCGATTTTAGAGTTAACTTATCTTGATAACGAGAGATCTCGACAACTGGTGACATTCGGGTCCCGCCTTTGATTTGAGACATATCTATTCCCACAGCCGCTAAGAACTCATCCCAATTTGTATTTTTCGTCAACTTGTACTTTATGCCAAAATACGGTTCCAATGAGTCCATCATGTTTACTGAAAAAAAGATATATGTTATTAATTGTAACTCAGTGGCTGCTCAATTTGGAGGGTCTTATAGTTTGTCTGTGTTTTTAGAGTCATGATATTTCCAACAGTTCTTCGTTTGAAAGTTATTAACGAAAGAACATTCAGGCACGTTATCCGTTTATTAGCAAATGTTGCAAATGCTATGTACCACTATGATCAAAAAGTAAGGTGAAATTGTCATTTAAAACTCCCGCAGGTAATTTTTTTTCCTAGGTTGGTAGGACTGTCTATAATATTTGACAAGCGTCTGTTTGTTAAAAGGTTTAATTATATCCGAGTTACACGTGTTTTTGTAAACAACCAAAAGTGAATTTTTCGATTTTTGCAATGGGTGATTATCTTGAGCAAAAAACTTGCAACAAATTTTGTTTGCGAAACGAATATTCTTGTGCGGACACGTTGAAAATGTTGCGGAAGGCCTTTGGTGATCAAACTATGGCACAAAAAAACGTTTATAAGTGGTACAACGAGTTTAAAGAGGGCCGAGAACGCGTTGAAGACGAACCGCGCTCTGGACGACCATCAACGTCTACCGACGAGGGTCACGTCCAAATAATCAAAGATTTGGGGCTTAAAATCGTCGATGGACAATTAAAGATCTCGCTGATAGTGTTGGAATAACATTTGGCTCAGCCCAAACCATTTTGAAGAATGTTTTGTGTCTCAAACGCGTCAAGTCTCGATTGGTGCCAAAATCGCTCAATTTTTTGGGGAAAAAAAAGCGTCGTGTTGATGTGTGTGAAACTTTGCTGTCTGACTATCAGGACCACTTGAAATGCATCATTACTGGAGACGAGACTTGGATTTACGCATTCGACCCTGAAACCACCGACCAATCCAGCGAATATCGTGCAAAAGGTGAAGCAAGACCGAAAAGACCACGGCAAAGTCGATCGAAAATCAAGGTCAAGTTGTCAGTTTTCTTTGATTATCGTGGTGTGGTGCCCTATGAATTCCTTCCGCCGGGCCAAACTGTCAACAAATAATATTATTTGAGCGTTATGCGTCGTTTGCGTGAAGCTATTCGTCTGAAACGGCCGGAATTATGGGCGAACAACTCTTGGTTCCTTCATCACGATAATGCACCATGTCATACTGAATTGGTTCTTCGCAACTTTTTTCCCAAAAGCTCGACTCATATCGTTCCGCAACCACCGTATTCGCCTGATTTGGCTCCGTGCGACTTCTGGCTATTCAGCAAACACAAAAGGCCAATGCGGGGACGCCCTTTTGACACGATTGAGGAGATAAAAACCGAATCGAAGAAGGTCTTGAAGGCTATACCGGAAAAAAGACTATTCCGAATGTTTCGAGGACTGCAAAAAGCGTTGGAAAAGGTGCGTTTTATTGGACGGGGATTACTTTGAAGGGGATGAAATTGATTTGGAAGAATAAAGAAAGAATTTATATTTTATAAATAAATTCACCTTACTTTTTGTTCACTGTGGTATATGCTCATAACAATGTTCAAAATGGACTCAACTTGCTTTTACACGTGCATCCACTCGTCAGATCACGGATGGTCGCATTCTTTCAAAGACTCCCACACTATGTCTAGTGATTTACAAGACACTTTGTTAAAATGTCTCTGAATTAGGAATATCTACTGCATAAGGTAACCCACGGATAAAAATACAAATGATTTAGGTTTGGGAAACGAGTGGGACACGGAGCTTGTTCTAGTATATTTAAATATTTTTATATTATATTTTTTTAAATAAGTCATTTTAGACTTTACAGTTACATAGTTTTCAAAGCCACAACCATATTCAGTATAACTGAGCTCCTCTGCATGTAACGAGAAATGCGTAGAGGTATACAATTTCATCACTAACACAGAATTCCACGAAGAAAAAATATTATAGTATCCGGTTTGATGCAAAAGAAGATAACTTATTAACGCACTATACTGATTCTTAAACCAAAACAACGAACCGTATCTAATCATTTAGGAACTGTCATCAGCTCATGTATTACATATATTATTCACAACAGATTGTAATCGACCGATGGAAGGCATTTCCTGCGATTTAACACGACGATTACTGACAGTTGCGCTAAAAAAGTGGAAAAACCATTTAATTAAGCTGAATTCTAAGGATCAGACCGAGAACTATTCAGAATATTCTGGTATATATAAGGTGCTGTCGCAACAGTAATATATCGTAAAACAATATTACAGAATGGAACTGTGACAAATATTTGGACCTTCAAATTGATTTTCGTATTCGTGAATAAAATAAAGTCACATGATGCGAGCTCGAGTAACTTGACGGATGCTGGACAGCTGAGATTTTGTCCTTGATAATGAGAGAATTGTGTGGCCTCATTTTCTCCCTTAAAACGCCTTAAGGACTCACGATAGAACGTTGCATTCACGGACTGACCAGGAAAGACAAACTCCTTATGATCAATTCACTAAATATTGAAGAAACAAATGACAACAGCCTTTTCATTTCTTCCCCTCTATTTCCAGCACTTTTGGAACGGTATGGCGGTGAACTCTTCCATTGAGAAGTCTGTGTTTGGTTTCAGGATCATACCCATGACCCCAGCCGTCATCACCAATAATAACTTCCAAAAGCACAAAATTAACAGAAAACGGTCTCTGTAATATCCCATATGATAGCTCCACAATATTGCAGATGTAATTCTTGATCTTCCAGAATCATATCCTGAACAGGGATCATAACACTTATTCTGACACATTAGAAACATTTAAACCAGTAATAACAGGGTAGTCCAGATCACATAAATGGCGGGTTGCTGATTTTTTGTAAACAAAACTAGTCTTAAGTTCGAATTTTGAAGATGCTACATTTTTTAGTGTTTGTTTGACAGCCATCAATAATGAACGTTCTCAGTGAATTTGGAAACATGGAAAAATTGGTCATCGTCCTCAAATACAATACTTTCATTTGAAAGGCCTGAGTTCAACAAATATTAAAGTCAAGCTGTATTATACTCTAAGGGAATCTGCTTCTTCTTTTACAATAATAAAATATAGGGTGGAACAGTTTAAATAAGGTCGAACGAAGCTGCCAAGACGAACACCCCCAGTGATCGACCCAATGAAGTGACCAAGCCAGAAAATGGCGACGAAAATCCACAAAATTGTATATGATATCCGTAGGCATTTCAAAAAGTGCTCTACATCGCTTATTGACTGAAAAATTGGAATTGAGAAAGTTGTGCGCAATGTAGGTAGCGTTTGTTTACAATGGAACAAAAACAGCGTCGTGAGGATGTTTCAATACAGCGTTTGTCTATGTTTCACAGCAATAAAGCTGTCGATTAATGACCATGGATGGGTCCATCACTTCCAACTTCAGACAACAGCCCAAACAGTGAATTGAAAGCGAAGTATGGGGTCCAAATAAGTTGAAGACAGTTCCATCTGTTGGCAAAGTTATGGCGTCAGGTTTTTTGTGCTGTGCTGTGCGTGGAATAATTTTCATTGATCATCTTAAAAAAGGAAAAACAATTAACGGAAAATATTATGCGAGCTTATTGCAGTTTTGGAATGTTTAAATCATGAAAAAGAAGTCGAAGACAGTTCCATCTGATGGCAAAGTTATGGCGTCAGGTTTTTTGTGCTGTGCTGTGCGTGGAATAATTTTCATTGATCATCTTAAAAAAGGAAAAACAATTAACGGAGAATATTATGCGAGCTTATTGCAGTTTTGGAATGTTGAAATCATGAAAAAGAAGTCGAAGACAGTTCCATCTGATGGCAAAGTTATGGCGTCAGGTTTTTTGTGCTGTGCTGTGCGTGGAATAATTTTCATTGATCATCTTAAAAAAGGAAAAACAATTAACGGAGAATATTATGCGAGCTTATTGCAGTTTTGGAATGTTGAAATCATGAAAAAGAAGTCGAAGACAGTTCCATCTGATGGCAAAGTTATGGCGTCAGGTTTTTTGTGCTGTGCTGTGCGTGGAATAATTTTCATTGATCATCTTAAAAAAGGAAAAACAATTAACGGAGAATATTATGCGAGCTTATTGCAGTTTTGGAATGTTGAAATCATGAAAAAGAAGTCGAAGACAGTTCCATCTGATGGCAAAGTTATGGCGTCAGGTTTTTTGTGCTGTGCTGTGCGTGGAATAATTTCCATTGATGATCTTAAAAAAGGAAAAACAATTAACGGAGAATATTATGCGAGCTTATTGCAGTTTTGGAATGTTGAAATCATGAAAAAGAAGTCGAAGACAGTTCCATCTGATGGCAAAGTTATGGCGTCAGGTTTTTTGTGCTGTGCTGTGCGTGGAATAATTTCCATTGATGATCTTAAAAAAGGAAAAACAATTAACGGAGAGTATTATGCGAGCTTATTGCAGTTTTGGAATGTTGAAATCATGAAAAAACCGGCCGCATTTTGCGAAAAAGAAAGTGTTGTTTCATCACGTCGATGCACCAGTTGGCACATCCTTTATCATTATGGCCAAAATCTGATGAGTGTTTCCTCACGCACCCTATTCGCCAGATTTATTTCCCTCGGATTAATTTTAAAAAAATTGGTTGGTAAAATATTTTTCAACAACGAAGACGTGGAGTCTGCGGTTGCTGTCAATTTTGAAGAGCTGGATGGTTTTAACTTTCAACAGAGTATTTAAGCTATTGAACATCGCTGGGAAAAAATTACCGAGCTAAAAGGAGACTACGTTGAGTAATAAATATATTTTTCCCCATGTTTTGAATGTTTTCTGTGACTATCCTCGTAAGTATGACTGAAAACAACAGTATCGTCTTCAATATTTGATGCGTAACTGCCAAGTTTTCAGTCCAGTTTGAAACAAACCTATATTCATGTAGTAGCTCTCTAAAATCCGGCGTCATCCTTTTCCCGAACCCGCAAAATACGTCAATGAAAATTACTCATAAAAGCTAAACACGACCAACTAGCAAAAATTACTCTTAGCACACTGGTTCATAAAATATGTATGCTGGTGGTGTTTGTCATAGTAGACAGCCTCCACGAACTTCACAGAAGTGTAGGAACTTTTTAGTAATATATATATATAAACATAACGAACTATCGAAAACGCAAACATATAAAAGCTTATTTTCATGTCTGATACTAAGGCAAAGAACATATGACTCATTACAAGTAATAAGATATTTTAATCTAAATAGTACTTCGAGTTGTGTTAGACTCAAATAGCACAAACGAAATAACATACGGATGTCCCTTTTTAATTTTAATTAAAGTGTGATATATATATAATTGCATTAACACTGACAAACACGGAATTCTTTTAACACAGCGGGATGCCAATCATATTTTCTTGTGACAGAAAGAGCTATAATTAATTTTTCTCTCTAATTTCAATCTTTTCCGCAATACCACTCGTCAATTAAAATACACAAGAGTTATTTCAACGAATACAAGTTGATATGGAAGCAGATTACTAAATTTACTTACAGAATATCAAATAATGTGAACCTTCCAACAAGAAATTTTGCAAATAAATATGTTTAGATGTCAAATTTGATAACAATTCTGCTACTACACCAGAGGATCTATAATTCAATAAGTGAATAAAAACTCCAGGATTATTTAAGAAAATAATTTTTTATTTATAATATAAATTTACCACAAACTGAAACAACATATATATTTTATATTGAAATATCAGGAACCAGTTTACATATTAACTATACAACCAAAGACGATCATTCACACAAAGATATTGAAACATTAAAGATGTAGAATTTACTGTGTTTTAAGAATTCTTGTTCAACGAATTTATACAATAGGAAATGCGGTAATTGTGTAAAATATTTTCAGTATATCAGATACCGTTTTGCTCAGTTACTTTACCGACACCAAAATTGTATCTGATGCATTTAAGATATCGATGAATAGTTTCAAGCCGCCTGTCAATAAATATACAAAATTTTAATATCGTAGAGGTTAAATGCAAAAAATATTAAAAGATTCTCGGGTCAATTCTGTATTATATCACAACGTTTCAGCTAAATTCATCTCCGCCATCGTTACGTACGATATTCTTTTATTATATCCAAAAATATATCTTACTTAATTTTTTATAATGGTAGTGATTCTACGAGAATCTTCTTGAATCGGAGTTCTAACCTAGAACTACAGGTCACTAATTTTGTAAATTTCCCACATTTCGTTATTTTTTTTAAACTCATAATTTTATAGTGCACTTTACGTATCTCTTTCTGTATATTGTGCCTCCAAGTGCTGTGTTTCTGAAACGGTCTTTTTGGTACAATGAAAGGGTCACGTGAACTCTAAGGAAGAGCAGGTTATCTATGAGGAAGAACATGATTTTTAAATGCTTTTGTGCGATATGCTGCTATTTACTAACTAATTATCAAGCCTGAGAATATCAGCAAAAATGGAGCACTTAAATCATTTATTTTAAAAAAATTCTGGATTAATTTCTCATTAGAATATTGATACAGAGAATGGAAAGGAAAAAAGTTTAATAAAATTTAATTGACTATGAAAATGGATAATTTTTTTTAGGATTTTACCCTCATGTTGAGTTTAAAATCATAATCATAGCAGCCGTAGTTGAGTTCGTGGTCTCAGACAGAAGTTTTCGTACTCGTCCAAAGATTAAGTGTCGAGGCCGTAACGGTTTCGAAGTTTCTTGATTGACGACAAGCTGAAAGCATTTTCATCTTCAAATGTTTTAGCGTTATTGTTATTTCTGACTCTTAATAATTCATTGAATAACTGCAGGAGGTTATATTAATAGTCACGAACGAAGATTGTGGGCGCATCGCTGAATAAACACATTCACCACTACTATTTAACGCAGAGAGGGGGTAGGATCACTAAACTGGGCCGCCATCAAACATGTCGCTTACTATAGTAAAAAAACGAACAACGAGTCTGACGGTTCAGACACCGATACTCGGGGTAGAAAACTTAGATGTACGCCAGATTGATGAAATAACTCATTCGTCATATTCAACAAACTGTCAAGTCAAGTTCAAATTATTTATATGTTGACGAAGTGATAAACGTATTGCGATAACGCATATATTTATGGTGAGTGTATAATTATAAGAAAATAGTCATAATTTTCACTTGAATCATAATCGAAGATTTACAGATTTAAAACTTCACCGCATATGGCCATATTTTAATTCCTGTACCTTTTGACGTTTAATAATATGGGTAATTTCCAGCCTTCATTCTTTGCCATTATCAAATAATTTTGTTGTATTAGAAATATATTAAAATAAATTATTAAACACTTGCCAATTGGACAGAAAAATGTATTATAATTTTTAAAACATAATATTTAACATACAAAACGTTTCCTCCCTGATTTTGACCACTTCAGGTGTACAATTACATTTCAAATATGTTTTAAATATAATATTTTTTCTGGTCAATAGGATGATATTTTCAACAATTTTTTATAAAAAAGTAGTCAGATTATTATAATTGTCAGAAATATACAGTATTAGGAAGCTGCCAATTAATCTGTTTCATTATATAAATTTGTTTTAGTTACATTAAACTGTAGGCGTAAGGAAAAATTTTGAAGGTTTCGAATTAAATCCTATGGTTGAATTTCCATGTCTATCATTACCACCATTCTACAATTCATAAAACGCCATTTCAGTGAGGTTTAGGTTAAATAATATTTGTCAACAACCTTTTGTTATACTGATATCACATTTATTTTATGATATCAACAAACAATATTGATATTAATAATGGAATATCATTATTCTATTTTGAAACAAATTATCAACTTTTCTGATGTTTCATCAGACGATGCTAATTTATAATTTAAAATGTATTTAGAGTGAATAACGTAACTATAATAACGAAATCGCTAACGCTCCCATGATTAAGTGTTACTGTGTCAGCTTTCACCACTTCGTAAATACGACGTTCGCTGAGTATAATTTATTAATGCACACGCTGCATAAATCCCAATCAGAATAATCACGGCTTTGTCGCGTTCCGATAACGCAATTAAGCATCGAACGAGAAATTAGCATAATGATAATGGACCAGCCAGTTCACTTGAATGCCAACACTCGAACTCGAGATGAAATTACTTCACAAGTTAATTCCATTCCACCATACCTTACATACGTTCCGGTCTGTAATTAATACTTAAGGCTTCATCCTTTTTATGTTGAACAATTATGTTTCTAAGGTACTGTTCGAAGCACACACGTTTGATTCTGTACCATTAATATTGTTCGAGAATTCTTCAGTGTAATACGGGTTCCTTAAAACCCGTATTACTCTGACTATAGTTTATGACAGTCGTGCTTTAGCTTAAAAGTTCCGAAGTTTGAATACACACCGACTCGGTTTTAGCTCTGTAGGTATTCTTATCTTTTATCTACATAATTTCATACCTTAAGATTGGCTAATCATGTATTTATAAGTACTTTAAACATCCGTCACTCATTTAAACCTCACCACTTTGTTATTTTAATTAGAGCAGAGCTTGCAAGTCTAAATTTATAATTTGTGTCCAATACTTTATAACCAGCTGAAAGACGAGTGTTTCAATATTCAAGACATGAAACCGAAAAAATACCAATTTTCAGTGACAATTACCAGCTTTTAAGGCAATTATAAAAACACGCTGTGTTTAGAACACACAAATTCGTAAAAAAAAACATCTTTTCAAAAAATTTAAAATCAAAAATGTATAAATGACAACTGTTGATATTATGCCTCCTGAGCATAGAAATTCATACTCTGCGTTTAGTTGTATAGTAGCCCACCTAATTTTAAGATTATTTAAATACTTTTAAATATCCCACTCTTGTTATTAATTAATAATGAATTCACTTATCCTCCAACATTATATTTAATCCAATTAAATTAAATTAGTTGATGAAATTTTTAATTTATGAAGTAAAAAAGCATTTTATGTTACTGGTAAAAAATTATAGAGCCTAGTATGCTCGTAAATGCATTTTTCATTTACCGACATTTATAAATTTATTCACATGTGAATACGATCTACTTCAATCGACTTGCAACATTATTACAAAAATTTCCTTAAAGATAATTATATTAACTACAAAAACTTAAATTCTTGACGCTTAATTGGCAAATAAATCATAAACATAATTATTTCAGTTTTGTATTTGATCGCTCCCTCGGAAGGTTCCTGACAACATACTAAAATGTTTTCTTCTATTCTTTTACATCAAGTTACTTATTTGTCTTCGTTAGGTTATTATGCAAAATTCTTTCGAGCTCACTTTTTTATGCAACTCAAGTATTTTGAAGAACATAAAATTAAAAATATGTATACAGACTGTTTGCACACCACTGGTGTGATACCCACGGACAAATGCGAGCTATTGCTCTGCTAACGGACGCAGATGACAAAGGCTGCATTAATGCTGTCAAGTACAGCTGCATTAATTGCCTAAACCTGATAGGACAGGTATCGACAAGCAAGTGGTTCTCTGTATGGAACTGCATCGTATGGGGATTGACTAAAAAATTTAGTCAAATAACGTCCAGCTTGCATCAGTATTTCGGTCATTTAGTTCTAATACTTATTATATCCAGTATATTTTGTACTCTGCAAGGAAAGAGAAAAAAGTTTTGAATAACACGTACATGGCACTTATTTGAATAAAAGCATTATGGCGTGGCAGGTAAAACTTCTTCTAACTTGATCTAAAATATGAATATTTGACGCGTTGGATTTCATTTATATGTATTATTAACTGTACGTCCTACATTGTCCACATTAGAGTTAGGTGTTGACGCTAATATTTATCTACAATTACTTGTTTCCATCTATAAGATTATCTTCTCACCTACTCTTAACAACAAAGGTTTTGTTTACTTAACCATAAATGATTATGAAAAAGAGAAAAAAATGGGGCCAGACTCGAATTTATGTTCTAACTTTAAGGGGGGGGGGGGGGGGAATTCAATCGTAGCTAAGCAATAAAGGCTATGAAACTGAATTAATTACTTGGCTCCAGCGGTGCAGACTGAGGGTGACATTAGCGAAACTGGAGAATCTGCTACAAGAATTGGGCAGGATACGCACATCGCCAATGAGATCATACTTACCAACTAGACGCCCGTCAACCCTAAGGTGGACCTTTTTTTCAACTAGGGTAGGTGAAAATTTTTCAAAAAGACACTACACGGTAGTGTGGGATTTTAACTCACTAAAAACACCTCCGTTTCCATCGATGACCAATTATTGCTTCCTAAGGAACTGCAGTTAAGTATTACTTTGTAGAAAGCGGTCTTAGCTGTGATGCTTCCTCATATTATCGACTACTCTCCGTTTCAACTTTTCGTAGCTCCTTTATAACGATAGCGGCGTGTTTGCTGATGGCCTTCCACTTGTCTGCTGACTCTGGCATAACAGAAACCAGAATGACAACAGTTATTTCAATCTTTACTTCGTCTCTAAGAATATTTCTTAGATTTTCACAATGAGGACATTTGAAAAAAGCATGTTCAACGTCTTCCTCCTCCTTACCGCAGTTCAAGAACATGGGCCTGTGCACTATCTTGAATCGATAGAGATATTTACAAAAACGTCCATGACCTGTCATTAGTTGGATAATAATCTAACTCTCATGTTTTCTCCTTTTCCATGTTGGGATGTCAGGAATAAGACGGTGTGTCCATCGTCCCTTTGTGGGACTGCAGAGACTGGTTCACTTCACAAGTGGGGGTGAATGTGATTATCGAAAATTGTAATATCTTGGAGTACAAGTAACTTCTTCCTTTAGTGTCAGTGTGGAATACTCATTGTGTATTATTATGTTGAATAAAGCCTTTCTAAAGGTTTAGTGATTGAATGGAGCAAAAACTGGCACTCCTTTTCAATTCATGATTTAGAAATTAAATAATATGATAACAATCACATTAAAGTTTGATATATTCTCAAAAAAACAGACCCAAGCATATGAAATGTAAACTTTAAACCAACCTTACTTAAAAGTTTAACATGGAAATGTGACAATTTTTATACATCATATATTAAATAGACCTATCTATTTTTTCATGAGTTATTCTAATTCAGAAATATTTTCTCATTAAAATGCATCTCTTATACAAATATCTGCATATTTAAACTTTCTTACCTTGCTTCCCATTATTTACTTAATAGTTCTTTTATCCATTATGTCTATTTAGAGGGAATAGTTTCAAATAATTGATCAATGTATATCTGCTACAACAGCTTTGCGTTTTACTGTTTCTATTAAGTTGTTCTTATGATTTCTATATGTTAATGCTTTAAAATTCTCCTAATTTCTTATTCTATATGTTTGATCCATTTATATCAACAATCATTTGCAGTGTTATTAATTTCTTCATTTCAATGTTAATGTAATTATCCCAGTCTTGCAACTGTCTGTGACCACTGCCAACATTAAACCCATTACATTTGAGACATTGTGTTTTTCTATTTAAAATGAAATCAGTTTTCTTCTTTGGTTCTCATTTCGGCCATCTCCATTTCTGCTGCTTGGTAATCTGCTTCTTTAAGAATATATTCATTATTGGTACTAATTATATTCTGCAAATTGACCCATTCTTTCAGCACGATCATCTTACTGGTGTCTCACAACTACACGTTTTCTTCCTTCTTCATTTCTTTTATTCCACATTATTAACATTATCTGCATTTTCAGCAGATAATTTAATTCTTTATGGAATGAATCTTTGTTACAGTGAGTTCTCTTACTTTCCACAGAGCTTATTATCATTAAGAACTCATTCCATCTTACACAAAACATGGTAATAATAAACAAAATACCAAACCTGAAAAAAATATTGACATTTTTTTAGGTTGACAACATTTTTCTAATCAAACTTTTCAGATTCTTTAACAAAAGTCATTCTCTGTGAAGAGACCTACTACAGAACTAAACCATACAGAATTTCTTAAACACAAACATCCTCAAGAATTCCCAGATAAAAATAAATTATTGTATTTTCATTGGACTCCTAAAACATTACCATCAACTTGACCAGCTTTAAGTATTTATTCTGCTATCAGGCTAGTTGGATTAGTATGCTCAGCAAAAGACAGATTACAACGTTTATGAGACAAACCAAGGCAGAACCCCAAAACACTGGTGGTGCATATTTAATCAATAAACCTCTGAAGCAGAAGAATCCTGAAACAATAGGTTTATGGTAGCAGGATACAGTGAGAGTAGAGCCTGTACAGATGAAGTTCAGGATCAGGGGAATCAGGGAGTGTACCATTCTATAAACTCATGCTGTGAATGAGTATGTATTAATCAGCTGCATTAATAATTACTCATTTACTTACTCAAAATCTGTTTCAATTTATATATATAATATCCATCATAAGAGCAATTTGAATGATATCCCTCAATTTATTAGTATTCTTCATGTAAATATATGGTGAAAAATCTTAACAAATACTTTGTTGTTATTTAAATAAAACCATTTTAAAACTTAAATTGTACTATTCAAATTTACTTGGTACCAATGTGAAATATGAAAAAGTAGAATATATAGAAAATTCTGTTCTTAACACTCGCAAAAAATAATCATATCTATAAAAACAACCATATATTATTACCTCTAATGTTGAGTGCAAGTCGATACTTATTAATATTTATTCCTTACTTTCTTAAAAATTTAGAAACAATATATTATTTGTGGTTTACTTTAATAACATTCAACTTAACAATAAAAGTTTATTCTGTGTTTGTCTTTCACTTGTCTCCATGTCTTTAGGCATCTGGTATTGGTTATTTAAAACAACATAAAATAATAAATACTATTAACTTGATGATCTTAGATAATAAATAATTGCAAGCTTATTTCAAGGCAAATGTCTACCTTTCCATATAAGCCATGACAGTAGATATCTTTTAAAGTATATAATATGTATTTATTTAACTTTTGTATCAATGGCAAGTAAAGAATAATGAAATACATTAAATGTGGGTTCAAATCTGATATTATTCATAAGTTTTAATTTATGCAACCATTATATTATTCATTAACTTAAATATTTCGTATACAATTCAAATGCTTCTGTACCTAAACAGTGCTGTAATTCCACTAATGTTCGATTTTCAGACTTTGATTTATTAGTATCAAGAACCTTCCCTTCCATACTGAATAATCATAGGTTTACTTTTTAAACTGAAGCCATTGACAGTTTGCAAAGCTTCAGAAGCAGTTTCGATGGCTAAAATAAATAAAAAGATATATTACTTTGGAATAACCATTAATCTGAAATAGAAAACAAATAAATCATATATTTCAAAAACAGGTTTAATAATACTTGAACCAAATATTATTACAGTACAACCCTGGTTAACTGAACTAAAGACTGTTTCTGATAACAATTTTTTCAGTTAAGCCATGAACACGTAATGCCACAGTATTTTGTATTGTAATTACAGTACACATTTTTGAAAGGTTTTGTAGGCCAAAAGATTTCAAAAATCTCTTTGTATGTTATACTTCTGTTCTTCATTACAGTTGAAATTACATTTTTACTATTATATTTGTAGCATTTGAATGACTCATTCAAAAAAACTTAGTAATTTTCTGGACAGTACAGTGCTATTTTTTCAAATTCAATTTTTGGAGGCGGTTTGGTTAACCCAGATTTCATTTGAACCAAGTTTAGTTCGGCAGGGTTGTACTGTATTATTATAATTATTAAATGTTCTTGGAATTGGTTTGTAAATTTCTTTCCCCTGTCATTTAGCTTTTCTAAACCATAGGAACAGGAACAGGGATTTAATGAGTGAGTTGGTAGGAAAGTGATAGAAAGATTGAAAATGAGCACTTTTTTTAAAATAAAAAAAACAAGAATGAGTGATAATACAAAAAGCATAGAGAAAAGTGTGTTAGTGTGAAATTTTGTCAAGATGTTTAGCATACAAGAAAACACTGGTAATAAAGGCCAATAAATATTTTTCATTTTACCACTTTAAGGGACAATAATTAGTATTACAAATACATATCATTGTGTTTTAGTGTCAGTTTGAATAACAGAATAATGGTGTCAATAAGTCAAAATGATATCATGGAAAAGGGGATAAAAAATTAATTAGATGTAGGAGAAGGAAAGCTGGAACAAATATAAACAGAGTAAAAAATTTAATGTGATGAGATCGGAATTTAAGGTGGAGTTAAATAAACAAATTGATACATTTTGAGATAAGATTGAAGCTTAAGTCTGATTTAGACAGTAAAATTAATGTAATACAGAACAAATTAGAGGTGCAAGGTAAGTAGTGTGAGGAGCTATATAACAAATAAAATATATTGAGTTGGTGAGAGTGTACAAAACTGAGTAAGGTGTTTACTGACAAATTGAATCAATTTAATTCTGTTGAATGGGTAAATACTCTTAATAGGGAAGTGATTAAACCTATATTTCCCTTCATTAGACACCCTCAGTCTAATTTAACTGAGAGGTGTATATTCAACATAGTACATTTTTTAGATAGCTAATTGAGGAGAATCATAGCAAATGGATGAAATTGCTTCCAGAATTTTAGTTTGACTTCTGGGGTCCTAATTTTCTAAATTACATCCTTTACCATTTGAGAAAGAATCCAAATGAATAGGTAATTATAAAAATGAAGCATTCAAAAAGATGGTCAAAATTCCAAGATACCTATGGGAAGTCCAAAACTTTAAAATTATTGAATTCAAATGGTGATGATCTGATTTTGCTAAAGTTAGAAGTATCAAATACTGTCATTAGTTATAAATTACAGAATATTTATGGGGTGATAATTAAGGGAGTTAAAGAATTATGTCATTGGTAAGGTTGATGGAGGGAGTATAGAAAAGTCTTTTAATACACACCTGGTATCATTTAATAAAAGAAAACATCCTCTAGAGGATTAAACCTAATAGTTAATAAAAGGTTGGCAACCTTTTTACTAAGTGTAAATATGGTATATAAACAGTGCTTGTCTTTAATAGGGATAGTGGGGGATAATGTAACATGACAATTGGGCTTAGTCAATTACGAGTCATATTTCATTGTATTTGATGTATTGGTGGTGGTGTGTCATGTAGCATGACAATTAGGTTTCTCCAATAACTAATCATGCTTCACTGTGTTTAATGTATTGGTGGTGATATGTCTGTGGCAATGCGTTTAGAAAATACTAAAAATTGCAGTTGTGTGTGGAGAGTGTGCCTCTGTTCCATCAGAGAGATAGATTGTGGCTTACCTGAAAGTGCAGTGCAGTGTCGCCATAAGGAACTGAAGGTATTTCTTCAAATTTTCGGAGGCTCTCAGCCTCCTTCTTCTGGAAGGAGTGTTACACCATACCGTGCACTGGTCGGCTCAGGAGTGCTGGCAGTCCACAGCCGGCCGGTGCATGGAATGGTGTAACACGCATTGTCACAGACATATCACCACCAATACATACCTCTCCATACCAATATTGCAATTATTTTTGACAATGTCACATCCTTACTAATATAATATAATATATATATATATATATATATATATATATATATATATAAACTCACTTGGAAATGTTATGAATGCTTGACCTCTCATTCTTCCAGTCATTAATCTATACACTAATCTTTTCTCAGCACCAGATTCAAAGTTGGAGAAAACAGACACTAAATCAGTTTCTTTAACACTACTTGATAAATTTTTAACATATAAAACCTGTAAAAACATAAAATACAAGTAATCTTAGATATTGGTTGTATCAATAACTAAAAATAACTATAAATCAATGAATGTATGTGTTAATTATTCCATATTCAAACTTTAACATGTGGAACAATTTCTACCAAATTTGGTTCTCATATGACAATGCGATCTGGGAACAAACACTGAGGAAGTAAGTACCTAGGTGTGAGGGTAGAACAGGTTGACAATTAAAAACAAGCAAAAAGTCCAATCTTAGAGTTGAATATAAGTTTTCAAGTCACTGAGGTAGATAGTGACCATACCAATGTTGTTGCTGTCAAACTTCAACCCTTGACAACAAGAGGTGGGAGCAGCCCCAGGAATCAGGCAGAAGGGGACTTACATAAAAATTAAGTGAAAATAACTGACTCTTGTCAAATTAATTTGAGTCAAAGAGTTTCATCACTATGCTGGTTACATTGAAGGTCAGCTCCTGAGAATTTAATAGGCTTGATTTATGACTGACATGTTAATTACGCCAGAACTAAACTAAGGTGCATGTCAACATTGAGAAAGGTGATGACAGCAATGGACCTCTTAATCAAATTTCTGTTCAGTGTTGTACCTACATGTTTTCTAGACAAATTTGGAATGTTTAAAGAACAGAAAAATATAACATGAGAGATATAAACACTTGGTACGCAACCCCTCACGAAATTCACTTAATAGAATTTATCATTCTGGAACAACTTCCAAAAGTTTAATCTTCATGTGAAATTATAGTCTACCTTAAACATGACACTTGAAAATATACTTACAGTACTTGGATTTCCAATATGATATGTCTCAAACCGAGGCAATTTCTTTATTTCAGATATACTTAGCCGGTTTCTTGAAATGTAATCAAGAGAGATTACTTCTTGAGGTTTATCAGATACAACAAATGACTGTCCTCCACAAGATAGCATTTCTTTACACTTTCCAGTTTTCTGTGGTTTAGGAATTGCATCGAGAGGAACAATTTTTTTATCCTTAATAGTGTACAAAATTTGGGGTTTACAAGAATACATGCGAAGGTTTGGTTTCTTTTCGTTACATTTTTTATTGTTTTCTTCTTTACTGCATTCAGGTTTTTCTTTAAGATCCCATAATGTTGCAGATTTTTTATAATTATAATATATATCTTCAATTTCAGGTGATGGTTTTCGAAGTCTTTTCCTAGTTTCAGGTTTACTGTGCATATGGCCAAAAAGCTCCTGCTCTAACTCTTTAAGATGGTGAATAGGATGCCCTTCAGGTCTTGGATCTGTAGATGAAGGAGTACAGGATAATGCAAATTGTAATAATCTTGTATGTTGGCTATTAGGCTTTACACTCAATCCTAATTCACATTCATGTCGGCTGAAACCAGTAATTCTAGAAAAGAAATTATTAAGGCTAAAGATTTAAAAATTTTGGAATAAATTCAATTATTAATATAAATTTATGATAAAAATTCATATTCAAATAATAAAATTTGTTTTGCAATGGACACTACAGAAATCCTTGTGCTATAAAATATGTATTAATAAATACTGTTAATATGCCTTTTCAATGTATAATATTATGTATATGAAAGATAAACATTTTTATGGATAACTATAGTATCTTTTCACAGGGTAAATAGTAACATTGAGTGATTATGAAACAATATACACATTTTTATACTGTTCTACTGTGAACATATTCAATGCTAATATTTGACAACTTGGAAAATAAATCTTGTTGTCAGAATTCAAAATATTATTAAAACAATATTTATATGTTACCTTTCTTTTACTGCTTCATTTAACCTTTTTTGGCCATTTTCTATTTTTGAATGAATTAAGAGAAGCCGAGAAGAAAGAATAGAATCTTCAACTTTATTATATTTTTTTGTGAAAAAAGCATCTCCTTTTTCAAAATCCAATGCCATTTCAATTTCATCTTCAGTCAAATCAAAAGATTTCAAATCCTCTACATGAGATGCTTTATTTGCTGTGTTTTCAAAATCCTTTAAAGAAATCTTTCCACATGTTAAATTTGTTAATGGAACAAAGTCTGATGCTTTTTCAAACTTTTTCTCATGTTGCAACTCACTGTAAGGAAGAATGATTTATAAAATATAATATGGCAATATGTACCTTAAATTAAAATGTAGAAAAGGTGTTACAGAACAAATTTTTAGTTAGAGAAATAAATAGTGCAGTTTAAACATTTAGAAAGAGAAATAAATGGTTAATTCATTAAATCAATTCACACATATGAAACATCTACCAATAAATTACTAAAAATCCTTACCTACATCAATTCAACCATTATTATAAAAGTTCTACCAATAACAATATCAAAAATTTTAAGTCACATTGTTTGAAATTATATTATTTTAATTATGTTATTTTGTACCACAACTGTGTAAAATTGCAGAATATAGTTGATAAATTCTATATTGGACAATGTTACATGAGCAAATTTACAACCGCAAGTGAGAAGTTATATAGTGACACTGTCAAATATCCAGACAACATTGATTCAGAACTTGATAATTGATTACATAAATGAACCTCTAATAAATATGATAAATAATTTCTGAGTTTTCTAGACTTACTTATACAAATCTACTTTAGTATTCATTTGTTTTTGCACCATTTCCTTGATGAGTTTTTCACCAGCTGATTCAACATGTTGAGTAGGTTCATCAGCAACAGAAGCATTATCTCTATAAATCTTTGCGCGAGAGCTTTGTACCTGAGCCATTTTAACACTAAAAGTAAGAAAAGTTTAATATAACATGAGATTTAAGTTGTTATTCATTAAAACTAAACCATACTAGATAAAATTATATCTGAATGTGTCTCACATATCAATTATATTTGTCATGCATCTACTATTGAATAAAAGTGTGCAATAGCTCTGAACATTGAAAATTATAATTATATGCAGGTCACTTTTCACTGAGATTACCCTGGTGGAAACTCAAGATTTTGGAATATATTCATAGAGAGAGCCTTTAATTAAAATTACAAAATACTTGTCTATATGAAGTAAATCAATCCAGATCAAAATTAAAGAGAAATTGATTAAATAAATAATAAAATGGTTAACAGCTTTCTTCCAACTGCTTTAGGGTATATGTGAAGATACTGCATTTACTCCTTTGAAATAATTATTAGTGACTTCATTTGCTTGTTCTAATCTGAGAATTGTGACTCCTCCTATGCACTAAGCCCAGCTAATGAAGGAAGTATAAACAACCTTGACTGTATTTGGCTTTCTTTCTTATTATAAAATATGTCATTTCAGGAAAAGATTTAGTTCTACTTTCAATATGTCAGCTACCATAAATAAATGGCATACCAATCATAAAACAATGTGATATTTTCCTTCTACTATCCTCAGTTTTTCAATATTTCCTTATGACTTAATATCACAATGCAATTGAATAGCTGGAGATGATGTCCAACTCACTTTTCCCAAAATCTGTCACGTCATTAGTCAGACCAAATACAACTGTTATATTTAACTAGTGTTTTATACTTTAAAGTTCAGACAAAGACTATTTGCTGAAGACATACTCTGATAATTGTCACATTAGTAATTTTGCTCCTATCAATATTCTTTTCCATATTCACAGAGACCAATTCAACCAAATTAGTTTAAAAATCATATGCCATCAAAAGATGCTGCAAAATGTTATTAATCCATCTAATTGATGGAACATTAGTTTCTGAAGGGGCTGAGAACTTCTCAAAATTTGAAGAACCTTCTTGTGTCCTAAGTGGCAAAGCCGGCTTCAATTTCAGGTAAGTCACAATCCCTCTTTCCTTTCAAATTATATATATATATATAAATTACACATTTAGATAGGAAACAGAGACAGCAATGACAATGACGAATTACCTGAAATATCATTAGTTGGTCCAGAAGGTTCCAAACTTTTGCGTCAGGAAGGAAGATCTTAACTATGTGCCAGCCAGGCACGATATATATATATATATATATATATATATATATATATATATATATGTATATATATATATATAATCATACAATTAACCTACTAGATACTTGTAACTAATTGTACCTGTAATGTTACATCACATCCTGTTAAAATTTACAACAAAAAACTATGCTTGTAACAATTGGTTTCTCCAAACTCTAAATTCTTGGATTACGAGATCATTCAAAATAAAGCTGAAGATTTAATCAGCACTAAAATGAAAATAATGCCAAGATTCCACCAAACATCAATTATATTTAGGGTGACTGGCAGTTTAAAGTACAATAAATTTAAATAATCATCTGGATTACTGATATTTATGAAATAATGCTGTTGGTATGTGGCTTCTGTTTAATTCTGCTATTATTATCAATATTAAATAAACAAAAGAGTCAAATTCAAATATGAGGATAAAAACAAAATCATAAAATATTATTCTGATCACCTTATTTGAGCAATACAAACCATTAAAAGGGTAAAGATGTTTATCAAGCATTTATCATCAGGTCACTTTTCACAGAGATTACCCTGGTGGAAACCAAATATTTTGGAATATATTCATAGGGAAAGCCTTTAATTAAAATTACAAAATACTGGTCTATACAAAGTAAATCAATCCAGATCAAAATTAAAGAGAAATTGATTAAATAAATAATAAAATGGTTAACAGCTTTCTTCCAACTGCTTTAGGGTATATGTGAAGATACTGCATTTACTCCTTTGAAATAATTATTAGAGACTTCATTTGCTTGTTCTAATCTGAACTATGTTTATATTATTGTGATAGTAAGGTTAATATACCCTTAGCCTAACACAATTAGCCTTACTGTATAGTCTGTTTTACTGGAGAATGTAGTTGTAGGAAAAGAAAAGCACTTTCATTTCAAACAGAATAAGGAATAATTAAGGTTTCATACTTTCTTTGAACTAAAGGTGAACTAATAACCTATCACATATAAATTTGAAATTGCATTTAAAAAGATTACTTAATATCCACTTAAGTAGAAAAAATTTGATCAAACCATTGCTTCCAAATGGGACTAAGGACATGGAAAATTAAAGGAATACAACAAAATTGTAATAATTCTTTCATTATGAGAAAAAAAATGTACATATTGAATATTAAATGAACAATATAAAGAAAGAATATGAATGATTGAAAATCATAAGTTAAAATTAGTTGATAAAATAGAGTACCATTTATTTTTATCACCTAATTTTGCCTGTTTTAGGTTATATAATTATTTGTTAATTTTAAACTAGGACACATATTTATATTGATAACAAAAAATTAGTATGTCCACAAAAGAAATCAATTTAAATTTATAATTTCCACTTCTTCATTTTTAAGATTCTTCTTCTTCTTATTTTTAAGACCCTTATTCTTATTTTTGACCTTCCTTTTAATGGCTGTAGTTTCTTCAACTAAATCAGAATATTCACAGTCTTCTTCTGGTAATAACTTGTCAAGAGCAAACTTGTAAAGATCTGCATTAATTTTTCTCAATGACTCCAAAACTTCATTATTTTCTGGACCAATTATGTTTCTATGAGTATTGGTAACAATGTGATTGTCAGTGTGTAATGTATTTAAGTTGAATTTTGTCATTATTTCTAAAGAATCTGTATTATCATTGCTAGATAGTTTTCTGAAACCATTCAACAAAATTGAAGGCTTCCAATCTTCAGAAAATATATGTAATGGAGCAACAGCAAAAAATGCATTAGTCACTGGTCCTTTATGTTGTAATATTCGCTTACATTGACCACTTATTAAGTCCCATATGATCACTTTAGCATCAATAGAACCAGATAACAGAGTTTGGCCATCAAGCGAACATGAGAGGCAGGTTATAGCTTTATTGTGTCCAATAAATTTCACTTTTTGTTTATCTACAATATGTTGAACTTCACGGGGTGGGTTACAAAGAGTGTATTCAAAAATATTTCCATCAGTTGATCCAAAAAAAACTTGAGTGTCACTATGATCAATGGTTACAGCTACCAAAGGTACATCATACACAATAGAAAGCAGCATTTCCCCTGATGAAAGATCGTAGATTTTGCCAGTTCGATCTAAAGATACTGAAATAAGTACTGCTCTTACGCCTCCTGATCCAATAGCAATATCCTTTACTGGCAAACTATGATCAAAAAATGTATATCTGGGTGCAGCTTCTCCAGGTACTTGAAACATATCATTTGCATACTGAGATATAATGTATGGCAAAGACCAAACAATTACTCTACAATCTTCAGATCCAGATGCTATGTGGGAGCCATCATCTGTAAACTTTAGGCAAGTAATATCTTGAAAGTGTCGACTTGCTACAGCCAAGTGTCGACCAGAAGGTATCTGCCAAACGTGAAGTTTTTCTGCTATTCCTGCAATACAATAGTTTCCATCAGGAGAGACGCAGAGAGCACTGACACATCCAGCGCAAACCATTTTCCCGTTTGCCAAATGAGCTTCTTCTTGACTGTTGAGTGCCCATGCATGTAGAAGAGGTTTGGAAACCTCTGCAGAAAATAGGTAATCGTTTCCCACTAAAGAGAGACAACGTGGAGCTGAAACTCCTCCACCCTTGTAAGTCATTAGTGAAGTTCCAGTAAAAGGATCCCATGCGCACGTATTCCACATTTGCCCTGAACTATCACTAGTTATAACTACTTCAGTCACTGTTGTCATGTTTATAAAGAATCGTAAAGCCTTACTAAGCACAACTTCTACTAACGCTTAGTTCCAAACTGTTACTCACCACGTGAAACACTGGTTTCTTAGTTTACATCCTGTACCAACTGTGAAAATTTAACCTTCACTGATAAACACAAATAAACCATAAAAGTTTCAGCATAATCTTTAATCATTATAATAAGTACAATTCATTGCGTTCGGTTCCTATTAAATAGCTGTTTTATAAAATATTGTCTTAAATGTTAAAACCTTAACGATCGTATTCGTAAGAATAATTTATTTTAGTAAAAAAAATATAATAAAATGGCGATAAAAATGATTTAATTTGTGCTTTAATATTGGAATAAATATGTACTTTTATTGGATAGTTGCCGTTTTCTAATCTATCAAATGTTTAGTTCGCAATGTTTCCTAAAGTGGTGAATAAGCATCTGTTTTTTTAAGAATCGGCGAAACAGGAGTACATGCTGTTTATATTCAATAATGTTTAAAAAGTTAGCTCCCTTTATGTCTTTATTGCATACTTTTAAAAACTCGTCTATATTCTAAAATCTCCAATGCATAATATCAATTACATTATATATGAGTTATCGGTATTCTTTCAGATTTGAAGAAAAAGAAAGCGTTTCGGGAGTACAGCAATTGAAGTCGTCTGTTCAGAAAGGAATACGCACGAAACTTTTGGATCAGTATCCTTATTTAGAAAACTACGTAGACTCTGTACTTCCTAAGAAAGATACGTACAGAATTGTTAAGTGGTAAGTATTTGTGTATTGTCTTTTAACTCTGGAAATAGTACTTAAAAATCTAACAATCTATTATTTCAGCCCAGGAATATTTATTTTTCTGTCTACAGTATATTAAGCTCATTTATTCATTATGATTTTATTTAAATTATTCTTACATGCCTATAATTTTCATACTTTTTTTATTTATTCGTTTCTCGAAATGTTTTGCAAACCCCTTGGAAAGGAATATTCTCTAATTTCAGCCATGACCACATTGAAATATTGGTGAATGCTGCAGGTGATCTACTTTTCTTCCGACATAGAGAAGGACCCTGGATTCCTACATTACGTCTTTTACACAAGTGTATGTACCTCTGTTAGTGTTATAATAGTTTTATATCTGACACTCATTACATAAGTATTTTTATTTAAATCAGTGTAATACAGTCAATGTGAACACAAATACAGAGAAACACAATCATAATTCTTGTACAATGTCCATCTTGCTTTACCAGCAACACACAACTAGTGGGGTACACAGGGGAAAGTGGCAATACACCAAAATATAGCAAGTCCACAGGGGAAGGTTTCGCTACATATTATTTTTATTACTTCATCTAACTTTTATAAAGAAGTAATTAGTTGGAAAGTACAAAAGGTATTTTGAAGATAAAGGTTAAGGAGCTGATGTTTTCAAAATTTATGGAAGAGTCTTTTTTAATTAAAATTAAAACAGGTACATCATATACTTAGGATTTTTGGGGAGTGATTAAGACTTTTGTTCGCTGCAATCTAGTGTTTGGGCTTAAATGGGGAATCTGTAACACTACTCTTATGGCTGTATTTTTTCATGGTTTGTAGTCTGGAATAGCTGTTGTATGAAAAAGACCTATGTCGAAATAACGGCAGGATTCCAAACAATAAATAAACAATTAAAATAAATATCAAATTACATTATAATGTATATTTATATGAAACTTAGTAAAATTTAAATTATATTCTAATTGAATGAATTTTTTATTTAATATTTAAGTTATGCTCGAGTTCAATTCCATTCCTACTGTCTTGGACTACTTTATATTGCATTGAATAATGTAAATATACAATTTTTATTTCATTATTATATTTGAATATTGATATGTATATACTTATTGCAGATCCCTTCTTTCTGCCATGGGAGCAAGTTGATAAAGGTGCAATTCGTTTTGTTCTGAGTGGTGCTAATATTATGTGCCCTGGATTAACTTCTCCTGGTGCTAAAATGACATCAGTGCCAAAAGGAACAGTTGTCGTATCCTTTTATTTTAGTATTGTACTTAAAAAATGAACAATATTATCTCAATGTCATAGAAAATAAACTAACTAAATAAGATATTCATAAAATAAATGTTGAGCATATGAAAGGCAAACATATGAAATATAAATCAAATCTGCAGAATTATTTCACATTCATACTTGGAGAGACCCAATTAGCATTTATTGCATATGCATGTTCCATTATCAAGGTTGGAAACATTTGAAAAAATGTACTATAGGTATTTACATTACCTTTGAGATAAGATGCCTTGGTTGATGTTTGTGATCCACAATATACCAGTAAAACCATTCACTATTATATTAATACTTTTTTTTTCTACCAAAAAATAGTCAAGTAAAACTTGTAGAATTCATTACAATGTAACCTCATGATTAAGAAAATATTAAATTCATTCCTATTAAAATAATAATGTGTGGTCATATATGTGGAAGCAATCATTGGAAATATATTATACTGAATTTTTTAAAAAAATTTGGTTGTGCAAATATAGCATAGTCATTGTATACTGCAATGAAATGTTAGACATGAAATATTCTATCTGTGATTAATATGTAGAATTTTAATTTTCAGTAAACAGACTGAAATTTATATTTTGGACAAAGGTTTGTCCTGGATCACTTTTAGACGAGTACCAGGTAGCATCCTTAACCTAAAGTCTGGGGGCCCTAGTTAACCCTTGGCTTCCTTGCTCTACCCTTCTGTATCCCACCTTTAAAATTCCTGTCTCCATGTGGACTACCCGGTTCGTGTTGCATTGATTTTTTTAGAGTTGTAACAGTAGTGTTGTTAATACTACTATACTTTTTCTTGTCTGTGTCTTTGCCAAAATATGTCAATTGTAAAAATTACATTTTCATATTTATATTACTTTCATATTGAATTATTCCTTAATAAAATATAGGCCGTTATGGCTGAAGGAAAGCAACATGCTCTAGCAGTGGGACTTACTGCTTTGTCAACAGAAGATATGTAAGTTGTACATATAATAAAGATAGTAATTTTTATATTAATCAAATATTGCTTAAAATAATAGTACTGTATGTAGAAGGGAAGGGGGTTGAGAGATAAAACTGGGTTATTACTTTATTGAACTATAATATTAGTTACAGTACTCAATCATTCACATAGCGAATTATCATAATATTACATTCTGACAATAATCATTGTGAGGTTTACTAAGAACCATCGTTACATTTACCTGCGTAAAATGGAAATCAAAATAATGACTGTCATCTAAGCACAGTGGTGTAGCATGACTTTAAGCTGCCTGGGCCCTAGTCCAAATTTTCCTCCCTATTGTTTAGGTATTTTAATCCAAAATTTACAGAAATGCTGCACCCCAAAAATCCCTGCCAGGGACAGTTCACCCCCGCTGTCTCTGCCACACTATGCAACTGCTTAAGGATATGTTAAAACTAAATTAGTTGGTGGCTGTGAATATATTTAGCAAAATTCTTTTGATTTTTAATATATAATCCATAAATAAACCATGACCCAATGGTTGCTTGATTTTTTTAACTGATAAACAAATGTTATTAATTTATTACAGTGCAAATATACAGTACAAAATAACTAACTCATTGTAGTGTTTTAAAACTGTGACTTTCTGTTTGCAGAGCTAAAGTGAATAAAGGAATTGGCATTGAAAATTATCACTACCTCAATGATGGGCTTTGGCAAATGAAACCAGTCAAGTAAAAGGGACTCAATAAAATTCTTTTTGTGAAACTTGCAGTGTAAATAAATGTTTGTTTATAATAATAATCTCATTCAGTGACTGTGATTCATTTAGCTGTTTATACGAAGAAATATTTACGAATTTTTGGTTTACTATTTTGTAAGTATTTATAAATTTAACTTTCAATATTTGCTATTGTGACTTGCTATCTTCTACAAATTTGGTATATTATAAATAACTGTATTGTTTTGAGTATAACCATGCATTTGCTTAAATGAAATGATCCGAAGTAGTAGACTGAACACAAAATTTGAAGGGGGGAAAAAGAATCTTACTTTAAAATCAATTATGCAATGAAAAAAAAAACATTTTAAGAAGTACTTAATTCAATTGTAGTGTAGGGTATGAAAAATAAAAGCTGAACAAATTATATTTTTGGATACCTTAACTATTGTAAGATTTGGAAAATCTCATGGAAATTAATGGAACTTGCAAAGACCCAGTTAATGATTGAGAAATAACCAACGAAATTGAAAGGTAATGAGCACTAATTAAATACTGTTGCCAAGCTGTATTGTGTGTGTATGAATAGTTGTGAGTCTGACAAGTATAATTTTTTAAATTTATAGATTTTATGACTGGAACTATTGAATTGTTAGATGTTTATAATTTGTTACAGCTATATGACTTTTTTTTATCAGTATAAGTGTTAACAAATTTTTCAGATAACTCTTCAATGCTATTGATACATTTTTAGGTTATGAAATGAAATTTTTTCATCATATTATTTATTAACCAATTTTATCCTGTAAATTTTGATATTTTGAAAATTCACTCACCAACAGTGTCACTTCTGTGGACATATAAGCATTCCAAAACTGATTATCAGTATTTTAATTATTAAGGATTATTTCCTAAATAAAAAAAAAGTAGTAACTTGAGAATCATTAGTGATGAAACACTTAAGTATCATATCCTACAGAATCAATCAAGATACACTGGAACATTTTAATTTTTTTATCTATATGCAATGAAGATAAACTGTGTTGTAAACCAAGGTAAAAGGTATTTAAAATTGTGTGAGACCTCAAATTTTGATTATTGTATATGCATAATGTCTTAGAGGTGGCCTTGTTTATAATTTTTTAAAAAATGTTTTTAAATACTCTCATATTGTACATATTCATCACACACAGTTTTCAATAAACTTTTCTAGTAAGATTGATTAGGATCAAATAATTATACAAATAATCAATTATTCAATTGATGATTCAGGACTATTCAAATAATGTGCTCTATTGTTGGAAAAGTTATCAGGTTTTCAACCAGGTGGAAATTGTTGATAAAACGTCTGGTACCTACAACAACACCCAGTTGGAAACCCGAGAACTCTTCCAACCACAAGTCTGCCGGGAAAGCCTACAAAAGTTAAATGTACTCTGTTATTAGAAAATATGACTACTGACATTTGACAATTGGAGTTATAAAAGTACATTTATTATTGCCTTATTAATGACAAATGTAATAACTTCATTAGTGATGTATGTCAAAATAAATAATGTATTTAAATGTAATCAGTAATAAGTTGAAATCATATGTGTGGTATTTCGTTTTCTAAAACCTGTAAGCAATATATTAAAATCTCTTGTTCAAACCGTGAGTTACTTTGGAATTGTATTCATATACAGATTTCGTACAATGCCGGTGATTTTTTCAATAATGAAGACTATCAGACCTGACAACAGCCCTATTGCTAAAATTGCAAAATAAACCTGAAAATCTTTGAACGTAAACACTCGAAAAACGTCGTTTTGTTTGTCTTTGGATTCAGAATTGCATTTCGAAGGCTTTGATTCAGATCTCCACCATTTCGCAATCATTCCAATTTCCAAGACTTTCAGTAGGAAATTATTGATTTCCTTCAGGAAAGGTGATCCTTTGGGAACGATGTAGCCTAGCATGTACGTCATCGGGCATTCTTGAACGATGTGCAGCATCGGTTCGCCCTCTGCCGTTCGGTAATTATCGTAAACTCCAAAAGTGACGTCACTGACCCGTACCAATGCTGCTGTATCTCTCCTAAAAGCAACCCTATCGCTGGCGGTGTATTCTCCGACTCCTCCCTCTATAACTCTTATCTTGCTGATGAGATGAGCGGTAACGAGATTTTGTGAAGGATCATTGCTCCCGAGAACGTTTGCCAAATTTGGAGAAGTCGTGCTTATTGGTAAACCGGATTCGTCAAGTTCTCTTAATGTGCTTATATCGTGACCAGACTGAGGTTTACTGAGAACTTTCACCATCTGTCCTTGGGCGAAATTGTTGATGATGGAATAGAATATTATAACAGAGAAAACGAATATTCGCAGCGGAACTTCATCCGGGAATCGACTTATAGCACTCGACGTAAGTGGATGGAAATTTTCTAAAAATGTTGTACTGATATCAAGTTTTTGCTGACAGTCACAGATGTACGCATGCCTGAATCTCGATAGAAAGTACCAAAGAAGAGCAGTGATGGCGTAAGTTGTGAAGACGTACATCTGAACGTCTGTCTGCATCATCAGGACAATTGTCTTCGAACTGGCTTCGGCTTTGGGCACTATGACACACACCGTGTCACTGTAGACTGTACAAGTGAACTCGATGTTTCTCGTGTGGTAATCTTTATAGAACATGGAATTGAAAGCCATTTCAGCTCTTCCAGTCAACAGATCACCCAACACTCCTGTTCCAGAAAAGGTATCTTTCACATAACCATATTCTTTACCGTCTAGAGGTTTTTCATATACCGGCAAGAAATTCATATATTGCGACAGGTGGTGGAGAATCAATCCATCTATTCCCCTATAGTGATCTATCGGCCCGTCGTTTTCTCTATATTGCCTGGAGCCGTTTGCAAGGTATGGTATAGCTGTGGGATAACGGGGGAACATAGAGACACTTATTGGAGATAAATTTAAGTTTTGTGTTCTATTGCGTAACATTTTCCTAGCTTCCGTGACCCGCCACTCCTGAAGAACGCCTCTCCAACCTTCATAAGCTTCTATAAAAGGGTTGTAAGCCAGTACAGTGTCGTTATCAAGCAACAGAAGTAACGAATTCAATATCTTGAAGTCTTCCCATAGTTGCTGTAACATGGTGCTGTAGATGTCTGTTGAAGAAGGCGTTGTCAGTACAATTAGCAGGAGATTATTGCGAATGCTGCTGGCAAGTCGTCGGTTTTCTGCTCTAGACTGTAGAAATGATACGACGGAAGACATTCCGTCAGCAAAGATAAGCAACGGAGACGTCAAGTGGCGAGGTACGGGCCGTTGACCACACTCAATGGTTACAGAGTGTTTGTTCAGTTGTCCATCGTTGCTCAAGAAGTCGTCCGCCAAAGTAGCAGCTTCGCCCGTGTGCAGACCTAAAACAAAGAAAAACCTTATGAAAGTAGGCCCACTAATATTTGTGCATGTGTCAATATAACGCCGAGTATTACCTACTACCAGCTCGGAAAAGTGAATGGATATAAATTGTCTACCAATAAGTGTCAGAACCTTAAAACGCGTCACAGTGTAATTTACATGGAATAATTAATATTCCTATGTTAAAAGATAACATTAATCAAAATCCACATATGCTTTGTTTCATTGAAGGTTTCCTGAGACCAAAGGTCAAGCATCTCTTTCACAACATTTATATCATCCGTAGCTATTGTATTTGATACCACTAAAAAAAAATTAATTGATACCTTTTCATAATAAGAAAGGGATCTAGAAATTATATAATTTACATTGTGAAGAAGAAATTGGCATCTAAACTCTAGGATAATTATTTTAATATACGACATTTCTCTTGTGCCACAAATGATTTAATTTATTGAAATAAACTGGGTGTCGTTGTGTATTACTGAATTTTTTAGGACTCCAATAGCCACTCCCGTTTACTTGTAGTTACCAACTGCTTTCAACTGGATTCCTCGCCTACATCCAACATAGCTGGGGCTCGCCGAGGAGTTTATTTTACAGTTATCGAACACAATCATCTTTGTCATTTCGCGTAAGCGATATTATGAACTATTACACCTCGTTCCCTATTTGCCTTTGTCTTTATAATAATGGGAGGAAAGCACAATCTAGGCCTTGCAATTTTGGAAAACCAGTAAATCCCAAAATACGAGATGTGGAATCCACCTTACGAATCCCGCAATAATACCTCGCAGGTAATTAAAATAATAAATAAGATCGTTTAGCCTTTTTTTCGGTTATTTATACACTGATTGCAATTTATAAACCACTATGGGTTTCAGGTTGTTCAAATGGGTCTTTTGTATTATAAAAAAACGTAGTAAGAATTTTAATAATAAATTTGATTGTACTAATGCCAAAGTACTTAACATTGACCCTAATGACTAGAATCATTAGAATTAATAATTTCTTCATAAATGTACAAAGTGACACAAATACTCTAAACAATATCTATGACTTTTTGGTTAAGTTTTATATGTGTGTTTTCTTCCCGTTCGTCTGTCTTAATTTTTTTAAAAATTGACTTACTTGAGACGGCCTGCCAATGGGCAAAAGTCGTAGGGTTTTTACTAAAATTTCTGTCTGTAATTTGCCATTTTCTCATGTTAATATTAACTAACTGTTTATTATAATTTAACTGAGGTAGCCGTATGCAGATGACACCGCGTTACTTGCCGTAGAGAATTATGTCAACTACAAGACTACAAGGAACCACTGACTGGAGGATAATGCTATCCATATCGTATTCACAAATAAACAATCAAAAGACCCACCGTCACTAAATATAAATGAAATGTTTTTGCCCTATGAGAGCAACGCTAAGTACCTAAGAATGACTAGACAACAAACTTAGGTGGACAGCATGTTAAGAAAGAAATCTGAATTATGCATTAAATAATGCCAATACTATTGGCTAATTGGAAGAAACTCCAAATTTTCAACAAACTACTGACTTACAATCAAATATTAAAACCAACGTGTGTCTACGGTATTCGGCTGTGGAGCTGTGACGGTGACACCGCATCCAAACGTTTCAGAATAAAGTGTTAAGACACATCGTGAATGCCCCCTGGGTATGTCCGAAATAAAGACCTCCATAGGGATCGCCGGATGCCACCCATAAAAGCAGGAATAAAAAGCTATGCTGGGAAACATGAAACTAGGATTCACTCCTACTTCAACCAAGTGGTCCGACAACGTCTGGAAAATCAACGCCGTACCAGAAGATTGAAAAGAAGAAATAAAATGATCTTGTGTAATGTGCAGTGCATAAAAGCAGTGTGTGAGTGAAGTGTAAACAGGACCAGAAAAATCTGGAAGACAACATTGGATCGTCTAGTATATCGTTTAAGATTTTTAGAAGAAAATTATTGGCTAGTCTTAAAATATTATTTTTAAAGCCAGGCACACGGTTGCTGATGAAATAAAATTATAATTTATTCTGTTATACTGGAAAACAGAAAGTATGGTAGCTTAGCATTGAGAGTATTTTATAACCCCAATATTCATGCAACAACTAAGGAGGTTTTATGGAGCAGTTTATCACAGCTAAGTACTAAATTACTGGACTCGTGATAGTCGACCAGGTGATATACTGTATTGAGACATGGTCGTCCTTGGCATGGGCTCTGAGTAGGCGATAACAGCTCCACTTCTATATCTCAGCACGAGCTCCTCTGCTCACTTTCTTTTTTTCAACTCCTTAACAAAGCTCCTCGCAGAAGAGTTTTAACAGAGGAAGGCGTTGTGCAAGGGTCCGCTCTTTAAACGCTTATCCTTTCGTGTTCGCTGCAGCTCGAACCTTTACAAGGATACATCCTGTACGCTACTACGTATGAGAGACAATATTCCGCAGATGTCTATTGTGAGCGACATGCTTAACAGAGCACTGATTGCTTCAATTACGTGCGATAATCAAAACAATGCTGCTAATAATTTCTCTTCTACGCCCTAAAAACGAATGACATGTTTCGGTAAATTGTCAAACAAAATGGAATTTTTATTCAAGGAAGTTATAACATTTTTATTCGACAACAGAAGAAATGCTTTCAATCGAAGCTCATTTCGTTTTTTTTATTTTGCGTGCAGGTTCTTCCATTGCTGTGCTGGTCCATCCGATGGTTCAGCAACAGAAGAACCAGCTTAAAAAATTGTAACTACTTGGAATGGCATGTTACGAGAATGCCGGAATCATATTACAGAATGATATTAGCGAATATAGCCGAAAGCTCCTGTTACTGTTAAATTTATTTATTTTTAAAAAGGAAACATTAATTTGTGATTGTAGTTTGGTTATTAAGCATAAATAAAAATAAAATTATACAAAAGTCTTAACATCCAAATAAACTTCCAAGATGATTAAAGCTTTTCAATTTTTTATTGGGTGTTAAGACTTTTGTATAATTTTATTTTTATTATTAGCCATGCTTTAATGGTCTTAAAAGTTTTTCATATATACTGTCACAGCTACACAAGTACATTTCGCTAAAATAAAATCGCAGATATTAACGGTACGCTTTTTGGCACGCTGTATTGAATATTGGCTCTGAATTTTAATCAACTGGAATTATCTCAGTACTGTCAAAGCCAACGGAGAGAAACTTAAAATAGCCCACGTATATTTTTTTTCGAGACTGGATCACATATTTGTAATAATTAAAAAATGAACAAGTCTGCTTTTTTTGCTGTATTTTTCAAGAATTCTCTCCGATGTATTTATTCTCCACCACTCTAAAAATGACGAAACGTATTGATTTTTTGTCAATGGAGTTCAATTCATGAATATGTTTCCAGTCTTTTATTCTTACGAAGACGTATGCAGTTGAAAAAAAATAATTAATGAACTGATTTACGACACACACGATGTACAAACAATCAAATTGCCTCACGTTCTCTTCGATAAAGATCTTATCGGTTAAAAAAAAATTCACCTCCAGGCCACAGATGTCGCGTCAATTGCGTCACGCTTTCTTATAAGGTAAGATTTCTGGCTGTTGACGCTAGGCTAAAAACATATTAATGTTAAAATAAACGTAACTTGGCTCGTATTTCACAACCATCTGGTCTATCAAATTATTACGTTTCAACTTATATTGTTTTAATATTAAACAATAAAGGTTAATTTATAATAAAAAGTATTAAAATATTTAATTTTTAAAGTAACAATTACACACAAGTATATATAACGATCACTGTCCGCAGTAGCTTTCTGTTCTGATATGGAAGTGTACAATTCAAAAATTTGCAAACATAATTCTTAATTATATATATATATATATATATATATGTATGTATATATATATATGAATTTTACCAGGTTGAATGTTAAATTATACGTAGGGCGATATGGTTTTGTTTGATTACGTGTTGAGGATGAAAAATTCAAATTAGGTAGTGAGTATTGATTTATTTTTGCTTGAAATGATATTAATATAAACAAAATTCGAAGTGTGTGAAGTTAACGTATTGATAAAGGCTTCGTTTTAAGGTTTTCCGGAGAAAGTAGCGCTTGTTACTTGGCGTCTAAATCGAGAAGGCTGAATCGTAAGAATGCGACGAACGCGTTCGTGAGTCGTGAGCACGTGTCTGGGACTGTAGGGGATGTCAGAAATAAGGCAATTTTAACTAACAACTACGAAATCGTAATAGAAGTTGTTTACTTTTAGTCGAAAATTATAGATAAGACCTTTTTGTTATAAAATTAAGTGTTCCGCGCAAGTTAGTCAAACATGTTACGTACGTATCTTCAACTTATGGTGTGATCATATAAAAAAATATATATTTAATTTAAAATTTTCTCGAATTTAACACGGCACAATAAAACACTCTAATAAGCATTTAAAGATAGTTTCAAGATTTCAGAGAATAGCCAAAACTATATTTTCTACATGCAGACTCCCTACGACGCATCAATACAATCTTTGCTAATGGTAACAAAAACAGGCAATGGCTTTGTTAAAAAATGGAAAAATATATCTCGCTTAAAGTGAATTTTAATACGCTAAAATTTCGGATGTTTCGATTATGAATCAAGTTAAAATGATTTTGTTTCACTGCCATAATATAAATTTAAGGTCAATCATAGCGGTTAGAAAGCATCACAATAAAAAATTGGAGCGTTTCAAATTTGATTAAATATTTTAATCCCTGGATCTCGCAACATAATAAGGGTTTTGTCCATAATTCTGACTGTACTCCTTCCTCATATGAAAAAAATATTATTTTTAATATTGTTAATCGTCGTTATTTTTAAGTTTAGTTTTTACCAAAATAATATTTATGATTTTTACTGCCAAATGAAGGAATCTTTCTTGGGAAGTGAACACAAGGCCACTATTTAGAAACGTTAACAAAGTGTGGTCTTTACTGGCGGTTCTTCTATTCGAATTGTAGGAACTATTTACTAAGTACGTTTATCGATAAATATTCTGATCATTACTATTTTATTTTATCATCTCTTTACAGCCAAAATTTAACTACCCTTCAACCTGAACCTGGTGCTCAACAGTGAAAAAATTATTATCAATTTACACCGGGAAAGTTTACATTCATTAATTACCCATCAATTTTTCACCGTTCACCAGATATACCGTATTTTTTTAAAATTTAAAAATTGCAAATAAAAATATAAATTATTATTGAAAAACCGAGGGGTTCATACTAAGACAGTTTCAAGACCTTGTTGAGCCCTCTAGGACCAGTGGCCCAGTATCTAGGGGTGACTGTATAAAATAACAAATGAGTAGTTGTAAAATTTTGTACTGGTTGTACTTAAACCAAATTTGGATCTTAAATACGTATAGGGCTTATAAAATTTAATTGCAACTTCTTAAATATTTACGGAGTTGACATCGACTTTGGAACCATAGTTTTTCCATTGGATGAAAAGTTCTCGAGGTAGCAACCGGGTATCGACGCTTGTTTAGCACTTCGGTGTCAGCCATCGATACGTTGTGGCAGACAAAGCTCGGTTGTCGAGAACTCATCCATTACGTAGATTTATTGCCGATAAATAATTCGAGTATTGTGTAATTTATCATATATTTTTAAAAAAATATACGAGTATCTAGCACGTTCAAGCTTGTCCGCTATTTCAAGTTTCGTAACGATTCGTAGAAATCTGACTAATAATTTGACACATTCTACCAAAGTAAATTGAAGATAATTCTTTTGTTCATTCTGTGTAGCGAACAGGGTCAGTATTTAAATGACTTAAAAATATGTTTCCGTTTCACTGAATTCCTAAAGGAGGTTATCTATCGATTGGCTGTCAATATTATATCTCTTTCTAAGAATTACGAGAAAACTTAACACTGGTGATACATACGAATAAGAAAGAAATCCAATACAGACAAAAAAAAGGGTAATATAAGTACCACACAACGTTTTCGGGATCCTTGTCCCTTTTGTCATGTGCTAAGAAGAGCCTAGAGAAACACAACTGCACTGGTCAGCTGACAACACTCAAAAGCGACGAAAATGTAACGACAATGGGACGGCCGAAGGGCTGGGTAACAATAAGGGATCAACGACAATGGGAAAACAAAAGGTTTAGCGTAATAATAAGGGATCGTAGCAATTATTGAGTTTCATAGTGTATGTTTGAACATTAATAGCTGTGATGTTGGTTTTAATGTGAAGCATCTCTGAAATGAGTTGTACCCGGTGTCAATGTCTAAAATCTTAGCATTTTACCAATCAAATGTATGTGTAGAATTGATTATATGTTTGGATACTACAGATTGTTTATCAAGTTTGATATTAGACATATGTTCCTTGATACGTGTATTAAGGGAACGTTTTGTTTGCCCTATGTAGCAGGAATTACAATTAGAGCAAGTCATTTTGTAAACAATACAATGTTTGCTGTAGGTGTCAAGTGGGTCCTTGTGGTTTTTAATCAAGTATGAAAGGGTATTAGTGGATCTGTAAATGATAGATATTTGATATTTGGACAAATTTGTGATGTAGAAATTTGTAATAAGGGAGTAAGAGAAAAAATTTGGCTTGAGTTGTTTGGGAACGATTGACAGTAGGATGTTGGAGTTTGTTCAGTCTGCTGTTTATGTATTTAATATATATATATATATATATATATATATATATATATATATTGTCGGAAAGTCAAAAATGGCGTATGCGCGCTAAAACTCGAGACTACGATAGTTCAGTTGGTGACGGGACATTTCGGAGGACGAAACAAAATGATTCTAGAGCAGAAACTATCCGTTGTTTAATGAATTATTAAACAAAGTTGTGAGTTTAAGACAAAGTAAAAACATTCACGGAAGCATTTAAATCGTAAATATTGGTAAGTAAAAGCAGTGTACGTCTGTAGCCAGCCAGGAATAGTAAAGTTGCAGTTTAAGTCCGCAGCGGTAAAAAGACTAGCAAATCTATGAATCACAGGATTCATACAAGGCAAGCGGTCACCAGATAGTTGACAAAAAGGAGGATCATCCGAGTTCCCGGGTTGACTTAAAGAGTGTAAAATCTGTGAGCCGATATTAGAATCAGTGTAAAAATTTTGCAATAGTGTACTTCTGAAAACAAAAAAGGAATGCTGGAACCAGCTGGACAGATGTGAGTAACAAAATACAGAATAATGATTTATGTAAACGTAATTAAAGGATAGAAGTCAGATTTCGGTCTATTTTAATTGTCAATCAGAGTTAATTTCTTTTCTTTTAATTTCTTCCTATCAACATATTGTCTGGGTGTATTATAAACTGTGTGTTAATTATTTTTTTAAAAAACAACTTGTTGTGTCCATTATCAAACCCAGTAGAGACCCTGAGATCTAAAATTTTAAATTGTAATTGTTTGTGAGTAAAACAACAAAGTGGAAATAAATAATTATATGTTTTAAATTCTTGTTGATTATTTCATTTAAATAAAGCTCATCTTGTTAATTATTACATTTTGGCTCTTCACGTGAGGTAAACTCATTTAAATTCAAATTAAATAATTAAAGTTAAATTGTTATTTATTACATATTGGCTTCCACAACGTGGGGCTCGTTAAAAATTTAAATAAAGACGAAATATTTGAATATTACATAAATTAAAATTCTATAAATTAATAAAATCCAAATCTTTATTTATTACAATATATATATATATATATATATATATATTGTAATAATTGGTAATTAAGGCATTGTTCTAATTGAAAAGTTGAATTGTAGAGGACACATTATTGATAGCGGTAGCGGATGCCACAACAAACCGACAATGAAGGGAGAGAATTGTTGAGAGGTTTTTACGCGCTCAAAATTGACGAGACGAACGTACAGTCGGGGAATGAACGGCGAGGCATAAAGACCAGCAAAGTTTATTTTACAAAAGTAATACAGTCGGGCAGTGAACAGCGAGGATAACACACTAAAAAGGCTAATTTAAGGAACGAGAGAATGTGTTGGAGTAATAAGTACGCTGTTACATCAAATCGCAGAAACTAAATCAATCCTCAGTCAACAGACGAAACCAGTGAGTTGCATTTTCAACATGACTCACGAGATCTACAAATCCAGGTTGCAGTAAATCATCGAGAATCAACCAATTCATTTTAAACCAACCGACAAACTATGCTAATTAGAGTCTGTGAGTAATTAGAATCTGTGAAAACCCCAAAATTGTGCACGAAAAGTTAAAAATGAGTCCTGGGCTGCCGTAAGTAGAAAGAAAACTTTAAAATTATTGTAAACCGTTTTTAAAAGATAAACGTCAGATCGTTCTTTAATTATTCAGATCATTCTTTAATTATTGATAAAATGAAAATGTTTAAACTCAATCTTTTAGCATAATTATCTTCATGAACGAATTTCGTCTATGTTTAGACGCATCAATTTGCTTATAAAGTAAATGTAAAATTTGGTGTTCTTTGATTGTATAAATTCTGCCATTATCAAACTCAGTCGGTAGAGCATGAGATCCCAATTATATTTGTATATTTTATAATTGTTTTAAATTTGCCATAATAAATCTTGTTTGTTGTTTAAAGTTAATAGTTTTTCATTTAAAAAGTACACAATTATGTTAATTATTACAATATATATATATAGGATAAGTTTTGATCTACTTAATATATTCAGTAATGTTAAGTAATCAAAGAGAAGAAGTAACGTAGAGTACTGATTAGCGGTCAATCACTAAATATTAAGTTATCCTAAATTTGTAATAAATCCATGTATACTAACGAAAAGAATTTTCTCGCAGACAGAAAAATAAAATAATCAAATTGAAAAATGTGAATCCTTTACAAATTAACCCCTTTAAGCTGAGGATGAAACACGTGTCAGATGTGACATTCTTGTATGGCGTTCTAGATATAAACAGACTTTAATACAGTACAAAAATAGTGACTCCCGAGAAAAGCGTCAAGCGACCAGACAATTTTTCTTCGTCTTAAAAAACCAAGACTGTGAGAGATTTGCATGCTGGAATGCCAGCTGCAACATATTTATGCAGCAATGTATTTAGATATTCTGACTTGTACGAGTGTATTACATAAGTGGCTTAAGTAAGGTTACATGTATTAAGGATTATAAAGAATTTAGCTAATCCATATATTGTTACGTAATACATTTCAGCATTAATCTGGTTTGATAGGGTTTAATTATTACTTTTATTCTCCTCACGGTGATAATACAAAAGCGTTAGTATATTTTACGAATATGTAAAAATAGTGTCTGTAAAATAAAAATTCTAACCTTTCCTGTTTAATGGAATGGTTGAACGTGATAAACTCAAAACTTATCTTCTATCTTAAGGCTCAATATACAGTTTGCCAAATTTTAAGTTACGAATGGGGATTTAGAGAATTTCTGGCTACTGGATTTTCTTTAGATTAATAACACTTTATTTATAAACGACTTAATTATCTTTAGATTTATATAATTTTAATCAGAAATATCAATAGAACTTCTTCACGTAGGAAAATACGTGTATTCACTGTTAGTACAAAATATTTAACTGGTTTAAGTTCAGCAAAATTGTTGAAATTACTTCCGCAAGACTCTTGTAAAGATTCTATATTTAACAAGAATAATTTTTAGACAGTCAGATAACTAGGGTTATCATACGATCATCTATTATGACTTAAACAGGTACAAGAAGTGGCCAAGCTGATCACCGACCTTAAATTTTCTGTTTTTAAGCACATGGGAAGAAAAAACTAACTCGAAATACTGTCAAATCTTTACATGAAAATACAAGTATAGGATGTTTTCTCATTAACTTACATAAAATAAATTATTATACAATTAGAGATCACAAATTAAATATAATATAAATATTAATGACCAAATCCTTCTTACATACATAAAAAAAAAGATGTGGTTTTGTATGTTATTTATAGAAATTGAAACGTGAGAAAAAATTGCAACAAAACTTGACACGCATATTATTAAAGACACAGAAGAACTCACCATGTAACCCTAGCAATAATATGTGTCAACGTCACGGAAGAGCAAAAGATACGGAATACAAGGAAGTGTATACTGCGCGGAAGATCTTTCTACACCATCCCAGTGAGCAGACAATAAGCGTCAGTAACCGCCTTGAGCTTGACCGCGTTAGATCCGTTGTCGTGTAGTGTTTATACCGTGTGTATCGTGGCAAAGTCAGACTGGCATCCTCTTCCCTCAAACTGCGCAACGCGCCATCGTTCGTGACTAGTGCTATAGCAATTTAGTGTGACGCCAAACTCGTCGTAGACCAATTGTATCCTGTAACACGAACCGCAAGAGACAATAATGATGATAAAAATCAATACGAATAATTTAACCGATTTGACGTCGAAGTTTAAAGACTGACGAAATATTTTCAAGTGAGAATTGTTAAGAATCTTTTATGAAATGAATTCTGTGTCTTTAACAATTTTATAGATTTTGTTGTCAGTTTTTAAAGTCTGACGAAATAATTTCTGGAGTGAATTCTTGAGGATCGTTGATAGTGTGTCTGTTCGGCATAGGCCTGGGTGTTCCCATCACGGTGTTAATTGTTCAAAAAAACGTGACGAAGCCAGTTAAATTACGTGTTGGCTAAGTGATTACAGTGGAATTAATTCATTTTCCGGGCTAAAATAAATAAATACCCGGTCAACAGTGGGCACCCAACTATTAATTAATAAAGAAATTACATTTTTTCATAGTCAAATCTAATTGTTCTTACGTTAGGGCCTCTTCAATGAAGAAAACGTAGGTCTATATATATTACATGGTTTCACTTCCCGTACCGAACAAAACGATACCACAATATGCCAAACGTATTTACTCTTTACGGCACATCGACGTGAAATGATCGTTTGTTCATGTGGCAATTGGACACACAGCCCCCCTCCCCCCCCCCCCCGCGGATGGCCGTTGAAACATTGCATAACAGACGGGGCAAATTAGATGTTGAACTGCCTACTAATATCAGAATATTGAATGTATTACCTATCAAAAAATCTTACGGCGGATATGTAATTTTTGTAACGCTAACTTTTAGAACCGGCCCACGTGAATTTTGAGCTTAAAGTGACAAAGTTATAGATTCTCTAAGGACTACTCTTCTACTTGTCTGTAAGGTTTGTGAAAATGAGAGGAAAAGTCTAACCAAGCTCAACGAGCGAATTTCCTTTTTTAAAAAAATTGTAATAATTTTATAATCTGCATTGTCAAGTATTGACGGATGTGCGGAACAAGTTGAAGCCATGACACTGTGTGTGGCTACTGTCCTGAAATGGCGAATTCTGTATCGCCACGTGCTGCAAGACTTCCGGGCCCTGACCTCCATACGTAATTATGAAGCAGCTGCAATAGAAACAGCCGCTGGTTTAACTACGGTGAATTCTAATCCAGTTTGCAAAAAAATTTACTATGTGAATCTGTTGACAAATAGCAAAATTACTATTTATATACATGCGACAATTACTGATACACTATTCTAAATTTCAACTTAAACCACATCACTTTTTTTAATTAAGTATAATTAGTCTATTAATTACTCGAAGAAAATACATTATTGGTAAAATTAAACGTTTCACAATCTGAACTAATTTTGTCGCTGAAATATTCTTCTAAGTTCAACCAGTCGATTATAGATCTGTCTTAAAGGAACCACTTACCACGGGTTCGTGTTTGGGGCCTATTTTTAATTATTGTCGGGTCTTCTAACTTATCATGTATATCTTTTCATGATTCGTACGTAATACTTAAATAGTGTTGGATTTATCGTTCTGTCTCCAGCAATTCCGACTATAAAGCAAACATCTTACTATGACCAAGTTCGAATGTTACAGATTTCGGGGATATTTTTCTTAATTTTACTAACTTTTATAAAGTATTGAACAAGCAATACTACGCCCGTTTCCAGTGCAAATTAAGATACGTTGGGTCTTTTGGCCGCTGAATTTATGTTTGGGATTAGTCAGTGTGGTCAAGTTGACGCTTCAATCGATGTTGCAACTTCCTTAGAAATCAATAATGTCGTTTCACAGGAAAGCTTTCGGTGACCTCCGTTAGTAAGTCATTGAACACAAAGGTAGATGTTTAAATACCAATGGAAAGCATAATAAAACTAACCTGATTAAAGTCATAAGACATTAAATATTTTCATATATATCAAGTTTTAGGTACAGTTACAATAACGATTCAATGGAAATTGAAACATACTATTTCAAAACAAACAGCAATTTTATATTAATTTGAAAACATTGCACTGGCTCTTGTGAGCCACCTTTGCCGAAAGATAACGAATTATCGATTCCTATTTTTTTTTCACTACAATTACGTTCTAGTTATCACGCTATAAATCGACATGTCACAATTACAAAAATATCCAACACATTACTTCTATTATTACAACTAACGCCACGGCGAATCAAATCCCTTTCCGGAACTCTTTCTCCATTACTTTTTACTGCCGTTAATGGATTATAATTTTTTTAATTGGATTGCAGCACATTTATTAATCTACTACCCAATACAGTAATAATTTATAAATAAACTCAAACTGGAGATGTCTCGGGCAAGAACGTGGTGGAATCTATCACCACATTGAAGAAGAAGAAGAAGATGTAGATATGCTATATAGAGCGTAATTCACATAGTGGCCACTCCGCTCTTATAACATAGGAAAGGGATTGAAAGGGAGGATACGGAAAGGTAGAGCAATGTAGCCGAGGGCTAGCTAGAGTCCCCGGTCAGTAGTTTAAGGATCGTACCCGGCAATTTGCCTAAAAGTGATGCAGGGAAAACCCTAGAAAAACCTTCAGCAAGTAAGTCGGGTATTGGGGACTTGTCCACGCCATTCCGATGGCGGGAGACGGGTTTTCTGAGCGCAGCATTCCTCAGTTCGTGCCTCGACCAGTTTAGGAGGCAGCTGGCCGATTATTCCAATAAGCCTCGGCTTGGGGGAACATTAATTCAAAAAACCAGAGAGAGGAGAAGGCATCCCCAAAGGTAGCCTCCTCCATAGCTCTCTGGAAAGGCTCACCACGGAAAATTCTCTCACAGTCTTCCTTGAACCTTTTAGGAGAGATACGAAGGGGTTACCTTTGGGTATGCCTTTTCCTCTCCGTTTTTGAACTAAGGTTCCCACAAGCCGAGGCACCTCGGCCTGTTTTGAGAGGTGTATGTTCTGGGGTCACAGACCTTGGGCATACGGTAAGAGTTGTTCGCTATTCCCATTGGAATAGTCGACCAGCTGCCTGCTAAACTGGTCGAGGCACGGAGAAGGGAATGCTGCGTCCCCACAGCAAACTCCTCTCCCGCTTACGGAAGGGCGTGGGACAAGTACCCAATGTCCAGGTTTTTCTAGGGTTTTCCCTGCATTTCTTTAGGCGAATGCCGGGTAGGATCCTTAAAATATAGCCGGGGGCCCTAGTTAACCCTTGGCTACCTTCCTCTACCCTTCCGCATCCACCCTTTCAAATCCCTTCCTATGCTATTAAAGGGGAATTGCCCAATGTGGATTACCCTCATGTAGCCTGTTGCCCTAAAAAAATAAGAACATTTTTCTCCAGCGTTAGGGTGAAGGCAGTCAGCTGGATGAAAGACATATCCTGGCCAAACACCAGGGATGGAATTCTAATTGGCTGTGATACAGAGTGATAACTTGAGAAAACGGTGTTTAGACCGCAATACGGCTGAAATTAAATCATTTTGCGACCACTTGCCGCTGTAAAACTCTAGAAAGTAACTAAAGAATGTTTCAATAACTGTTTTCGTGCTTTTATGAGTCTCTAGAGAAAAACACTGTATTTGCGATCAACATAAAAGGATAAAATGGCGTTCAGGCCGTTCTGTGTTTGCTCTTCAGAGATTTCAGACAAACAGTTTCTTTCTGAAATATTTAAAGTTACTTAAATCGGTATGCAAATATTTCCTCTTATCCTTATTTAATTTTGCATTATTACAAGGTCATGATTGATTTTTAACTACGCCGAAGAGCTTTGACGAGGAAACAAACACCGGTAGAAATCGGTAAATAATTTCTTAGTAATGCCAATCGATTAAAATGTATTTAAGAAAAAAGAAGCATTATTTAATAACTGCTTTTATTAAATGGAACAGTGTTTAGTGAGGTCAATGAACTTAATCGACCATTCAACTTAGTAACAGGCGGGGACATCTCCAACTATACACATTCTGAACGCGTTGCATCATCATAACTCTCAGTTAATATTGATCTCTATAGCCCACGGGGTTGAACTGTAATAGTACAAAATGAACAAATCTCATAAGTTAATACAGATGAATTATCACCATAATGTAATGTTCCAATTTACGTTAGCACCACGGTCCACGGTTGATCTTTTTCTCTTATATTTCTTTTCACTTCATCCCACGCGATTCAGTAAAGAGGCGTGGGTCCCTAATTGGTTAGATTGGAGTCTTTGAAGTGGGCTAGCGAAGGCAACTGTCTCAATAAGAGAAGCAGCTATAGCCGCAGCAATATTGTAAAACGTTACTGCAAAATAAATCTTGTCTACCGAATCATATTTTATATTAAATTATTTAATACAAGGATTTTGCATGCAGTATAACACTTAGGTTGCCTGATCATCTTTTTCGAAATTATTTTGCATATAGGATTAAAAATAAGTAATGAAATAATTTTTTATCATTCAAAAATTTTAACATTCTAACTTAAGATAAATGATTTATTATCGAATTAAAGTACTAGGATGGATAAATGTCAACCGTAACAGGGATCGAACCCGGGACCTCCATCTAATTCTATGTGATTTATGGTGTACCTTAGAAGAAAACCCCAAAATTAATTCAAGATTAATTTTTAATATTTGAGTAAAAACGCCTGTGTACTCAGAGCCGAGCTGTGGCTTGCTGGAAATTACGGTCATAAAAGTTTGACTCCGAGGTGACGAGGTGTCGAGGATGAACCGTGCCTTCAGACAAACGCATTGGGCTTATGGGAGAAACCTGCCTGAGGAATTATTGACCTGACCAAAATCCCCGAAGGTCAACCCTTCCAACACGCGGGAGTCAGCCCGCGTCAGATTGGCTGAAATCAAACACCTGAAGAGGTTTCCACCCTCTGGTGGGGAACGAAGAGAGTCGATCTGGAAGGTGGACAAGCGAGGAAACAGGACAGTTCCTATCTATAACCCAGAGAACGAGGAAGTCTGGGTAGGGAGAAAGTATAGGAGTAAAAATAGTTTTAGCATGTACAACTTGGAGAAGATAAAAAGTCCCAACGGACGGAAGAAGAACGTGTCTGGAGTTGCTAAAAATTGTTACGCCCACGAGAAAGTGTAAAGGAGGAAGCTGCGAGAAATTCCTCTGAATATTTTCTGGTTAGCCTGGGGAAGCCGACTACGAAAGATGGACTGGTGGATAAATAATTAAGATTTCTGCCGCACGTATATGCCCTCACATACGACCCCTTTTATTTTTTGGTTTATGTTCAGAGTCTCATAAAATCGCCCTGAGGTTTGCCTGTTTAATATATTAGAAACTTATTGGAATATTGACTGTAGTTAAAGTGAATCATCTAAATAAATAAGAGTAAATAAATTTTAATTTACCTAGATGCAAATAAAAAAAGACCCTGTTGAATTTGTGTAAACCTTTAATTATATAGAAATTACATTTAAAGCCACATATATTTCCCCCCCCCCCTCCTTCAGCATTATACGAGGGTGAATCAAATATAAGCGAGACTTTTGGACCTGCGCGCAATAGTGATGGAAGAACGTTCCGCTGTTATTGGCTGTTAGTTTGGTTTGTCAGGAGTGGGGGAAGCACGTGACTCATCGTCATAGACTCGCTCAGTGTCCATCGTTACGATGTCCGAGCAGGAGGTACCTCCCTCTATTGCGCAACGTATTGTTATCAAGTTTTTAGCTGCAGAAGGTGTAAAACCGGCCGAAATCTTGAGAAGATTGACTGCACAGTTCGGGGAAGAGACGCTGTCGCGAGCTAGAGTGTTTGCTTGGCATAAACGGTTCGTGGAGGGCCGTGAACGTGTTGAAAATGAGAGCCATGACCGCAGACCCCGCACCAGCATTACAGCGGGCAACATCGACAGTGTTCGTCAACTTGTTGAAGGTGATAGGCGTCTAACAACTTCGGATATTGCAATTGAGGTTGGAATAAGTTATGGGAGCACTTACTCTATTCTCTCAGAGGAGCTAGGGTATCGCAAGGTGTGTGCCAGGTGGGTTCCTCGCCTTCTCACAGTTGACCAGAAACTGAATCGTTTTCAAGTGTGTAAGCGTCTTCTTGCACGATTTAGGGAAGAAGGAGACCCATTTCTTTCTCACATTGTCACCTGTGATGAAACGTGGGTGCATCACTACACCCCTGAGTCGAAACAAGCGAGTATCGAGTGGAGGAAGAAAGGAGTAACCGGACCAGTGAAAGCCAAGTCACGATTATCGGCTGGCAAGGTTTTGGCTACCGTTTTTTTTGACCAGCGTGGCCTGCTGCACCTTGATTTTTTGCATGAGCGCAGAACAATTAATGCGGCATACTACAGCCAAGTTTTGACTGAGGTCAGACTTGCATATCGCCGCAAAAGACGGGACCTTCCGATGAGAAAAGTGATTCTCCTCCATGACAATGCTCGCCCCCATACAGCAGCCCTGACCGTACAAAAATTGGAGCAACTGGGTTGGGAGAAACTGGAACACCCTCCATACAGTCCAGACCTGTCTCCCTGCGACTTCCATGTCTTTGGTCCTCTCAAGGAAGCTTTGGGAGGGCAAAAATTCCACAGCGATAATGAGGTTGAAGCATATGTGCGCAATTGGCTACAAACACGACCTGACTCTTTTTACGTGGAAGGAATTAAAAAATTACCTATACGCTGGGAAAAATGTGTTTATAAATCAGGAGATTATGTAGAAAAATAAACTATGATTGTTTGTGCGTTTAAAATCAAAATAAATATTTTAAAAAATAAGTCTTGTTTATGATTGATTCACCCTCGTATTACAATGGTTTCTTTGGATTGAGCTTGTGAAAGCATTGATGCGATTCTTGAATTGAAAATGCTAGAAAACACTTGTTCAATTATGTTCTTCATTGAGATTCTAAAATTCAGGCCATGTAAGAAATGTGATGTAGTTAATCGATAGAGGAATTCGCAGCGTATCTGGGGTCGACAGGGATAACTCAGTTGCTGGAGCTTCCGCCCGGTAAGGGTAAGTTCCCGGGTTCCTATCCTGGTCCGGTCTGACACTTTTCCGTCATAATTCAATTTAATTCATGTCCTCCTTGGCTTGAGTTTGTGAAAGCTTTCACTCTATTCTTGAATGGAAAAATATATTTCTCACGTCCCTTTATTAAACTTTCCTTCTAGCACAAACTTCTTATTAAATTCAATGACATTCTATTTCCATACAATACCTTAATTAACCTAAGCATGACCGTATGAGTGATAAAAGCTATAATCAATTTACGTAAAAATCCGTCCTTCATCAGATCCTGAAATAGACTATGTAGGAGTTGGGATAATTAAATTGTAGGAGAACCGCATGAAGGCTAAAGGCTAAAGGTTTGGAACCGACAGTTAGAACAATCGACCGGTAAGCGGTGGGTCCCGGGTTCGATTCCCGATCTGATTGACATTTTTCCATCCTATAACACTTTACACCAAAACAACAAATTACTAAATTAGAAAATATCAGTATTATATTGTTAATTGCAAATTTCATTGCAACAAGAGCCGTCTTTTCATCCTGATTCTTTTGCATTTCACATATTTGTATCCAATAGGCGTACTATTTCCTTTACTTGTTTTTTTAGAGCTTAACACAGAATTAATGCGGGATTTTTAACTGCGAAGCAGCATAAAACAACCAATTAGAAATAGTTTAATATTACAAAACTTGCCGTTTGTGCAAAATCCTTAGAACGTTTCCTATTTTCTTTCCTAGCCGTAAGCTATCATCGCCAGAACAGACTTAATTCTTCTACTACATAACTTATCAATTAATATTTTCAAACTTTGAGATTCAGTACGATATTGTTTTACTTTATTTAACTTCCAGTTCCGGATTTAATTTGCAGAGCAGCGAATCGATTTCCTCTGGAAATTCCTCCGAATATTATGATGATTCATCGTCGTTCGTTTCGTATGTTATTGTGGTATATTAAATGTTTATAAAATGCCTACACTTTCTATTCTAATTATGAATTTGATAATGTTGTAGATTAACTTAATCTTTGATGTGCACTCTTATCTATTGTCTGTAAACTCTTCAGATTTTCAAGTACACATTGCAAAAACTGTATTGTGATTACAAATGTGTTTGTGATCTACAACTTTAAGTTATTCTTATAATAAAATAATAATATATTTCATTCGAGACAGCTTACTTGTTAGCTTATTGTATTAGTTTGAGTTCATAAAATTACAATAGCTTACGAATAGGTATAAATAATTTAGTTGGAACAAAATATATTAATAAAGTAGAAAAAAACGTCAGCGTACTTTCCAACTCCTAATTGTGAAGAGGTAAAGCAATCATCAGCGCGCTTCAAACCATTTATCTCATTCAAATTTTCTAGTACTTAATTCGATTTTTAAAAATTTGGTGTTTCTGAGGAAATATCTATAATATTTAGAAGTACCAACCTATAAGTACACTATTACTCACCCACTCCTGTTGTTTTGGTTTAATTTACTGAGTCTACTTCAACAAGCATAGTTATATATTTTCGTAATCACCAACTCGGTCACAATAGACAAAAACGGCAGTTTTTGGTTCTTTGATTTCAGTTTAAAAGAAAAAATATCCTCTATTTGTCTTTTGTTGTTCATATTTAACCTCGGCCTGTTTTGAGAGACAGACCTTGTGCATATAGTAAGAGATGTCCGCTGTTACTATTGGAATAGTCGACCACGTGCCTCCGAAACTGGTAGAGACACGGAGAATGCTGCGTCCCCGCGGCAAACCCCATTCCCAGCGAGCGAGAGACAAGTACCAAGAGCCCGACCTATCTGATGCAGGTTTTCTAGGGTTACAGTTCTCAGTTAACCCTTGGCTACCTTCCTCTGCCCTCCCGCATCCTCCCTTTCACATCCCTTCCTAAGCTATTAAAGAGGAGTTTTCACCATCTGGATTTACCTCACTCTAAAAAAATTAATATTAATAGGGTTTAATTTTTTTTAACCCTTTTATACTGTGCTTTTCAATATCTGGAAATGGAATTAATTCGGTTTTATACGTTAAATCGATTTAATTTAATAGTTATATTTATCTGACATCAATTGAATCAATAAATAAAGAATCCGGTCGTCATGCTCGAAACAATTTAATAAAATTAAAATAAAAATATTATTGGGTTACAAATTCATTAACAAAAAATATAAAAATTAAGACAGTTTCCTGTTTAATATAATTATTATTAGTATGAATAAATTAATACCCAAAAAATTGGGGAAATTAACTAAGGTATAATGCGTACAAACATCTCAATTGTACAGTTTTGTTTATCCGAAGTCAGATATTTCGGTCAATATATTTATAACTACTAGTCGTCGTCACAACGTCATTTCGTGTGTTATATCTGAAAATGTTCCATTTCCCCATTAAATAAAATTGGCTTCTTCTTGGTATAAGGCTATTTTCGCCTACTTACTTTCGCCGTCACTGAATTTATTTCAATAATATTGAAGCATATCGACGTTCTGAGATTCCCCACCTTTCTACAAATGATAAAGCTGCCCAAAAATAAATTTAATTTCTGCATTTAAAATAGATTAAAACAATTAAGGCCTCGGAGAACCTCAGCAGGAATTAAGATCTCGTAGACCCACACGAGTTTTTATTTACGTTCCTTGGAGAACACGCGAAACTGTCCCAGACACCGCTATGAATTATTTAGCAATGCCATTTCGAAGAATACAATTGACGTCAGCTTGAGTAATGTCCGGAGCCAAGGTAAAAACAGTGCACCACTGCTTTGTTCTGTGACATTGTTTGAGGTCGGCAGGATGATGGTAATCTGTTACGCTAGAAAGCGTGGCTCAGTAACGTGTTACAGCTCAAACGCTTACAATGAGCTAACAAATACGGTCACTGTTACAGAGGATACGGATTCAAAGTATGCAGACAGAGAATTATAAAAGCGAACAATTCACATTATACGATGGATTATTTGAAGACAATACACACAGGCTTATCTCTCAATCGAATATGATGATGAAATTTATGCTCCTAATAATTTTTAAATGTTCCTCAAACTTTTGAAGTGTAATTCGTTTTGAAATTGATATTAATGATATTAATGAGGACTGTTACTACCTCCTGGAAATTTTGCTGTCAAAATAAAGCAAAGAATAATTTGAATACTCATAAATTATTTAACGTGAATACTAAAGCATTAATAATATTAATATATATTAATGGATAAATGCTCTTCTAGAGCTTTATTAAGTCTTCAAAATAGCCCCATATGTGGTGATATTTCAGTTTTACCTGAAAATATCTCATGATCTTTGCAATTTACATCATTCAGATAAATTCGATAACATTAAAGAGTGCCTCAGTTTGATGTTTTAATTATATTTGTTGTTAAATAAATTCTGTCAGCTTCTACTAAATAAATTATATTGACAGAAAATAGCCTGTATAATTGCATTACCGCTTTCAAGAAAAATAAATTTCCATTTTTAAACATTCCATCACTTTTAAGATAGTTTCTTTATTTACGTGCTCAGATCATGACTGTATTAATCTAATGAGATTACATTTTTTGTTCATAAGAAAAGAAATAATTTAATTACGTTGCTCTCTTGATTTGAACCCATTTTACTCGCAATGTCCTACTATATCATATTGAATTTAATTTAAATTTCAAATCATAAAGCAGTAGGATTATTCACGTGTTTACCTACTTTGGTCCTTTTATTAAACGAAGTAACCTTCTCACTTTGCAGTTTTACTCGTTCCTTCCAAAATTATGACGGATTTAATTCTGTTTATCCCACCAGGCCACAAATAATTAAGTGAAAATATTCAAAGCCTTTTTCAGCTATCTAAGGTATATAGACGCCTCATATACCCTTCTGAAGTGAATTCTACAGTTGTAAAATTGTTATCTACATTTTATGAAGAAGCTTTACACGTGAATAAAAGTCCTTCGGGTTGTTATAATGGAAATGTGTGGAATTGTACGAAAAAGAAATTTCTGGAGCAGAACCGCGCAAGCGAATGATCGGGAAAATTGCCTGAAGTCAATGAATCGTGCATGGATATTTAAAATATTTTAAATTGACAGGTAATGTGATTTATTTAAAGACCGGCGAGGTAATTTTAGGTTTCCACCGAGGGCGATTAAAATTTTTTGAAAAATTAGTCAAATATTTTACTGTCTGATGATTCTCTATTTTTTTTCACGGCCATCTTAGGTAACAGAAAATGGAAAATTGTTCTGATTTTTCTTAACAAAATTATTATTACAAAATTTTCTAATTAGTTTGTCTAGGTGATAAATAAACATATCGATCAGATGAATATGATCAAATAATCTTATCGCCTTGCTACTTGCACATTTCAGTTGTATGACACGAGAAAATTATTATAAATTAATTTGTTGTAACTTACAATACTTAAGAAATATAGACAGTTTATGTTCACAAACCTTTCGGTAAAAATACATTTATCGTGACAAATTCTTCAATTATCGCGTTCAGTGCTTTATTAAGTTTTTCTAACTTTGAATTTCGTTGGCTGTTAAACATTTCGTACCTCAACGAGAAAGCAGATTGCACGAAACAGAGAACTAATCCAAATATCTGCATGTTACTAAGTGTGAGACGGTAAACTCTAGCGACACATCAAAGTGTACTTTGTAGATATTAAAACTAGGAAAAATTTGAATGAAGAGAACATTATTGCCATCTCAACTAGGTGTTAACTTCACTTCAGTAAGGGAGAATCTGTCTTTGACTTGACAAACACTTCATTATATTATAATTGAGAAGCAAGTGCAGAGTCAACATTTAACGGCATAAACGCAGGTGCGCGCCAAATTTACACAGCAGGCGATTTTGTGATGGCTATAATTTTGATATAATTATAGCGTTGTTCTGGTTTACTTATCAAACCAAACATGGTCAGAGGAAAAATTACTCGAAATAATTTTAATTTCTAGAAATTAGACGTACAGTTCAAGCATGGTCCTGATATTCTAAGGACTGTAGGAAGAATTACTGAGATCCAAGACTTTAAACCCAGGCCTATTTGCGTTAAAAGTTTTTATTCTTAATATTCTACTAAACTACTTCATTAAAATTTTACATTTATGGCACAACTTTATTGTAACATTTTACATGTATATTGTAATATACAACAATTAAGCTTTAATTAAATAAAAGAATTAATAAAATTTAATACATAAAATCATTTATTTATTTCCACTTTGTAAATTTAACTAAAAAACAATTACAATTTAAAATATTAATTCCTCAGGGCCTTCACTGGGTTTGATAATGGACACAACAAATTGATTTAAAAATCTTATTAACAAACAGTTCACAATTTGCCTAAACAATACGTCGATAGAAAGAAATTAAAAGTAAAGAAATTAACTTTGACTGACAATTAAAAGAGAACGAACTCAGACTCTATCCTTTAATTACGTTTACAATTAATCATTAGTTTGGTTTTGTTACTTACATCTGTCCAGCTGGTACGAGCATTCTTTTGGTTTCGTAAGTACACTGTTGCAAAATTATACACCGACTCTAAAATGTCGACTCACAGATTTTACACTATTGAAATCAAAACTGATAGGCTCCCAGGAACTCGGATGGTCCTCCTGAATGTCAGTTATCTGATAGTCTGCTCGCCTTATACGAATCCTATGATTCGTAGATTTGTTAGTCTTTTACCACTTTGGACTTAAACTGACTTCCTTTCCTGGCTGGCTACAGACGTAAAACTACACTTCTTTCCTGGCTGCTGATAGACGTAAAACTGCTAACTTAGCGATATTTACGGGGTAATACTTCCGTGAATGTTTTTACTTTGTCTTAAATTCACAACTTTGTTTAATAATACTTTAACGATGGCTAGTCTCTGCTCTAGTATTATTCGTTCCGTCCTCTGAAATGTCCCGCCACCAACTAACTCCTCTCGAGTTTTAGCGCGCATACGCCATTTTTGACTTTCCGACAAAGCAACAGAGCTCGACTACATTGTCGCCTTGGAAGCTCCTGCCGCTACAATTAAATTTTATTAAAACCAATTAATTGCCTAATTAATTGGCATTACAATATATTTTTATTAACTTTTTTTCAATTATTTACTTTATTCAAAAATGTATTTACAAATTCTGATATTATAGTCACAACCTATACACTAGGCGTCTTAGTATCGTGAGCCTGACTGTGCGCTGTACAGCGAAGTCCTAAGATGTCCTGCGATGTACCGCGACGACATAACCCACAGTTCAACAAACATATTAGAAAATTAAAGACTCACAAGTCGGTCGGGCCAGATGTTATATCAGCAGAAGTTTTGAAGTTAGGAGGAGAAGCCATGACAATGTACCTAATGCGGCTATATCAAATTTCAATAAATAATTCCGTAGTTCCAGAGGACTGGAAAAATGTCACGGTTATTTCTATTTAAAAATCGGGGCCGAGATCGTAAACCAGCAACTACAGACCGGTCAGTTTAACGTCAGTCACGTGTAAAGTTCTAGAACGTGTAATATCAGATTACATAAGAAAACTGTGGAGTGATAAGGGGTTTATATTCAATGTACAACATGGTTTTCGTCCTAAAAACTCCTGTGAAAGTCAGCTAGTTACAGTATGTCAAGAATTTTGTGACAAAATTGTCGAAGGGGGGCAGAATCGATGCGATAATGATAAAAGCAATCGACGTAGTGCCACATCAGCTCCTAATCCACAAATGAAGTGCTATGGGGATTGTTACACGCATCTTGGACTCGATCCGGGAATTTTTGAAGGAACGTAAACTCAAAGTTAGAGTAAATTTTGAATTATCCGATTCTGTAGAAGTAACCTCGGGCTTGCCTCAGGGAAGCGTTATAGGGCCTTTAATGTCTTTATCATATATTAACTATATGCTAGCCGGTATCGGGTCTAATATAAAACTCTTCGCGGACAACTGCAGTATTTACAGTGAAGTCAAACAGCCATACCGGACTTAAACAATATATTTAACTGGTCTTGGCATATAAAATCAAAATAAATGCATCCAAAAGCAAAACCATTAGCTTTACTAAACGGAAAAGTGTTGAGGGTGCAATTTACATATTCGGGTACGAATTAATAGAAGTATGCAATATGTGCAAGTATTTTGGAGTAACGTTAAGTAAAGAGTTATCATGAGGTAAACATGTAAATTAAGTGACTTATAAGGGATGGAGAGCACTAAACTTCGTATGGAGTTTAGTGTGACCAACCCTAGAGTACGGAATCTGCATAGGATTGAGCTCACTCGGGCAGTGGATAAAATTAAAAAGTATGAATTGAAATTATCAGGTAAATTAACGGAAAATAATTTAGAGTCTTTGGAAATAGAAGGAAACAGGCTAGACTTGGTGCATTATCCAGGACCAGCCTGGAGATACTTAAACAGTTTTCTTTTAACTCCCACTTACATATCTATAGGGGATCATTCGGGAAAGGTCAGGGAGAGGAATCGGCGAACTGATATAGGGAAATTTTCGTCTCTAAATAGAACCATTCTGGATTGGAACAGTCTACCCGTAACTGTGTTGGTGTCGTGCAATGTCCGACCGTGCCTTGAGCGGACAACCTCACCCCCGGTTCCTTCCTCAATCCTGACCGCTGAGCGAGCAAGTATAAAGTTTTACGACGAGCAACTTTATCAGTCATGATTTAATATATAACATTCCCGAAACTTATCTGGATTTATAATTTCTATCTCTATCTATAATATGGAAACTGTTGCAGTTAGTAGTGATTCGTTTAATAAATATGCTTAGAAATGATACAAATCTTTTAACAGTCATATTTATCTGACGTCCATTATGTCAACACTGAACAAGACAGACTTACAGCAGATCGAAATTGTCTTCCTCGCTGATTGAGTGCTCAAATTCGTGATGATACCACTTGGCAGTTCAACTTAATAAACGCGTTCAATCCATTATTGATTTGTATTACCTTAAATGTTTCAGTGTTAAGACTTATAATTAAAACGCCGTTCATGTTTCTGCATTATAGTTTTTAACAACTGCATCAAAAAGATTTCGTCTACAACGGAACTCACGACATTCTCAGGACAGCTTCCTGTCAGTTAAATACAGAGTATCTTAAATAGTTCTACTAAGACTCGAAATATGTGTGATTAGCGATTTAAATGCACGTTACACATGCCCAGTTTGCTCGAGCATAACCATTCTGCGACCAATGCCCTCTTTACTGCCTTGCGGATCGAGCAAGTGCTGCGGATTCATACAGTAAAGGTAGCTCAAGGCCAGGAAGTAGTGAACAAAGAAAGTCAGATCCGCGAAGAGCTAGTGGGCGAACGCGGCCTCAGTCAACGTATAACGGGGGTTCTCTACTTTTAAACTGAAAATCGGACAATGACATTAATAACCGGTAGTAGTAGTGTGCAACTTTTACAATACAAAACCAGCTTCAATTATATATAGATATAATAAATGTTTGTTTTTAATCAGTATCAAAATATTGATACTCATCCAACATATATTAACAAAATAAACAAAAATAATGTCTCAACAGTTAGAAAAGATTTAAAAATTGATGATGCAATAAATACAATTGCATCGGAGGAGAGTAAAAACTAACAATCGCGTGGATTCCTTAAAACCAAAACATCTTTGGAAACGTCTTCGCAGACATTTGACGCAAAGAGCGACAGCATAATTCACACCAACACAACTGCAAACCAAATAAATATCGTGCTCAATCCAGATTTTTCTCACTCATTGAAATTTTGCATGTTATTATAATATCACAGTATGCTTAATTTTATTATATTACCAGCCGGCGATGACCGGGTTGTCACATATCCATAACCCTCGATTAGATTCCAATCTCGGTTGCTTTTGCGTTATTTTGATGTAACGCGCCTCGACACTTCTCTCTTCCATGCCGAAATGTGTTGAACTCATTGACCGTGAAAAAGTTTTATCCGACGAATATATCCGTCGTTTTAACATGTTCGAAAATTTCCACAAAATTTAACTGTGGGTTAAACAAAAAGTATTTATTCGACGCAAAAATCGGCCGGTTACATTGTTTGAAAATTACCACCTCCGTCCATAACCGCGGATTTTCCTCGAATCTATGTTGTTTTTGCATTATTTTTATGTAACGCCCTTCCACCCCCACCCTAAGCGTGCTCCCCCCCCTTGCCGCATGGGTTGAAATTATACACAAACGACATTGGTAGAAATAGTATCAATCTCATCTCATTTACCCCGAAAAATATTTATTTACGCAAATATCGACCGTTTAACATGTTTGAAAATTTCTACCCCCGACCACCCCCGATTGGGGGCGTTAAACGGCAAGTTAAATGTCATAATTAAATTCAGTGACAACCATATCCCCGGATTCGACTCCAATCTCGATTTTTTGCGTTATTTTTATGTAATGCCATTCCACCCGCACCCTTTAGGGTGCTCCCCTCCCAAGCCCGAAACGGATTGAATGTGTAAACAGAGAATATGTAGAGAAATATTATGAATTTTATTGATCCGGAAAAATATTTATTCGACACAAAAATCGGCCTGTTAACATGTTTGAAAGTTTTCTACTCCCGCCCACCTGCACCCGGCCCCAACCCACCCCGGAGAATTGACCTGGTTGCCATAAGTCAACTGACCGACATCCACATCTCCGGATTTGACTACAATCTGGGTTGTTTTCGCGTTATTTTCTCCACTCCCTCTCTAAGGGTGCTCCTTTCCCATGCTGTATGGGGTTCAATTTATACTCAGATAACATCGGTAGGAACTGTAAAACTCTCTTTGACCCCTAAAAATATGTATCCGATTTAAATATCGGTCGTTTTAGCATGTTTGAATATTTTCACCCCGTCCACCCCCGCTCCTGGGGAACGTGTCTCAACTCGACAGTATTTGTATCCTTACGAAATTAAGTGAAATTTGCTCCACGGGTGTAGATTTGTATAAGGAACATACAAACAAACAAACGCTCAGCTTATTTATTAGATAGATACAAGGGACAAAACTATTTTTATAATATACGCACACATGCTTGTAGAACACGAATAAAAACAAATAGCAAGATCGGGCAAGAAGTACATCAAGGTACTTAAGCTTGCATCATATATATATTTTTTCAAAATAGTTACCATCCCAACGTGTACCAAGTTTTTTCATTCCGTCACTGAAAACTTCTTCCAACGTTTCTCGAATCCAGGACTTGGCAGCTGCCTTCATCTCATCGCCGGGGTGTAATGATTACCCTTGCCCCCAAACTCTGACGCACTTGTCGCTTCTCCATTCTCATTTCGTCAGCGTCCCCGTCCCAGTCAACATTTTCCCGTAAACCAAGACCGTGAACAAAAAGGTGCATTCTCTTTGTTGTTCAAAGAACTAATGGATGACCTTATGGCAGGGGTAAACAATACACGTACCTCTCATTGTCACCAAGTATAATATAACTTCCTGATATATACAAAAAAGCGTATTATATAGATTTCGTTATTTATTTTAACCATTGTGAACATCACTAACACACTGACATTATCGAAAATATTTATAAAAATTCAGGATAAAAACGTTTGCTAAAATTAATGATAAATTAAAAAACCTTATTAGTCCTCAAATAAAAAAATGTCAAACAGGAGCTTTGGATCTTTGAATAATCCTTATTTATTTGTTATTTATGTAGAAAAGTCATAGAAATATTTATATATTTTTATACATATTTATAAAATTATTTTATAAATAAAATGAAAAAATCACAATAGAACAAGATCACGAGAATACGCAATGAGAACGTGGAGCGGGAGCGAGACTCTGATACACAGACTCGCCGTGTGAACGAGCCCATTGCCGTCAGCCGCCTCCAGACTTAAAGACTCGAGTAGACCGTAGGTCCCAAGCGACTCATTTCGTGAATCGCAGACGTTTCGACGACGTGGCTCGCCGCGGCCGGGCTGACTGCTTCAGACGTGACTGACAGACACGGAATCGCCGTGTGAAAGGGGCCTACGTTAACGGGTAGTAAGAGGCTAGGCAATCTGGTAACACCGCTGGACGAGGGGTGATGAGCGGGGTGGTTAGATACTTGACCTTCATATCACATTTTCGTGGAGCCCTTTATACTTCCGCTTCTCAAAATGCCTTAATTGTGACTTTGTTGAAAACTAAATATACGATTTTGAAGCTTAAGAATTGAACATTAATGTAATTTTTGTCCGATCTTGCTATTTGTTTTATTCGTGCTCTACTAGCATGTGTGCATTAGTTTTCAGGTTACCCCCTCGTATGTGAAATTTATGAAACAATATTAAACTTCACAATTAATGATTTTGTAAGACAAAAATTGGGAAATACAGATAGAATAGAAATGCTTGGTAAGAAGTTTGTGGATAATTATGAAATGGAAATGAAGATATGGACGATAAAGAAAGAACGGCGGAATGTGGAGAGTACAGTAAAATATATTGATTTTGTTAAAACTCATTTTAACATCTTCTAGTTCAAAACAAACTATTTTTTAAGCTCACATTTTGCCAGTTTTGTTTTCCTATATATTAAATGAAAGACAACTGCCATTTTACTTAGTCTGTAAGAGTTAAAAAGTAATTCATCAGAACGTTTCTCACGTTCTTTGCTGAAATATCTCCACGTACTCGTTATACTCTAAACCCAGTTATAAACAAAGTATCCGTCAATTTATAGACGTCACTTTCAAGAACAAAATTATTGAAAACTGTACAAACGTTCACAATATCAATTCAGGGTGTAAGTTCTGTGAAAAAATCCTCCATTTATTACCACATTTTACAAACCTTAGAGCTCTTGAGAGACTATAATTAAACACACTGTTACTGTTAATGAGTTTCCATTAAACAGTCGGATCTTGATATTTATTTTTCTTAAAATTTTAAAATCTGAAAAAGTCCTAAAATAGGGATAAAATGAATCGTGTTGTTTGAGTTTTTATTGTATATTTTGCTAATATATATCAACCGTGCGTCAAAATAAAAAAAAAATATATTTTAACAAACAAACAAATTTATTTATCAAAAATTTGCAATTATACAATTTAATAAAAACATATATCTCTTTCTCTCATGGGTCTTTACTGGGTTTGATAACGGACAGAACACTTAAATAATCGAAGAACCCAACATTTATCTTTAAATTAAACAGAAATATTTAATCGTCTAGACATCGACGAAACTTATTAACGAAATTAATCTACCAGATTGATTGTAAATTTAAAAGAGTTTATTTTATTAACACAAAAGAAAAGAACGATATCTGACTGTATCTTTTAATTCCGTTTACACTTATTAATACCATGAAATTTCAACTTACGATTACTCAGGAACATTTGGCTCGTTCATTACACACACACTTTATAGACTGGACGTTTACACACTGACGCTAACACATATTATTGGTTCGACGATAGCTGATTCTCCATACTCGGTGAAGGACATCCCACTTGCTCGTGGTGAAACTACTCGACGCTGGATGCTGTGTCCTGGTCTCCTACCATCGAAGACAGTGGTCAAATTTTGATATTACCATAGATTGAACTTCTGCATACAAAAATGTTTATCGTTGACATAAATTTGCTATTTCTCTCGCAGGCTGCAAAATTTCTCCATACTGGGTACTCACAGCTCCCCCTCCGCTCTGACTCCACCTCCTAGCTCTCACACTAAACTCCAACTAACTCACAAAAATCTTATCTTCTCTTTTTATATCACCGTCCCTTCTCTTTTCCTTTGTTCCCAAAACTACGTCGCAACTGCTCGTTGACAGTTTCTCCATTATCCTGAGATTTACATTCTGCAGCTGCTGTTCCTTAGCTAGCAAAATATCAAGCCGCTTTGTCTTGTCACATCGAGACAGGACCCGTAATTACATTGCACTTGTATCCTCACCCCCACACGTGCGCGTTCCTAAATTCTCCAGACCGCCCAACTGTCCCTTGATCCCAAGTCAACATGCCACTGCCCCAGGCCATTAATTTGAGACAATACCTACCTTAACAGATTTATCTTCGACAGGCCACCCGCGCGTGTGCCTTGCCCTGCCTTACAAATCCTAAGTACACATTGCCACTTCCTGTGACAGCCAAGACCATTAATCCGAAACAATGCCTTTCCCTCAAGGCATTACAATATTTTATTATAATAAATAAATATGACTTATGGTTTTTTTTTTGCGATTGTGGTTTGAATCACTTGTATTGACCGGGATCCGTACATCACCTGAATGATGGACGACTTCAGAACTGTTGAAGAAAAGAAATTTTGGTGGCGGGAGTACGATATTTAAGTGTATCGTGATTTACCTTAACTGTGGAAGGTGAAAAATGATGATTGTAGATAACAGAAATATGAACAATGTGGTGTAAGAATAGTTGGTGGATGTCGGCACCAAACCAGATAGGGCTGTGGTGACCACCATCGCTTGTCTTTTTTCAATCAGAGGTGTAATCTTTTCGAACTGCTCACCAAATATTTATGAGTCAATTTGAAGTTAGTTTTTGTTGTAGACCGCTGAAGTTAACCAAAGGGTCATGAATAATACGCTCATCAACCAATTCTTCACCTCTGCTTCCATTTTCGTTGTTTCTTCTTCTCTCTCAAGAAACCAACAACAAACGCGTCATAACATTCGTCTTAATTGACGCCCAAATAATCTGCTTCGATATGTTTTATAGCTATGAATTTCTGATATTTTGACAATTGTCCACGTTAACTTATGCATACTACGCATATAATAAAATCGTCAAAGGAAATTGATATTTCAAAGAGATATCTTTTTTGCAGTAACTGACACAATTACATATCATACGATTTTTAGGACAAATTATTTACTCTAATTCAGCGGGTAGATTATATATATATATATATATATATATAGAAATTAACACAACACATTGAAGGTGATGAACCTAGTCGAATGTGTGAAATAGTGACTTATTAGAACTCAATTATTCAGACATGTCGTTTAAATTTGTATAATTTTCGATTTATGAATCAGGGAACAGAAAGTTTAACAGCGGTATTTTCAGATTCTGAAGTTACACAAAAATAAATCGAAAATCTGCGATAGCATAATTTTCTCAACAATACAGATGTGTGTTAGACGTAAATAACCAAAATGCATTAGTGGTCCAGTTATTTCAAATTCTTTTATTGTAGAACAACAAATTTAAATCATCAGTAAATGTAAATCATCTGTAAACATGTGATTATATACGTGTCTAGTGTCTTTGACATTTGTGATTGTATGACAGAAAAACAGAAATTTGAAATGATTACTATTTGGTTGGCAGTTTGGTGTTGAGTGTGTTGTGCCGAAAGTGTGGCTACACTTTTTGATTCAATATGGTGGCAAGTCGAAAGTATCGTGATGTATTTTGTTTATAACGTACGACAACCTGTAGAAAAAGTTGTTGTCTGGTTAAAATTTTGTGTTAAATGCAGTGATGGAATTTAGCAGTGGAATCTTGAACAGTCATGACGAGTTGAGAAAACTGCAGGACAAAGTGAAAAGGCTGGAATTACAGAACAAGCAGCTACGAATAGAAAATTCATCAAAAAATGGTTTGGCGGATAAAACCGAAAGTATTGAATGTCAAAAACCGGTTAATAAATCACTTGCAATAAATCCCAATCATTCTATTGAGGGTGGCGGGGACTTAAATTTATTAGACGAGATGAACAAAGATGATTTTTGCAACGAAGAACGCTGGTAAGCTGTAATTACAAGATATTACTTTAAATTTCAGCGATAAACAGATCAATGTAATCTAATTTGTGTGTCAGTAAACCACAGTGTCAATTCTCCTACAAGTCAAGACATACACCCCTATTTAAAATGAAAGCAACTGTTATGTTTATATGTTACTCGTTTACGAAGTGAAATTCTTTAACCACATATTTTCTTTAAGATGTAAAGTAGACATTAACCTAACATAGATGTGGGATTCTCAATAATATGTTTGTTAGCAAATAAAATAATGACTTTTGTTTGAGCAGAAGTCTTTCAAAATCACCCTGTTCTTATAATAATATTAATTGTTATTGTTATAGGTTGTATGCTTCCTCAATTTATGTGGACAACAAGATGCCTATCAATTTGATGCAGTGGCTTCAAGAAGATCTTAAATGCAGTAATGACAATGAATTGCATTTAATGAGGCAGGATATAGCTGAAGGAATAGAAGAATGTGAACTAGGTAAAATTCTCTAAAATTGGTTGAAGTGTTGTACTTCAAATGTGCAATAATTGAGTATAATCAACCCTCACTGTTGATTATTCAAAATGGTTGTTTTTATAAATTTATTTCTGTTGTATTAAATAGGAATTTTTTATTATATACGCCAGCATTTAATAAATTATAGTTTTTTTTTCTTGATTTTAGGGCAAAGTTCACTTTTCTAGCTATTATATTTCAAAATAAGGCATCGGAAATGCAACTCATTTAAGTAAGGACTTTGTTTCAAATGCCTTTAATTAGCTTTAATGATGGTTTCATGTTTATTCTACGAATAATTTCATACTATTGTTTTATCATATTTTGATTGTAATATACTTAACTCAGTTGGAGTCTTGGTACTTCTAATGAAATCACACTCCTGAAAACAATATATTTGCTTTGTTACAGTAATAAAGAGAAATATTGATACTAGGACATTTACCAGACCAAAGAAGCGCTTTGTAAGAACGCCACTTGAAACCATGGCTGAATCTCCTATCATGGAAAATAGAATTCTCATGTCAACACCCCACTTTGCAAGAAGAAACATGCATTTACTAGGAGAAAATATTGATGATGTTTCCTTAGCATTTGAAAGTTCATTGCCATCTCTTGGTACTGAAGCTGATATTTTGAATTCAACATTTATTAAGACAAACTCAAGTATTGATGCATCATTCCATTCTAGGCCATTGGATCAACATTTATATGTATGTACACAATTTAAATACATGTTGAATATGTATTTTTAGAAAATTGCATTTAATTGTTTAAATATAGTTAATATATTTGATAAACATTATTATAGCAAAAACTTTTATATTTCTATGAAGCGTATGACTATGATAACTTCTATTCTATACATTTTCTGTAAAATGTTACAAATCAACAATGTTCTACATATTCATTCTGAAATTGAATTTATTTGATATTATCTGAATTCTTACATTGTTCTTTAAAAGCAGATAATGTAAATTCACATATTTAATATTTAGAATATGATCATTTGTTATCAATTATTATTTAGATGATTAAATTCTCTTTATTTATATCAGATATTAAATTGGTTTTTCATAACAATATTACCCTATTAGCTTTGTAGTTTTATAGTGTAACTCATCAGATTATCAAATATAATTTATGTTAGAAAATTTATAACTAACAATTTAAGTTGTAAAATATTTTAACTATTTTATTAATTTTCAATGGTTGTTTCAGACTTCTCCAATGAAGCACAACTTTTCACAAATTTCGTGTGAAAATCATTTGCTCAACAGTACATATAGCGTATCTCCAGTTTCTGTAGTCGAAAAGCACGAAATGAATTCCACATTTCAAAAAGCACCATTAGAATTAAATTGTACATTTTCGGTGGCCGATGGTAGTGGTAACCCCTGTGTTACTGTTAATCATAGAAAAATAGGGTGTACAGCTTCAGGTGACATTATTATGGATGAAGATCAGATGAGCAGTGCATCAGACAGCAGTTTCTCATCTGTAAACCGTCGATTGAATAATATTACAGATGTTCAAATCATAGCGCACATGCAAGAAGAAAGTAAGAAAACTAGACTCATTATTTTTTTACTAAATTTATCATTATATTGAAGATATATTTGTATATATTGTAATTTATATGGATAAGTATGAGATATAGTAAATTAATGACTTCCTTGAAATTGAGGTCTGGTGTCACCATGTTTACAGAAGCTGTCTTTCCTCAACATATGTTTCACACCTCATACTAGCTGACTGGACATTGTTGAATTCAAACTATATATATTAACTCAATTAGATAGTTTAAATTAACAGTTGGCATAGCAAGGCTGGGAAAAAAATATGATGTCAAAATTTTTAAGGCCTGAGCCCCCCTCCTGCATGACAGAAGGACTTTAACATTGTGTAGCCAGTGTCAAATTGAAACCCTGGAAGGCCAGTCATTATGCAACAAAAATCTGCATCAACAACTCTCAAAGAAAGGTCACAATAACGGAATAATACATACATACACAAACAAACTAGACATGGAAGGTTAAATGTAAAGTGAGCTAGTGTGATTGGGGAAGACAGACCTACTGTTCTGAGGAAAGTGGCTAAGGTGATCGAAAATTACACATTATTGCTTCCCAACTTTTTATTTAATGTAAGTCAGCTGCTATCGTTCCCTCTTTCCTATCCAATTGTATTAATTTGTCAATGCCACATCATATTTACTTGATTTATGTATGTGTATATATATATATATATATATATACATACATATTTATTCTTAATACAATTGGTACATAAATGAAAGAGAGAGAGAGATGTGGCTTACCTGAAATTCAGGACAGGAGGAAGCAACTCATAATTTTGGAGGGGTTAGTCTCTTTATTCAGGAGAAAGTAGACACATCCCATGTGTTGGCGTGTTTGGGAAGTGCCTACTTTCTCATGAAGGAGACACTTAAAAGTGTCAACTAATTTGAATCATGGTTTGTTTTTGTCAATATTATTCATATATTGTTTTTCAATATATTTTTTGGTCATTAATTTTGCATTCTTCCTCCAATATTAGTTATAGAAATATAATAGAAAAATTGGTAGTTTATCTGATACGGGATTACAGGTTAATTTTGTAAATATTTTCCATAAAAATATCACAAAATAATTTAAAAATTATATGTTTCAGGCTTGAAACATATTGCCTCAACTCCCAAAAGAAATGTTCCAGAAGGTAATTTGCTCACTTGTGATTGACTAGAATATATCATAAATTGAACAAATTTGTTGTAATTAAAATTAGTAAAGCTTAATACATAATGGTACATTAAACGAGAAATAGAAAAAGACTAATTGGAATTTCTTATCACTGTTTACAAATTTAAACCAAATTAAAACATTTTTGGGTTATTTAACTGATACTTAAAGATTGAAATTTCATATTGGGCATATTGTTATTCATATTATATTTAAATTATCTTCTAAGATTAAGAAATTCAAACTCCAAAGCTGTTCTGTTTTATGGCACAAATATACTAATAACCAATTTAGACAACTTGATAGTACCTGCTTCATGATACATACAGTACATTATAAATGGTTTTTTCAGTAAAGTTAAACATTGAATTGTGACCAAATATGTGCTATGCTATTTCATACAACAAATTGTAAATTGGAAGTTTGATGAAATAGAAAGTACAAAATTACTAGTGTTTTCACTAATAAATTGGAACAAGCCTGTCAATATTCTTCTTAATAAACTGCAGCCAGAGGTTGGAGATTGCTTTTAGTACTAGTCTGTATATATATATATATATATATATATATATATATATATATATATATATATATATATATATATATATATAGTCATTTATTTTATCTCTGCAGTATTCTCAAAACTGAAATCAATATTTTATATTTTTTTAGATTCAGTTCCTGCTTTGGGTGATGCAAATCTTCTATCTCCTATACTCCGTACAAGTCAAGAAATAAATCATGATTATCAATCTGATCAGTCAGACCATTCATCTGCTGGAAGTCGTGCCAAAAGTTCTCGCAGCTCAATTCGCTCAAGTCCTGGAAGCAGTCCATATGGCTCTACACAAATTCTTTCAAACCTGAATGGTAGGAAGAAAATTTATGTAGAAATTTATTTTATATATTTGCTACTGAAGCAGTGATTATCATGAATGATTATAGTGAATTCATAAATTTATAATGGCCAAGCAGTCAGTTTAGAATGATTTTTAAACAAAAATTACTTGCCCATATACTTTCATAAAAATTTCTAAAAAACTATGTTTCTTCCACAATTTATGAACAACAGTAGATTACACACCTGATGAGATGCACAGATAATGTAAGAAACAATGTTTTATAAGCTTTTGTTAGTAAAACTATGTGCAAGTAATTTTGTTTATTGTTCATTATATAATTATTTTTTATTGTATAATTTATATTTTTGTTTCCATTATGATGGTAAGTACAATATTAAAAAGAGTGTAATTGGACCTCCAAGTAATATAGTTACATGATTTTTATGTATTTGCAGAATGTCACCTGAAACAATTTAACTGTAATTAAATGCAGAGCACACTTTTCATACTTTCATGCCCATTTCAGACGTTTTTGCGTGTAACATAGTTTGTTGAGTCAAAAATAAAATACAATATTTAACATTATTTTGAAATCCATAATTGTCATGAATTTCCTATAATTTTACCTCATTTCAGATTGTATTCCATATCAACCTTCCGTTGGTTTGCCAAAAAGAGAATTAAAGCTCATTCCTCCTAGCAGCAGAGGAGAGCCACAGAGATTAGAGGTACTGTGATTTTCTCTTATTGTTATAGTTTAGTATTACAGTTAGTTACAAAATGTAGTACTAAAATGTACATAAAATGCTTGCAGGCTGTGGATAAACCTGTAGAAAATCTACGTTCCCGAGTGGCAGTTGGCTTAAGACAGCCAGTAATTAACTCTTCACGGATAGCCAAAGCACCTGTAGTAAAGGCAGGCAGTGGCATTCCCCGCCCTGCTTCAAGAATTCCTGCTCCTAGACCTAGGTAGCTAATTTTCCATTAATATATATTAGCTTGGTGTCTGCCTTTTATATGGGAATGGAACCTGTGCACATATCTTAATGTTGGGATTATCTTTTGGCTGAAATATTTATCCATAATAAGATAGAAATTGGGTCTATCCATTTTCTTTAATGCATTATTTATAACTCATTGTTTCAGTATCATGTTTTCTTTATTTAATAGTTTTTTTTTTTACTTCTTGGCTCTATATGTAATATTATACAGCTAGTCTCACCTACCCTTGATTACAGTTGCCAAATTTGTTTCAGATATTTCCTTTAGAAAATAAATCAAAATATGCCTTTTTTTGCCACAGTATGGTAGATGACAGTTAATATTGCCAAGAACCTTCTCATGGGTCTTTGTAATGAAAGTGTAAAAAAAATTCTGAAAATTCACCTAGATGTCGATGCTGATAGTTGACAAAAGTCTTGCTTCATCAATGCCACCCAGTTGTAAACACTATAACAATGCCAGCGGTATATTCACCAGGAATTATACAAAAATTGAGGGTCCTATTTAATTTAATTCAGTCTATCAATTTTCATGTAAAACGTGAACAAGTCAGGGTGAGAGACTGACAAGAATTGAGATGAACGTTTTTGTATTCTACAATTCATTAAATGTAAAGACATACTAAATTTTAAGCATTGTACAAGCAATACAAATGACAATATAGGATATCGTATTGGGATAATTGTTGGGTGTCCTATTGTCTGATTTTGAGAATAAAAATGACAAAAGTTGGGTGTTGATGAATGTACTCTAATGCAATGAGAGAACCCTTTGTTTATTCACCTTTTCTTCTCATAATCAGGAAATGAAACACCGAAAGCATCTCAATATTAAATTGTCATGTGGTTTTTTATATATACATTTTACAAGCAGGAAGACTAAAAGCATAATGCAGATTGGGAAGTGTGCTGGGACCTATACTCTATCAATTATATACAGCCGACATCCCCACAACAGCTGACACATATATAGGTACTTTTGCTGACGACACCGTCCTCCTATCTCAACATACCGACCCACACATGGCCTCCTCAAACCTTCAAACCCATCTATCCCTTCTCCAAGTATGGCTCAATAAATGGCGGATCAAAGTTAATGAAGCAAAAAGTACTCAGGTCAACTTTACATTAAATCGATCAGAATGTCCATCAGTGTCCCTAAACAATATAGAAATTCCAAAATCAAACGAAGTTCGCTATCTGGGTCTACATTTGGACAAAAAACTAACGTGGAAAAAACATATATTAAAAAAAAGGAAGGAATCCGACCTGCGACTGAGAAAAATGTACTGGGCACTGGGGAGAAAATCGTGTTTATCGCTTGAAAACAAAATCTTACTTTACAAAGCTATAATAAAACCAATTTGGACATATGGCATTGAGCTATGGGGCTGCTCTTGCAAATCCAACGTCAACATCATCCAACGATTTCAATCGAAAACACTCAGAATGCTTGTAAATGCACCTTGGTACGTCAGCAATCGAACATTACATACGGACCTCGGAATGCCAACCGTTCAAGAAGAATGCACCAACCGGAGTGTCAGCCACTTCCTCCGTCTCCAACTTCACTCAAACGAACTAGCGTCCACCCTGCAACATGACCCTCCCTACAGAAGACTTCAGAACAAGAAATGGCCGAATGACCTGAAAGCAGTATAAGTTCACAATCCGGATAACGTCATTGGATGGGTATCCGCTCACGTTATTGTATTATTGTGTCATCACATTAACTCATGGAACATGTACTATATAGTTCCGATTGTTAATTTTCTAATAAATTAAAAAAAAAAAATAATAATGCAGATTGGAAGAAATTGTAGGTTGTTTGCAAACATTAATGCCTGTGATTAATTTGTGGGAGGCCAAGTAAATAATGTGAAATCTTGCTAATGTGATAGTTTTAGTATTTGTGCCAAAGTATTTTAAAGTCAATAAAGGGCATTTAATATTATAGCTGAACTTGGTATCAACTTCAGTTTATACCAGAGGGTTGGTTTTGAAGCTGGCTATAGATTCTTTGCTGTGAAGAAATTAAGTTTTTAAAAAATTTTCATTGTTTCCGTTTGTAATTTCCAATGTTAGAATCTTGGCTTTCATGTGCTCTATATTTCTGATTGTATTCTTTATTATTATATTTTTTCTTTTCTATTCAATCTGAATAAGCCATCAATTTGGCTATGATCTATAGTCGATTAGAAATGGTCACAAATCAAAGTTAGTCTTCTTAGTTATGTGAATTATAAGTTATACAATTAAATAATCAATAATTGGTATAATATGCTTGACTGTTACTGTCACTAAGGTATTACATAAGTATTTTGCATTGTTTAAAAAGTCTTGCAGTACTTTGTCAACTTGTAATTAACAACACAAATTTAAAACCGGGTGAATTATTAAAATTATACTTTCTCTTGGGATCTTATAGTTCATAGAAAAATAGATTAAATACAAATATGCTTTCCTTATATGGTGGGACTTTCTGCATCAATATAGTCTTTTTCTCTATATTTCTTTAGTTTCTTTCTTAGCATTTAACATATGAGTCTTACTATATTTAAAAGTCTGTCAAATTCACAAAAGGACTTTAATTTTTTATTTAATAATATACTACAAGTACAATCTTGTCAATTATTATTTTTTATATTTCAGATCAACATATAATAGTCAGCCACCAAACAAAGCCAATTGGATGGATGGTTGTTATTAATGCCAATCAGAATCTTCTCACCACAGTGCCTAATTTGTATATTTGCTTTATTTACCACAAATAAACATCTAATAATGGTGTGCTAAATATTAATTCATTACTTTAATTAATGATAATGTTGTATTTAAAAGAATGAAGATGTAAATTTAGACAAGTTCTGCTAATTGTTGGATTAATTGAATGTATAATTTCTAATAATCAAAAATGGGTAGGTGGAAAGTACCTGTTGTTTCATATTTTCTTTTCAAATGGTTTGAGTAAAATGTTATTACAGTTATCTTCAATGTTCTACAAGCATCTGTACTTCAGATTAAATATATAATTGTGTTAACTTATTGATTATACAGGTTTGGTGCTTTTATTATAGATAAATAGATTAGCACACAATTAATTGTTCAATGAAAGACTATGTATTTTTATTAGCATTTATTAAACTTACCTGCTTAACACAAGCAGTATTTGATGTGTGATTGAATGCAGAATGGAAGAAAATATAAGTATTTTTGTTACTTTTTTAATAGAGAGGAAGGCTTAGAATAAACTAAAAAAACGGAATATGTTAGTTAAATATTGTCTTTTTTGTCCTGTTTTAAGGGAAACAAAGCAAGGATTGTAAATAATTACTGTTAGATTTTCATAAATTTGTAAAACCTGTAAATAGAAATGTTATATGAAGAAATTGAAATACATTTAATATAAAATTGGCTATTTTTATGTATTCTACAGAACCATTCTCATAGTAAAGAATGAAATATTAATTCATTAAAAGATTTATTTGATGTCCATGTTCTTTTCTCTCATAATCTAATGGACTTAATTTGTTTCCTTTTATTTTTTGTAAGAGAGCTGTATTTTAATATTGTCTTACTTATGCAAGTGCAACTAATGCTCTTACTATTGTGGAATATTTGCATAAATTTACTAATACACTTGAGCTTATGAATTAAGACAATTAAGGACTGTGATATTTGACAAGTTTCTTAATATTTATTTTGCAATAGTTACTAAAACTTCATAAGGTCAGGAATGATTTGAATCTCTCTAAATTTATCTTCTAGGTGCATCAAATCAATTAGTTTAAGGTGGTACAATTCTTAGAGGTTATGTGTAATTCAGATTAAAGTAATTAAATTAACTACACAAAAATGACTCGCTGACACTTCTAATAGTTAACATTTAGCAACAATTGCAAGACATAAAAGCGAAACGAATGTGAGCATAGAAAAATGAATTGACTACCAAATAACTGGAGACAATTTACTTCATGATAATGTATAGGTTGTGAGATATAGCACAGTAGAAGGTGGAGGGGATCATTGATGTCTAACTCCATTGCAGAACTGGAATTACATCACTGCCATTCCTAAAAACTTTAATTATATTCTTATGAATGGATACACAGATGACATCCTAAACATAACTTTTACGGATGAATTTTTTGTTGTACAACATATCCTAAACTCTACACTATATATTTTCATATGTATGTGTTTACAGTATAGTTTACCAAGTTTCCATAACAAAGGTTTGTTTTAAACTGAGCTCCAGCTTACTCCCACTACAACTTCAGGGCAGTGGGTTACTGCACATCCTATTTTCACATGACCTATACTTTGCTGTGATGACATAAAAATAGAAGTAGCATACAACAGTGCCATACCTGCTAATGGGCAATAGATGTAGTATTCCCTTCTTTAGAACCTCCTTCAATCTGAATACAAACGTCAAGAAATGGAGAAAGAGTATATCATAAACTACAGGAAAGTCAAGACACATCGCCAAATCATACCAGTTCTCAAAATAAACATCCTACAGTTCCCCCATACCATTTCAAATAATTAACATGATTGATCCTCCTCTGTTGTAATATACATGGTAATTTTTGGCTATGCATAAGTGAGGTATCACTGTATATTTTAAGCCATTAGACCACAACTCTCATTTATAGCTTCACTTCAAACTGCTGATTTTGAGTTCACTTTGAATCATCCTTTCACATGGTATATCTTGATCAATCATAGTCTCCAGTATCTGCTAGTTTCATAAATGTGTTAAGATAGAATATGGTTTTATTCCATTTTTATCTGGATAACTTATTTTATTAAGGACCATTTTTATACTGTGGAATAAATTTGTATATAATACACACTTTCTTTAGCAATAATATCTTAGAAATACTTTAATGCAATAAAATCATTTGATCTTGTTTGCATAAAACATGCCATAGCAGATAATTTAACCATTTGATATATAGAAACAAACAGGTAAGGATAGTAAAAATTTAAGGTTTATTTAGTACATATAAAACAATTGACATGTTAATAATTCTGTTTTATACCTGATTAAATGTCTGTCAAAAATAAGTATTTCTGTGACACACAATTTATATTATTTTGGATTAGGATTATTAAGGGTTTCAAACCCATTAAACTAACTTCATCAATATTTTAATTAGTGTTCTAATATTAATTAATATATAATATAATACAGTTATCACAGACTAAAGGACATTGAATGAATTACCTAAAATTGTACTGTAAATCATTTTATAAAATAAAACACTTTAGATACTGTAAAATGATTTTGTACATAGAAAAATAAAAGACTACAAATATTCAACCTTTGGTTTACAAGACTAGATCAAGTTTGGTCCTCTGAAAGATATACTTTATAAAAATTTTATATACATTATTCCACAATGTGAAAATTTGTGCCTGTTAACAGTAAATGGCTTTCCAATAATTGAAAATACTATTAAAAGTAAAAATTGTCTCCTTATATTCTCCTCATTGGAGTTAGGTTTATAGTGCCTTTTACTTTTTCAATTTTCTTCAACAAAATCTGTAAATAATAATGATCAGAATGAGATACTAGCATAAACTTATAAAGTTGCTTTCAAAATAGATTTAAGGCAAATTCACACACGTAAAATTACAATTTTCATTTAAACATTACATTTTAATATAAGTTAATACTTCACAAACAATATATTCATCTGGAACGAGCAATGCACACAAATCCCAAATATTGCTGAATATGTACTATAAGAATTCATTTGTTATGCACAAAAGGTAATAAATAAAATACAAATAAACACATTTAGATAGGAAAGAGAGACAGTGAAGACATCACATTTTCCTTCAGTGTTGTACATATAGGAATTTAGAAGTTATAAACTTTTGGAAAATTGGTACAAAATTTTGTACAATTCTAAGTATGTGACAAAATTACTCGGTCATAATGAAATCTGTGAACCTGGTTTTGTGAGACGAATTTAAGTTAGATGTATTGTGAACAGTTGAAGAGACTGAGTAAATCTATGTAATTATATCTCTTGTTACACATTGCATATCATTACGGAGTGGAGAATTGATTAAAACAGAAAAATATGGTGACTATATGTTGGAAAATTATTGAAAGTCACATGTTTACATACAATTAATTTAAATGGAATGTAGTTGTTTTAACAATGTTAACAGATTATGACATATCTAAATTTAATTACTAAAATACGTCTTACTAAATTGTCATGTTCTATCCTCTTCTGCTGCCTTTGTCTGTTAATTGCAGAACTAGAGAGTCTGCGATAAGTCACTGCAGTTGGAAGGTACTTAGGTTTTTGCCTAAAATTATCCTCTATTTTACGAAGTAAGATTTGATTTTCTCTCTCAATTTTCCTCAACTCATCCTTTGAAAAAGTCATATTTTTGTTATTTAAATTGCATTTCCTTTCTGATCCATGAGAAGTTGCACTTCTGTTCTCTGATTCCAAACAGTCAAGAGCCTCTTTTAAGAATTTGAATGGTCTATCTTGTTCAACCTTTTCTGAAGAAGTATCAGTACACTTCCCAGGAATAGGGCACTTTATAGGGCTTGCACACTTACTTTTCATATCGCACTTGGACAATGATGAACAGCCACTAGAAGATGCTCTAGGAGTTACTTCTGTGAAGTCAGAAGTTGTGTCGGAACTAAACGAATCAGGTGATTCTGTAGGTCTGGAATTCTTTACACAGTCAATAATTCCCGCGTCAGGAGATACTGATTCGTATGCTATACAATTCATAAGCTCTTTCGTAGCTGGAATGTCCCTAGAAATTTTTGTTTTTGCGAAAGAAACCCGATTAGTCTCGGTTTTCGTCGAAATCGTCTGTTTGTTTTCTTTGATACAGTTTTTAGGTTTGGTTTGCTCACTACTTTTTAAATCAACAGAATCAAAAAAGTCGTAATCAACTTCATTATCGTTACCAGAGTCACAGTTTAGAAGTTTTATTCCGTTAGTAATATTGTGAATATTATTTTCTAATAACTGTGCTTGTGTGGTCATGCTACATTCAATTTTTTACTTCTTGAATCGCGACCGTTAACACACGTAACGTAAAATTTTAATTCAGCAATGGAACATGCGAAAATATCTATTCAAAAATTACACATAAATTCAAACCAGACTGACAACTGGACGTTGTCACTCTGCTATACATTAGAAATTATAGACTCTTACAGCAGAAGACCACAACACAACAATTACATAAATAAAACCAAAGATTCTTGAAAACTCAAAGGGTTAGGTATGAAATAAGACAGTCGCCAAAGGCCAAAATCATTATCGGAATTTAATTTTTAATTTTTTCTTTTTCTTATTATTTTACGCATGAGAAAACAGGTTTTATTATAAATACCAGAGTTTTATTTGTTTCATTTATTGCATAAAAGTATAGAGAAAATATGTCTATCAAAGAGTCATTTAGCAACACCATAAGGACATGAGACCAGAGTTACAAAATCCAAATTGATTTCATTGAACGAAAGGTAATTTTCAAAGTATTCTAGAATAAAAAAATATTAAACAGTTTCCCTATAACAGTCGTGAAATACAGACAAGAATATCGTAAAAAAATCACCAATTATTAATATGATATTCTGTGAAGGAACGCTTTACCGTCATCGGGTTCATAGGTATTTAAATACAGAAATTTCATTTTAAATAACTCGGAGAGAAGGGAAATTTCAAACCTTCTAAAATTCTGGATTAACTCAGGTGCCTATAACAATTTAATTTTAACAAATATGAGAAGGATACTTGGTACTTTTTAGTATTAGTTTCGGAGGCTACATATATTGCTAAAATATGTCTTCACTTTGTGACAATTATTTACAATATAATGTGTATCAGATAATAACTTTATTAGATCCGTAAAAATAAATGTTCGTGCATAAAAATCAGTTCCCACGTCAAAGCTAGTACGAGAATCGCATCTTAGGATCGTATCCAAGTGTATCAAGGTTGGGAGTGCAGGCAAACTTTATCATTGGAGGTGGTCCGCACATTAAAACTAACGTGTCTGAAGAAGGTGGCAGCAAATGCTCCTTTATCATATCTGCTGTTATGAAACCTGTGCTGTAGTTCCAGTCTGAAAGCAGAACAAACAAATTGATAACAATATTTTAAAAAGTCTGAAATATATCACTTTTATTAACAGAGCACAGAAAGAAATTTGGGAAACACAGCACCATGAATATGTCAAATGATTTACACTTCATTAGGCACCTTTATTACTCACGATAACCATATTAATATCAATTAAAAAGTTCTGGGATCCTACAGCACGTTACTCATCTTCATTTACTGTGTACATGTATTACTTTTATCAACACCTGTTGTGTAATGGTTTTCCAATTAGTCACTTAAAGAATAAATCACTTCTTCTCAAACAATGTAATCATTAATACGCATATTTGCTTCCACGTTTATCATCTCATCCTCTGATTTCCCAATTACATGGTTTTGACTGATAACAGGAATTAAGTTACAAGGAGAAAGAGTTCCAGTACTGTTCCCTCGTCAGCGAAAAAGCTTGAAAAGGATAGAACCGTTCGAACTGAAAATAAATAGAAGAACAGCTAAGGACAGGATTAGCGACAAACAGGAAAACACAAAATCACGTAATATAACAATTTTAGGGTGCAAAATTACCAAGGATAGACGAAGTAGAGAAGATATCAAAAGTAGAATAGCATAGGATAAAAGAGAAATATACCGGTTTCTCCAATACTGAAATTTGTTAGGTAACATTGTTTCTAAAATTATATGTATGGAGTTCTGAAATATGGACGATCGGAAGAAATTTTAAATGTGGTGTCACAGAAGATTGGTGGAGATCAAACGGACTGATAAAGTGATGAATAAGAAATTTGTGAACAAAAGAACTCGCTAGCAAGTAGACGAGTCAAGTTTGTAGTACGACATCAGTTAGGGGAACGTAGTGACGTAAGGCTATAGAGGGCAGCGATTAAAGTACATAGATCAAGAATTATTTGAAGATAGGCAGTTATTATAAATCACTTAAAGAAATTAAACGTTATTAATCCATCAGCAAGTTTACGCTGTTATGTCAATATAAAAACAGGAATTTTCAAGGGCATCTGCCAAAACGTCCACATTATCTCAACATATCATGAGGCAGGATCCTTGATGTGATGTGGAAATGGGGGAAAAATTCCTGTTTTTATATTGACAAAACAACGTAAGATTAATTACAGTTTAATAAGGTTTTATTGATTTATATACAATTCAGGATGTTAGATATATTAAATACAGGGATATGAAGAGGATGGCTCAGTTAATAACAAGATGAAGAGGCAGGAAAGTCAGTTCTTGTCCAGGGCGTGTCCAATATCTGTACTCGGTATGTTACTAATTTGAGAGATTCATTTTATTGTATTTACGTAGTTATACTTACAAATATTAATATTAAATAATAAATAATAATAAAAAATATTAAATATTAAAGAAATTATTAAATAAGTAATGCTATTACAATATGAAGTTTAGTATGAAAATATGAAATCAAGGAAACTAAAAATAGAGCTGTGATTGAATAAACACGCAGTCGCAGGAAAACGTTACCTCTTGTAGCTTTGTCAACTGTATACCAAAGTTGCAACTGCAGAGGGTATAATCTGACAAACTCTTCCAATTCGTCCCTCATCAAGAGTTCGTCTTCAGTTTGAGCTGCGTAAAGGAGGCTCATTTTTGTAAGATCTTCTGGACTCTGCGTGATGTAGCGAATCAGCTGAAGCATAGGCGTGATTCCAGTTCCACCTAAGAACACAAAAAAAACACGATTGAATGGTTTAAAATTACAACACTCCTTTAAGTGAATTATAATCATTGGTACATTCTACAAACAATAATCGATGTTAAAGTAGTGACAGGATTTAATGCAACATTAACATGCTATTTTACACGAAGAAACGATGCATTCACCATAATTTCTACAGAGCTGTATAAATTGTTTGGTGGCAACAAATAAAAAATTGATAAAATATCACATTTAGTCATATGATTTTAATATGTGGAAGTTTATAAAAACTAGGGCGATACTTTGCGATACAAAGCAACATTATAACGTATACTCATTATCAGGTAGGGTAATCTATTTTTTTTCTTCTTCAGAAATTGTACGAGGAAGGAACCCCCACAACTAGAAGAGGAGGCTGGACCTCCCGTTAGATGTCACCACTGCTGCTGCTGTTTGTTAAGAAATCTGGTGAGATGTTAACTACGTATCAAAGAGGCTATACAATTTTTAATTTAATTGGCCCTGATAACCGTCTATGAACGCAGAAGCTAGTAACCTTCTAAATTACTAATCATCCTTTCTAGAAGCTGTAATATTTAAACACTTACGAATTTGAGATTAAATGGTACACGTTCTTTCTTTATAATATCTACACATGTTTCTAACAATTTCTTGCTGTAACACATTAATTTCCTTCATCTTTGTTTGTATTTATTAAATTAATTGGGCTTTCTGTGACATCAACGAATTTTAAAGAATCTGTTACGGTTATAAATTTCTCGTTCATAAAAGCTTGCGTCATGTAAAAACACTTATATTTAACGTGTGGCTTGTGTATAAGGAACGTACTTACCTGCTATCATCACCAGTTTTTCCGCCATTATTGTTGAAGGTGGGTCACTCCCACTTACTTTTATTTCAAATTTTCCATTACCACGGTACTTCAGACGTCCAGATGGTCCTTTCACGTCGACCGTATCCCCAATGTTCAAACTTTCAAGGTACTGAGACATTTTTCCACCATCAGGAAACTTTGGATGCACCCCTTTTAAGTAGATCTGTAAAATATAAGAATGGTTCTGTAAATTTTTTTTTATATATCGGGGCAGCTTCTATGAAAATTACATGTTGAGTATTTACCTTTATAATAAGATCCATGTGACCTTTTGTATCGTCACTTGTCACTGGGGTGTAATACCTAACAATTAATTCGTCGTTGATCGTGGCTGACAGGGCTATGTGCTGGCCGACTGGAAGACCTGAAAACACAGATTCTGTATAGTGAAGTGGTGGTGATAAATGAACCCCTTCAGACAAAAAAGGATTAATGAAATAGTCATGCTCGGAGGCGAATGCTAATGACTGCTGGGTGACGTGACTCGAAATGACAGCAGGTGTCACTAAGGTATAGAGAAAACTAATCAAGAACAATATAACTATATTTTTCAATTAAATACATTTTTAGTAAAACATCACTTTTTCAATTAATTTGTCCTGTTATTGCGGAATATTGACATTAATTAGAACTGTAACTAAACGATTATTATTTTTATCTCATTTCAAGAATTCATTGATCATCTGAGAATATGCATTATAGATAACGATCTACGCGGAATATTTGAACGGAAATTAATTAATAATCTTCCTAATAAATAAAATAGACTGATTGTCTGTGTGTTAGTGAGTATATATGTTCCGCATACAAATTACACCCGTGGAGCAAATTTTGTCAAAATTTCGTACACGTGTTCCTTTCGAACCGGAAACAAACATTGCGAGGTAAGACACGGCAGCAAACTCCCAGAGACGGATGTGGAAATTTTCAAATAAATATTTTTCTAGGCCAATGAGAATGATACTGTTTCTCTCGATGTTCTTTGTGTATAAAATTAACCCCTTTCGGCATGGGAGGGGAGCACCCTTAGGGATGGGGGTGGTGGGGTGTTACACAAAAATAACGCGAAACCAACCGAGACTGGAGTCGAATCGGGGGTTATGAATGTCACTGAGTTTAATTATGACAGCCCGGGAAATGTCGAGAACCCAGATAGACATAAAAATAACGATTGGTTATTTTTTTATATAAACATTTATATAGAAACATTTCAAGAGTTTAAGAATTGGAATAATATTACAAGTTTTACGATATACAATTCTGTTATTTTTCATAGTAAAGAAATATATTGCCCAATGATTGTGCCTTGGCATATCACTCGAGTTTTGTGCCGTCACTGTTCTGATAAACGCAATCAAGTATAATCGACAAATTCGTTTGAAGAAACCCTTACCTCAAATCGTAAGTGGGTTTGCGAATCACTTCAAGAAATTCCATTAAGTTGGTTTTGCAATAAAACAATGAAACGACTTGCACTCAATAATAAAATCGCCAATAATTATTGCGTCCAAATGTCAATTTACTCGTTTGTAATTGTAAGTGTACAGTTCTCTACAACTTATCTTAAGCTATTCAAAGCTCTAAAGCTATCAAGTGTGTTTTACAAGTTTTTATGATGCCTTGTCATATTCCTTTATCAGTATACAGAAAAAGTCCGTTTAAATAGTTCTGTGATTTTAATACAATTACACCACCATACTTTTTAAGTGTGTGGTTAATTTATGTTGTAAGCAATCAATGTATGGTAAAACTATGAAACTCCAATTTTATTATGATTTTGAATATATATATATATATATATATATATATATATAACTGAAATAATTTAGAGATTAAAAAACTTAGTAAAAATATTAAAGACAAAATTTATGTTTTAGATAAGAATAATGTAATTTACAAAATTCTTTTCATTGTAAAGCCACATATATAGGTCAAACTAAGCGTTCATTAAAATCACGGTTAAATGGACGCAAAAAATATAAAAAGAAATATTCAAAATTATTCAGTCTTGTAAAAACATATTTTCTTAATGAATCACAAAATAGGTTGGTGTAAATAATCAATATTATATAATGTAGAATTAATATATATAATAATATATAATATGGAATTAATATAAAAAATTACACTAATAATTTGTAATTCTTTAATTTGTACATTGTAATAATTTTAAATTCTAATTTTCCCATTGTAAACCACACTCAACATTGTAACTGAGTTTTTAGAGGCCGTTCACGTTAAAATTGTGCATTTCGGCCACATCAGTCAAAATTTGTAAGTCCACCAAAATTTATATTGTTATGTCAACAAAATCTATCATCAATTTATTTTAATTTTGTATTATTGTAGTGCAAAACTTCATATACCTGAAGAGGTCGTAAATATAGACAAAAAGTTGTATTTTACTAAAAGTTTTTCTGACTTTAAACGGCTATGTTTTATTTATAATTAAGAACAATAACTATAATTACGTGCGTTTATTATTTCTGTATAACTACTACAGTTCATGTTACGCAAGGAAATATAAAAACAATTATTGGTATTTACACAAATTTGGTAATACTTGCGAAACTGTAATCCTTTTTTTAATAGATCAAGTATCTATACAAGTTTAACTATGAAGTATGTTTAAAACGTCGGGATTCGTTTCAATCACTTATCTTTTTGAAGAAATATGAGAAGACGATAAGAAATCACGTATTAAGAAATATAAAGTAAGACTGATTTGGGCATGAGGTAAAAGTGGCGAAATTAATTGGGCCATTTTATGACGCAGCATTTCAATTGCGTTCATACAGTATAAAAGGTTTTTACCGTTCAATTAGATTTTAACACGCAAAATTTGACGACATTAAATTAATAAGAAAATAATTTTCATTTCACTTCAGTGGTTAAAATAATTACTACTTCATAAACATATTACATGCAGTAAAGAATACTTATTTTCGGTCAATAATATTGCATAAAACTTATTACGATGTAATAGTTCCACGAACGTAATGTAAGATCCAGAAAAGTTATTTAATTCCACATTGATCTATTAGTCAAGAAGTGAATATGCCTATGTACATCAGAGACTATACAGAAGCATAAATACTTCCGAAACCAAATATTATAAAAATACTCTTGAAAAAATATACTCGGTATCCTAAAACAGTAAAAAAACACGAACTACCCTAAGAGAGTTAATTATACTCCCGGCGCTCTAAGCGAGTTAAATTTTCTTCATGTAACTCAAGAGTTTGAGTTTATACACAAACAACATCGGGAGAAACACTATAAATCTCATTGGCCCCGAAAAAAAATATATTTTTTTGTATGTATATATATATATTGTAATAATAATTAGAGGCAATTAGAGAATTAATAATTGGGAAATTATCGGCGTGAATATAAACACAACCATGGGTAAAACATGTAAAGGCGAGCGTTTAAGTTACGGGGCTCACAACTGGAGTTGCACACAGAATTTCATCGAGTGAGTTGCAGGAAAGGTTTCATTAAGAGTTGCACACAGATTTCGTCGGGTAAAGTCGCGGACAGATTTCATCAAGTAAAGTCACGAACAGAATTTTCAATAAGTAAAGTCGCAGAGAGTATTTCATCAAGTAAAGACAGTCACAAAATTTCGTCGAGAAGGAGTGGTCAACATTCTGATTTACCCTTAATCAGAACGAGAGCTTCAATATTTGCTGGGGAGAGAGAGGGACTTAATTTAGAGGTCCACAGTGTTGTTAAGGAGTAATTGTATCAGGTGAAAGATACAAAAGTTTTGGACGGTGATTTGAAACAAATTAAATTCTGTGAAACGATGACCTGTTACATGTGAATAGTGTATAGTGTATCAAAGAGCCCAAACGAATGCCTGGTATCAGTAAAGAAAACTGTAAATTGAGAGATACTTTATAAAATTTATTGTAATCGTTAAATGAGGATAAAACGTCAGATTTCGGATTCAAGTTCATTTATTGTTTTAATTATAAACAAGTTGAATGTCGCAAATTTTTGTTTGTTAATTTTGAGAGTAAGAAAAGGTTTGTTCTTTGTCTAAAAGGCCCAGTTAACGACCCTGAGACAAGAGTAAATAAGTTTGTAAAAAGTAAGAACACGAATGTAAATTAATCACAACATGAAAATTTGTTATTATTACGTTAAATAAATTAATTGTTTTCTGATGTTTAAATTCTGTAATTATTTAACATCCTTTCACTTAAAATTTAATAAATAATTTCATCCGTTAATTAAACATAATTAATTCATGTAATTCTGAGTATTACATTTTGGCGCATCTACGTGTGGCCAACCATTTAATTTATTAAAATTTTTTAAGTATTACATTTTGGCTTCAACGTGAGGCAGAATCATTTAATTTCATTAATTTAATTCAATAATTGTAATTACATATTACAATATATATATATTGTAGTAACCAGCTCAGGACAGGAATTCTGTTCTTATTTTTGTCAGATTTGTTTACGAACTCAGACTGGGGATCCTTGAGTGATTTGAACATATAAAAAATTATGATAAAATGACGGCTTTTAGAGAGGGGAAGGACTAATAATTGGGGCGTTTGCAGCTCTTAGGGCTAATTGGTTGTGACCAACATCTGGACGGCGGAATCCTAATGGCATAATTACAGAAGGTTGTTTGGACGATGTAATTATATTAAAAGGAAACGTTTAATTTAATTGATTGAGTGGCTCTCGGAGCGGGAGAACGGCAACAGATGGTGTTTGTTTTGTGAAAGTGGAAATGCAAAAAAACTGTGAAAACAAGGGAAGATTCTGGAGCCAGGATATAAAAGAGAGAGCAGTTGGACAGTAGAGAGGATCATTATTATTTTCGGTTGGAGAGGAGACGGACTTGTCAGCGGGGAGAGCATTATCATTTCGTGTGGACTGGAGACGGACGTGTCAGCGGGGAGAGATCATCGGATGGTAGGCCAAGCTACGTGGCCGAGAGTAATCAGCTGGACATCAGTCGTCAACAGTTGGTGGGAGTTTCATCGCGGAGGTCTGTCTGCCTACCGAGGTGTTTGAATTCGTCGAGAGAGTGACGTCGGCAAGAGGAGGTGGCTGTGATAGCAGTGTGTGAGCGCAGCCTGGGGACTGTTAAGCCGGTATAAAGTGAGTATGTGGACCCGAGAGCGTGTAAGTTTATTTTTCTGAATTTATAATTGTAAATTGCTAATAAAGGGTAAAAGGTGTCAGATTTCGTTACTTTCGTTTCATTCGTTTCAATCATTTAAATCATTTAAATCATTTCGTTTTTCATTTATTGTAACTGTATTTGTTTAATTGTAACATTTGTTCCGTTTCCTTATCAACCCAGTAAAGACCTTGAGGGTACCGAGTCCAATTATTTAAAATGTATTCTTAGTTAAATAAAATTGTTTTGATTTATAAAATTTCATCAGATTTGTGTAATTGAAAATTGTGTTTTAATAAATAAGAATTGCTGGTTTAAATTGGTATTTATTTTATATTTGAGGTATTACATAAATGGCTACCACAACGTGGGGCAAATTCCATTAATCAAAAATTTATTCTATTGTTATATTACAATATATATTGTAGTAATTAGAAATTAATTCATTATTATAATTAGAAAGTTTTATTGTAGAGGACTTATTATTGGATATAAAGCGTACACCGCAACAAGGCGGCAACACGAGACAAAGAATGTATTGTTGGAGTTAAGAGAGTGTACGCGCTCAAAATCTACGAGACGAAGTTGGTTGGTCGGACGGCGGACACAGATGCAGGCAGACATCAATTCAGAAAATTCATGTTATAAAAAAGTTAGTTAGTTGGGCAGCGGAGATAGAACAGTTCAAAAGCAATCTTCAGTCAGCGGCAAGACGCGAAAGGAAAAAGTCTACGTCGAGAACTGGGACATAGCAGTTCGGTCCACATAGAGAAATAGAAACAGTAAAAGTTTGCGGATCCAGAATTATGAATAGGGCTATCTAGGAAGTCCAACGGCGAGTTAATAGTTTACATAAAACGCAAGTAACCAGTTTTGACGGAGAGACTTATAAAATCGCAGTTTGGAAGCAGAAGTTTTGCTTCACAAACTGAACAAATTTTCGCATAGAGAGACTTTGAGGAGACCTACGTCCGGAAACTGGCTGAGGGTGAGATGATCGAGGTTCCAGGATAGCAGAGATCCAGAGCAACTACCGTGTGTTCAACTTCTAATGAGTAGAATCAGTGATATCCCCAAATCGTGTGCACAGAAAAACCAAAATTGAGACCTGGGCGGCCGTAAGTAGTAAACTTTAAAATTGATTGTAAACCTCTTTTAAAAGATATGTCAGATCGTTCTTTAATTATTTCGTTTTTTTAATTATTCACTTCGTTAATTATTTACTTATTTAATTGTTTAGTTCTTTAATTTAAATTCAATCTTTAGTCTTATTTTCGTCCGCAACAAAATTCGTCGAGGTTCAGACGAATTAATTTACCTAAAAAGCTAAATGAAATGGATTGTATAAAATTCACCCATTTATCAAACCCAGATAAAGACCCTGAGATCCCAAATATTATTGTATTTTAAAATTGATAATAAATGTTGTGTTAATTGTTTCCCTTAATAATCTTCTTATTTTTTTTTTACGCTTGTTTATTACAATATAATTCCTTGTAAACTGGGTAGGAAACTTGCATCGACCGGTCTAGAAGGTTCGATATCTCAGCATTGTGTCCAATTGTGGCTTTATGTATTTAAGGACAAGGTCAATCGAACGTTTAATATTTCCGTTACACAACCACTTTTATTATTTAAACATGGAATGAAATCAAGGATAAAAGGAGAATATTTTACCTTTTTTTCGTAAAAACTTGATGAAGTTATTAGAAGACAGCTTGAAGAACATTAATTTTTTTAATAAAATTATTCCAGTTTTCTCCTGAATGTTAAATTACGGGGGAGTTCTGTTACGATTTGGCGCTGATTTAGTGAATAATCCTTTCCTCGTTTTTGTAAATAAAATATATTCTCTTTTAATACATATTAATTACTAATAACTGCGTTTGTATCCGTAGTCTCTTTAGTACGAGGGTATGTTTATAAGTTCAAAGATATTGGAAATGACAAACGGTAACATTCTTCATATTTAGCAGGCCCTCGAGCTTGCGATATAATCTAGATTGCTTGGTTTATTAATTCTAGAGAATCAGAATCGCTCAACGACGGGAAAGTTTTTTTTATTGATACGCCCTCATAGGTCGCTGAAAGGAATAACTTATTATTTTGTGTTGTTTCAGCGATGAAATAATAAATAATACATTAAATATATTACTACAAGGATGTGAGCATACCTCAAAAATTCCTTGGAACTGCAAATCAGTAACAAGTTTTATTTTTACATGAGGGTTATCCGCTTTGATGGCTCTCTACTTTAATAACATAGGAAGGGATTGGAAAAGACGGGGTAGCCAAGGGGTGACTATGGCCTGCATGTAGGGCATGTTAACAATGAATTTTTTTTCTTTATTTAAACCTTCCTGCTGCTTACCGAGAACGTGGTCGGGAGACGGTAAACCAAAGCGGAACTTCCTCGTGTCGTGGCTGATGGCTTCCTTCGCGATGAGTGGTAGAGGATACTTTACAGATGGGTCAAGCAGAGTTCGAGATGCCTTTTCTGTTTCGCTTCCAGACACACCACTCCTGCAGAAGCACAGGAAACCCATTGTGCCAAAAAGGAAGATGATAGATGCAGATAGAATCTAAAAAACAAAGTGGTTACGTGAGAAAAAGGCTAATACAAAACAAATTCCAAAATTACAGAAAAATGGTCATTTTTCCTTTTTATTGTATACATAAACTATGTATATGTCAAAAGGTAAAAGCAAAAAGCCGAGATAGCTGTCACTTTCGGACTGGACTGAAATGATAAGCGCACAGCTGTTTGAGTTGACCAAATCTTTGGTCGACACAATTTATCTTAGTTTGAATTTCCTTTACTTCCGTTATCACCTAACTACGTGTCTTACCTGATAATAAAAACTGAAAACCTCGATAAAACAATTTAATCATACGAAACTACGGAACTTATGCGTATCAGTTTTACCGGCAGATTTCTCTCCAAAGAAACTGCCTTAGAAAATATTAAAAAATTTAATTCTTCTCTTCATTATTACTGAAAACCGTATCTTAAAACACTGTCTGTTTATATTATGGGATGCAAAATGGGTAAACTGAAGGCCTAAGAATTGGTTAAATAGTTTAATCGCAGACTACTAAAGGGTTGGAAAACTCATCAGCAAGGAAAAATAATGCAAATTATAAGTTTTGGCCTGGGTGAAATCCTAAATTTGACAAGATTTGGAGACATATTATTGAAAGGGACGCAAGAGTGAAATCAGGGATAAAACATTCGACATAAAAAAAACTAAAACACAAATTTGTGTATATATATTGTAATAATTAATATTAATGGGCGCTTTAAATAAAAAACTTAAGTGAAAACTATTAAACAAGATTTATTAACAATTATAAAACAAGTATTCAAATTACAAAAATATTTGGGATCTCAGGGTCATGAACTGGCTTTGATAAATGGCAGAGTTTATATAATCAAAATTACATTTACTTTTTATGGAAATCAATGCGTCTGAACATAGACGAAATTTGTTGCGGAAGAAATAATACTAAAGATTGAATTTAAACAATTTTAAATTTTATCGAGAATTAATGATCTCATTTTATCGATAATTAAATAATTAAAGAACGATCTGACTTTTATCTTTTAAACACGGTTTACAAATGATTTTAAAGTTTTTCTCTACTTACGGCCGCCCAGGTCTCATTTTAGCTTTTCGTGCACAATTTTGGGGACATCACTGATTCTAAGTACTCACAGACTCTAAATGTTCACAGACTCTAATTGGCGTTGTTTGTTAGTTGGTTTAACACAAATTAGTTGGTTCTCGATGCTTTACTGCAACCTGGATTTGTAGATCTCGTGACTTTAGTTGAAAATGTACTTCATTGGTTTGTCTATGGCCAGCATGATGAATCTACGCTCGATCACCGAATACACACTAGTTGCTCTGTCTCCTTCCCGACTGAATATTGCTTTACTTTTTAATATTTGAAAGCATGTTTGTGACTGGACCATATTCTTTCGTTCTGACTGCCGACTGTAAAACTTTTCGTCTGATCTATTCGCTGTCTACTGCCCGACTGCTCGTTCGTCTCCTAAATTTTGAGCGCGTAAAACCCTTCTCAACTGATCAACAATGCTTTCTTTGCCTTGCCGGTTTGTTGCGGCGTCCGCTCTATATCCACTAATAATGAGTCCTCTACAATTCAACTTTTCAATTAGAACAATGCCTTAATTACCAATTACTACAATATATATATATATATTTATTGTAATGATAAAAGGACAATTAAAAGAATTAATAATTAGAGACAATTGAACTAAATTGTTACCGGCGAACACACAGAGATACAATAATGGACTAGAAAACAGAAAGACATTGTTGGACTTAGTCAGCCATGAGACCTTGCTGAATATGGAAGGAACTAAAATTTAGCAGTCTGGTTTTGAACACCAGCCGAGGATAATCATTGCAAAGTATGTTCTCGCGAGTAACCAAGTAGCTGTCGAGCAAAGTTGATACTTGGTAACAGCTGATATTGGTCGTATTTAACCTACGATATTGAAGAACTTTTAAAGTAAAGTTGACAGATATAAATGGGACGAAAGTTCTTGAACAATTGTGTCCGGTGGTCGATCGGCCGGAATTTAGCAAAGTGAATCAAAGTAAATTCAGTGGAAACATGGCCTTTTAAAGTGTCCGAGGTGAAAGTGTGTTGCAAAATCTCTACAATTGCCCTAGTACAAACAATGAGTAAAAATCATATTGTAAACGTTAATAAAAGGTAGAATATCGTTAGATTTCGATTTCATTTCGTTTTATTTGATTACATTTCGAGAGTTTATTAAAAATATTTGTCAGTAGTGAATTGTATAATTAATTACTCTTTACTTAAATGACCAAATAAAGAACATGAGGTAAGAGTAAAGGACATTTTTTGTATAAAATTGTTGTAAAGTTCAGCAAGTAATTTGTTTTTGTAAGGTAAATAGTTGTGCATAATAAAATAATTGTTTGATTAAATGTAATAGTTATTATTTCATGCTCCTTTCATTAGATAATTTTCAATGATTAGTTCAATTTAAGTAAGTATCTTCATTTTGAGTAACCACATTTTGATGCCTTAACGAATGGACAATTAAATCATTTTCATAATTGACGACTTTCATTGTTTATTACAATATATATACATATATATGAAACATATAATCACTTTTAATTCCTTATTTGCGTATGTTTAATAACCGGCAACAATTAATATAAACAGATTATTTCATTTAATGCCATTTATCAAAAACTTGAGAAAAATATGTCATGCTATACAACTTAATATATTTTCATAATTTTTTAATTAATTTTATAACGTTTACTTTCAAATGCATTCCATTATTTAACATTAAATTCTCACAAGGTAATCGTCGAAACCTTACAATACACGTTTAAAATTTATACATAATTAGACTTTTGTTGGATCAACATTTGTGCTGACTGCTAGACTGAAAGCTGTCCGTAACATTTCAATTTCTTATGAGTACCCTTTAAATTTTATCAATCAATAAAAAATTTACGTCTGTTTTGAAAATTAATAATAATTAGATATATAGCCAAATACAGTCAAAAGAAGTGATGATATAAATACCACACAACGTTTCTTCAGGTGCGAAGAAAACGAAAAAACACAGGAGCCTAGAGCGAGACAAGTGTACGATTCAGTTGAAAAAACTATATTTGGCTATTTTTCTTATTGCACGTATAAATATTAGATTGAACAAAAGGAAACACCTAAATCAAAATGTTATCTCCTTGTCCCTTATAACAAATATTTACATTACAAGTTCATCCAAATTTTTAAATATCCATCATTTACGGATCTACTGATACATTTTCCTTATTAATAAGAACACCACAAGGACGCACTTGTCACATATAGTGAACATTGTGTAATTTACAAAATTAATTCTGGCTCCATTGGACAAACAAAAAGATCACCCGTATCAATATATCAACCTTTCCACTGCCAAGTAATCTGTACTCTTCATACATCAATTCGAAATATTCCTTTCAAGGGGAAAATTCAAATATTTTAATAGAAATATATCCGTAACACTTCATATTAAATCTAACATCACTGTACAAATCAATACAATGAAACTCAACAAAAGCAATATCTCTTCTTTGTTTTTATTTTATCTTTGCGTTCAAGTTCATTTTATGCTTTGTTTTTGAGTTCGTCACTCAATTTGTTTGTAGTTTTTTTCCTTCTTGTATCTTGCGATTTTGAATCACCTGATTTTTTATCACTTAATTTTGTCTGATAATTGGCTTCTTTATTTAATTAGTATACATCTAACGCTCACGATTTATATTTTCAAAAGTAGGATGAACTAATACAGCTTTTGTAAAAAGGTTCTTCTCACATTTTAAACACGTACAATTCCTCCAATCGCTCCTAGTGCTTAAAGCCATCCGGAATTCATTCTACAATTGAAGCTACTTACTTGAGCGATGGACCCCATTGAAAGTTGTCTCTTCTACGATATATGAAAGAAATGTGCAGAAGAAGCACGTGCTGAAGCGTGGATGTTGCAAAATGTTTGTCGGCGTAATCAAATATGCATCCTTCAGTTGCCGGTTTACCAGCCGACAATCATCTCAGTATCTAAGTACATATTTTTCGGCTAGACAGAATTTTTTTATTCTTCTTAATTTCCCACAGTGAGAAATTCTGGATTAATGTTGGATAGTAATTAACACACAATTTCACTCAAATGTTTATCAGAACCTGATATATTTATTTTACCGTTACTAACTGAAGGCAAACGAGGAACTGCATCTGAGGCACTTACAGAAGCCCTACTCATGGAACTTTATTTTGACCTTCCGAAACTAATTAACAAATCTAATAACAGAACACAATAAGACACAAATTAATAACAACAAACTGGAATATATCTTTAAAAATTCTCAACACTTTACCAGTTATTTTTAGAGGGTAATCCACATAGTGGCAACTTCCCTTTAATAGCATTGGAAGGGATTTGAAAGTGGGGATGCCGAAAGGTAGAAGAAGGTAGCCAAGGGTTAACTAAGGGCCCCCGGGCTATGGTTTAAGGATCTTACCTGGCATTCGCCTAAAAGTGATGCAGGACAAACCCTAGAAAACTTGCATCAGGTAGGTCGTGTATTGGGTACTTGTCCCACGCCCTTCCGATGGCAGGAGAGATGTTCACTATGGGGACGCAATATTCCCTTCTCCGTGCCTCAACGAGTTTAGGAGGCAGCTGGCCGACTGTTCGAAGGGGAACATTGAACAACTCTTACCGTATGCCCAGGGTCTGTGACTCCGAAACATACACCTCTCAAAATAGGCCGAGGTTCCTCGGCTTGTGGGAACCTTAGTTCAAAAACAGAGAGAGGAAAAGGCATCCTCTCCTAAAAGGATCTGCCTGCGAGAGAATAACCCTCGGAATACCTCTCTTTACCAGATATTATGATATTCAGATGGAAAACGCCACTGAAAGAGAGCATATATTTTTTGTGGAAATATAATTAATCTAAGACCTGTAATTCAGATAAAATTAACGCGTAGTCTTTCATTTAACTATTGACATTTAATTGACCATTTTTCCCAATTTTTTGCTTCTACTTACAATATGAAATGATCACTAAATTCTGTTTCAAACTTCTCGGACTAATAGTGAAAATGACAATACATTTTTCAAAACAATTATAGTATACAACATATTAACAGATTTCATCCACAGCGTTGATCTCATTCTGTAAATTTCCCGTCTACAATGACTTCTTATATGGTCAAAAAACGTTGACTATCGAAGAAAATTTTGAGTTTCCGTAACAGATTGAAGTCCGAGGGAGACTAATCTGGAGAATAGGGTGGATGTTCCTGCACTTTAACGCTTCCAAGTTCTCAGTTTTCCAATTGACAAGACACTTTTTGGACAGGTGAATTGTTCTGATGGACAATTATTTTTTTTACTTAAATCCGTGTCTGTTTGCACGAATTTTTGCGTCCATTTTCGTTAATGATTAGTATAAAATCCCCCAGCATTATTTACGTCTTTCAAAACAGTCGATCAACAGGATTCCTTTCGCATACGAAAAACTGAGGCCTTTTTCCAAACTGAAGAACCATCTTCTATCTGCTGCAAGTTTTTTTCGATTCTGATATGTAATGGTGAGTCCACGTTTCATCTATATTGACGCAGAAAATCACTATTGCTTTTCGTAAAACTTCTGGGAAGATGTCGTCAGAATGCGTTTTTGACCCACAATGAGCATGCGCAGTACCTATCTTGCGGGAAGCTTTTTGATGTGAAATTCCTCATGAAATATGAAAACGACGAGTTCTTTTGATACACCTACATTATTTAAAAATTTCAAGCAGTTTACTACGCCGATCTGTCGAAATGAAAGTGCACATTTGTCGATGTTTACAAGTGTAGTTACACTTTTTAGGAGGTCCCTCACGTCCATCTTCTTCGACGTTTTCACGCCCACTTTCTAGCTCGGCCACCCATTTCTTAACAGTAAAAATTGAAGTGAAGAGCCGCACACACAATTACGAGGTTTGAATGAATTTGGGTCGACTTAAAATAGTTTTTTCTCAATTCTAGCTACGCAACTGATTTAAACATCTGCTTACGTATAATTAAAGGATGAAATTGCTTGCAATTTTAAAATGTGTATAGTGAGATTTGAGTAGTACTGCTGTCTTAGGGTGAGGCCGAGTATTTTTCACACCACCCTCGAAGACCAACTTCATAATTAGTGTGGCCTATCAATGAAATTTTCAATGCAACACAATGTAACTCTAGATGATTTATTTTTATTTTATTGTTCTTTACGTAAACGTTTATTATCTTAAAAAACTTCTCAATTCCACAAATTATTAACCACCTTCTTAGAAAGTCGTTTGACAGTAAATATTTGAAGATGTCTCAATTATTGGTTTTTCTAAATAAATACGCAATAAAAAAATTAAAATGTAAAACGTCAGAGTTAAAAGTATATTAAGTAGATAAATAAGTAACCGAATTACGGACAAAAATAATTGTGAAATAACCACACAACGTTTATGCAATCCTTATTGCTTTTGTAAGACGTTTCTTGAAGTATTGCACAAACGTTGTGTGGTTCATTTCACACCTATTTGTGTCCGTTATTTGGCTACTTATTCATCTAAATACTAAATATATTTAGTTAAAGAAGGGAATATTCCGTTATTAGAACTAAAGCAAATGAAATCCTTAAAACGTAAATCTGATCAATAAAGTCACTGACTAATATATAACATCTTTTTGTGTTGTGGCGTCCTCGTAAACTGGGAATTTATAGTTTTGATAATGCAGTTTTAAAATTATTTTCGAATATAAAACAGTACTTGTATTAGGTTAACGTCATAAATAAAATTAATTAGATTAATTGATTCGAAATTTACATAAACGTCTGGGAAAATATCAATGGGGAGCATTTCCTTGTGCAGAACTATATTTAAAAGTTATCTTCATCTAAACGTTGACAGGTATAGGGAATTTGTAATTGCGTTGATAATCAGACAAGCGAATAGACGTGTCTATGTTTTATAGTAGTAATCCGGACGTTCGTAAAGTCATGACAGCCATTGCCACATAGTTTTCCACTTCAGAAGCCGATGAAAGTTTTTAAGAAGCGTTTGGAATCAACAGTCAAGGTTTGTTGCGAGCAGAATCAATACGAAATTTTCGTGGCGACAACCTAATTCAATCAAAGAAATTTTATTAATTTTTGTACTTACGACTTGTCACGTTTCGATGCGATTCATTCGATTATAAAATCGGTCACCATCTAATGCTGATAGACACTGATCGCTCATTTTACCATTTAACTCAAAGATAAGAGTTGCGTATACGTCAGTTGGATTTCTTTCGTATGTTGTGAAACCAATGTGGGAATAATATCTTATCTCTCTCTCTCACAAATCTCTCATCGATCACGAACGTTTAAACGTAAAGGCTAATAACCTTAGAGAACCATTAGTTTTGTGATTCTGATGAACCCACCAAAACTACCCTCAATTGAAAAGAACGCAGCATTGTACAAGGTTGTTGCAAAGTGTCGATAGCACGCAAAGCGCTAAATGAAAAAATCAAGAGACATTTAAATAATATGAATTGAAATTTGTTTCACGTTTTACAAGATTCAAATTTGCAGAATTCATATCATATTAAAAAAAACATATTAAGAAGGTAAATCAACAGCACGTGTCACTTACGTGCTATAATTGGAAACACTGGCTAATATGAATTGTGTGAGAGAAGTTACATATTTAAAGCAATAACTAGTCTAAAATAAACTAACTGTGCGTCAGACGCAAAAATTACTTTCTTCAGTAAACAAAAGCCTATCTCTAACCGTACGTCGAGTACCAATCCGGATTGGGAGCACAGATGACTTAATATTTAAGATTAGATAAGATTGTTTCATTACACCACAGATGAGTCAATAATATACGTCACTTTATACATATTCTAATGAGTTAAATACATTGTCAACAGTTAATAGTTTTAACAAATATTGAGTCAAACAACAATCAGATAGTGCGTAATAAGCTTGAAGTGTGATTTCTTCAACATCACCATTATCAATCCGCATGCGCCTGCTGGATGACGCAGAGATGGATGATTTTGTGATAAAATGATAGATATATACGATAACGCTACCAGAATAAGACGTGAAAATTGTGCTGTGAGATATGAATGCGAAATCAGCCAGGAAAGCCAGTAGTCAAGTGATAATGGATACTGTCTGATCGATTTTGCAGTCAGTAAGGGTCTGACAATGTCAAGCACAACCTTTTCACACAAGGACATTCATAAGTCTACTTGGAAATCACCCGACAAAAAAAAAAAAAAAATTGGCCAAGGTATGATCGAGTAAAGGCACGCAGTTGCCGCGGGTAAAACTTACGTACAGGAGATGTGAATCTCCCGCGTCAAACAGAACCGTAACCCACACGTCTGAAAGGTTGATATTGATATTGATAAAATGAAGAACCCGGAAATAAAACAAGATTTCATCTGAAGGGTGAGCAATACATCGAAACAGAAAAGGAGACCGGGGACGGAAGCGTAGAGAATAACGAAAGAAGCATTGATGAAGGCGGCGGAGGAATCAGTAGAGTACAAGTCACAGGCAGAAAGAGAAACGTGGTTTCTCTATAAGTGCATGTGATAGAGAAGAGAAACCGGGCTCGGAAAAAAAATGCTACAGAAAGAAACCAGAGATAACGTGGAAAAGCAGCCAGACTTGAGGCCGCATATATCTGTTGAAGAAAGATTATGGAATTTTAGAGAAGAAACGTACAAGAAATAGAGGGAAGTACCATCACGTACGGGAACACAAAGGGCGGTTTCATCCAAGGGCAGCAATCGTATAAGACCAACCATTGAAGAACTTATTGCGCAACCGAGTAAGGTGGGCATAGTACTTTGAAAAATATATTTAATATTGAATGTGAAACATCTGAAGTTGTAGCTCAGGAAGCAAACATACTGGCTGAAAACTGCGAGGAGGTATCAGAACAAAGACGAAATAAAGAAAGCGATATACTATCCGAATAATTATAAAGGACCAGTTGATAATGGAATAACAGCAGAACTGAAGGGGTCCACAAGAAAGGGGTCAAAAACATCCTGTCATAACTATCACAGAATTTCCCTACATAACGCCTCTTACAAAGTAAGGTCGAAGGTGATCCCAGCGAGGCTTGAACCATTTGCCGACAATATCCTTGGGAGACTAGTACTGTAGCTTTTGCAGAGGTACATTGGTAGTAGACAAAATATTCACTCTTCAATTATCTGCTTGAGAAATTTAATAAGTTGACGTCCTGGAGAATCAGTTATATTTTGACTACAAGATGTGAGTGCCTGCAAAGATCTTGAGTCTGGTAGAGGACTCTGGCTCAAGAAGGGTGAAATTAGCAGATAGACTAACAAATTTGTTACTAAAAGGGGCATCAATGAGATGCGCTCTGTTCAAACTTGTCCTTGAGATAGCGGGAACTAAAGGAGAGTTGGATCTGTTAAGACTTTAGCACCATGGAGTCAGTTATTCAGTATACATGTCGAGAGGAAACAGGTCAAAATTTCAGAGGTACTAGAATCTTTACTCCAGAGATAGGTCTTTATCTTTTGTTAACCAACTTGCAGAGTTGCAAGTAAGCCATAGATTCTCTCTTCCCTATCCAGATCAATTGTTTTGATGGTGTCACATTGTCCTTATCTTCTTTATTAATATATATGTGTATGAACAGTTCAGTGACAGTCAGACGCATATGGTCTGTATTCCTGAAGGGGACTAATACCACTTGGAAGCCAAATTTAACACTCGGTTAAGTCACATCATCTTACTCTCTTTACTTTTGCATATAAATGTGTACTTCATTTTAGTTTCAGTTATTTATGAAAAAGTGAGGCTAGAACTGAATAAAATATTAAATATTCAAGGAATAACTACAAGGGCAGTATCTTTAATTTAAAGGATTATTAATTAAAAGTTTTGCAAATGTTTCTTTTGTTTATTGATTTATTAGTAAAATTAATAAGGATTTTTTTAATGAAAATGAATCGCTACATAGATTAAGTTTATAACAATTTTACATGCATTGCTTATGAACAAATTTATAAAATGTAACAAAAATGAACATTATAAACTTACTAACCCACACATTTACAAAACAAACGTAACAGAAAAACAACTCAAGTGTATGTGCATTCCACACATTTCAACACCAACAATAATTAAAAACTATTAATACATTCAACAAACTGGTCTGTGTTAGTGCTACTAACACACAATTTAAAATATACAAAATTCATCACTCTACAGAACACTGTACGACTTGTGTAACTAGTTCTTCACTAACATCATTTTATTCTTAAATAAATAATATTGGCAATAAAGATATCTAAAACAATACTTGTGACATTAATCAAATGCAATTATTCACATTACAATTCTTATCTCTAAAATTTAAATGGAATTTTATTTGTAATGTTGCTAAAAATGTTTTGTATTTTACACATTGTTTTTTCAAGTATTTTAATGTCAAAGAACTTCTTAATAAATGTTTGCTTTCACCACCAAATTAGTCATTCTTCAATACTTACAAAATGCTATGGAATAATTACCATTTTTAAATTAATTCTTTAAGTTGAGGAATAATCCTTTTTTATTTCTTGAAACTAAACAAGAACCTTTAATTGTGTCAAGTAAATAACAATTAACTAATCAATTTTAACTGTTTCATAATTTACACATACACTAACAATTAAATCAAATAAAAATAAAGTAACATATTTGAAGTATTCGTTGAAATAAAACATTCGATGCATCCAATCGTTGTTAACTATAATTATAGACATTGCTGAACTTTTTAACTGTGTAACTGACTGAAATAACCTTTCAATTTTCACATTACTTTGAACTGCCGGAGTACGAACTGGCGGTAATCAAACTGGCAAAAGATGAACTTATATACCTCCAAACTGCAGGACAGTTTCATAATTACTTTTAAGGAATTCATGCAGAATATGGTGGATTGTAATAAATATTTTGTGGGGTAAATGAAAAAATTATTTAAATTAAAATTATTTTTTGGAACAACATTAAATGTAAAAATAACACATTTGATTGATGTCACCAATTTGTTTGATTAACAATGACTTTATTAAACAAATACACAGCTTTCATAATATATAAAAAGTATTTCACAGTACACAGATAAATCTGAATGATATATTCAAAACCAAAATTTATCATGGGAATGTGAGACTTAAAAACAGTTCAATTTACATACAAGTGAAATAATAGGTCTACAACTAACATTATTATTTATGTGCCAAAGTGTATTTTTAATTTTATGCAAAAACTATATTGCTTCCAAATATATGCAGGCAATAGTTATGCACTTTGCTCACATTCAATACATTTGAGCAAATTATGATTTTGTAGCAGGTGATTTTCTTTAGTCATGGTGGAACAAATGTGAAGAATAACTTTTAAAAAGCAAAGCATATTATTTATGTAATATATAAGTCAATTTAATTTTAAAATATAATTATTAGAATAGATTTCACAGTATATTTACACTCAGTCACATTTTTGCAAATGCCCAATTGGAATGCCCCAAATAAAAGGCTCATTGGATGAAATCATATTCCAACAAATATATATATATTTATTATATGTACAATTTACTAAGCACCGGTATTTTGTAGAAAGACAAATCTTAACCCACTCATAAAATTTTGCCAATTTGCTTTCAATGTTCACATCACATTCAAAACTGTGCACATCCCACTCACATTTCAAATATCACAGATATAGTTCACAAAATTTATATTCTTACTTCATCTTACCTTCAAACATGTTAGTTGTTCACTGTTCCAAACAAGAATATTCATTCCTTGAATTTTTGTACCAATAGTTGTAGTACTTTGCCCCATTTCATCTTGATTATTTTACAAGATTTGGCAATTAATATGAGAGTGATATATATTTATTCCTAAAATCTTACAATTTTTTTTGCATACTTATTAACCGAAGTCAATTACCACTTCATCTTTTTTGTACTTAATTCAGCACCTGTGCACCCCTTCAATCTTTTGGCAAAAGTAGTTTTCCCAGAGATTTCAGAACATTGTTCTTAAATTACAGAAACATTGCAATGTTAATTAAATTAATGTCTATTTTGTAACTATCTTTTGCAGCCAAGAAAAAGAGAGTTGCCTACATGTATTGCAATGTAATTTGTAAACATTATGCAAATAATATATTCAACTAAATTTATAGATTTGTTTGCAAAACATTATTTCTCATAATGATGTGTTATTTGTTTAGTTTACAGATGTTCCATTTAGAAGAAATTATATTGTTGGCCGAAATGTATCTAGGCCAAAAAAAAAAAATTACAATACATTATATACTTTGGAATTACAATTCATAGCACACTTGAAATAACATTGAAAATTTTTTGGATGTCAGTTCAGTGAATGAATTAAGAGAGCTCTAAATATCGGAAAATTATTGAAACAACGAAAATCAAAATTTAGCTTTAAGTACATATTAATATTATGCTAAAAGTATTGATAAAATTTTAATTGAATGAAGCAAATCAAGCCAAGAATACTTTTTTTCTATATTGAACTCTTCACTACTATCAGAATTATTTTTTATCTTCTTGATAAAATAAAAATTATTAATGAGCAACATTTGGATTCTACCTAGCCTTCATATCTGATTTCGTTGTTATTTAAAAGTGCCTGTGTGTTATGCATGAGGTAGCTGTAATAATAAATACATGTATACTTTCTTTCTACTAAACTTAAACAAAAAAACAAAAAAGTTATAGAGAAGTGCATGGTGAAGCACACAACCAATTGTATGTTTGCATGTGTGCTATGTGTATTACATCTAAACACATTCTTTCAAGGGACTTAACTTTATTATACAAATAAATCAGATGTCTTTCAGTTTTCCAAACCAAGACTCAGTTTAGAGTTTGGTACTGACATTTCAAGACATTGAATTGGGTAAAGCACAATTTGAGGGAAGAAAAGTACAAATTTTCTTTAACATTATTTTCATTACATGAAATGTTCTAATCAATATTCTATGTAAAAATATTTTATTCCTTTAATAGCTGAAATGTAAGCAGAGCATCAACATAGTTGCCTCAAATCTATATAAAAATGTAAGTAATTATGGTTCAAACAATTACAAACAAATTGTACCCATTTCCTTACATTAAAATAAATTATGTACATTTGTTTGGTAATGGATAAATAATTAATAGCAGGTATAATTTCTGTTTGCTTAGTTTTTTTAAAAGGAAGGAACCTTAACCCTATTGAAACATCTGCAAATAATTATTTCTTAATTAAAAAAGAAATAGTATAAATAAATTTCATCAAATATAAATGAGATGAAACATGTTTGGCTAAAGGCACTGCTCAAGAGGCCAATGTGTAATTGAGCCTCTGCTAACTATGTTTGTCATGTGGTAATGTAGGAGTTTGCTGAGTACTTCCTCCACTTCTACCTTGTAGTTTTGCATCCCTTTGCTGATGAAGGTGTTCTGCTTCAATCAGAAGTGATAAAGCCTCTAATGATTGCCTCACCTATAATTATAAGAATAATTTTTGTATGATTTAGTAATCAAAATAATGTTATAATTCTATCATAAAAAAGTAATTAAAAGCAGGTCTCATTCAAATAATTTGATTAATGTAATGCTGCTTTTTTTATAAACATATATAAATATTTAAAGTAATAACTAATATTTGTTATCACTCCCCCCATTCATATAAAAAATATAATTCCCTTACTTTTATTAAGTAAAATTAAATAACTAAATATTTATTACAATTTTATAGTGTATTCAAAAATCCATACTAAGACATTTATATACACAATTCGGATTTAGTTGATTTTCATTTCCAATTTAGTTAATTATTTTAACACATGGTAAGTAAATGAGGCTAATTATAAGCAAGATTTGTCTGAGAAGGGATTTCCTAGTGAATAAGTTGAACAAACAGTTCACAGGTTCAAATCTAGGCACATGTTGATAAGCACCTAAAGTTTCATAGACTAGCTATGTGTTTGTCAACAGCTTGACACATCTATCAAAGCTTTGTGCATTTATCAGGAAACTGCCTGGGTGGGACCGTGAAACTCTCTAGTAGTTGATTGTGACATGTGATTTTGGAACATGGGGTTACTAACACCACAATGGGATGGTACATTAAATTAAAGAAATAGAAATACCTTTGCCAGTTGATCCAAATTTGAGTTTAAGAATTCTTGAACTTCATTAGCTGATCGAGAATGAAGTTGAGTCTGCCATTTTAGTATCTCTTGGTAGACATCATCACTGAAACAGATACTTATAATTTAAAATAAGGAACTATTGTCAAGTAAACAAACTTAATCCTGACTTCAGTTACATGATTTTATTTTTTTTTACTAAATTTAGCTTAAAGTCTCTAAGATATACAATCTTTATGAAAACATATTTTATTTAATATAATTTATAATTCATTAGACTCATCATTAACATTGTCGTATTTTATGATATTATGTAAAACATTAAAAAATACATAATAACTACAATGTTCCAGTGATTGAATGAATAATTAATACTAAGAGATCATCTTGTTATTTAATGCTTGTCTTTACCCAGAATGTAAAATTTCTCAAATACATACCTACTTCCAGGGTATGTGTTTTCTACAAATTGATTATGAATGCGGCAAATACGATATAAGAGATATGCAGCTGACAGGAACAGCAAAATCAACAAGCCTGTGGAAATGAGCAGAAGTAATTTGGAGCGAGGTAAGCCTGTGAGGCTACTATGTTTAGGACTTGATTTCACTGGCAGTTTTATGTGCTTTCCACGGTTAACAACCAGGCTTCCATTAGGCAGCTTAGCACAACCAGCTGAAACTTGAAAATAAATTATTTTTAGTCTTACACTTAATTAAGTACATTTATAATATAATAATGGTACAATTTCTAATTTTCTACATAAAGCATGGGATACTTACTTTCAGAATGACTGATGTCTGTGGCACATTCAAGAGGGGTGGGTGGACATGATCTATCACTACCAGAAATTGAGGAATCATCATCATCTTTGATGTCTCCACTAGCTGAATCTACTTCATCTTTTATCACCTATACAAAAGATGATTTTACAGAAATCAAAATTTTGTTAAGTTATCATATATATGTAGCAATAAGGATAGTGATATTGTCAAATTAATTAATTAATATAGATGGGAAAGAGAGAGAGATAATGGCTGACTTATCTTAAAATGAAAGTTGGAGTCACTATTACAGATAGTAAGCAACCTGTCAAATTTTTCAAGGGCCATGCCACCTACCTCAAGACGGGCTGCACGTCATACAGTTGGCTGACACAAGGTGCAGTCCTGTATGCAGCAGTTGGGACTTTGGCCCTTGAAAATTTTACAATTTCCTTACTATCAGACACGGAGAGTGAAACTTGTCCATATTAATTATTTTGACAATGCATCATTATCTTTCATTTAAATATTAATGACAGTCTGCTACTTCATCAGGAGTAGATATGTATTAAAACTATAACTTCAACACTATATTTAATGTCAAAAATGCAATTTACCTGTTCAATAGGGAGAAGATTAGCCTGAAGATTTGGAGCTCTAGCTGCCTTCCACACTTGTGTCATAAGACGGTGAGTTGAGTCCCGAGAAAGGAGGGAGCCAAACACATGTTTTTCATCTTCTGTTGCTACTCCTACAGCATTTGGAATGATTCTTGCTGTCTTCTCTTTACTTATTTTTATTACAGATACAGTTGGAATAAGTAGCTGCAGAACAAAATTTATTTTTGTATCAATATTGGCAGGTTCATATTAATACAAACAGTGTTCATAAAAATAACTTAATCATGATATGTACAAAGAATTAAATTTTTTAAAACTTTATAATAATTAATTATATTGACTATAAAAATGAATAGTTAATTTACAAATAAGTTGGGCCATTTAATTATTTTCCTTGAAGTTCTATTTTTATTATCATTATATCTTACTGCCTAATTTAATTAATTTTTTAACATTCCTAATATTTTCATATTTTTTAATGAAAAGATAAAATAGGAATGGCAATGTACTAATCAACATTTCATATTCATTACCTTAATTTGTGTTATTCTAAGTATACGATCATGGAAAATCAATCAAATTTTTCACATTTCATTTAAGGTAAATGATTGTTAACTATTTTATGCATGGTACAACTTTTTATTCACCTTCGTAACATATCCGAAGACATTGGAATAGAAGGCGAAGTAATTCTTTGTGATGTAGAGATGCCCCTGAAGTAGTATATCACCCACCAATGCACATGAATAGTCTGAAAGAGACAAAAATATTATATTTTTGTAATGTACAAAATTTGTAAATAATATATAAAAAAATCATGTTACAGTGAAACATTGATAACTACATACAAACAATGTATAAATTCTTAATGGGAAAATGACATGTGCCTTATGTATTCCTCAATTATCAAAATAAAGATTTTGATTGTAAAATCTAAATTTTAGCTAAATAGTTGCCAAAAAATTCCAAATTAATATAATAAATTAGCACAATTAAACGATTAACAAGTAATCAAATTCACACAGTTTTGAAAAAGGGGTTATATTAATTTGGAAAAAATCTGAAGAAGATACAAAAAGGTATCGAAACGTCACAATATAAATAAAAAATAAAAAGGGCCTGTATAAGGTCAACAATTGTTTTATTAATTCAAAACACGTTAAACTAAAACTTATATAACTTATTGAAAATTACAAACATTGATTGACGTGAATGTTTTAAATCAATCAATCTAAGCAATACAAAATAAAAGAATCCAATTATTTAATTGCAGATAAGACCGGCTACATTATAACAAGAATTTAAGTTATTCATTGGCAATTTTGCTGGTCTTTCACTTTTTACTTATATTCCAATGTGCTTCTCTGTTTTTATTCAAATTTGTCAACTTTCCATTCATATTGTTTAGTTCAACCAGACATCTGACAGTTATTTGCCCAATGCCAGTCGAAATGTTGTGGCGGATACTTCCACATCGTTTCGCTGGAATGGTTCCCTGGAAGGTACCGCAACGCGTACTATATAGTGCGTGAAAATTGTATGAGAGCCAGAACAGAATCCCAAATAGAATGATAAAATCATGTTATTAAACATGATTCATTAATGACATTGGAACATAACAATCAATAAACAGATTTAACGTCGGAAATGTTTTTAGAATAATTTCTACACCGAACGCATAAATTTCGCTACATGCTTACAAATACGTCCCGTTACCGACAAAACGGTAACGTCGTTTTAAACGGGATTAAATTAGTAATTAGTTTTTAATATCACTGTTCACTCTTTAAATAACTATTATATATCACAGCGATAAAAATCATTTAGATAATACGTTAAGTAATAACATTTTGTTAAAAAAATAAGTACGTTGGTCGAGGCAAGAAGCAAAATAGGGAAAACGAAGGAAATGTTCAACAATTTTGCAAATCCGAACAAGGACTCGCAATCAGATGAAACTGCCTCTTCATTAAAATACAGGCCTACTGCCAAATCCGCGGCGAAAAAAATGTCCATTCGCTTTCTCTGGCTCCGTCACAAGAAAATTCCTCCAAGGATTCAGAACACGAAAATCACATTACACTGCGACTAAACGGAAGCTGAAGACCGACATACATAAATTTCAAAGTCCTTTCACATACTCGATTAAAATTCCTTATAAAAGGCGATGGATAGATTTATTCCCTCTAGAACTCTTATACGCACCGTGGCACTTACAAATGTCACACCTGGGGGGAAAATATTGTTTCTAACGGGTCAAGCGCCTTTGTCGATGTCCTATAACGCTCAGGAAGCTTTTCTTCTGGACTAATACCTCTCATCCGCCTTATTCAAATCGGAGTATTTTACCTCGCAATTCCAAAGGCACATAGCTCAATTTTTTTAATAAGATCCCTATGAAATGATGTATTAATCACTCCAATTCCACATAAACTGAATTTTTTTACGAAAAATTAACAAACGTTATCGCCACATTAATAAGTATACTTTCTTTTGTCTACGAACTGAGCTGCATGGAAAAGTTCTCTATCAATTCATTTTACATATGCTAATTTTACCTATCATGTTATAATTAAGATTATCTCTACATTATTCGTAATGCGGGCGAATAATTTATTGGGGAAGTCGTGGTTTAACTGTAATGTGTACAGAGGACTGAAATATCGATACAAAAATGGGCCCAGCACATAAAGCAAGCAGAAAAATTAATTACATCCTTAAAAAAAATCGATCCATTGTTGCCTGTCTGTAAACACTGGCCAACTTTTATTTACTTATTTTTTTAAAAAATAATTTTTACAACTTTTAGTCAAATGACTTTACATTTTCGATAAATGGACATACAGTATTTACACTGTTAATAATTAACATGGAGACTTGTGATCTTGAAAATGTCCAGTGACATTCCGAGTTACAGTCAAGAGGAACAGAGGCTATTGGATGTGAATTTAATTTTTTTGTAGGTTTTGTAAATTTAACTGTATAAAAGATGTTATATGCAAGTCATGATCATTGACGAACAGAGAAAATAATCATTACTCGTTCACAGATGTCGTGTCGCTCGAGAGCTCAACGGATTCGAGTGGCGTGACGGTAATTTTTAGACTGACACCAAAACAAAGGCATATTCATGTCAACATTCACATGAAAAAAATAATACTCTCGTAAAATTTGCAGTTTGTTGGGTTCTGAAGTTATGCCATAAAAGAAATAATAAGAGTAAATGTCTATTTTTTTATATATATTAGTGGAATATTTTTTGAAAATCTAGTGCTATTTTTAGGTTCACTATATCTAATTTAAAGTAACGCAATTACCATATATTATTTTTTTAGAAAAATAAAAGACTGTATTTCAAGCTGATGCCATTATACCTACGAATACTTTTGCCAATCATCTTGTTTTTCTACAACGATCAAGATGACTTTTGTAGGGATACGAGCGTTTAACTCTCTCTCTCTCTCTTGGCAACCACTAAAAATCTCGACTTACGAGTACATTAAATTTATTAGTTACAATATTCTTACGTTCTTGTATGCCATGGGCTTATTTCGGCGAAGCTCACAGGTTTCGTTAAGGTAAGCAACTTTGTAATTATTTCCACGGCGATGAATATCGTGTCGCAGCCTACTTTATCATGGGAACCGTAGCGTACTCTTCCCGCGATTTCGTCTCTTACTACATGAGAAATGATTCAAGAAAGCGTGAGTGAATTCTTATATGACAAAGTGAAAGCGAATAGTAATGAAATTGAGTGTAAGTAAATGGTTGAGTAAAAATGGAGCACAGGTATTTTCAGGAATTTTACTCATCTTTAAAGGACTCGTAACTAATAATCTTTTTTTTAAAAAAAATAAGAATTTAAATCAGGCACATATTATCACTGCAGAAAACAAAAGGTATAAAATACATTATAAACATTAATTAGGCGATGTAGCTATTAATTTAGAACATTACTAATAATGGTTTCCATTATCGGAATTTTAAATGAATCAAATTGCAGAGAAATCGATTAGAAATAGGTAAAAAAACAATATGTGAAATACTACATATCAGATCAAACACCACAGCAATCAATGGAAAAAATTATACTAATCATTTGTATAATATATATAATACATACAGTCTAACACACGCTCCAATGTAATTACTTAGATAATTTTTTTCCTTTATTATTAAAATACAAAACGTCTGTGTTAATAGTATAATTATTACATCAATAAGGAACCAGATAATAGACAAAAATAAGAACTAAATAAGTACCACACAACGTTTCTGCAATCCTTGTTGCTTTCGTCAGGTGTTTCAAGAAACCTAAGAGCCGTGAGGACGTCGCACCGCTCAAACCAGGTGACGAACTCAAAAGTAAAGCATAAACCAATTGGATATTTATAGGGAAAGCTTTGCTTTTGAGTTCATTACCTGGTTTGTGCGGTGCGTGTTTCTCACGGCCCTCACGTTTCTTGAACCACATGACAAAAGCAACAAGGATTGCAAAAATGTTGTGTGTTATTTATTCATTTTTATTTTTCTTAATTTTAAATTTGTTTAGTCTCTTAAAATTAATAACTGTCGAGGAAGTAATGTATTTGAAATTTTATTCAAAATTATTTTCTATCGGAACTTTATAAAATAAAATAAATTCAAAAGTTCAACATTACCATAGAAATTATTTATTAAGGTTTCATCTTATTTCCCCTACCATTACTATGTTTACCTGATGAAGTTCCGAATTAGGGACGAAACGTGATGTTCTTGTATTTTTCTGTTTGTAATAGTTTCAGTGTCATTGTAACCCTGAAGTAAATATTTCATATCTAACGTACTGGCTATTATATTTATTTTATTATACGTCGAATAAAACATTAAATTTAGAAATTCAACTCTTTATTTCAGTAGTCGCGGAAGCTTTCGGCATATGCCTTAGTCGTCTTCATATATGTCAAATCATTTTCTTAGGATGAAGCCTTAAATTTAGAGATACAACATACATTTAATTCTACAACCTCAAAGGGAACAATTAATCTTTAATTTAAAGTCCAAAATATGACTCATTTAAATCTGGATATTTGATTCCAGTAAAAATCAATTAATCCCTTTATCTTAAAGATAAGTGTATGGATGATCATTCTCCTGCGCATATAAGAAAATCCGGAAAAACTTCCGTCTACGTAACGAATTATAGGAAACGCTTCGAAAATGAAAGTTAGCCACGAGCGTCATTTCCTCGTCACGGGAAAGGGAAAGTCAGCTTTAATTTACGGAGTATTACGACAATGCGTTAAGATGTTCTAGTTATACATAGGTAAATATTTCACTTTGCAGTCTAGCGTTACTTTGAAATGTTTTTCTGCCGTCATCCTTTTGAAGAAGAAAATACCAGGGACGTCTGAACCCGTAATTGTCAACTGGCAATGACCACTGTTAAAAATTACTCTAAATATTTTCGGAAGAGGTTATTTTACAAAGTGATTGTAAATAGATATTAAAAAAATACAAAACTAGAACAGAGTAATTATTTTTCATTACGAACAAAACTAACACCACTATAATAAAAAAAATGTTATAAAATCGTGTTGTATCGAATAGCTCAACGAAAATGGTATCGAATATTTACTGCAAAACAGCTGCTATCGTCTTTCAACATCTAATTTCTGCTTCTCTAATTTAAAGTGCACGAGTTTCATATAGAAAGGTCTGTGTCATTTATTCATAAATACGACACAATGAAAACACCGCGTCATGTTTCTTTATTACGCATTAAAAAACAATCTTTGGCAGTTTGTGTTCAGGAACTGACATTCAAATAAATAATGTTGAAGTAATGCTGCCAACGTGACCGTGAGGAGTATTTTTTAAAAAATTATATCCCAGGTTAAATTATTTTCCTGGATATAAACATGCTGTAACTCTTGGAATTGAAATGACAAATAGTTCAGTTTCTTAGAAAACAATTTAATTTCTATAATCAAATATTTTTATAGTCCTCGGCTAAACTCTGCAAGTATAACTTAAAGTAAATATTAGAATAATTCACGTTATATGTCCCATTCCTATACATATTTTGATTGAGATTATTCATATTCAGGGTAAAGTTCTCTTTATTACGTCGACATAATGTAGACATCGAAAAAGATTATGATGCGATCGAGTTTGAAATATGAGCTGAAATTATGGGACGAAGTTTGAGCAGTTGTTCTTAAACATGAATTATCTGCTAATTGAGAAATGTTGCAGAGGATAAATATATCTCGAGACGAATCGCAGTATTTTTAACAATCCGATAGTATCGAACCATACTCACTAAATCAATGCTTCCAAATCGCGTTGAGGAGAATTAGTTAGTTGGTAGCCTTCGAGAAGTCTATTACATCTGATACTCGAAGAATTAAAAGTCTGACCGTCAGGAAGTAATTAACTTGAAGCAATATTTAATGCGTGTATTGTTATTGGTGAAGGCTGGAGTCTCGTCGAGCGATGAATGGAATCAGCCTGGGTAGGACCGAGTTCCTCAGATTGGCATCGGCGGTGATGATCGCGCAGCCAGTGGTTCCGTTCTTCTTATATAACGGCTCGGCCGCTCCCGAACCGGTTTTTCTCTCCCTCAAGGAACCTCAGACCTAAATACTGCAGACTGCGATGTGCCAACCCAAACGTCCTGGAGGCTTGAGAAACTTACGCAGCTTGAGCGGCACGATGCAAAATTCCAATATGGTAAAAGGATGGAGTAATCCTTCGAAAAACTTTAAATACTTTTGGAAGGTTGTTTCATGTACGTTTCAAGAACGGTTCTCAATCAAAGGTAGCTAAAAAAAATTTATACTTACGACTGAACTACTTCAGTGTGATCCGCAAATAATACACCAAGATTCATGAACTGGTTCAGCTATATGTAGTCTACAGATTTCATAAATTTACAAAACTACTTGAAACCATCTCTCGCAATGTAGCCTCTAGTATACACTATTTCCGCTGGTTAATTTTTTTCTCATTCCCAATCCATTTAAGTCTGTTCCAGTTCTGAACCCAATTGGTAATGTGTTCTGCCTACCGCCATTTCAGATTTATCGTGTTATTCACGTCCGTAACTCTTGATTCATCTCACTCAGCCTTGGTCACACAATCTCGTCTAGTTTTCATGCTTTTTTTTTCTTAGAAAATAGTAAGATTTCAAATCCAGATGTCAAAACTTGCCACACAGTTTGATCACGATATTTCCCAGTAAATAAGTATTACCAAAGCGATAGAAAATTAATAATATTAATTTCTCAACATAACCTTGCTTCAGCTCGATACAGGGTTTCTCCAAATTTTCAAGCTGTTCAAAAAGCATATATTCGAAAGGTCCTCAAAGTATGAAGAGGCGGCGTATTAGTAATTATGATATTCTCTCATTTGCGGTCTCAAGCTGTGGGTCGTGTGTCTAAAAAGGAAAAATAGTGAAAATGAAATTTTATTAAACACATTTCCAGTTAAAAATTAAAATCGAATGGGAAATCCAATGATTACAGCGTTAATTCGTGTGTATTTTCAGATTCTTCGTACCTTTCTTCGCGACAAACTAAGAAGAACAATTATTTCGAAACTGAGTCACATCCTAGTTCCGTTGGGAAATGTTTTATTTGGATCATGCACTCACAGAAGCTCTGATACGCAAGTTTTATTATAGAATTACGAGAAAAATTGAAAAAGTCGACTAGTTCACCGTTTGGCATGACTTTCGCTGGGACAAGGACGACCGTGCCACTAACACAATTTGCCAAGAGCCTGAATATCACCAGCCATGTCCTGGTGCCAAGGTGAAACCCACGTATATCTCATAGCGAATTCACGTAAGGCAAGGTACCATTCATAGGAACGACTTGCTGATACTTCAAAATCCTTTGGAAAAAATTTATCTAACATTCACACTTATTTTAGATTCTCGTGAACGTTGTCCAGACTCTCTCTGACAAACTGGACTGTCGGTCAGATGAGTTCATTCAAACTGCTGTCTCGTCATTCAGTGCCCGTATTTCTATTAATTAGTATTTTGTTTCGTTTCCGTACGTCGTCAAAAATAATTTATAGGTTTTGAAATACGCCATTTAGTCCTAATTAGGCATCAGTTTTCAGTAAACCTCTAAGGAAAGGACAAAAACACGATAAAGCACTGATATACAAAAATTTTGCACACCTCGTACAAAAATATTCGTGAAAGGATTTTTAGAGCTAAGCTTGTCCATTTAAAACTATATAGAATCGTTGAGGAATTATTCTTTACCAATATAATCGATAAACGAAGTCTTATGGTTGGGAGAACTATTTCAAATTTCCACGAAACGCTTGAAAGGTCACAAATGTAGAATGACATATTCACAACTAATCTGGTAGAGATTCATGTGTGACGCAGACTGTGCCCTGAATAAAATAAAATGTTAAGTATTCCAATGGTTCTTAATTTTGTAATTTAACCTTTACTATATACCATTTTTCATTATTTTTATATTAAAGAATTTTACAACACCTGAAACGGTCCCAGAATTATAAGGGATGAAACGTTGTGTATTAAAATCATTGTTAATTTATTTAATAAATTTGTTTGACTTAATTTATGTCAGATGATACTTAAATTTAAGAGGCAATAATAATAAATTCGATCGTATTGTTATGGAAGATCGCGGAACGTGTTGAATAGTGGAGATACGCGAGAACTTAAAAACGAAACTCGTGCGTACACTGAGATTACCGTGATTGATAAGCATTGGCCAGAAATACACGCGATATTTTCAAACTATGTTGTTAAATTCGTAAATTCAATCCACAAAACATTTGGCGTCCACACGAAACAGTGCGTATTGCTTTGAAGGTGGCGAAGATGATAGTGATTACCACTTGGAATTCAACCACTTTGAATCGTTCGGATTACGATCTGCGAACAATGATTGACTCAGTTTCCTGAACACAACGCGCAAGTTTACAAATTTACTGCGCCCACGGTAAAACTGTGGGAAAAAAGTATTCATTTTGATGCCTCTTTCATATTATTAATTGATTTGACCCCTGACGACTTATTACTAAACCTCAACATCTGACTTGGTGGTGTTTATTCCTTATCAAATGCCAGATGTTGCTGTAGATTTTTTAACTCCAGTTTATATACAATCTACCCATTAGGACAATAAGTACATTGTATGAAATATATTAAATATATTATACACTCAGTGGCTTGTGGGAGATGCTTCCAGTGAAGTCACTCCACCAATGACTTTATGACATATCTTTTTACACTGACTTTACTAAAATCTATCTAGTAAGTCAATGGGTTTGAACTTTTTCAAGTTGGTTCACAATTTGGTTTGTAGAATGTTCGCGCGAGTTGGTTTGGATGGACCTCAGTTTTAGCGGAATAGTTTGTACTAAACCGCTTCCTTTATCGTTGGTATTTACTGGTCTTGAACAATTATGGAGTTTGGTACATACCAGGGAGCGTTTGCTGTAGCCGAGTACAAGGATTTGTTCGTAAAAGCACGCTTCCTAGACTTTTCTACAAAGATTACAGCAATTTTCCAACTATTGTTAGAATAGGATTCGTGCTGGAAGTCTTATTTACGTTCAATCTGTGTGTCAACCTTTAAACTAGAACATTAACAGAAACGATTGCAGAAACTCGGAAGAACTTCATTATTTAAAAGCCCAATTGACACTGATTTCTTAGATTCTCAACTATACAGAAAGCGTCGCGAGTTTGTACGACTAACGACACTTTTTTTAAGAGTTACAGACTACGTGAGGGTCATCTGCTTTGATGGTTACTCCCCATTAAAAGGTTCGAAATAGGGGGAGGGGGTGCGGAATTTAGAGAAAGGTAGCCTAGGGCTACCTTGGGCTCTATAATTTAAGGATCCTACCCTGCATTTGCCTACAAATAATGCGGGGAAACCTCTAGGGAAACATGAATCAGGTAGGTCGAGCATTCGGTCCTTCTTCCACGCCCTTCCGATAACAAGAATTTGGTCTGCTGCAGAATCGCAGCATACCAAACTCCATGCCTCGGCTGAATTTGAAGGGCAGCTGGCCGACTGGTTCAATACGATTAGCGGACAACTCTTACCGTATGCCCAATGTCTGCGACCCTAGAACATACACCCATCAAAGCCAGAAAAGGTGTCACGGCTTATGGGAACCTTATTTTGAGATTCCTGTCCAAGAGCAGGAATGAGGAAAATCCAGAACAGGAAGTTGTCCCGTTAGATATACCCATATTATCGACACATAGGGAGAATTCATATTTATCTGCTCTACTGTGAGTGATTTTTAGACATTTTGAGAGTTCCTATTTCTCGAGGGGTCAAGAATAATGAGAACATTACGAAAAGTGTATAGTTAGAGCAAACAGATAATATACATACATATATCTCTGAACGAGCTTCGTATATGACGAATAATAGCGCTGGGCAATATAGAACTCTGGTATACCCTTCCAGGAGAATGAAGACGACAATGCCGCTTGATTTCCATTTTTATTGCTAGACCAATCAGTTGGGGAAACACACTTACAGTTGAGCACGTGCTCTTCTGGAGCGACCTGCTTGAAGTGGCGATGGAATTTCTTCTGTCGCGACTTGGAGGAACCCGGCGGCTCGGCGGCGGCGGCATCGGCGGGCGTCACGACGGCGGGGAGCTCCGAGGGGGCGCTGCGGGGCGACGACGCCTGGTGATGCGTCATCACAGGCGCACTCACGCTCAGCTGCTTGAGCACCTGCCTGAAAACACAAATTATTTCTCATATTATATTTTCGTGGGGGAGGGGGAGAACTGTCTTGACATTGAATACTCCAATAGTAATGAATCCGCGATTCATCAAAAGCAATGAAATATCTCAAAAACTGAAGTGACTTGGGTTTGGAAATGTCCAAACATTTATTTCGAGTAAGTTTCTGGTCAAACATTGATCAGTTAGCATGTTGCTGTAAACGATCTACCGATATTGTTGCTATCCAACAAGCAATCGCACATCTTTTCAACCAGCGATCCTCAACAGTGAATTTCTATTCTATTATAAGTCGTAGCGAATAGTGAGAGTTTGGGCAGCGTTTAAATTTCACTTCCATGTCTTTGCAGCCGAAACTATTATGCCGATTCGTCAAATGTCTTATACAACTGATCTTTTTATTGTTGCCGGGGTTAAATATTCTATAACGATTTGATTTTAAAATTTTTGAATATTTTTTCCAGTTCTCGCACATAATTTACTTCTTTTGAATACTTGAACTACGTATCGTCGTGTGTACCTTCTAGGGTTATCTCTGTGTCAGGCCGATCACTTTCCGAACGATCCTCGCATTATAACTGAGTCGAGTTTTCTAAACGGAGTTCGTAATGAAATAATAAACAAATACGCAAATATTTGGCAAATTCTGCGTTCTGTTTATGTAATATTTTTAAATGGCTAGAAAAATTCGAACCTCAAACTGGAGTTCTTGTGGTGTATATAGGAGTTTATAAAGAAAATTAAAGATTACATCGAATGCATAATTTGTAAGACGAACTAGGACGTCTGTCTGACAAATGAAAAGTAATAATTGAAAGATATCATTAAGGAGGCTAAGGCTCACAAAGGGCTTGCAACGCCGGTCAAGAAGAAGAATAATTGAAAGGGCATGATAATTCGTTTGATATATGTAACATATATAATTCTTATATTGGCTGCGTGTGTAAAATTGTGTGAAATATATTTTTTTAAGAATTGTCTCAATGTCTAATTTACTGCAAAATGCTTGCACGAAGAAAAGATCAAAGAAATCGAACATGTCAGTTAAAAATTGCCAAGACCCGTCGGTAACTAAAAGAGGTTCAGTTGCGAATTGCAAGAATTGTGCAATACAATGTTGAGGAAAAATATATTATCATAGATTTGCGATTCACGGGAATATCAGCCATATGTAACCGGCTTTTTGTAGGAAGTCTTCTGAAGACAATTTCACATTAATATTGGGAGTTATATATAAAAACATGGCTGAATACAAAAGGACAGTTTCTAAAATATTACTTTTCACTTATTTTAGTACGTCGTGATTGATGAAATAGTATGTTATAAAAGAGAATAATTTTGATACTGCTGAAATGTCATCCGGTTAAGGTTTTAAGCCTTCTGAATAGGAACTATCGTACAAAGGCGGCAGTCACGGCCACGGCTAGTTGGATGTAACGAAAACCAGAGTGATTGTGTTGTGGTCAAATTTATTATTTTTTGCTTGACTTTGTTATAATAAAGGAAATATAATGTTTACAGCCTCAAGTGTCATGGGGTCGATGTTTCACGAAGCTGACCTAATTTTTGTTTGTACTCTATTATATTCTTACTGTTATCAAGTTTATTATTAGTAGGAAAAGTGTGAAGAAAAGGACTAACCGAGGCAGCAACACCGAAAAATTATCTATCCATAGGTACATTTATGGGAGATAGTTTTGCTGCGTGCTTAAAAAACCTCGTTTCGGCCTAACAGAAATAATTATTTATGCTTACGGCTGACAGAATGACCACGTTCAGCCCATAAATCCACGTCAGTATTTTTATTTTTCGGACGGCCAAGCCCTCACAACTGTTGTAGACCAACGAGGATGATGGTGCTGGATTGCCATTGAAGAATGAAGTTGTGACGGGGGCAGAATGAACTTCGCTGCCCAAATCTACGGATATTAATTCAGAGAAAAGCTTTGTAATAATATTTTAGTGTTTAGTGATGATATTATTTTGGTTTTGATGAAATGGTTATATTTTGCTGGTTACTGCTAATAAATTATGTACTTAAGAGTAGTCACTCGTGAATTATATTTTTCCGCCTTAGACTGTATTCAACACCGCTGATAATAATGGGTGTACGAAGCCATCAGCCTCCGACTATTTCAACGTAGAATAGAATAGTTTCATTTTTTTTTAAAAAAAACATTATGAGAAGCAAAGCTTCAAGGATGTGGAACGAGTCATTAATACATTTTACATTATTTTTGTCCAATAATTAATAACTTAACTTACATAAGAATAATGTATATGATAACTTCATAATCATACTGATTTTATATTGCAAAAATTTAATTTTAATACATAATATTTTAACTCTAAAAGGTTTCAACAATTAAAGACTTTATTCGCACTATTTACACCATAGCATTATGATTCCAAGTTTATTTATCAAAATTTTATTTATAGTGTAGAAGTGGCCGGGCAAATATTTTTTAAGCTCACTTTTGAATGCAACTGATGTGTTTCTTAGTTCTTTATTGGTAGCTGGAAGTTAGAAATTAATATTCAGGTTTATTCCACGCCATTTTGTGTAACTGACAAGGGATTTATAACTCATTAAAATTAGTAAGGGCGTCAGGCAAAGTTGAATATTGTCAACAGTTCTGTTGAACCAGCGTGCTGGAACAATTATCAGACGAGCGAGATTTGCTGGAGAAATTAGTTAAAATTTGAGGGACAGCCATCAATAATATTCAATGAAGTGGTGATACAACATTGATTTAAGAAGCAAGGACCAACGAGCTGAGAAGCAAGAAAGCATTATCATGGGTATTTAACAGACCTCAGAAAACAAGAAATTGATTAGATGGGGGTTCGTCCATGAGTTAATCCTCTTTGCAAGCGTTTTTGGTGTTCACTGCAGTCACCTACGGTAGTGAAAATTTGACCTTGAAAAAGGGCGATACTAGCCGAATTGAAATTTTTGAATAGCGGAGCCGAAGAATAGTCAATAATATGTAATAAATCAATTTTAAAATATATTTCCCTCGTCTACTCTGGACACACCATTGGAATTGGAAGACCACTGGAGAAAGATATGAGAAAAATGGACGACTCACGAAGAAGCTCAGTAACTTGATTGAATGACAACAGGTCAAACACGGTCGGTTCTTTCGAGGCTTGCTGTGGGTCAATCTTAGTACATCCATAAAGTCGCTACAGATGTCGTCTGTAATAACGCAATACTAAGGGAAAACTGGTTTAAATAATAATTGATTTTCTTCAATTATTTACTATATTACAATATTTACTAACGCTTGTAAAGCAAATTAAGAATAAAAGAAATTGAAGAGAGTCTAGAAAAACCTGCCATTTAGAAAAACTTCACTCGTAAAATTTTCCGCCCGGAAGTAAACTTGAAAAGAAAAATTACAGCATCATGTGCTCATTTCTTTGTTATTTAAGAGGCATTGTTTAGGCACAAACCAGAGATTTATTCATTTACATAAAATGTATGAACGCTGTATAATTCAGTAAGAGCCAATAGCCTGTTACATTACTTTACCACGGCAATTAGGTAGCAATTAATTAAAATACAGCACTTTACGGAAACCTGTTCCTCATCTCTATGAAGTTAACAAATTAAGTTGACAGGTAAATAATTTCGCTGCTTGACTTTGATGACAAAGAGAAAGTACTTCCATTCCGGGAGAGGAAATTTATCCCATGAATTAAGCATCTAGGATGTGAAAAGCCAATAATACTTGCTAAAATTGTGACCTCGATTTCCATACCGGACGGGATTATAAACGAAACTTATGATTCATAAACAGAAAGGCGAACAATAGGCTAATATTTTGATTTTTAGAAACTTACTACTATTCCTCGAAGTCTTATTAGCTTCGTACTTTGGACTTTCCAGGTTTTCAACTCGTATCGCAAACGAATGCTACCGGTAAACATAAACATGTTAAATGTACCAACAGTTTAGGTGATAACCTTAGAGTTTCGTCGACCATTACTTGTATTTTTTGTATATATTTAAATTTGTATGCGAAACATACGCACAAACGCACATCCAGTTTTATTTGAATAAGATGAAAATTCAAACATATTTTTTCTTGTTAGAGATGAACCGTTTGTACGTCTTATTTAAATTTACTTTAATATTATTGTCGGCGTAATTATTAAGGCCTGAGCATAGTTTGGAACAAGAATGCAGACTGAAAATGTTTCTACGCGATTACTGTCGGAAAAGCGTAACTAATATGCACAGAACTTTGGCGGAAAAATTCAGTGTGTGATCTGGGAGCCTGACGAATATGTTTTTGGAGCATGACCAGTGTGGTGATGGCGAAAGAGTGTGTTGGGCATTGAGTACGAGTCTGGTTTACAGTGAAAACGATGTTTTGAAACTTTCCTTGGGGACTTTAAACAGTTTTAAAAAAATGGACGACGTTAGAGGGGTGCCGGAATTTTGTGGTGAAACGACATAGTAATCAGTCTTATGGCCTGTTAATTGAATATTTTCTTTAAAATAAAATAACTGGAGTGCACAATACGGTACCAGAGCAGCTCTAAATAAAATTGTATGTAGAAACAGTGTTTTGTAAACATTTATGTAACCCTACCAAATTCACAATCATTCCCTTCACCCTTAAAACCAAACATTCCCTCAACCACTCCTTCTTTCTCAAAATACCTATCCAACAAACTACACCATACCTAGGCCTTATCCTCGATTCCAAATTATCATGGAAACCTCACATAGCCCACATTACCTCCAGAATCAGCAACAAAAGAAAACAACTCTTCCCTCTTATCAACAGAAAATCTCCTATATCTCTTAGCACCAAAAGACTCCCCAACCTTAATCTGCCCCATATGGTCGTACCATGTGCCATACCGAGATCCACTGCCTATTCCCACTCCAACAAACCAAACAAAACAAAATTCTCCGTTTAATATCAAATTCCCCCTGGTACCTTCGCAACTCAGTTATCCACAAAGACCTTGAAATTCCCCTAATCCCTGCCATAATTCATAAATCTACCAAGTCCCTAATAAATATCTCCATCAACCATACAAATCCCACCATTAAGCTATTCTACAGTAACCCACCCCCCTCCATCACAAAATCGAAGACTAAAACGTAAACTCCCAACTGACATCATCCTCCCCCTAAATCACTCCGGAATTACCTAACTGTAGCCCCTCCTACCAACTGGCACTACATACTCCCTAAATATCCGTTCTTCCCATCTTCCCCCATAACATCCTTAACGCTTCAAACATGTAGTTTCCCCAATGACCAGATTGATCGCTAACATCATGCCGGCTAATATGTTAATATGCGGTAAACAAGTTACTCTGCTTCTCTCGTCTCTAACTTGGAATGACAGGGGTCACATACAAGACCACAAGTTTACATGCTAAATATTTACAAATTGTAAATACCTTGTTATTTGTTTAATTTTTACAATTGTAAATACTGTTATTATATTATCACAACTGTCTCAGGACTAAAAGTTAACTTTAATAAATAAAAATAAATCAACAGGTTCTTTAATACAATTTTGTTATTTTGTAAATTTAATTTTGTAAATTTAATTAGTATTTCTTTTGTAACTTTTGAACCTATTGCAAATCACTATAATTTATTAGAGGCCCAGTAAGCGGCTCTGAGGTTATGGATATCATTAAAGCTGTGGGAATTTGTTAAAAAAAAAATTGTACAAAAATTAAAGTAAATCGAAATTTTAATAAATAATTTTCTCTTTATCTTTAAAAAATATTTGTTTAAATTCAAGTGAAATATCCTGTTAATTTTCTTCCTTTTTTAAAAAGTTCGAATACCACATAATTTGGTTCCAACATGTTGGCTTTATTTTCCTTTGAAAAATTTGTATATTACAATATATATATTGTTTCCAACAGTATATATATATATATATATAAATAATTAAACAAGACTCCATTATAACATTAAATCACTGTAATAACCAACGTCTGTAATAAAAAAATTGTTTCAACTCAACGTAATCACCACCACGTCTTATTTTTTTTAATTATTTTTGGTTAATGAATATCATTTACGACGACGACTGCGTTAGTCGATATAAAACTTATCTAAGAGATTATATATCTCTGCACGTCCACATCCAAGATCTTTATCTGTTTGTTAACTCTTCAATTCACTTAGTTCCGTATTTCCGAATCTATCCATGGTAAAATTACGGTTATTTGTAACCTCACAAAATCACTCAATGTTTTTTAAAAAACCAATTTCAATTATCTAATGTTTCAGCATTCATAAACTATCGTAACTTTAGAGTCTGTCATTAATTAAGCAGCGTTCTGAGACAATAGTCTCAAATTACAGAATTAAAACGACGATAAATTTTTAAATCTTAAGATACAGATTTAAATCGGCAATATATAAGGGTTAAAAAAATCATCAAATTAGAATAACAAGGTTGAGGAAAGTACCAACCTATTACTCATATATTAACAAATTTAAAACACGAGATGAAAATTTAGATCAGTATAGATTTCTAAAGTACGCCGTGGGCCATCAAAATTTTCATACCTTGAATTAAAACGAATTTAATTGAAATTTCCGACAAGATAAATTGGGATTAAAACGTTGCGTTTGTTAAATTATAATGTTTTTAAATGTGTTAATAAACTTTCTGAGCAATAACCTGGTGTTTCTCACATTTAAAAAGAAGTCAGATTAATTTAACTGTCAAAGAGATTAATAATTTAAACAGTAGAAACGTGGTGTAAAAATGAAAAATTATGTAGAAAGACTATTGGAAACATGTCTTACGTATATATAAGAAAAATTTAGTTCATTTTTTTTAAAAAAGATATGACAATTTATTATAATTACATTTTACAGACCGCTTTAAATTATTGAATTCATTCAAGCGGAAAAAATAATTTATCAGTTCAAACAAAATAAAATGGGAATTTGAATTCTGTTGCATTTAAGCTCTAAAACTGTGACACTCCAAATTTTTTTATTATTATGACGATGATAAATTGAATGAAAAATGCACAATGATGTATTTGAAATCAAATTATAATTATCCACCTGTACTGTTGGAATAATGCCAACGGTCTGAACTTAAAATTAGTTTATATACTTCGAGATATGTTCTAGAGTAATTATTTTGGAAAAGGTAAAAGTTCTTTACATTCAAAATAATGATTGTCAGACTCGTGGGACAAGTAATATCAAGAACCTCATGCTGGGTGCTTTTAAAATATATAAAAAAATATTCTTATTGTTATATGTCAGTACATTACAGCCATTACAGCTGTTTTTGAATATCTACTCTCAACCAATTCTGATGTAAAATTTTAAAACAACGGACAAAACAGCCAGTTACTCAGAAATAAATCTATTTAACTCCATTACTATATTTAATAAAATCGCAGTTAAAAAATTATAGATTATTTTTATATCATTCATAAACTCATTCCAATCCCTAATACTAAGAAACTCATATAACACTGTTTTGTTGACGTATCAGTTTGGTATATTGGTTTTAGATAAGTTCTTGTCATTTTGTGCATGTATTGCGTCTAATCTGTGTGCAACTATCGGGCACGTGTGCAGTTCAGATTTAGCACAGCTCTGCTCTAGACGTGACCGTCGCCAGCGACAAGACATGATCTCTCCGTGCCGTATCTCGGGGTTTCCTTGCGTCCTTGCACAGCTGTTTCCGTGACGTCAGCGCCAGAGCGCGGCCTTGCTCCGCCAGAACCACCCACGCACTCAAGCTAACGACCTCAATAACAGCTCTCCCGATGCGGGAAACTGTACGGATATTACCGATGTAAATACCAAGGCGTGTTGTGACCTGAAATCTGTGTGACGAACTCAAGAGACCAAATTAGACTCATTAAACATTGCCGTGGCACGTAAAAGAAATTATATCAAACATCGTGTTAAGCTCCTGACAGCCATTACAAGTCTCTCGGTATTCATTATATAAGGTCGTAGTTAAATGGCTGGCAAAGCATAAAATCTCTTCGACGACTTGTGTAGACGCGATCAGCAATGTGCAGGTCAGATATGTAAAGAATATGGAGCTAATTTCTCTTTAGAAATTAGTTTGAGGCTTCTCGAATTTCTGCAAAGTGTGGAAAACACAGAATTCTATATGGGTCTCCGTCACTAGGTCAACAAGTGACAAAAAAATTAATGCAAACCATAAAAGATAATCGAAAATCATATGCCACCGTCATGATCGGTCGCGGACTATACGAATTATGACTATAATAGAAAATAATTTATTGGTTCTGCGAAAACTCGACAACATCCGTTCAGAAAGTACCTAGTGACAAAAGGTATCTGACTACTAGCGGGAAGACTATTTCTGTATTGGCAAAACTCCATTAGGGTGTAGAAGTTTCGTTTCCGAGAAATGTAAGCTCATATTTTGAGAACTTAAGTATATACGGATTCGCAAGTCATCCTCTATGTTACAAAACTCGACGACAAAATGTCAGGAATGGGTTCCTCATATTGAGAGAAGAAAAACGTGTATTACTACATTCGTCCGTAAATGCAGATTTACCCGAAATTTTAGGAATATCAGTGCAAGACGACATGCCTTATTTTTATTCATCCTCCATATAATCATATTAAAAAGTGCTGTAGCTAATTGTAAACGAAAGTAACAATGTAATGTATGCAGGTGTACTATAGTATATTGTAGAAATGATAAATATGTGATTGAATAATGAATTGTTTTCGTTAATTATTGGCGGCGGCATTGTGAATGACTGTATTGTTGGCCAGAATACAGAGCCTTGTATTGGGCATTGTCGAGAAGGCATGGCTACTCGCGCGGAACTTTAGTGTGTAAGGGAGCGCAGCAGAGGTAACAGTTACCAGAACTAATGTGTGTTTGTCAGAGGCAAATCGACAGTTTTAGCCAGTTCTGAGGTTCGAGTTGTTGGTTGCCACTTCCAAGTTATGAATATATTCAGACAGTGGGTTGGAGGTGCAGGTAAACGAGGCAAAAAATAACTAATAATTCAGCGAGCAAACAATTAGATATTCGGGGAAGAGTGAGGGCGCCATGAGTTTGTTAAAGTGATTGAAAATATAAGTGTTGTGAATAGAGAAATTTAAGAAAGTCATGTGCCCAAGCTTGAGAAGCCCAAAAATAGAATGGTATGTAAAATAAACGAAATTTTCATTTGTAAACCTATTAAGTAAATATCTACCGTCAAATTTCAATAACTTTTTAATTTAATAATAATTTTCTAATTGAAACTTAAAATAATGTTTTCTTGTACTATCTTTATTAGAGGCCTGATAGGCGGTCCTGAAATAGAGTTCTCAAAATAGCCGAAAACTTAATAAAATTTATATAATCAATGTAGTTAAAATTGATAAAATAAATAATTCTTTGTTATCCTTTAAAAGTAATGTTTAATTTAGTTTTCCTTCCTTGTTAATTGCTAATCAATTATTTAGGCTCCACAACGTGCTGGAATTCTATCTTTAAGCAATATTAATTATTTTGTACATTACATAAATTGGCGCCCAAGGAGGGGCATTGTAATTAAAGAATTTATTTGAATATTACACATTTTGGCACCACAACGTGCTGGAATTCTATCTTTAAACGATATTTAATTATGTGTATAGTACATAATTTGGCGCCATAACGTGGGGCATTCTATCATTAAACAATATTATTTTGCATATTACAATATATTTGAAATAAAATGGAAACACAAGCTTGAACAATGCGAGACTGGTTAGAGTTGTTACATGACGAAACTTAACCCCTATGAACTTTTATCTATGGCGAATTCACTGCTGTGGATGATGTACAAACTCTCCGTGTACACATTGCGGCAGCTTGTCAGACACCAGGCATGTTTGATCGGATTAGAAACTCAGTGCTAAGATGCTGTGTGAACAGAGCGCTCCAATTAGTCAGTTGAACTTCATACAAACCGATCAGATACGGAAGTTCCAGGCCCACGTGGTTATACACTTTTTTTCTTCTACCAACATGAGGTGGGGAATCCATTTTACCGTCGAGTTTTGTTGCCCGTATATATATATATATATATATATGGAGGCCTGGTTATGATTGATGACCATCCCATCAGCATCTCTTTGAACCACCATTTTGCCTTCAATAAAGAGGCGATTCTCTTTAATTTTGTTTACACTTTGTGTTACTAGATTATCTGATTGAGAAGCGAGGAAAATATATATTTAATGCCCTTATTGTAAATTAAAAGAAGATAAATAATTACATTAAAATTAAATATGATGCAGTGTACGAGAATATATTTGAAATAAAATGGAAACACTTATGATTAGAAAAGAGAGAGACATACCGATGTTTCCAACTCCACTGAGATGCAAATACTGTCATCTGAATTTCTGCACTGTTACAATAATGAAATGTAAATATCAAGTTGTTGGGTGACAGCAAAAACAGCACGAATTTTACAAGAAGTGACATTAAATTCGATTACATACAATTCGATGGCAACAAACTTTAAATCAGATACTGTTCTTGGAAGGTCTGAATTATTTATTACCGGGTCTCTGTTACCCAAGACATCCGGAGACTGAGACGGCATGAATTTGTCAGGACAAGGCAATGAATGTCAAAGGTCAGAAAATGTTAATGTATATATTTAAATTTATTGACATCCATTGGTGTGATGGTTAGGTAACAATGTAAACGTGCTTTTTTTGTCTCGTAATTCGTTATATAAAAGATTACATCATCCACTTTTAACAGTCTTACATTTAAAAATGCTGAGAAGCATTTCGTCTCTATTTGGTGTAATTGAACCGTGACTTGTACGAAAATATAAGGACATTCACTCGGGAGAGTTCGAGAAAGCGTTATTGGTCAGAGGGGAGGGATTTGATCGAACCGCAATGGACGCAAGGACGTTATAGGAAACGAAACCGTCACAGACGCTTGGCCAAATGGACAATGGCCAAGATGAATACTTCAACCGGAGACCAGAGTCCTGTCGACTCCCCCCCCCCCCAAAAAAACAGTCGAAAACGAGCAGGGGTTTACATCTGTGTGTTTCCGGACCAAGTATCTTTTGGAAATAAAGCCACGAAGTCCTGTAATGTAGTTTCTGATGCAGATTGTAAGAGTTTTGTAAAATTTTCGTATCAACTATTTTACATAACAAATATTGTTTTACAATGTTCTGTAAAAAGGAAATGGTTTTTTTAATTCTGTAAACTTTTAATTACAGCTCAACGATCAAAACTTGCCTTAAATATACTTTTTACGCCTCCTAATGTGATATGCTGAAAAAATATAATTTTAAAGTATTTCCTGCAATTTCTGAGTATGATTCCATGATAGTAATGATGTAATTTTCAAAGTATTTTTATAGGTAGACCGAAATGCTGTGACAAGAAGTTGGTATTTTCTAAGTCTGATAGACCTGACAAGATTGACGTACTGGAGTCAGGTGGATAAACATTATTTCTCAAGGAGAATACACTTTGAAAATTGGTTTGAAGCAACTTTATATAATTATATGTTATTAGGAGAATTATTATTTATTTGTTTGTTTATGTTTCAGTCGTAAAGACACAGCGTTTTAATTAATTATATAACTTGCTCATGTCCCTGCCTCGTTACCAAATTGTGTCACTGTCGAACAACACGCAACTTACACGAACACATAACCGGTTTTCCTTTATATTTTATTTTCTTTATATTTTATTTTATTTGTTTATTCATTTTATATTATTATTTATTTTATTAATTCATTACCACTAGACTCCCACAATAAGATGAAATTATTACGTCAACACTACGATCGCCCTCCATCAACGGAAACTATAAAGTAATATTAAAGACAGAAAAGATACGTTCAAATATAGTAATACAGTTAATGTAATTGTTAAATATATATGTTAACGATTTTGATAACTGTCTTACGATTATACGCCATTACTGACAACGGCACTAATATTTTATTGCTCCGAGCTTTGAGATAACATTGCGCTATAATATTCTGTACTGCGTAATATTTTTTAAATGTATAATGATTTCATATAGCTAAAACAAAAGGTTGCTGAAAGAGGAAGGGTTTTAGCACGCAGTCATTAGTTTAAATAATTTTTTCACGACCGTAATTTTTTTTAATGTTTGATTTATATTTCCAGTGAGAAAGTGCAGATGTCTATTTATGAGATAGAGAAGGTATGCATTGCTTGGTGGTTATATAATCCTTCTTCAGGATATATAATGTATCTCATTCTAGGATTTTTACGGTGGAAAACTAAAAGTTTAGTTATTTCCATTTAAAATTCATCACCAAGGCTACAGAACTGTTCGAACAGACGCATCAAGTTCTAACTTAGGTATTGATCATTCACTGTGTACCCGATAAATTAGTCCGTAGTATCGATGTTCTGACAGTGTATTATTATTGTTCCTGCTGCGGTGCAATTACGAACCATTACATTCATAGTTATGAAGGTAAAGTCATTTCTGGATAAATTATACTAATGTTGAAATCAATAATGCTTGAAACTTTCTGAGACTCATGAAACCATGGAAATAATATTGTTTTGCCCTCCAGGAAACATTGCTAAGCGACTAGGGGTCAACAGTTGAAAGTCATCACTACAAGGCTTGACAAGTGTAAATATTAGAACGAGGTGCCAAGGAGAAATAATTTAGTATTCCGAAACACGAGACTAAAGCTTTCAAGTTACTCTGTTGAAGAGCTGTCTCAAATTTTATTTATTGCTATATGCAACCAATCATTCCCTATTTACTTTTTCTGTCTGCCAGGCTTATAATCTTAAATCTTGTCTGAATAAAAAAACACCAAAGCAAAATATGTTCAAAGTACCGGCATTTTTCCCATTTCTCGGGCAACTTGTGGATACCACGCAAAAAAAAATAATTTCTTTCGAGGCAAACCTCGCATCAAGCCATTTTCTGACGTCTTCGTAAGAATCGAAGTGCTGCTCAGCGAGCGCGTTATCGACGAAAGCAAGTGGTAGTCGGAAGGGGCCATGTCTGGTGAATAAACGGCATGGTAGTGAAGAATTAAAACGAACCACTAAAATTCTGGATACATTTATATTATCAACTTTCCATCATCTCATGAGAACATCTAATCTTAGTCACCAAAATGAGGATTATGTAAGTTAAATTTTCTTGAAATAAGTCATTCATTTTGGGGGAAAAATCATTGGAGGCAAATACAAAATATAAGCACAGCGCGCTCGGCTCCCTTTTAAATTACTACTGCGCACCGTTAATATTTTGGAGAGGGATGTAGCATCATGGTCGCGGTACTTACATTTTCTTCGCGGTTATCATTCTATTCCAAACGCAATATTATACCGAACTAGTGATTCTTCAAAATAACTTATGGCGTTGTTGTCAATAAGTCGTCAATTTAATTTTAAATGGATATAGCAATGGACAATTTTTGTTATATATTTCCCCATATAAATAACGACTAACAGAGCCGTTTTTAGGGTAATTGCAACAATAAAGGCAGCTTAAAAATCATATTACTTACTGCGACAGGCTCCACCTAATGCTGAGTTGCCAAATATTTATACATGTCATCGAATGTCCACGCAAATTATGACCCTTTAATTAACAAAGACACACAAAACATTTAGCCTCATCAAGGAAGCGAACGCTGTAGATTACAAATGTGTAATGAAATGTTTATTTAAATAGCTTTATAATTATTGTCGGCGTAACTTTGAGGCCTGAGCATTGTAAATAACAGCATTGTTTGTCGCGAGAATGCAGACTAATGATTGCTACGGTGTATTGTCGAAAAGGAATATAACACACCAAGATATTTAGATAGTCAGTGTGTGTGTGTGTGTGTGTGTGTGAGACAGGTCAGTGTGTTTTTTGAGGGCCTGACCATAGTAGTACGGGAGAGAGTCTGGTCGAATTCAGCAAAGTATGGGCTGAATATCATCGCTTTTTTAATTAAAGATTTTCTGCAGCAAAACTGAATGTGATAATACGTACGACAGCCAAGCAGAAATGCGTCTAAAGTGAGACGATTATAAAATCAGTGCTATGGCCTGTCAATGAAAAGTGTTGCATAAAATATTAAATAATCACGTGTGCACAAACCAGAGCAGCTCTAAATAAATGGTATGCAAAAACAAAAAATAATTATTCTGTAAACATTTGCGTAAATATCGTTTACCAACAGGTTTCTATAACTTCATCAGATTTCTATACTTTTTGTTATTGTTATAAGCGGCCCTGAAATTTAGATTCTCATAAAAGCTGAGGCAGTTACTAAAAAATATAAAATGTAAAGTCAACGTAAATCAAGAAGTTAATAAAATAATCTTTGTTATCTTTTAAAAATATTGGTTTACTTTCAATTGCCTTCCATTTCTCCTTGTGAGCAAAAGTGTTTACCACAATACATATAATTCCAATCGTATTATTTTGTTGTAAGGTTGGTCACAGAGAATAATATCCTTAGATGCATAGAACAGCTATCTGGTTAGAATTCTTTTCGGTAAGAGATTAGTTCAGCGCAGGTTTCCAAGTCCACATATTAGTTCTGTGACCTTTAAGTGATCTCTTGACCCTGAAGGTTAATAAAGAACGCATTACATGTGTGCGTGCATAATTTCCGGTCCATTGAAAAGCAAAGGACACCCATGATGACTCTGTAACGAATCCTTGTGCCCCCGATAACCTTAGTCTATTTCCGATAAAATTGCCTCGACGTTGTATAAGTGTCCACGTCGGCTGTCTGACGGAGAATGGCACTTTTTTTGAGTGTGTTGGTAACGCGCTTACACCAACAGCCGTCTTTTCAGTGCGAGTCGTGCGTGAAACAAAGGTTCTGTCTTGCTGACTACGCGACTCAAGTCCCAGAAGGGCGCCCGACTTCAATCCTCACGTGTCCTTAATCCGTGACCTCAGAACACAAACTCTTATAGATTAAATGCGTACACGACATCCATTGCCCAACGGTGCTTCCTAAGCAAAACAGCTCTAATATTGCAAATTAACTTTATTCTAAAATTGACACATATCTGCAAGGCCATCGCATTGATGGTTTGCAAAATTTTGGAATTATTTTTACATAACATTCATTTATGATAAACTAATACATGAAAATTAAATACAGATATTCAAATACGGTTTAGCGAATAATAAAAGAGAATTACAATTAATATCAATGAAACTAAGGAGATACGAAGTATTTCATTCTTTATATACACGAAATGGCCAATAATTAAGTAAATGTAATGTTGCTCAAATAAATCTATATAATAAAAAAGTATGTATATTTGTATGTATGTATGTATGTATGTATTTACGTTGTTCTTTATACAAATTTTATCGCGTGGACAGAATGCAACAAAAATGGTTATTGGTATTCTGCCAAAATCGAGAACCGGTACTGTGGGGGGTGACAAACCCATAGCATAAAGGTGGAAAGAATTATAATTAAAAACCATTATCATTAAATGTTAAATTACTGCGCGCCAAGAGACAATGACGTCACGCGAGAGAGACGTTACTACGCAACGAACAAAGGAAATATTTCCTTTATTAGGAATGAAATAAAGCAGAAATATGTTCTTTAAATAAAAAGTATAATTTTATACAGCAAAACTCCATCGAATGGTAATAAAGAAGAATACGAATTACTTTACCATCCTTGGGGAAAATGTAAGTTAATTTTCGCGCTATATTAGTTGTGAGTCTAACTAACAATTTCATCAATATAATATTTCGTAATTTATGAAGACTGAGTGACAATTAAATCCTGAAATACTCAAGGAATATATTTAAGTATTCAATTAAATACTTTTTCGAGTTTATATAAATAAGTACACGAGCAACGCCGGGCACCCAGCTAGTGAAGAAATATTTGCCTCGTATGCCAATTAACTCGAAACAAATATTATTCGGCTTCTTTTTATTCCTGTTAATAATTTAAAATGCTGGGATATTGCTAGTGTTTCTAAATAAATTTAGAATATTTTTGGTCACAAAATATTGTTTAAAATTAGAATACTATGGAATAAAATAAAATGCATCATTACTTTTAACATTTTACCTGGAAGATCGAAAACAGATCATAGTCCGCGTGAATAAAGACGATAAAGTTTGTGTTTCAGATTTGGATATGCGAACTTTAGTTAAATTTTGTATCACTATTTTTAACATGAATATAATTTTGAACTGACGTCGACCGGAAAAATCCGTCACGGCACATGAGGCAATAAACCCTCGAACCGTCACCTGAGAGTAAGTACGATAACTTCCACGGAGCCGGAGACAGGATTAACTTCATGTTTTGCAACTAGTTACGAGGCTAATCCCAGAAGTACCCAACGTAACTTACAGATGAAGGGTTGTTGTTCTGAAAAGCAAAAACCGTAGAAGGTACTAATCTTATAAAGGTTATAGTTTTGAAGAGGCTACATTGCTTAGTGTTTCACAACCATCATTGGATGTCTCAGGGGAAAAAAATGGTCATCGTTTTTTTAATTTGAAAGGTCTTAGTCAAACCAATATCAAATGCAAGCTAGATTCTATTCTAGAGGATGTGCTCCTTCGTTTACAAAAATAAAATATTGGGTGGCAGAGACCGTACGATCTGATAAGACGAACATCGCCGTGGATGACTAAATGAATTGGCCACGCCGGAAATGGTGACGAAGATCTATAAAATATTATTGAATGACCGGCGACTGAAAGTGCGCGAGCTAGCGGTCAAGATAGGCCTTTCGAAATGTTCTGTACATCGAACAGTGACTAAACATTTGAACAAGCGCAAGAAGATAGGTGCCACTTTTGCTTACAATAGATCATAAACATTGTCGTGGAGATGTTTCACAGCATGAGTTACTTCTCATAATCCCCAAATATTTATTTCAAATATCTTCGGCCAAGATTTTAAATGAGCCAATCCTGCAGAAAACTGAAGAACTTATCTTTCGAATATTGTAATGATTACCCATGTGTAATGAAATGAATAATTGAATTTTTTCTTTAATTATTGCTGGCGTAATTTTGAAGGCCGAGCATTGTAAAGAACAGCATTGTTTGGCGCGAGAATGCAGACTATAATGCTTGCTACGAATTGTAAAAAGAAAATGTATATAAGACGCTTAGAACTTTTAGCAAAAAAAAGTCAGCCAGAGAGCTGTGTGTGTTTGGGAGGTAGAGCGGTATGTTTTGAGAAACAGTCGGACAATTAGTAGACATGGCGAGAGTCTGTTGTGGGGAACCGGCCAAAGGTGGCCGAATTCAGCAATGTGTAAGCAGAATATATCAACTTCTGTATTTAAGGGATTTTTCACAGAAAACTGAGTGTGATGATACGTACGACGGTAAAGGAAAAAGGCGCCAAAAGTGTTACGTCAAATTGTGAAAATTATAAAAACAGTGCTATGGCCTGTCAATAAAAATATTGTTCTGTAAAAATGAAAATAACCACGAGTGCACAAACAGGTACCAGACAGCTCTAAATAAAAGGGTACGTAAAATCTTTCCTTTGTCAACCTTTACGTAAATATCGTTTACAGCCAGATTTCTATAACTTTGACAAATATTTGTATAGGTTTGTCAGATTTCTACAGTTTGTGTTGTTGTTAGATTATTTGTATGAAATTTTGTTCATGTAAAATTTAATTCATATTTTTCTTTTGTAACTTTGGTGAAATTTGAAAATCACTTTCTTTATTGAGATCCTATAAGGGGCCCTTAAATTTAGATTCTCATGAAAGCTGAGGTATTTATTGAAAAACAGTCAACGTAAATCAAAATAGTCAATTAAATAACCTTTATCTCTTTAAAAATTTTGGTTTAATTTCATTGTAATTTCAACGTAAACTTCCTTTCTTTGTTTCCTTTTGTATTTTTGTATATTACATAATTCGACATTGGCATATTTTTTTGTTTATTATAATTGTGCATACCACATAATTTGGCTACAACGTGCTGTCATTTTATTATTTTAATCTTTTGAATACTACATATTTTGGCACTTCAACGTGGTGCTTTTTTTCCTTTGCTTAACTCGCATACTACAATATATCTTTGTGCAATTGTATCTACTATCCTATAATTTGGAAAGTTGTCCCCCTATCCTTGAATAGGATAAAAGGTACTGCTACTACACCTGGCCATTAATTCTGCTCCTTTATCTCTCATTAATATTGTAATGTATTGTGGTAATTAAAAGGAAATAATTAATTAATGAACATAATTTGGACTCGCATTGTGGCGGCATAAAAACACACAAGTCGTATACAAGAATTTGGCAAGAATGCAATGCTTGTGTGTATTGATGTTGCTAAATATTTAGAATGCTGAGTCTAAATTATTATATTCTTAAGTTAAACCACTTTCTCAAATTTTGGCAGCCCAGGTAACAGCATCCAGCCGTTAACAAACTTCGGAACGAGCTAATAAGTTTTGTTAAACGAACAGTGAACCAACCATTGCAAATCATTTTGTCAAACTAAAAGTGTTGATTAGAGTCCGTGTATAAAAATGGCCTGTCTATAAAGTGTAACAAGTGTGTGTGTGTGTCTATGAACGAGTCAATTTCCTTGAGTACCAGAAACATTACGGTAAAAGTTCACTAAATTACTCTCTGTAAACTCGTAAGTAAAGATATTATCGTCAGATTTCCGATTTCGTTCAAAATTTAAAGTTCATATTTTAGGTTTGCATTGTAATAATCTATTGATGAATTAATTCCATGATAGCTTGATAAAATTGGTTTGTTTAACAAGTATTTCTTTATTAAAGGCCCAGTAACCGACCCTGAGAAATAGTCATGTTTTTTATTGTAAAGTATTATTGATAATGGAAATTTAAATTTTTTGGCCTTAATAACTTTTGTAAATTTTAATTGTTTGTTTTAATTGGAATAACATGTTGTATTCTTTATTGGACGCTTATTATTACAATATTGTAATGCCAATTAATTCGGCCATTAATTGGTTTTAATAAAATTTAATTGTAGCGGCAGGAGTTTCCAAAGCGACAATGGAGCGGAGCTGTTACTTTGTCGGAAAGTCAAAAATGGCGTATGCGCGCTAAAACTCGAGACTACGACAGTTCAGTTGGTGACGGGACATTTCGGTGGACGGAACAAATGATACTAGAGTAGAGACTAGCCGTCGTTTAATGTATCATTACACAAAGTTGTGAGTTTAAGACAAAGTAAAAACATTCACGGAAGTATTATCCCGTAAATATCGCTAAGGTAGCAGTTTTTACGTCTATCAGCAGCCAGGAAAGGAGTGTAGTTTTTTACGTCTGTAGCCAGACAGGAATAGTAAAGTTGCAGTTTAAGTCCCAAGCGGTAAAAAATACTAGCAAATCTATGAATCACAGAATTCATATAAGGCAAGCAGTTTTCAGATAGCTGACAATAAGGAGGATCATCCGAGTTCCTGGGAGCCTATCAAGGTGGACTTCAAGAGTGTAATATCTGTGAGCTGATATTAGAATCAGTGTAAAATTCTTGCAATAGTGTACTCCAGAAAACAAAAGGAATGCTGGAACCAGCTGGACAGATGTAAGTAACAAAATAACAAAAATAATGATTTATGTAAACGTAATTCAAGGATAGGAGTCAGATTTCGTTCTATTTTAATTGTCCATCAGAGTTAATTTCTTTTCGTTTTAATTTTCTTCCTATCGACATATTGTCTAGGTGAATTATAAACTGTGTGTTAATAAGATTTTTAAAACAACTTGTTGTGTCCATTATCAAACCCAGTAGAGATCCTGAGATCTAAAATTTTAAATTGTAATTGTTTGTGAGTTAAAGAAACAAAGTGAAAATAAATAATTATATGTTTTAAATTCTTGTTGATAATTTCATTTAATTAACGTCATCCTATTTGATTATTACATAAATGCTACCACAAAGTGGGGCTCGAATTCTTTAAAAAATTAAATAATTTAATTAATTAAAAGCTATTTATTTGATTATTACTATATATTAGGCTCAAAATTTGCCGTGCCATTTTACAGTCCTCAATTAGTGCGGGAATAACTCGCTGCAAAAATGCGTTATTCATGCCTGTTTAATCTTATGTGATGGTAAGCACGTTATATTCATTTGCCGATGTAGTGTCCAATTATTTATAATACCAGAATCTCTTAAAATTCATTTTAAAATACAGAGTTCTCTGTAGTCGAAACTTAATCCCATTGTTTCTCTGGCCGTACTTAATTACGGCCTGAACTCCTTCAGAATATCTTGCAAATTCATATTATTGTATAAAATATTCCAAATTTAGCAATTTGTTGTCGGCACAGGCGGCTCCGTGTAGGGTAAGTAGAAACCAGTCTGTTGAGGTAAAAATGTTCAGTAAGGGAGGTGCAAAAGTGGCGACACGAAGTGGTATCGGTCGCAGTGTCCTGCTTTTCGCTCGAGTTTTCGTCTTATAATTTAACTCACCCAGCACTTTCGGCAAAGACGGATATTGCATTCCAGTTTGAGGTTGGATGATCAGCAGAGGTTGGTGAACCGTGATATTGAATTGGAATATCGGTGGAACGTGTGCATGTGAGGATTTCATCACAGCAACGAGGACAGGCCAAATCTGGAGCCGACGTCGCAACGGTAGACAACGCAGGTAGGCGAAAGAGTCGGTGAAACAAGTTGGAGAAAATCCCAAAAAAATTTAAGTCCCTTTTTCCTTCATGTTTCCAGTTCTAATTTTAAATAACTAAAAGCAAAAACGTTTCCTGATTTGTTACGAGGCCCGCCGTATGACCCTAAGATAAATAGAAAGTTAATTGTAAAATACGTAGGAAACTGTTTGAGTAATATTAAATTTTTTTAAGAATTCTTAATTTTTTTAATATTCATTCACGATGTCAAAAATATTAAATATCAAAATGACGATAAACAGCTTGAGAATAGTAACTGATCTCAGATTGGTACATAATATCATAACAATAAGTAATATATTTATGCATTCCCAAGGTGTTGGCAATATATATTATCAATTATAATAATAATTTATTATAATAATAAATGTTAAAAATAGCTGTAAAAAATATAGAAATCATGTTTCAAATATAATAAATTTTGCAGACCAATGAGGCTGGAGTTTTTAACATTAAATATATATTAACAATGAATACTGTACATTCAGAGACATGATAATGTCATCATTATTATTGTTAACGGGAATTACTCCTTATATTACATTCATCTTCCACTCAAATTAATTTGTGAATATTTCCAAGTCACAAATGTATTTTTATAACTCTTATGGTAATTTGACAACCATATTACAAATAGTCTTGAAGTGGGGAAAATATATAGAAAAAGGCTTGAAATAATAAAGGCTAAAATAAATGCGACCAAAATCACGTCTTCTGGCGTTAACAAAACCTTGAAGCAACACATGTCGACGTAAACAATTGAAACACGGTTCTTCCGCGAGATTATTGGTTATGTAAGGTTGTAAGCGACAGTAGGAACTCATAAAAACCTAGGATTTTAAGCATGGTATTTACAAAAGGACGACCAGAAAATCAAGCATTAATTTTTCCAAAAAATCATTAGTCGAAACGATAAAGAATTAAATTATAGAAGAATGAAGGGTTAAACCATTCGGCGGTGGGTTCATGACAGTAATTGCAGTGAGGTTGCGATGATAACCTTTCACAGTTTACTACAGCTAGTCTTCACGATTAAAGATCAAGGCTGAGAAGAAGAAATATATATATAAACATATGTATATCACAGTTTGTCGGTTCAATGTTTTCAATAAAGATTCGAAGGTTTTCTGTATTATCATCATGTTCGGGCCAAAAAATTACTTTGAACTAAAAATGAGCATCAGACCTGTATTAAAGCAAAGAAAGTGGTGATACATCAATTAATTAAATAAAAACGTGCGTTATATATTACCGTAAAAATATTTTTATTACGTTAGTACGAGTATAAATAATTTTAACGAATAAATAATAGTTATTGTAAAGCAGAAATGGTAATTGAAACTTTGATTTAATTCATCATACAATTATTACTTATTAAAGAAAAGGGAGATGGGATATTTAAATGAAATGTGTGCGTGTATATGTATATATATATATATATATATATATATATATATATATATATATATATATGTATATATATTCAATTGGATTTCTACTCTACTTAGGTTCTGAAACTAATCGAGATTAGTCTACAGTTACGTGTACTAAGTATAACAAGTGCGCCACATAATTAATTTCAATAATTAATGGATGCTATTTTTCTGACGTATAACTACATAAATCAGTTCGGTTATAACTAGCACGGAAGACAGACCATGGATATTGAATTTTATTAAAAAATCCTGTCTATCATATTAAATATATTTAGAACCTAGTAATTGAAAATCTTGGTTGGCACTTTATGAAATGAAATTAATACGAAAATTCAACATCATTGTAGAAATTTTCATCACAAAACATTAAGTAAGCTCTCATCTTTTTCAATCATTATTTCACTTAATTAGGAACGAAACTTAGCGTTTTTAAAAAATTTGTATTGATTTCCATGTCATTGTAGCCATCGAAGTTGATATTACGTATTATACTATTTCCGAGTTATTGGCAATTAAACATTTATTAATTAATGAAAATATGTATATATGAAACAAGTTAAAATAATTAGACTCAAGGGAAGTTAGGAGGCGATAAGATACGTTAACGTGATTGAAAATATAGGTCTGTTATTTTGCAGACGGCCTGGACAATTTGCAGTACAACATTGAGTAACTGCTCTGTTTGCACGAAGGACACTGCCTATAGAACTGCGAGAAGAGAGTTGCGTAATAAGTGGGCAAGGTAATTTGTTCAACGGAGCAATATACACGTCGTAAATTTAAATGTAGTTTTTTTCTTTATTCACTTCCTGTCATCGGTGTATTCAGCAAGAAAGGTACAATTATACGAAGCAACATCCTTCGACGAAACATTTCAAATACATAACATTAAAAACATTCAAATATTTACGTCTAATTGAAAATAATGAATAATAAAGATAGCCAATTCAGACAAAACGGTAATATAAATACCACATAACGTTTCTGGGATCCTTGTTCTTTTCGTCAGGTGTTAAGAAGAGCCTAGAGCGACACAACTGCACTTGTCAGTTGACAAAACTCAGAAGCCTACAATTAAGTGAAAACTCACATTGGATTATCGCAATAACTAATTCGTTCGAGAGTTTTAACCAAGCTTTAAAACTAGAATAAATATTAAAGCCGAAAGTAAGCAAAACATAATTGAGAAAAGACATAATATAAACATATAACAAATAAAAGACGCTATTAAAGTCTAGGCGGCAAATGTTAAAATGAAAATAATGAAAATGTTGTCAACTGTCAAGTGCAGTTGTGTCGCTGTAGGCTCTTCTTAGCACCTGACGAAAGGAACAAGTATCCCAGAAACGTTGTGTGGTATTTATATTACCTTTTTGTCTTAATTGACTATCTTTCTTATTCATTAAAAAATTAATCAGATACGAGCATTCTTCAGAAGTAACACGTTCTTGAATTACCATAAGCCCTTCATTTAGTTCCAAGTAAAGATCTGTTGTATTGCCAAGTCAAGCCAGTTCCTTCGTGATCCTGGATAGGTTATTTTCTATTTCTAATAATTTTTTATATTTCGGCCCTACTCGTGACTTTTATAAGTATTATTAAAACGTTCAGCTAGGAAAATATATTTCTTTCATTCATTGTATTCAAAGAACTTCCTCTGGAATGCTGATAATTGCTCGTTTATTCAGTAACATCAGCCATTTCATCCACTACGTCAAAGTTCATCTTTCCGTCTTATCAGTTGGACCTTTCAATAACTAAATCGTTCCAAAAATTTCATGAAACTGGGTGACTTACGTCCAATAATTCCTTTACGTCAATCTTACATTCCCGTGTCAATTTTCTCGATCAAATATTCCCTCAGGATAATTGGTATACATTTTTTTTCACGTCATGTGCGCGCCTCTGGACAACTCGCTGATTTCTTCTTTAATACCGAGTTCTTCACAGGACGTCTTCAATTATACGTAATAGGCTCATCTCTTGCCTCTTCAAACCCTCTCGACTCATCGTGCGAATCTTAGCAAGTGCCTGAATTTGTTAAGACTGAATCGTAGATGGGCAATTATGGCCAAAGGACCGGAAGCTACCGGTCATTCAAGAATGAAGCAAAATTGTTCCTAAAATAACAGTAACATAAAAATCTATGACAGCGCGTATTATTTAAGTGATTGTCGAAGGGATGGAATATACATTATAGTGACGTTTTATTCAGTAATTTAAGACGCGTGAGAAATCATAATAAGTTCCGAGACATCAAAACCTAGGAAAAAAACATTTTGGCGCCGGTCTGACGCAGAATCCAGCCTTAATACTGTCGTCTCGTCACATCCTGGAATTTCCCCTGAGATGCCGGCGGTCCACCTGGTTTCGCGGATAGAGGGTGGCATCCCACGTCATAATTTGCGATTGAGAAATTGCAACATAACGTTCGGGGTTTCTCAACCATCGTATCTAAATTAAGAAGACAATGTGAACAAAAATGAGACGAGTCGCGTGAGATATATGCGCGAGTGGACATCATTAGTTCGTAAATCGGTAGAAAACGGCTGGACTCGGTAAATCACGTGAGACACTTGAGGTTCCAAGAACATTTGGACTTTTACTTGCTTCCAAGCAAAAAATGCACTGGAAACTGCAGCATGGTCAAGGGGAGAGAGCTCTTTACATCTGCAAGTAACCATTCTTCTCATTTCTCCGGAATATCATGACAAATTTTCATTTCTTTATCCTCATCTAGTTTTGTTCAAACGGTTAATCCTTGCTTAAATTCCTCGTGCCTGGCTTGCTGGCCGAATAAAGGAAAAGTATATTTATATTCCAGCATTAGGTTCCTGATCTAGTTCAATTTTAATTATAAAATAAAGCAAATTCATAATTAATAGAAGTCCTCAGGTTTACTTCCGACAGTAATAATAAGTGATGAAGTTGGGGGCAGGTAAGAATTTAGAAGATCTCAAACCAAGACGGACTGCGGAATGAGGTGACTGCTCTGGCACCCAACATTAGTTAGAACAATGAATAAGAAAGATACAATTCAGACAAAAATGGAAAAAAATACCACACAACGTTTCTGGAATCCTTGCACCCCAGAAACGTTGTGTGGTATTTATATTACCCTTTTTGTCTGACTTGGCTATCTTTCTTATTCATTATTTTCAATCAGACGTAAATTTTTTCATTAGTAAGGTAGAACATCCCGCCTTATTTTTTAATAAGTCCCCACACTATACTTGAAAATATAAAGGTAAAAATTGAAATAATCAAATTTTTCGGTACATACAGTTTGAATTTTATTTGAAGCAACGCTACAGCTTGTTGATTACTTTTGTGGAATAGGTTGCCTCGTGGCAAAGTGAGAAAAAGAATATATCTTACGTTCCATTTTAATGTTCTAAGCTAGCAACATTTTTTATAATCGCCGTGGAAGTCTCTGGTGGGTGGGCCTTGAGAATCATACGAATGTTGCACCAGTATAATTCAAAGTATTCAACGATTTCCAATATCGGAGACCAAAAGCCATTGTATCTCGCACTTGATATATCATTTTATCAAATTGTCGGCGAATTTTAAAATCAATTACATTACTTTACGTCAATTGCAGACCGGAGAAAAAAATTAGGGATTGACACATGAACGGACATTGTACATCGATTACGGTTGTTTGTTTAAAAGCCCTCCCACACGAGTGGGGGATGCGGGAACGGCAGCGAGAATCCCGTTGCAGGTACGGGACAGCGTACCGCAGGGCTCTCCACAGAATTGCGGGAACGGGAATTCATTTTCGTAGACGCCTTCCAGCGAACAGAGCAGTTTCACTTAAAATAATTAATTATTTTCAATAATTTTGATAGCCTCATCTCCCTTATAACTCCACTTATTAATCTCCTTTCAACCCTATTACCCAAGCTTATTGAAGCAAAATAAATAAACCCTTATCCTCAAAAAAACTTCTCCATATGCACATGGAACGCCCAAGGAGTATCCAACAAATTCCTTGAACTTTCCCTTTTTCTAAATACCCTCGAAATAGAATCCTCCTCCTGTCCGAAACCAAACTCACCGCCCAACTTCCATGGGTACAAAACGTATAGAGCAGACCACCCCGACTCCACTAGAAAAGGAGGATCCGCTATCCTCATCAAAAACTCCATTAATCATGAGCTTCCTCCCATAACGACCAACGAATTCAAATTAACACTAAACCTCACTGACAACCAATCAATTAACATAGCACGCTTCTACTCTTCCCCTTCTATAACTCTTCCACATGACTTTTGGTCTAAACTCCTAAATGCATTCTCCATTCATTTTAGGAGGAGATTTCAATGCTTAGCATCCCCATTTTGGATCCAGAATTCCCAATCCCAGAGGAAACAACCTACACAATTTTATCCGCCATAAACCACATCAAATTATCTTCCCTCGTGAACAGACAATGCAAGATCTGCAGACTTCTTTATCCGTTGTAAAACCTCCCACTACTTTACGAAATCTTCAGTACTGCACGAACTTTCCTCAGATCACCTGCCTTATCTCGTCCATCTTAATCTTACTCTATCTACAATCTCTCTTCTCTGAATAAAAATAGCCGATTCATAAATTGGCAACGTTACTCATCCCTCATTGACCCACAAATCAATCTACAAATTCCTCTCAATTCTCCTTCTGATATTGACACAGCTCTTGACAACTTGCAAACAATCATCCTTTCTTCTGCATCAGCTTCCCGCTTACCACCCCCAACTAAAAAACGCTGTCAATATCCCTTAATCCCCATCATAAACGACATTCTACACACAAAAAAAATATTCCCGTAAAAGATGGATTGAATCTAAATACCCAGCCGACAAAACCCACTTTAACACTATTTCCCGACAGCTCAAACAAACATTAAAAGACATCTTCGTCGCAATCTACTTGAATCATCTCCAACAACTGAATTCTTCCGACTACTCAATATGGAAAAAACCAAACCTCATTGTGACATCCCAATTCTCTCCAAACCCAACAATCAACTTTTACCACAATAACAAGATCAATAACACTCTCCTCCAACCTCTTCAATTGTCACCTCTACCTAAACTATTCACTCCTCTCCTAATCCGCTCTATCATAAACAAATTAAAAAATAAACACTACTCTGGTCACGACCTTATCACTCCCTTCCACCCGAAATACTTTCCTAAAAAGCTTCAACCTTAATAACAATCATTTTCAATGCAATCATCCGTACAACATATTAACCAACAGCCTGGAAGCACGCACATATAATAATGATCCCAAAGCCCAACACACCTCAAATCATGTCCCAATAGTTATAGACCCATCAGTCTCCTCCCCTCTTTATCCGAACTGTTCGAAAAACTCCTTCTCCCCCTTAGCAAAGAATTAACCCACCTCATTCCTCCTGCTCAATATGGTTTTAGACACAAACACTCTTGCAGCCATCAACTCTAAATCAGTGACATCCTACATCAACAATTCCTTCGACACCAATAACTCGTACATTGCTGCCTTCCTAGATGCAGAATTTTTTTTTGATAAAGTACACCACTGTAAAAGCAAAATTGGTATCTAACCTGTCATGTCTGCCAAAGGAATGGCCAGGGCTTCGCGGAGTCTGTGGAGTCTGAGGCGTGGGCAATTGCTGCTGGTACTGAGGCTGAGCCTGACGGTCGCCCTGCGGCGTGCTGGGCGCGGATTTGGCCACCTGTTGGCTGCTAGTCGACGACCTGTAAAATAAAATAAAAATACGATTTAAAATTTGTCAGAGAAACAAATATCTACTACATACATCGTAATCCAATTCAGAAATAAATTTACGTTTGATTGAGATGGACCGTGACCTAACCAGACTAAAAGAGGAAAGTCTGTTGCGAATATACGAAAGTCATTTAAAAATTCAATGAGAAATCGTTACATTTTAATTGATTTTTAGTTAATAACTAACCTTCAGTTCACGTTAGAGACTCTTAAAATAGCTTGATTGTTATCGGTTCTATGATTTTAAAAATTTACAAAATTCTGAGTTATCACTTTTGAGTTCTTAAAGATACATTTCAAAGAAAAATTAATATAATTCCATCACGAAGAGTCAGACTAACTCGAATTAGACAAATAAAAAGCCAAACAGAGAAATATATGTGCTAAATAAGTACCACACGTTTCTGCACTCCTTCTTGCTTTCGTCGATGATTAAAAAATAGCAAGATCCTTAAGAACGACACACAGCACAATTGAGGTGTTATACAATTTAATGTCAATTTTTTCTCCGGGTATCTTACGAAGAATATTTGTGTGATATGGAAAAATTAATACAAATTTCTGTGCGCGTTCTATATTCAAGTTAGTATCTTTCAAATATTATGAATTCAGTCTGCTTTTCTTCTCTCGACTACAGACTGTTCCTCGACTTCTACGTAACGAAAATACTATAAAATGTTCACCTTTCGGTCACCAATAATATTGATATATCTTTCTTGAATCGACTGCTCGGCAAGGAACAAACTCAGCTACTCCCGTATCTTCCCACTGAGACTTAGTTGTATATGATATCAATATCGTATGTCAAAAATATTAATTAATTCTAATTTTCTGTATGGCGCATGATATGTCATTATTAGTGTTTACATTGATCTGAAATAAAATAATGCAGATAGAATATTTTCGATACATTTTTCAAGTACGAAAAGATCCATCAAGCGTTTGGGGAAATTATTCATATCGGTTCGGTGACAATTTTGTCTATAGACGTGAAATGCTGCAATATATTTCAACATTTCTCTTAACTAAATCTCCGTGGCTTGTAACATAAATCAGAACTTAATTAAGGAAAAGACGGAGAAAAATCGTATTCGTTATGGTCTGTCTCCAATTTTTATAACAGATTCACATCTGTACAGAATATAAAAATATAAATAAAAAATCACTAAGTGCGTTCTACTGCATTCGAATGATTCGCGCGTATTGGCAACCTAAAAAATTAAATTCCTTGAAAGGCGTTAAAAGAGGTCCAGTAGAATTTTTTTAATGCGTTCTAGATCGACGCTTTACGAGTCACGTGTTTGAGAATTAAAATATACATGCTAAAGTAGGCCGACGAATTTGGCTTCTGTTCATTTCGCGTTCTCACGTGAGTAAGCGACGGGAGGTTAAAAATAGAGTAGAATCTGTGTTGTGAGAGACGAAATGACGTAGTAAATTATGACATACACCGCGGTTAGCATTCAAATCAGAAGGTTTAATTGAGGTAACCAATACAGAAACGATACAATAACAGTGCCGACGTTGAAGCAAATGCATTTTTGTTTTACTGTAGATACGTATACGAAAATGTAATATTTCAACTAGGAGGTGTAAAATAAAATCACGTTCGCCATATGATAAGCGCAGTAAATTGTTTCTAATTATTTTATTTATAGTAACGTTTAACCTTCTTATAAGTTCACACATATCGCCTACCATATGTATATTAAACAGTCAGCCATGAATATATTGCAAGAACAACGTACGTTTACCCAGAAATAGCGTACGTGCGATGTCGTCTTTGAAGGAAGATATAAAAGATTCTCTGGAATAAATAATTTAATAATTTTTGTCACAAATTGATGACCGATGTCTAATAGCGTACAGTGGTGGTCCTGAGGCTGAAAAGTTTGTTTTTTTCAGTGACATGTTTGTTATGCAAAGGCTTGCTTTATGCACACAAGCAAACATGCGCAGGTTGTGAGTGAAATTTTAAGTTTTCCTCGTGCTGGCTATTATCAGGTTCAATATAGTCATATACTCCATTCCCGGAACAGTTGGAAAACTAATCTTAAATACGATACCCAATAGCAAAAAATACGTCTTGTTTCTAACAAAAATACATCTTTCATAATAAAAAAATCCACCGTCACAGCTTACGAAGGAACCAATTAATTAAATTCTCAATTTTACTCCTGAAAAGTGTTGTTTGTCTTAATTACGCTCCACATCTCCAAAACAATAAAAAGTTCAATAGCCTTCAAAATACAAATTATGACAAAAAAACTTAGAAACGTCTGCGCCCGTCACATAAGAATAATACACCAATAAAATATAAAGAAATGTTCTAGCTGCAAGTGATGAATGACGGATGCATGAAAACGTTTATTAATTTTAATTACATGTTTCGGTCTGTATTTACAGTAAATAACTGATGTCTCAGATTATGATTAAGCGGCATACTATAACGAAAATCGGGCTTCCAGAACAAGGAACTGTTTTGCTTACATAAAGTATAATCAATATGTGTAATTTTGGAGGGAAAAAAACATACCTCAATACATATTACGACGATATCCATTAAGAAGCATTACATAATTCAACGACTCCTTACAAAAGGTGGTAAGTTCGACTTCTCGTACGAATACGCATTAATATTTATTTAAAAAAACGCACGCGTGGTTCATCCACGACCCAAACATAAGACAAATATCGCTATCACTGTCAAAAGGCTACAGTGACGAACGAACTTAAACGTACAAATATCGCTGATCACAGATAAAGTGTGTCAGGTGAATGTAAACAATCTTATAAAAAAAATAGTCGACGATGTGTTTAACTGCATTAGTTTAAAGCTAATAGATTATCAATCATGAATTTCAAATAAAAAATTGTAATCTCAATTCTGCAAAGTTATTAAAAATATAAAATTTGTAAAGATTAAAGTTCAAGATTTCTATCATTATCTGTGGTTAATAAACTACGAAGCTGTTAGAACAGTGTAAACGAAGTTAATATTTGAAAATTAGTTTAATTCATATATTGTCAGTTCTTATTGACGTAAGGTAATGGGGGAAAAATTTTCTTCAGGGAAAAATAAATTTTTTTTATACTTCCGAAAATCATCACAGGGGGTATTTAAAAAAATTCGACATTCTTACCGTTATGTTTATACATAAAATCACATTTGTGATAATTAACATTAGTCTATTAACTACAACTTCCTGCATTACAAAATCGTAATACAAGAAACAAGAACAACTTATGCAATATATCCATAAATAAGTCAGTTTATGTATAGGCCTATTTTATATTTTTAATAAACTTGAAGAAAGCATTAAACAGTAAAAAAGAAAATTCCAATTCAAACAGTACCAAAATTCAGTTCGAATTAATTTAAACCTTCTGTAAATAATATTACGACACACTCCAACTGTTGGTAATTTAATTTATAGGGTATACGTACTGGGTGGATCAAAATTTCTGCACAAATCCTGACATTCCAAACCCTCGAATTCTAAATTCCTTCAGAAATGAATTAAATATGTCATATTACTAATACAATGCGGAATTAATTTAGATTATATTATTTTCCACCTGTCATTTTACTATGGTACCAACTGTGGAAAATTATGGGTTAATTTCCTTCAACATGAATGACCGAACAATTTATACAGAATTGGGCCTTTGAGAAATGTGTTCTTTGTGAGCCTGTATAAGAATAAACCTGTTTTAATTAGGGATATTTTAAATCAGTCCTAACAACATCACATGGATATTGTCAATCTGCAACTCAGGGATCCTAACAATGAATTAACAGAATGTAGCCATTTACAAATTGAGGTTACGCAGCTACCACCTGTCCCCCTTCCGGCATCTGGATGCTAAGGAATTGGGGATACGTGAAAATAGGAACTCAAAAACAAATCCCATATATTGGACCCGTGCCAGTGTCGTTATAAATACGACAGCGAGAAAGAAGAGCGTTGGCATAAGCTACACTAGACCTCGATGGTGGCAATAACCCGACAATTCTACACATATAAATCTACATTAATGCACGCACCTCTATCTCCATGGAAAGTAGAAATATGTGTGTATGAGCCTTCTATTAATAGCTTTCATTATTGTAAAAAGACGTACTGAGCCTGTATTGAAAATAGAATTTATTTTTTAAATTTTATCATATTAGCAGAATATTACAATAGAATTCTATAAGTTAATGAGCTGGCCTAAGAAGTTGATAGTTATCCTTTGGCGTGACGACGTCTTCTCTATATGGTGATTATTCCTTTTACCAGTTATGACATCTTTGACGGCTTCATGACATGTCTTTGTTAACCCTAGACTACTGTCAAGTATTCCATTCCATTCCAACTTTATTACTAACGAGGAACGTTATAGAAACAGTATTGAATGTATTAATCAATAAATAATATTTATAGAATATTATATACTAATAAGTTAATAGTTTTTTCTGTACATTACTTAGAATCGACTTCAATGTATTGGGGGATTTCTATTCCGATGTCCCTAAATTCCAGTTTCATAGTGTGTTCGCTTCATCACAAGAAAAACGGTCCGACCGCTTTTGATTAAATTGTTTTTTCGCTGTCATACAAAGACCAGAAAAATTAAGAAGACGACATTGGATAGATCTAATTGATACGTATATATTTTAATAAGATTTTCAAGAAGAAAATTAATGGTTAGTCTTTAAAGATTAGTTTTAAAGGTAGGCACACTCATCATATATATAGTGCGTATGTGTGGCAGAGAGTTGTAAGGTCTTTGGAAATATCAAACTGCCATCCACCATGTGGAGAGAGAAAAACCCTTCATTTTGTTTACTTTTCACAACTTCTGGGGCAGAGTTTTTATTCCATTTTATCGAAGGCGCAAATATCTAAAGGTATAATTTTGATTCCTTTTTACGGGCATGCTATTTGTAGGTAAGAAAAATCGAAACTAGATATATTTTAATATTGAAAATCATATAATAATAAATTATATGAACAAGATCTACGTTGGTGAGTCAAATTATGTAATATTCAAATTTTATTGGGGAAGTTAACAAAGTGTCCACACATTGGGGCGCCAAAATAAGTAATATTCAAAATTATATAATAAAAATGCCACCACGTTGCAGCCAAATTATGTGGTATCCAAATTAATAAAAAAAAGATAATTTATAGGAATTTTCCTTGAATTTAAACAATTTTTTTAAAGATAACAAAAAAATTGTTTATTGAAATTTCGATTTACTTTAATATTTTTTAAAATGCTTTAATGATACTCAATCCTCAGAGCCGCTAATTGGGCCTCTAATAATTTTGCAATTTGCACCAAAAGAGTTACAAAAGAAATACAAATTAAATTTTACAATAACAAATTGTATAAAAGAATCTAACAAAAAAATAGAGAAATCTAACAAATCTAGAGAAATATGACGGTAAATTATATTTACATAAATTTTACAAAGTCAAGTTTCTACATACCATTTTATTTAGCGCTGCTCTGGTACCGAATTGTGAACTTCACACTTATTTTATTTTAAAGAAAATATTTAACTAACTGATTACTGATTACTATAACGTTTCTCCATAAAATTGCGGCGCCTCTCTAACAACTGTTCACAAATTTTACGTTGTCCTATTATTTTAGATCGGTTAAAGTCTCCAAGACAAGCTTCTTTCTCAATACATTATCGTTTGCGTTCTAACTAGACTCGCCATGACCAACAGTGGTCAGCCTCCTTCATCAACTTTACCATTTGGGCTGCCAAAACACACTGGTCAAACTCCAAAACCACACTCGTTAGGCTCCCACAACACACTGAATGTTTCCCCAAAAGTTCTGTGCGTATTCCATACGATTTTCCGACAATCGCCTATAAACATTTTTAGTCTCCATTCTTGCTCCAAACAATGCTCTGTCCTCAATAATTGCGCCGACAATATTGTTAAAGAAAAATTTAAATAAAACGTACATCAAATCCGGGGTTATGGATGTCGCAAGTTTATAATGAAATCACAGAGTATCCAGCTAGTAAGTTATAAACAACTCACTGAAATATATATATATATATATATATATATATATATATATATATATATATATATATTGTAATGCCAAATAATTAGGACATTAATTGGTTTCAGTAAAATTTAAATTGTTTGACAACATCTTTTGTAGCGGCGGAGTTTCCAGAACATAGCGACAATGTAGCCCAGCTCTGTTCCTTTGTCGGAAGGTCCGAAAATGGCGTATGCGCGCTAAAACGAAAGACGATAGTTGAGTTCGCGGAAAGACATCGTCGATGTATAACTGTTAGATGGTGACGAGAATTTAACAGAGTTGGTTGGTGCCTAGACATTTCTGAGGACAAACAATCACGAAAGCATAACGTCGAAACTTGCTAAGTAAAAGCAGTTTTGTGTCCATAGGCGGCCAGAAAGAGTAAAATTTCGGATTGAGTCCACAGCAGTAAAGACGGGCAAATCTACAGACCACGGAATTCACCTAAGGCAAGCAGTCAACAGATAGCTGACAACAAAAGGGAGGATCGTCCGAGTTCCTGACATCCTATAAACTTTGATTAGACTCAGTGTAAAATCTGTGAATCTTAGAATCAGTGTAAAATCTCGCAATAGTGTGTTTTGATAACGAAAGGTATGCTGGAATCAACTAGACAGATGTGAGTAACAAATTACAAATTAATTAATGTAAACGTAATTAAAAGATAGAAGTCAGATTTCGTTCTCATTTTAAATTTCGTTCGAGTTTAATTGTCAAGTAAATTTCTTTTCTTTTAATTGTGATTTGTTTGTTAATAAGATTTTAAATATAATTTATGTGTAAATTTGTCAAATATTACAATATATATATATATATATATATATATATATATATATATATATATCCAAGAACTATTAAATGAAAAAATCTGTTACTGGAATAACCTAATATATAAAATAGAGTGTACGTGTGTAATTTCCGCTTACAAATCTACACCCGTGGAAAAAATTTAACCCACTTACGCACACGTGTTCCTTTCAAGCCGGAGACAAACACTGTGAGGGGTAAGACATCTACCATCCCCACGGCCGGGGTGAAAATTTACAAAAATCATACTCAAACGGCTGATTTTTTGCGTCGGATAAATATTTTTCTGGTCAATGAGATTGATAGTGTTTCTTCCGATGTTTATTTTGCGCAGAATTTCAACCCCATTCGAGATGTGAGGAGAGCACCCTTAGGTGTGGAGGGTCGTTACAAAAAAAACTACGCGAAATAATCTAAATTGGGGTCAAATCCGGGGTTATGGATTTCGGAAGTTTAATAATGAAAGCCCGGAAATCACCGAGTATCCAGCTAGTAAGGTATAAATAACTCATTCTCAAGTCTTGTCCTATCAAATAGAATACACCGTTGATAAATATTTGTGACAAAAGCTAGTCCTAATGTTGAGAACTGTGCACGATGTTTTCATAACCGTAGTTCAATAGATTCTGAATTTGTTGTATGTTGCTAATCAGTTGACATTTGAGGTGATATAGTAAAAATTAATTTCGAAATTATCAATTCAGGGAAATAATTAATGAGATATTCATTAAATCAGAGAAAACGATTATCAAAGTTTTGGAGGAGTAATTTTATTTCGGCATCTTGTGACGTTCTTTTCAATAGTCCACTGATCCTTGATGATTCAAAATCAAACGGCCGCATATCTGATAAGTCATGCAGGCTTATCAGAATTGTCCGCAGAAGCAGGTTTGTACGCAAGGCAACGCTGGGATTCCCTATGCGTGTGATAGCGCATTTCCTCGTCGCCCCACGCACAGGAGCATTGGGTCAATACTGCGTACGGCGCTACTGTCTGCGAAGGAACAATATGCCACATTGTTCAAACAGCTAAATGTCATCGACCGAGCCCACATGTTGCACAGACCAAATAGGGGATTTGTCAGAGCCGAATGACATGTTAGTGGAGATATTATGAATGCAACACGGAATTGCTTAAATGTCAAATGAACATAATTTGTATTCTGTCGTCTGTTAATTGTTGCTAGATGTTGTGTCATAGATGGACAGAAAATGTACAGATAAGAAAATGAGTCCTGCACTGAAATTACGAGGAAAACGGCAACGCCACATCATGAAAACATTAGCTAGCGGAAGAGTTTATCGCTGTAACGTCAAACATTTATTAATATTTTAAGAACTCGCAAAAACAAGCTTGTTAACGTGCAAACACAAAAAAAAACAATTTGACAACTTTTGAACTTTCAGAATCATAACGAATAAATTTGCTAAATAATCAAATACGACAACCAGTAAAAATAATTCGTTGTTATACACGCTAATCATATTCTAAATTTGATGTAAATTTCGTCTGTAATACTGAAAAATCATGCAGTACTGATTCCCAAACAAGTATTGGTTTTGATATGTAGTAATAAATATAATAAAATTCCCATGGTGTTTCTCAACTAACAACGAAACTTCTTCTTCGTCTAATAAATAATATTGCCAGTGTGTGTTCCATCCGCATACAAATCTACACCCTTGGAGAAAATTTCACCAAATTTCATACACGCGTTCCTTGCGACCAGCAAACAAACACTATGGGGGTAAGACACATCTACAACCCCCAGGGGCACGGGTGGACGGGGGTTGAAATTTACAAACCTATAACGGCCGACACTTGCGTCGAATAAATATTTTACGGAAACAGTGAAATTCATAGTGTTTCTCCTCTATGGTTTTTGTGTTTAATTCCTACCATTTTCTGTATTGGAGGGGACCACCCTTTTACGGGGATGGAGGCGCATTGCACACAAATAATGCGAAAACATCCGAGATTGGTGTCGAATCCGGCGTTATGGATGTCGTTGAGTTTAATTATTACAACGCCGGGCACGCAGATAGTAGAACACATGCCTGAAATATATTTTAAGCGTACAAAGTCACCAGAATTAATTTTTCAATCGTTTGTTCTCAATAGGGTAAACATAACACGAAGGTAAATTCAGAGAATTAAATAGCCAAAATAGCTTAAAATAAAGTTAACGTTAGTGTAAACAAACTGAAATATGAAACTTACTTGAAAAGATTCGACCGTTATTTATAGTGAAAATATTTGATTAATAGGTAGGATATTTACCGGGAAGAGAAAATGATTGAAAAATGAAAGACGTGTCGCATATATTCAAGATAGGACGGAACTGGTTACACAGTTTTGAGAGGTTAAAAAAAATAATTGCTATATAAAGGAAAATGATTTTAATTTAGGAAGTAAGTATTTAATAATGAATGTGTCTTGAAAATAATTCATGAAATATGGTGGGCATTAACAAAAACACACAATGAGGATTTCTGCGTCACGACTACAGATAGCTTATTCCCAAAATACGTGGGCACAGTAAAATCACGTTAGCCACTGAAATGGGGTCACCGACAGTACATAGGGAGACTACGTGCGCCAGCCTAACCCGGCCACGGCCTCCAATCTGCCGCATCCTGTATTTGATTCGAAAGATTGATTGAGTTTCAAAATAAGTTGTGCAGCTCATAAAATTCCAAATACTTCTGGAACTTGAGGTGAAGAGATTTTGTAGACTTCAGGGTATATTTAACAATCAAAATCAAGCAATGGAAGCACCAAAGTGGGTTCGTAGGGTTGTCGATACTGGGGTGTTGTGTATTGAGTTACTTTAAACGGAAAGCTTCAGAATGAGTACTCTTAATCTACTTTAGTTAATGTACTCTTTAAACAGAGAGAACTCATTACTGTTACCAGTTGTGTGGGGTCATGTAAACACGAATTCGTGAATGAAGGTAAAGTTGGGTGCGTGGCTGCATTTTCGTTGTGTCCTCATAGATAGTTCGTCATGGAAACCTGCAAATTCCATGACTAAGACATTTTATTATGACTAGAACGATTAGCGTCGTTATTTAATCCATTTCTGAGTTATAAACTAAGGTAGGCTATTATACATGGTATTTTTAACCACACCATAGCAACAAAACTCCATCAGCCCCTACTACTATCCCCCCTTCATAAACGTTTCATCCCTCCGCAAATCAAAACCGTAATAAAAAACTAGAAAACAAAGCCTCCCCAGGACATTATCACATCACCAATCGACATCTAAAACGTCTCCCAAATAAACAATAATAATAATCACCTACGCCCTCAATGTCATCCTCAGAACCACCTACCACCCAACCAAATAGAAACACGTCACCATAATCATGTTACCGAAACCAAACAAACCAAAATCCCACCCAGAAAATAACGGACCAACAAGTCTCCATCCTACAATTATCAAACAATTCCAAAAATTACTTCTCCCTCATTTAATCATCGAACTCCCCTTCCTAGTTCCCGACACACAATATGGTTTTCACCAAAAATATTCCTGCTACCATCAATTATACTCCTTCTTCCAGCTCATAAACAACACCTTCGAACAACACAAATCATGCATCACCACTTTTATAGACACTGATAAAGCTTTCGACAAAATCCATCTCCCTTTCCTTCTTTCAAAAATCAAAGATTACCTAAACGACATCTACTATAGAATACTCTCAACTACCTCTCCAACAGAATCTTCTCCGTCAATATAAAAATCTCATCACCCGAGTGCTGCAGGTGTCCACCAAGGTAGCGTTATTGCCCACTTACTATACATATTCTCCCAAGCACAATTTTCTTCGCAGACGACATTTCTATCTCCTATCAAACCTCCTCTCTCATCTCCAATATCCAACCTCTCCAATCAGCACTCACGCACCTAGAGCATCGGTACAAACAATGGCGAATAAGCATCAATCCCACCAAATCTGTATCCGTCCCATTCACACTAACCAAACACCCTCCTTAACATCTCTATCTAAACAACGCAGAAATACCAACAAAAACAGAAACCACCTACCTAGGACTCTTCTTTGATTCAAAGCTCTTACGGAAACCGCACATTAAACACCTCTTCTTCAAAATCAACCTTAAATTCAGAAATCTATATCCGCTCCTAATGAAAAACGCTCCACTCACCCTCAGCACAAAACACCTAGTATATCTCTTCATAATAACACAGCTGGTCCTACGTCTCATATATATGGGAAGCATCAGCCAAAATCCAAACAAAACAAAACATAATCCTTCGCACCATTACTAAATCTTCCTGATACGTCAGAAATTCCATCATCCTCCACGACATTAAACTTCCCAAAGTCAACTCCTTAATCAAAAAATCCGTAACCTCATTAATCAAAAGAACCTTCAATCATCCTAACACCACGATTCACCAATTCCATAGCAACCGTCCCCCACCACTTCACTCACTCAAAAGAAAACACCTATCGACCTCATCCTTCTCCAAAAAACACCCACCCCATCATCACACCCGCAGACCCCACCAACCAATTCCATCAAACTCAATGGCACCAATCAATTCTCATAGCTCAACATGGGATGCCCCCGAGACAGACAAATTAAGATACAAGAAAAAAATTGCAAAATTTATGTTAATTGCTGGATTAACGCAATTACCATGTTCCTATGTTAATTATGTACATAATTTAAATTGTATATACTGAAACTATATGTAACCAACTGATAATCTTAGGATAAAAGTTTTGTCTAATAAATTATAAAAAAAAGTTCTACACACTGTATAACATTACGAACTAATAAAAGTATCTCGTGTTTCACCTCAACTGCCACGAACACGGTGGCAGTGAAAGCCATAGATTCATCGTTGTCGAAATGGAAACAATTTTAGTTCTCTGTACTCTGAAATCCTTCGATACTTATACTACGTAGGTCTCTTAAGCAAAGCAAAACGATTCATCGTTGTCGAAATTGAAACAATTATTAGTTATCTGTACTCTGAAATCCTTCGATACTTATCCTAAGAAGGTCTCTTAAGCAAAGCAAAACGATTCATCGTTGTCGAAATGGAAACAATTATTAGTTCTCTGTCCTCAGAAATCCATCGAAAATTATACTAAGAAGTTCTCTTAAGCAAAGCAGGCTATCTTGTGTGTTGTTGTGACTGTGCTTATTTGCTTAAACAAGCTGGGACGACAAACAGGAAATCATAAATAAGAATAAGTAAACTTCCAACATGAGGCACGTGATGCTAAATTACATATAATCCCGATGGATCTACAAAGGAGATAATGGGGCGCTTAAGCTTGAAAAATAAGTAGTAATGAAATTCCACTTAATTCCGATGAGGTTCTAAGTGCGTCAAGACTCGCTTGAATTTTACCTGGAAACTTTTTGCTGAGATATAAGTAAAAATACGGAGGAAAATAACAGATCACACACACAAAAAAGCCTGTTGATCGCATCTTTTTCAAAAACGTGTTTCAATACAGTTAAAAATAATGTTCTAACATGAACAAATTGATTAATCGTAAGATTTACGTCTGTAATGTACTTTTCAAGTCACCAGATAAATTTATACTCTCTTATTGTGCTTGAAAATTAGTTATCTAATAAATAGGAAACTAATCCAGTAATCAAACTAATATTGGAACTGAAGTATGTTAAAACTGATTTTTTTGGGGCTATTAAAAGAGTGTTAACATTCTTTTAGTCAGTATAATTTATACTATTAACCCAGTTAACGTGAGCGGTGAAGCCTTACCGATGATTCCAGAGTTTCAACGAAGCTCAAACCGAGAAAGCCCCGAGCAAGTCGATCGTGAGTTTTTTCACTGGACTTTTTGGTGCTGACCAATCGTATTATGAGGAATTCCACTGTTTTGGATAACTAACTGTAAGCTGCTCAATTTAATTTAGTTTTGGTGGGTGATTCATACCATTACTAGTATGCAACTACAAAAATTCATTAGTTAAAGTGGTATTTTATTTGTACAGCTGCTTCTGTTATAAGATATAAATTAATATATGAAATTATTGTAATATGAAACAGAGTAGAAAAGATTCGTCCGTTATTTATAGTGAAAATATTTGATTAATAGGTACGTCATTTACCGGGAAGTAGAAACGATTGAAAAATGAAAGACGCATCGCATAAATTCAAGGTAGGACAGCACAGGTCAAGCAGTTTTTTGAGAGGCTATATAAAAAAAAGTAATTCGTTTATACGGGAAAAAGATTTTTGGAAGTAAGTATTTAATAATCATAATATATGAAAATTAATCGCATATCATGAAAATTATTTTCACACTTTGACATGTCCCATACTTATAGCAATTTTCATTAAACATATGATTGGCAAGAGCAAGATAACAGTTTTCGCCAGTTTAAAAATAAACTTAACGAATGGTGCCGTGATGAAGAATGCTTATTAATAGAAGACAAGATAATATTTACGTTTTGTTGTTTGCAATAAACCACAATTCACGGGCGAAGCCGCGGGCATCAGATAGTTTACAGTTTTCAGGATTATAAAACACGTTCTGGAAGACATGACTAACCTTATACGTGCTGTGTAATATAATTACAACTGTAAGATGTTCAAATGCTAACCCCCAAAAAAATTCTCCGCGAGCAACAAGGTCGGGTATTTTTTTTCAACTTGTGTAAGTTGTGACCATTAGTAAAAATCGAGTTTTCCAATTCGAAGAGCTTCGGGGAAAAGTTTCTGTGACCTAAAAACTACGAAATTTTGAACCTCGTTTCAGTTTTTCGCTAATTGCAAAAACATGAAGCATTCTATTGAAAATAATGTTCAGTAATAAATTGTAGAGCATAAAATTTTACATGTAACAAAATTCGGTCGAACGAAGTGTTAAAAATCGTTCGTTAAAATTTACGCCATTTTACGTCATCTTGGAAAATAATGCAGTTTGACATATTTATAGTGTTGATATCTCCAAATTGGTCGGCAATAAACTAATTTGTCATAGAATACACGTTTCAGAAAATTTAATTCTCTTTCAAACGCACGTTCTGCTTTTACAAATCCATTGAGAATTTCTGAAAATACAACCATTTTGTTGCCTGCAAACGATCGAACCAGTTGCGCTAATATTATGGCGCTCAGAATGGGATTGATGATTGATTACCTACGTGAGGATGAAACTGGTCTTTTGCAGAGAATATTAAAATGTTTGACTCTTGTTTTTATAAGAGGAAGAAAGAGTCTAGCGCCTCAAAGAGTGTCTACATTCTTTTGCAAGGAGGAAAGAATAGCAATCAGAACTGTGAACCCGAGTCCGAGCACTTTTGCTCGAATTTCGTACTCGCATACACCATTAGGTGCAGAATTTTATGGTCTACAATTTATTACTGATAGAATGCTTCATTCCTTTGCTATATTCCATAAACTGAAAATATGTGCAAAATTTCAAACCTTTTTCGGAGGTCTTTCAAATTCAAAATCTTGGCTTTTCACAAATGGCCACAGCTGGAAAAAACACCTACCGTTTTCGGGCGGTAAGATTTATATAGCTACTGGGCTATAAACAAATATTTAAAAACGTTTGTATTACTTGAAAATTGATGATATATTGTGATGCCAATTAAACAGGCCATTAATTGTTTTTAATATAATTAAATTGATAGCGGTACGAATGCGTAAAGGCGACAATGAAGGCGGTTTTTTTCCTTTGTTTAATAATGGAGACCGCGCTTAGCGAACTGAGTATGAGCTTGGAGAAAGACCAGTTGGCGGCGAAACATTACAAGGGACAGAACAAATAAAACTTGAGCACAGACTAGACGTCGTTAATGTATTACCAGTTAAAGTTGTGAATTAATACAAAGTAAAACATTCACGGAAGTATTGCATCGTAAATATTGGAAAGTAATAGCAGTTTTTGTCAGAATAGAACTTTCCAAAATCTTCGTGGAGGAATTGTTCCAGGAGAACATTGGTAAATTATTGTGGAGCGGAGCAGTCAACGAAATAAAGCCAATATTGCCAAATTTTAAAGTGAAGTGTAGAATCAGTGAAAACCAAGGCCTGATATTAAAATTAAAGTGTGGTAAAGTGTGGTAGTGTTCAAGATACAAGAGAGAGATCTGGTACCAGACAGATCGGTCCGTGAGTAACCAAAACTTTGATAAATTTGTAAACTAGAATTAAAAGGGTAGAGTCAGATTTAGTTCAGAGTTCATTACGTTCAGCTTTGTTTTCACTTATTTTCATATTGTTTTAGGTTAACTTTTTATATTTGAATTGTTAATTGACAGTTTATACACTGATTTTGTTCTAATTATCAAACCCAGTAGTGACCCTGAGATAAGAGATTCGACGAATTTAATTATAATGATATAAGAATTGTATGTTCAAAAATGCCGCGAATTAATAAATGAAAATTAAAGTATTTGTCTAAATGGATTAAATTCGGCAGGAAAATAGGTTTTGTAAATTGTAAAATTTATCAACAATAATAAATTCCTTTTAAGCTCAAACACTGTTGTTAATTATTCATATAAGTTAATTAATTCAGTTGTTTATTACACAAATGGCTTCCACAACGTTGGGCAAATTAATCTTTATCTATTTAATCATTACAATAAAATGAAATAGCCAATAAACTGACAAAATTAATCTCAAGACATCTTTACTTTTGAGTTCGTCTCCTGATTTATGTTGCGTTTCGTTATTACAGTTGTTACGATTTTTTATCACCTGAAGAAAAGCAACAAGGACTTCAGAAATGTGTGGTATTTATTTTAAATCGTAATTGTAGTCTGTTTAGTGGGTACTTCATTTATCTAGTTCTCGGTAAAGAGTTCAACGCCACCAATATTATAAATACAAGGCACTGCAATTCTTGATAATATAATCTGTCACCAGTATTAGAAATACAAAGCGCTAGTTATCTAATGAGAGGCCAGTGAAGCCGAAGCTGTCATTATGTAGCCACTGTTACATGAATTTTTAGAGGTAATGCATTTTTTTTTCTTACAGATAAATTTTGAAAGGACGAACGCAGTTCAAGGACAGTTCTCGCATGAATGTTTTATGTCGCGAGAACCTGTTCAGATGCATTAAATTACCATTACTGTCTTGGGGAAATCGAGAGACTGAATATTCATGGAGAGTGTCCACAAAACTTCTCTTATCGATCTCGTCGCGGAAATTTCCCGCACGTTGATCATCCGTAACATCCATCAACTTGTTGTAACGGAATTCATACGAACTGACATGAGAAAGAAATTTATGCGGATACATGTTATAACTCTGGATTTCATTCGGTTTTCAAAATTGTTCACGGTTCACGTCTTTACTTTCAGGGATCATCTGACTGTCCATACGAACATTATTAGAAATATTCTTTTAAAAGAAATTAAATCTTTAAATCGTCTTAAACGGTTTTAAATTATATGTACATTTCTGTAAATTAGACTTACGTCTCATTTCGATGCTGTAGTTCAATATACAAATAATTTTAAAAATCTGTAAATAAAAATTTCCGCAAAGAAAAAACCAAAAACAACAACTACGTAGGGTAGTCATGAAGTTCTATAGAAGTTAATCGGCCTTTTTAAGCTCAAGTACTCTGAAGTATCTATCATACAATACGCGGTTCGTGTGAATTCGTGAATATTCACGTAGGCTTAGGTAAGTATGGAAGGCATTCGTAGGTGTTAATAGTTGTTTATATTAATTATATACTTTGTACACTCAAATGCACAAATGTAAAACGAGAGAAATGAAATTCATAAAGTTCTGAAAGCACGCGATAGACACTCACGCCAGTTACTGGAACTGAAAAGAGACAAAGAGATAAAGTAGTACTAATTCCCAGAATTGACTCAGCGCCTTCATGAACTGGATTATCGTTCGGTTTTCTAGGCGTAGTAGCTTCCAAAAAAATTCCAGAATTTGCAATGTCGATAAACAAATTCACCTTGACACGAAAGGCAGTCTATAAAGACTTATTAGAAGTCGAACTTTGCGATGACTTGTGAACATTTTAAAATATTTTATTAGAAAGTAAGTACGTGCAATATAATAGTATTCACGGAGCCGAAATAAAGCAGAAGACTTTACAGAGTGCGGGAGCAACTAAGTGACGTTGGTAATCGTCACACTTTTCTAACATCGAACAGGTCCACACAATTGAGTCATTGTTAAATACTGTAATTGATACTCAAGTTGTATGTTACCTCGCTAATGATATTTTTCTTTACCGTACATAGTAATGTTTCATAATAGATGCGAGGGTGAGTCAATACGTAATGCCTCCTATTTCCTTTCTCTTTATTTTTTGTCAAGACAATTAAATGCAATTTACACAGAATAAACCCACAACAGTAACTATTAAATTTTCACTTTTCGATAGTCTCCGTCCTTTAACAAAGCTTTTGTGAACCTTTAAACAAGGGCATGTATTCCACTGCGGTGGAGTCACTGCAGTAACCGGCCTGCCGCTTCGCTTTTCATCAGCCAATGGTGATTGCCCTTCAGCTTTGTTACTACGACGAATTCATCGCCGAACAGCGCTGACATCACCATACACATTTTTCAGCCTTTCATGAATGCGAATGGGCGTTTCACTTACCGATTTAAGAATTCAATCACAGGGCGCTGTCTAATGTAAGCCATTATGCAAGAGGATGCAGTGCTACCACCAGTTGACTTAGGAAGTTGTTACTGCGGCAGTGGATTGGAGAAGAATAGTTAAGGATCGAGCCAAATTCAAAATTTTTACATAATTATGGACCATCCTCGTAATTAAGAGGTAACTGAGCAGGCCACAGTTGACTAGTGCTGATATAAAAGGATCAACAATTAAATTAATTATCCTAAACGTTTTCAAATTGTAATATTAAATTAGTTTTATTATAAAATGTAAAAAACACAGTATTTATTTGTAATGTAATAAGAAAAATCTTCTAAAATACCAAATAAATTTAAAGACCTGAGTATAATAACCAACGTGTATGAATAAATGGCTCTCAGAAAAAAATCGTAATATGAACGATATCAGTTAAAAAAAACTTTAAAATATTGTCAAGGTATTAATATACAAAATGCTTAATTTTCTGAGAAATTATAAGATATTTTGCACTCTGTGATTTTAAGAATTGAACTTAAAATAATCTTGATGAAACACTTAAAACGACGCATACAAAGTCAAGTTTATTATTACGGCAATGGATTTTACTTCAACGTGACCGTTCAAAGCTATTCGTCTTTTTAAAGAGCAAACTAGGTGATTGACAGGTTTTTGGATAATAAAGTGACCACAGTAAAGCTGCCTGACTAGAAACGAACGTATCGACTTAGCGTGTAGTTAGTGAGGGTTTATGAGACCACGGGGAATGAAGGTTCGGGGCATAAATCCCTTAGCGCTATAAATTCCTGTCATCTGCATGCAAGCCACTCACATGGAACTCTCGTACAAGAATTATGGGCTAACGTCAACCGAGGCTATTAAATAAGCAGCAGGTTTCTAATACAAATCAAATATGCCAGAACTTGATTGTGTACTAAAACGAAAGTGAAAAAAATTAAGCTGTAGTTGCATGCAAAAAAAAAATATAAATCAAAGTTCTGATATTATTTTACTAGTTCACTCCAAATTGACTCGTAATTTTGTTTTTCGTAATCTGTCAAAATGTAATTAAAACGTCCAACACGAAACGGTGGATGGAAACGTGGCACTTCGTTGCAATAAAAAGTATAAGTCATTGAATTTGGAATGAAGAAGCGGCATTAGCCGACAATTTTTTTTGAAGAACACTTTTGGAAAACAAAAATTGGTTCAACAACCTGATCAATTTAATTAAGACATTAGCGATTCACCGCGGATAAGTCTCGATTTTCTTGAGAAATTATTAGATTTTAAAAAGTAAAATTAAAATAATATTATGAAACTGGCCAATGAAACCTATGAAACGCCTAAAAAAGGGTCGTATACAACAATGTCAAGTTTATGATTACGGTAATTGATTATACTAAAACTAAATATTATACGCGATAGTTCAATCATTGTTGTGACGTAACAGGGTTAGAAGAATGATATAAATTAAAAATAATTATAATTAAAAATATGACAAATAAGTCAAAATAAGTTTATTTACTTTATGCAAAGTGCCAAGTTTGTGAAAAGATTTAAAAACATGTTTAATACGTACTTAATATAATCCTAAATTAACTTTTAATAAATAGATAAAGAATATAGTTATTGTCAGAATAATGAATTAACTAATTAAAGCAAAAATTCGTTTGAAAAAATGTTTTGTCCACAATTTTGGGACATCTTCAGGTAATAAAATAAAATAAAATTTTATACAAAATTAGAATATGAATTTAGAGCCATGGACTGTGTCCCGTGACGGGAGTAGCCGGAATTGTATTTTACCTGATTACCTGAAGAAGTCCCACAACTGTGGACAAAACGTTGTATTCAAACATATTTTTGGTTTAATTATTTAATCAATTAATTTTTGCTTATATATTGGCTGTATTTATTATTTATTTATGCGTAATATGACATAAAATAATTTCGAAAATTTTTATAGTCAGGGTCTGACTAAATAAATCCATATTTTTTTAAAGGTTCCAAAAATATATTTAATATGATAGAACAAAAATTCGATAAAAATTCAAGGCAGGGTCTGGGTTTTAAATATATTTTGGAACCTACTAATTGAAGTTCTTAGCACTTTATACAATAAATTTAATGCAAAAATTCAACGTAATTGAAGAAATTTTTAATCAAAAAATTTAATTATTACGGACTTGTCTTATTCAACTCTCAAATTAAGCACGAAAAGTAGTTTTTCTATTTGAATTTTTTATAATTGCAATGTACTTATTGAGGGAAAAAGTTAATATTAATCTTGTTCTGACTGATTGGGCATTATATTTATTTATTGCAAAAGGTTGAAAGCCAAATATATGTTACCGTATACTACAAGAAGAATTAATATTCCTCTCTACATAAAGAATTATTTTATTCCGTGTCGTGTGCCTGAAACTACCTGTGTTCCAATTCGCGATGTCAACATAGAAATAACAAGGAAGTTTTCTTGCTGATGGCGCAAATTGAAACAGTTCCGCGTGAGAATGGCACGGGGCCGTGAGAAACTCCGTCAGGCGTGGTTACAAGACTACTGAAGAAGAAGCTATGTTAGTGACCCAGTTCAGACTCTAAAATATCCAGTGAAACTGGGCGTGGCCGATCGGCATTCAGCTCCCACACAATTCGTGGGCAGAAATCCACGCAAAGCAAACTTCAAAGATCAAAAGGTGCCTCAAAGGGCAAGGCAGACTTTCCGATTCAACAATAAATACATAATTACTCTCAGGATGGTTTACTTACTACCAGAATACTAAATACTGACTGCTAAGCAATACAATATTTATAGGAAAAGGTTGTAAGAAAAATATATGTTACCGTATACTACAAGAAGAATTAATATTCGTCTCCACATAAAGAATTCTGGTAGAAGTAGCCAAGTTTCTTGGTTTTACAGAATAGCCTTGACATAATATAAAATCAATGAAAACATTTCAGCGATTTACTCTATTATTATGGAAACTAATTTCAGGTTTAGTAATTTAAATCACATCTTAAAATTGCGATCAGGATGTCTTAATGGGATGTTATGTTGCTGACAATGTATGACCACAAACCTCGTGTATTACAAACAGCTTCCAAGAAATGTCGCAGTAACTGCTGAAATTAATTGCCAACAACACAAGACGCATGGAGTATCTAATTAAAGAAGGATGACTGAAAGAACAGAATAAAGTGTTCCTCCAATGCCCGTATCACATCAGTTTCTGCTATCAACGACGAGTAGGGTACGGTATCGGAATAACAGGATTGATACTTAACTCAGTGCTAGTATCGATATCTCAAAAGTATAGGTTTTAAAGTATCGATACCTTTAAGTATCGAACAAAATATCGGATAGAGAAATAAATTATATTTTTATAACATAATTTCAGGTGCTTCGATTATTAATTTTATCGGTTGTTTTATTACCAATGCTTTGAATAAGAACATTACATCAATTACAAATTGAAGTTGATTGGGGGAAAATTGTTGAAATATTGAAAAAATTTAAGTTGTAGATTTTTAAATAATATGTATTTATCCAATATCTATTTTAATTGTCATTGATTATTTTTAACAAGCAGAATCATTTAAAGCCACGTCATACTAAAAGGAGCTTCAAGTAATCACAGTACAATTACTAAGCAAAAAAGTTACAAAAATTAAAAACGCAAACCTCGTCACTTCTGTCCCTTAGGAATGAAATTTTTCCTAATTGACCCAGTTCTTTTGAAAGGACTCTCTCAGCTTTAGAAAAATAGTCTCTAGCACTTGGAAGTGATTCTGCGGGAATAATATAATAATGTCGTGGCAGTTGACTGTGACAACGATAATTTTTTCCACATTTAAAAAATTATGCCTCACCGTACACAGAAAACTAATTAAAATAGAAATTCAGTCCATGTCAGAAAATTTTGTCAATTAATTAAACCCCCCAAAAATAACTTCATTCGACGTTTCGTCCACAATTTTGGGACTTCATAAGGTAAACTAGCATATATATATATATATATATATATATATATATATATATATATATTGTAATTCCAATTAATTAGGCCATTAATTGTTTGGACATAAAATCTGAATTGTTTGAGAAATCCATTATAGCGGTCTGATCGAACAAAGCGACAATGAGAGAAGCGAGCTCACTTTGCTTTGTCGAAAAGTCAAAAATGGCGTATGCGCGCTAAAACTCGGGAGTACTAGGAGTTCAGTTCGCGGAAAAACATCGTGAGGAGCAGGACAAGTAATATAACTGTTAGTTGGTGACGGGACATTTCAGAGGACGGAACAAATAATACTAGAGCAGAGACTAGTCAAGAAATGAAGTCAGTTTAAGTCCAAAGCGGTAAAAGACTAACAAATCTACGAATCATAGGGTTCGTATAAGGCGAGCAGACGTCAGATAGCTGACATTCAGGAGGATCATCCGAGTTCCTAGGAGCCTATCAATTTTGACTTCAATAGTGTAAAATCTGTGAATCTTAGAATCAGTGTAAAATTTTGCAATAGTTTACTTCCGAAACGAAAAGGAATGCTGGTACCAGCTGGACAGATGTAAGTAACAAAACCAAAACTAATGATTAATTGTAAACGTAATTAAAAGATAGTCAGATTTCGTTCTCTTTTAATTGTCAATCAAAGTTAATTTTTTTAAATTTCTTTCTATCGACATATTGTTTAGGTAAATGCGAACTGTTTGTTAATAAGATTTTAAAATCAATTTGTTGTGTTCATTATCAAACCCAGTAGAGGCCCTGAGAGAATTAATCTCAAATTTTGTTGTAATTATCTTTATTGCCACAAAATAAATTATATTTTATTTGTAAATTTTTGATTATTATTTCATTTAATAAACGCCACCGCTTGATTATTACATTTTGGATATCACAGCGTGGGGCAAACTCTTTAAAATTCTTTAAATTAAAATTAAATAAAGCTCAATTGTTGATTATGACAATATATTGTAATTCTAATTAAGGAGGCCATTAATTGTTTAAATTATAATGAATTGTTTAGCGGCACCGATCTCAAACAAAAACAATGACGGCAGGCTCTTTGTCGGCGAGCTTTGTTGTGAACTGCGCGCATTGTAAGGGAAGTCAGTTGGTGGTAGTCTGGCGAATATTGTGGTAGAGAGAGGGAGCGAAATTTAGAGTACGAACAGCGTGGTCCAAACGTAGTAATTTTTACTGAGAGACTTATATGTTAATCATTACATTTGTAACGGACGGTGAGACAAGTTACATAATAATCTGAAAAGCTGAAACAAAAGGTTTCGCGCCCCGTTAAGATACATACGCGCTCTGAAATAACATTTTCCGTAAAATGCATCGAAATTTAATACGTCCGACGGTTGACCAGAGTTGCAGATAATCGAGTTCCTGGAGGAGTAATCCAAGAAATCGAACCGTGTGTTTGTTCAAGTGTAGAGTCTGTGATTAATGGCCTTTTTGTGAATTGTGTCCCAAGCTTAGAAATCATTAAGTCTGGTACCAGAAGGACAGTTGTAAGTACAAACCAAAATAATTAAATTTCTGTAAACGTTAATTAAGGGTTAGTCAGACTTCGTTTCTTTTCATTTCGTATAGTTACAATTTGTTTGAATTGTTAATTCTTTAATTTATAATCTTGATTGTTTCTTACTTATCAAACCGAGAGAAGATTTGATTATTTGTAAAATATCAAAGTTTGGATTTTTCCTTGAATGCCACAAATTATATAATAAAAATATTGGTTTGTAAATTTTGATTGAATTTGGCGCGCCAAAGTAGGGCTAATAAATTGTACCTTTAATGAATAAATTTGTTTTAAATAATTAATTTTTTAATTATCCTAGTTAATAATTACAATATATATATATATATACACACACACGCTAAATTTGAATAAATATTCAAAATTGCATATTTCGTGTTTACCTGAAGACCCAAAAATGTGGACGAAACGTAATAGGAAATAATTTTTCTGACGTATTGGCTGAATGGTTTATTTATTTATCAAATGATATTTATCAGATTAATAGTAAAAATTCCCTATAATTATATTTAATACATAATTAGTTTTAATAGAAGTTTGTGTCACACACACGAGACGACTGAATGACGATAAAACTGAACGACCTTCCCGATACTTAAAAAATATTGGGGGAAAAATGTATCGACACTCGAAAGTAACGCGATGAAGTATAGAGTACTAAAAGTACTTGTACCGATTGCCGTATACCGATATCAGTAAAGAATCGATATTTCTATGGGTCTGCAACGATTGTGTTTTAAACCAACAAAAATATTTGTTGCAAATTAAAATTAAATCAATTAAACCACTCACGGTAAGATGGAAAAATACCTGCATGGTACAAGGGCGAACGAAACCCAAAGTCCGGTAAACGTAAAAAATCTGAAATGAATTAAATTGATTACTTCGTGTATATATGACTAACAAGTGGCCATTCTCGACACAAGGAACTAAACTGATTAAAGGAGGCTAATGACCGACTAGTCCAATGAGATAAGAGGACTACACTTGTCACGCTAATGACACTCAATCTTGAACGGAGATTTCTATTTGCCGTTCTGTGTTCATCCTATTTCTGTCCTCTGCATTTCTAACCTTCCAGGAATATCAGTAGGCGACCGAGCCAGGAAAACAATGTCATACATGGAATGATAATCAAACTTCGAAACAAAATTAGCGAACAAGGATGCATTTGTTCCTGGCAAGTACACGGCGGTTTGGAAAGTGTCCTGATTGATTATGACAATATACAACCAAAACATTCATTTGCAGATGTAAGTATTCAGAAACTACATGTATTTATTTGCAGCTAAAATTACATGTATTTTTTAATAACTATTACATGTAGATGAATTTCATACCCCTGATTAAATAACGCCATGAAGCTCCGATCCGACGTCGAGTCGGTGTTAGCGTCCAACATTGAAACTTAATTTTAAAAAATATAGCCCAAAGAAGTTATGCGAAATGTAGGCACTCTTAACACTTGCGTCTGTCCCGACATCAATGTAACTGTCGGGAACAATGAAGCCTCAACCATTCTACAATCCAATTCGTTCTTCCAGTCAAACAATGGAACAGAACAGTTACTTGTCTAAAACTAAGCCTATCTTGAATAGAAAACATTAATAAAATGGTCAAAACGTCAGAAACATTTCAATAGCTCACAAAGGAATTATTTCGTAAAAGACAAAATCACGAAACGTTTCGTTCCTGATTGGGAACTGGAATCGGGTGCACGATTTATTCCCAATAAATAATAAAAATTTAAAATTACGCGTTTCCAATAACTAAAAAAGTAATAAAATTGTTCAATACGAATTTATTGGAAGACCTGATGAAGTTTTACGATTTAATTCCCGAATGAACCATCAATTTATTTCTGACGTTTTCGGCATTTTATTTATTTCTTCACCCAATATGGTATAATGATATGTAATTATATAAAGATTGAATAATCATTGTAGCATAAAGTCTGACAGAGCTGTCGTGCAACAATGTCTGTCTCAAACAAGAGTTCAGTAGCCTCGAAAGAGCAGTTCATATAACCTCAACTACTAAATCCAGGAAAACAGAATGTCACGTCAATAACCGTTACTAGAGTAAAATGGTTGGGTCGTCAGCAATTCTATATTTCGAGGCTGACGCAGCGTAAAAAAATTTTACATCTAGAAACAATGTTATATTGCAGTTATTGTAAATACTAATTGGCAATACTAACAACTACATTAAAATCGGATAATTTTTGTTTTCGACAAAAAACCTACTGACACGTCGAAACATATTCTCGTAATCTGAGACCAAAATTATCTGTTCGGTTTAAAAAACTAATCGTTTGACTTGTGCCGACAGGGCACGTAATAGGGAAAACCTATTTCGACGGTCAGAGGGACTCACCACGTGGGGATTTTTTTAAAAATTATTCACACTCGAATAACCGGCTAGCACTAATTAAGGATCTGTTAATTGCCGACCAACCTCAAACTTCAGTTTCGAGCGGCGTTTAGTGCGGAAAGGATTTTACGAAAATTAATTAAAACCCGGATACAACAAAACTATGTTTGGTATCAACGAGATCGATAATATCAAATATAAGCAATAATAATTTTTTTTTGGTCAGAATGGGAGTAAAAAATGTCGGATTGACCAACTTTATTTGCTCCTTAAAAATATTCGTAAACATTCGATAATAAAATGACGAATCATTTGTTAACAAAAATTTTTAAGGTGATCTATGATATGAGAACGTGAATAGCGGAAATATCTCAGCACTTCAAAGTACATTATCTTCAACATACAGCATAATCCAGCTGCCTGCGGTGCATTGAATAATAGTTCCCATATTAAAAAATTATTTTTACTCCCGTGCGATTAATTATTTTCGCCATATCATTTCCACGATGGCGGAATTATTTGCGCGCAATAAACTAACGTAATGTTGCGTTATGAATGCGCAATTATATTGTAAATAAATTTATGGTCAACATACAGCTATGGAGGTGAGAAAATAATTATCATTTGAATTTTAAATTTCAGAATTTCATATTTCTTTTTACAAAAATCTGTACCGGGACATTTCAGAGTTTAATAATAAGACCGTGAGCGATAATTCCTTTTTTTTCTTTGCCATTACCATTTAACCATGTAAAGTGTACCGCTAATTAAAAAGAGGAAGCAACCTACAAAGCCTTATGTACACATACTCCAACGCTTCGAATATCTAGTTTTCTACAATCCAGAGATGAAGCGTGCTGCTGAAATGTAGACGGAAATGCCATAGTTAGTACGAAACTAGGTCGCCTTCCATTTATAGAGTCCAGATGGCCTATTATTTTGCACGTCCAATTACGTTAAACAATACGCTTGATCGTTACACGGGTTGTCGATCTCATGTATCCGATACGTGATCCTCGGAAATAATTGTTTCGGCAAAATTTAATGCGCTGGACGGTTATAGCAACAAAAATAAGAAAGCGAAAATAAAAAATTGTAACACCGCACATAAAAGCTAGACAGTCGCAATATCATCTCTGAATTGGAAACGGCTATTGTGTGTGTCGTTTCGAGCGGTCATTCGAAATGTTACGTAAGACGGTCGACGCGTGAAACGGCCAATTGACCATTCTCCATTGAGTGAATAACATATTTCACAATGCAAGGAAGCAGAATCGAATACTTTGTTACAACAATTGGGTCATGGCAACGACATGATTAACCTAGCGTAGATCCCGGTGTAATGGCTCACAATAGCGTCTATAATCAAGCCGTAAACAATTCTATCTCTTCCCATGTACACTCGCTGTAAGGCGTGATTGTGTGATTTCACTGCGCGTGGGAATTCGTTACAAACCTCTCTAAGTATATGACTCGTCTCATAAATTGACAGAATATTAAGCATATCTTACTTAAGAATAACAACGCACAAAAAATAATAATTGGGAAAAAATAAAGAGCATTGAAATTCCATTTGAATTAATTAAAAAATAATTATTTATCTAAATAACAAACTCATTGCTGTAGACTGAAAGTTTTCAATATTATTTAATAAACCACCAAAGCGTATTACGTATTAAATAGATCAATTCATAATAGCCTATGTAAATTATAGTAAGTAATAATTAATGTTATTATAATATTTGGTCCTGTTCAATAGAACGCATTTTCTTGGTTACAAATTGCTGTTCCTTATATATATATATATATATATATATATATATATATATATATATAGAGAGAGAGAGAGAGAGAGAGAGAGTGTCATGAAATGATTTCTTATAATTTATTTAATAGTTGTATTGTCGGCGTAATAATTATAGCCCAGATATTGTAAACAACAGTCGGCGTGGCGTAAGAATGTGGAGTGTTGGAGACGTATTATTGTAGGAGTATATTTGAGGTTGAAAGCTTGGACGAGAAAAACAAGCAGTTCGTGACTTAATCCGACCAATGGTGGTCATGGCGAGTCTGTTGTGGAGGACTGGCCAGTGTAGTCGCATTCAGTCTATGTAGAAAAGGAAACAGTAAAGTGTTGAGTCTGCGTATTAATATCCAGGACGTAGGCAGTGGGTCGGAAGTTAAGCAAAAAAAACTAAAGTTATGGGGCAAGGTTTTGAAAATCGGTTATAAGTTAATGAGAAAAATATAACCCAGCGGTGATTTAAAACTGATCAGCACTTCATTATCTGAGGTAATGTGGTTATTGTGATAATTTAGGTTGCGAACAGTGAATACAGTGGCCTTTTAAATAAAGTCCTTTTAAATTAGCAATGAAATGTGTAAGCAGTGTGTTATGAGTAGCTCTGATGATTTGATATGTAAAAAAAATTCGATTGTAAACCTTATATAAAAATTGCTTACCATCAGATTTCTTTATATTTCTCTGGCTTTCAGATTTCTTTAGATTTTTTATGTTATCATTTTCTTGTAAATTCATTAATTATTTTTGTAACACTTTGTTTTCATTTGATTTGGTGATAATTCCGAACTACTGTAACTGTAGAGGCCCAATAAGCGGTCCTGAAGAATTAAGAATTTCACTAACACCTGTGGCAATAATTTAATAGTTTATGTACAGAATCCAAAATAAATCTAAATTTGTATATAATGTTTTATCTTTAATAGTTAATTGTTGAAATTCATCTATAAATCCCAGTAATTATCCACATCGTGACGGCAGTTAGTCTTCCATTACAGTTTTTTGCAACATTTAATTAAATTGTTTATTACATTAATTGACGCCGCAACGTGAAGCTCTATTTTATATCATTAATTTGATTATTCCAATATATTATGCTGAAGCAAATGTGGCGTCACGTCAGCTCCTTCTGGTAACCGGCGTGGAGCGTCGAGGAACAGCACTGAATGGGATAAACATTCCAGACGACGATGACTTTGAGAGAGATCGAGACAACTCGGTATCATTAAATTGTGTTAACCTCAGCCTTGTTTATTAAATTATTTTTATCTAAAAAATATTCGGTGTTTCTCCTCAATACGTTATTAGCCACTATATATAGTTTTAGAGAAAACAGACAGTGGATCCGTTTACACACACTAGTTAGTGGTTTCATACGATAAAAACTGAGCTCAATCTCTATGAATCAGAATATAATCAATTTTAACAGAAACCACCAAGAGTTCACTTGTGTTTCATGCAAGTTATCAATGTTTGTAATTTACAAAGAAAAGCCTCGTTATTACTTTCAACATCAATATTAGAATTATTCGTGCGATACTAATAGCGACTCATTTTATGATAAACTACATTTATTGAACCATTGCCGTACTCGTGAACATTAATATTTATTAGTGATTTTTTCGGATACTTGAATCTTTTTAAATTATTAGGCGCTGTGAACTTCAATTTTCTTAACAGTGCGAACCTGAAAGGTTCGTTTGAATGCTTTATTCGTCGTTAACAGCACTCGGTAACAGTTTTAAAAACACAATAAAAATAAAGTGACAGTGCTGTATCCAATTAAAAGACTCAGGTGATTTGGATTGGATGAAAGTTGAATGAGAGTCATTTTTAATTTGGGTTCATGGACCAACGGAAAGAGGAAAAATAAGTAGGAAGTAATTGCATATTAAGTTGGAGATATGCTATCAAAAATGGTCCAGACGGCATATCCGGAATTGCAACCGGAAAAAGGTCGCGTTTTTCCGTTTGTTTTCGGTAATAGTTGACCACTAATATGAATAAATGAAGTAAGAGGAAAAGGAAGAACGTATGGAACGAATAAATTAATAATATTTAATTATTTTTAGTTTCCTTGGACTCTTGATCAATTTGGAATTGAAATTTTGTGGCAACGGTGTAGATGCTGTCTGGTTTTCCATTGCTTAGATGGTATTTTAGCGAAGAGAAAGCTGAGAGTATAGGAACAGATGAAATGGATATGACAGGTCAAAGACGAAGATATAGCAAGGGGAATTGCGAAACAAGAGAAATATGAGGAATAGAAATGTGACAGTATTGCTTGTCTTAATTCTCTTTTCTATATCTTCTTTGTTCCACATTTCTATTCCTCATATTTCGCAATTCTTCTCGCTATATCTTCGTCTTTGACCTGTAGCATCAATCTCATCTTCTCTGCTTTCTCTTCGCAAAAATACCATCTAGGCAATGGGAAAGCCGACAACATCTACTAATGATTCTTGATCAAATGCCAGACGTTTCGGTGTCCCGTAATAGAAATCCGTCTGAAATAAGAAAATAACTTGCGGAAAGGATAGAAAAGCAGGGTCTGATTAAGACGCAGGAGTTGGCTGCGCGTCTAATAACGGACACGCATGCGAAGGAGAAAGCGGCGCCGCGTGGCGCAGTGCGTATTTGCGTCTGACCAAAAGAGCTGACAAGTGCAATGACCGCCAAGACGACGTGACGGAAGCAGACTTTGTGAGCCACGGGTCAAGTTACGATACCGGATGCCGAATCTCAACGTCGTTAAACGCCCCGAACCTGTCAAGTTGCACCGTTTCTCACGCGAGACATTATTATGGGGTTTATTTTGGCAAACCGCGCCATATACAACGCTCGTTAATCTACAACGTCGGACAGGAAAAGTGGGTCACCATCGTGGTGTGTCTGCAGGCTTTCCATTTTTAATCTGACGCGTAGGGATTTAATCATAATGAGATCAGTGTCATAGTTTAATTTTAGACATTATCTTCCCCGATTTAATGTTTTATTTACCGCTGCTGAAATTAGACTCTTTGGAAAAAATCATTTCTAAATATTAATGATTGATAAATTTATGAGGACAGAATTTTAGAAACTCGTCTTCAATAAAAATATATATCATCCATGTTTTCATTCCAAATCCGGTATATTAGCATTATTACTGCATGGCGAATTTTTAAGATTTACGTAGCTTATGAACAAGAAAGATAGCCAATACTTACAAAAAAGGTAATATAATTACCACACAACGTTTCTGAGATCCTTGTCCATTTCGCACCTGACGAAAGGAACAAGGATTCCAGAAACGTTGTGTGGTATTTATATTACCTTTTTTGTCCGTATTGACTATCATTCTTATTCATTATTTTCAATCAGACGTAAATTTTTTCATTCACGTAGCTCACTTAGAGCATTTAGTATGCAGTAAGAAGTATTTGGAATATTAACTTAAAATTTTTCACAGACTCAGAACAATATTGAAATATTCTAAAATCCCAAACATCGCCTATTTTAATCACCCATTGTCTACGTCTGCAAATATTAACTTGTTTATTCACTTCCTAAAAAATTACCTACAATGTACGAGCAACTGCTAATAGACAGAAAGGCCAAATATGCTTATATAAAGAATCTGTAAACCATAATTATATAATTTTGTGTTAAAACTTAACTGGAACGGAAATTTGATAGTGAAACGGTCATTTATTTAAATCTGCCGATTATAAACATTTCTCTGCGTTTAAAAATGATTCGGCCATTCAAACCGTAATCATTTTAGTGATTAGAAGTTTTTTAAACAAATTCGGATACGAAGTTATTGAAAGAAAGCTGAAAAACGCTGAAGCCAAAGGCGGGTAATTGAACCCGAGTCGTCAGTTTTCCATCCATATACTTTGATTAATCTTGACCGATAAATTTACGACTTTCCGTTTCCACCATGTTAAAGTAAACTAGTTTCTTCAATTGAATTAGCATCCACATTTTTGATGGAGGTTATATAATTATTATTAGTCAACCTTTACTAAAGTTCGCCATGACGCTGTGTTAGAACGATATTTGTGCGCAATCTGCAAATAATTACCACGGTAATTTTGTTAACATCATCTCTATAATGGGAAAAAAGTATATAAACCCTACTAATATAGCTACTTAATATGACTAAGTCATTAAATTTAAGATTGTCTGTGTCACGATTGCAATAATATAGAAATACCATTATTAATAATTGATTCTTATTTTGCTGATGAATATGGAAATAAGATCAAAAATCTCTTCAAAGAGACATTCAGTTAAATGCATTAAATTTTAAATAGAGACCACTACATAACTGAGGTTTTAATTGATAGTTTTATGATACTGTTTATTATATTTTATTTTCATCCGTCGTCTGAGAACCAGTGAAAGCTGGGAGTAACTTCTACTGCGTTGGCCCCCTTCACGTACGAGTCCAATTCATGGATATCGTATTCAAGGCTGATGTGTTCCCACAAATAAAATATAAAGGTGCCAACCACATCGTTATACAACGCAACGTAGAATAGGTTTCCTGAAGACGCGTTAAACGAATCGCACTTGCGAACGATTACTCGTGTGACAATCAGAGAGAAATAAAGTAAATTTTATAACTTTTATGGGATACAGAATAAATTAATTTTCCCTGTAATAAACTAAACGCGTAAAAATATTTTGTAATTATAATTTTCCGGAAAAATGAGACCAGTTGCTTTATTTACTAGTATTCGACTATTATTCGAAGCTCAAATATGAAGAAAAGAATTTTAATACTGTATTTTGTGTAAAAAATTGAAACAATTGCGGTTAATCTACATTAGTAAGTAAAGCGATTAGGAAAGAAAAAAATAAAACTATAAATTAATTAATCATCTCGGGACTTTTCTTCAACCATTGTGTTTAATGTCCTCGTAAAATGTTTCCAAATTGGATTTCTATGGTAAATCTTAAACTTTTTAGTCTTCACAGGAAACGGAACGTTAACCATGGCGTCATATAGTTACCTACAGGTGACCGCTATTACAGAAATACACTGATGAGATAAAATATTAAGGAATTCATCCGCCGTTTGTCAATTCAGTCCCTTAATAAATAGATTATTTATTTGCAGATCTTTGGAATTGGTCAGTTAATTTCCTGTCCTCAGTATCTCCATTCTAATTACGTTCATGATAGTTGAGGTATAAATTTGAGAAAGAAATTTCCACTGTACATTAGCAATTTATCAATATATTTGACTTTCTTTATGTAACCGCTAAAATGTTAAAAAAAAACTTCATATGCAGGAAACCGAGATTACAGACTCTCAGGGCTGGTACCACCTTAAAGACGGACAGTTGCTTTATTTCGTCTCTAAACCTATACCTCAATTATTTCTTCCATCGTATCCGAATAAGGAAATGGACCACCACAAACATATTCTCCGAATCAAACCTACCAATTAGTTTAAAATAATTTTATCATGGCTGTTTTCAGAAAAACAAATGCTTTCTCAGTAGCAATTTTTCATTAACTTTTAAATCAAAATTACGTACATACAACCTAATATCTTGTAAGCACGGTTAACGTGTATTTATTAAATGAGGCGGTTGATAGGAAAGTATTAGATTTTATTGAAAGCTGCGAGGTGGTTCAGAGCGTTCGTGATTGACGTATTGTATAGGCCTATTACAAACAGTACTGACGTTGACGTGAAAACAAATCAGAGTGAAATATAATTTTACAATTTGTAAGCTTCTCGAATGAAGAGGGCTTCTTTTAATTCGTGTTGAAATGCATAGCTACATGCTACGAGACGTTTAGATTTCGCGTAAGCAGACGATCGAGAACCTACTTGGCCTCCGGCTTGCATTAGCACGTCGGGGTTTTGGTACAGCCGCAGACTCCGGCTGGATCAATAAATGCGCGACGCCGCGACGCTATGCCGCAGCTACGCCTTGCGTACTCTAACCTGCATGCTTAATTCCAGGTGAACTCTTAACTCGTTAAAGATTGAGCAGTTTAGATATCTCAAGTCTATGAACTCATTAGAAATACAATTGCCTCACCTACATTACCTAAAAAAAAATCTTATAAAACCAGATTTAGAAACTTAGCAACTCGGATTATTACCGAAGATCAACTGTGTTTCAGTAAGTGAAAGAAAAATTTTTCTAGCATCGAAATCACAGCTACAGCAACGAACGAACGTAATGAACTCCTGTCGGGATATCTCGTTTCATTTGGTTGAAGGGAAAATGCCCCACGGCAGCCATTCTCAATCTGTGGTCCAGCAATCTTTTATGAGGTCGACGAAAATATGTTTTTTTTTTCGTCGATATACCAAACAGCAAGCCGTATGTGAACAATATTCAGGCTTGAAAAAAAGGGTGGCGAATACAAAGTCAATTAAATCAAATGTCCGTTTAGTATTCACAGTGAAACAAGATGGTAGCCCACCAGTTAGGCTCATTTTCATCAATATCCGGCAAACGAGATGAAACGAAAAATTCACTACACACGGATCGAAGCATCACTTGACATTTACCAAAAGAAAACAACTTCGAGTATAATTTAGTAATGTTTACTGGATGAGTGGAATAACCTTCAAAATTAAAACAATTATTTCCTAAAAAATAAAATGAAGCATTTATAGGCAACGGAGTTAGCATGAAATTTGAAAAAGTGCACATTTCTGATAAGTTGATTTTGTGAATAAAGTTAATATTATTGATTAATGAATTTATTAAAACCGTCATTGATTTTTAGTTCCAAAAAATTAGTCTTTCTCGGGAAGCGAACTCAAGCTTATAGATTTGCAAGCTATGAATCTTAAGCAATAAGCTGTGTGTTAATATTGCAAGGATTTGTTCTCAGATGTATTTTAATTACGAATCTGTTATGATGCTAATTTAGATTCAATTCTGCGCTTATCGCAAAAAAATCTCACTTTGCCTCTTCTTCAAAATCAAAAAATCATTAAACTTCCACCTCAGTATACTTACTATAGTGCGCCGCAGACAGGATGGTGGTTCCAGTTTTGTGTCTTTATTCTCGGTTGTTAACCCCTCTACATCAGGTTCAGTAAATAGATTTTTGTGGTGTACGTATTTATTTCGCGCCACCTGCCATCGTTCGCGACTACTGCTATAGCTCTAGATAATTTTGGATTTTTTTAAAAAATAAAATTAGCTCTCTCCAACCAAGACGATTAATTTTAATACCCTTGTTGACTTATATAATGAGTTGTAGCAATAACTACAACAAGTGGAAATTTGGAAATCTTTGGAAGCCAATAAGTACATACTGAGTGGTCATATTTGCACCAAAATAGATACACAAGTACATATTGGGCCTTGCCGAATTCCATCACAATAATTTGAATAATTGCGTTGACTTACTGTCTAACATGGCGTTGGTATAGTGCGTCAGTGAAGTCACCTTGGTACATTCCAAACAACGAGTATGAGCGAAGTTTATAGACATGAGCTTTAATTAAGTGCTAATAATTCTATTAAATAATGAAAATAAAGCCAGAATTACAACAGATGCGTACATAGGAAAACAACTGAAAATAAACTCTGGTGAATTAATACTGAATGTACAAAGCATTTAAAATAATGAACTAGTATTCACTTCCCGAGAGAGTAATTTTTTGGGACAGTAAAAAATCATCGTCATTACACTATAACTTTCTCTATAACATTTATGCTGTTCATAAAATTGCGATAATTTTATCTTGAATCATAATCTGAACTTAACAGAATTATTAACGTTTCAAATTTAAGCATGCCTGTATTTTAATCCATAAATTCAGCCATTATTTCGTTTTTTTAGCAAATAATTATGTTCTAATAAACGTTTGGACGGTTTGTTACTAATTGCATTTTTTTTCAGATATTAACAGTTTCTACTATAATTTACCTGCACTTTTTGAATGGACGGGCATTGTTGAACCAGAACACAGCTGTCTTTATTTTGACATACGTCACTGATTTCAAGAAAATTAATATCACGTCGTCTAGCGAACTACGTCTACATAATGTGTAGACAAGTGTTTTGTGTATTATGACGGGAGTTACTGTCGCGTGACAATTGGTTTAATTGTATGATCGTTGCTACAAGGAAGTTTCGTGTCACGACATGGAAATAATGGCCGACTTCAACTATTGTTTGGTAAAGTACAAAGTGTTGTACTAGCTGGAAGTAGATGTCCCGCTGTAGGACGAGTTTACATACCATTGTTTAAGAGAGGGTCGACAAAAAATAATATTATCGACAAATTGAAGATGAATAATAACACTTCTGTAGGATCAATTATTATATCGATTAAATATTGGAAAGAGACTCTTTTTTAAAGATCTAACTTCGTACCTTTTTTTAAGTATAAAGCTAAATCTACCCTATGTATTGCAAAATTAATTTTGCCTTCAGAAGGTTTATTGTGTAATTAACTGAAAAGATCTTTATTTAATATTTTTAAAGGGTGTTGTTGTTAATCAAAACCGTCAGTATCCGAGAAACGATTATTTCTGACATTTCCAACTACGTATGCGGTTGAAGGTGATCACAATCTTGTTAATTCTATCTTAGCCAAAGAAAAAACATACTAGTACTTTCTTTTGTAGGGCTTGTCTCTCCGTCTGTTAAATGACACCAGACACCACGTGTATGCTTACGAGCTCTCAAGTTACAATTTTTTGCGAAATCCTACATCAATTTGGAGGGAATGTTTTGACTGAGTAAAATTCTTGTTTCTTTACTCTTTTAAACAACTGTTCTTTGGATTTGTGATACATTATTGTTTGATATAAACACAATGTAACAACTACTTTCGTCTAATTTTTTTCCAGTTAGACTCGCTCGCAAGTTTTCCGTAAAAAATTAAATTGCAAATAATTATTAGTGTAAAAAAAACTAATTTTTAAGGTTAAATAACAATGCAATGTTAGACAATCATTTAGTATAAAATAAAATGGTGTTTATAATTTTTACAGGTAGCTGATCCAAGACTGATTATCAAAGATAATTATATATTTTAAAAAAATAACAGTCTCAGTCCACAAAGTTTTATTACAAAACATACGCGGCTTCGTAGGTTTTACAGAGGCTTTCAAAAGTAAATAATAAATCCGTATGTTATGACTTTCAGTCGTTCTGGTAACCGTATTTGCTACGTAACTATACAACTATTGATTTTACGAAGGGTAAGCTGCTTTGAAGTGCGATATCGATTCATTAGAGGCTGAGGGGACACGCGTGATTTGTTATACACGATAATTGTATGCGTAGCCATTAGCTCCATATATTTTCATGCAAGTATTAGTGTGGTATATAAATTAGGTTGAAAGAATAAATAATACTTTATTGTAAAAAACATAGTAAATTCAGAACACTGTTTTAAAATATAAAGCATACAGATTTTCCAACGGTAATAATAACAATTTTTAAATTAGTTTAAAATAAGAGCATATAATTATGAGGAACTAAACTATATATCGATTTGAGTCCGGTGTTGATTTTCTGCATCTCCGAATTTAAAATATTTAATACAGAGAAAAAACTTACGTTTCACGAGAGGTTTCATACTATCCTTTTTTTAAAATGGTGCCTAACAGTTTAATATAACCAAAAACCTTTCTTTTCAGTATGGTTTTGACGTGGGATTAATGCTTGTCATTATACATGTTATAATGAATAAAATTTAATTTAACAAACAAATTTATTTAATGATGATACAATTAATTTGCCTTACGTTGGCACGCCAAAATTTAATAATCAATTCAAATTAACAAACTATTTTATTTATAATTTGTTGGACCTTCTAAATAAAACAAAACCTTTAGAAGACAATTTACTTTATTCAATAGAAATTTATAACATTTTATCTGAGATTAATTACACTTAACGTTTCAATGTTTAGATATTTTATAAATTTTTCTCAGGGTCTTTTATCTGGGCCTGCAATATTTATATTTGTAGAATTAAGTTACACAATCATAGAATTTACAAACTAAAAGTTAAACAATCAAACCAAAACGAGAAAGCGAAATCTGACCAATACCTTTAATTATTGTTTACAAAAACTTAATTTAAATTGGTTTCTACTTACAAATTAATTGGCTGGTACCAGACTACGATTTCCTGGGCTCGGGCACAATTTACACTAAAAAGGCCATGAATCACAGGCTCTACACTTGATTGTACAAAACACGGTCGTGGTTTTGGAATTTCTCCTATGGGAAATGGAACTGCTTCTTCCTCCGGATTCTTAGACAGTTTGTTGCTAAATTGTCTTTATGTGGAAACTTATGGTGGTCTCGGTACTCTTAGCAACTTTTTAATGTGGCGCCGATTATCAGGTTACTTTTGCAGTATTATCAAGTATCTCGCTGTCCAAACTTTATACTTGAATTCTAAAACTGGTAACCTTCTCAGTTGGATTTATAAGATAAGCTGTCTGCGAGAGGAAGGCAGTACCTGCGAGGGATGTTCTGTCGCAGGCAGAACCTTGTAGGAGAGACAGGAAGGGGCTACCTTTGGGGATGCCTTTTCCTCTCACCATTTTTGAACTAAGGTTCCCACAAGCCGAGGCACCTCGGCCTGTTTTGAGAGGTGTATGTTCCGGGGTGACAGACCTTGGGCATACGGTAAGAGTTGTTCGCTGTTCCCATAGGAACAGTCGGCCAGCAGCCTCCTAAACTGGTCGAGGTACGGAGAGGGGAATGCTGCGACTTCACAGCAAACTCTTCTCCCGCTATCGGAAGGGCGTGGGACAAGTACCCAATGCCCGACCTACCTGATGCAGGTTTTTCTAGTTTTTCCCTGCATTATTTTAAGGCGAATGCCGGGTAGGATCCTTAAACTATAGCCTGGGGGCCCTAGTTAACCCTTGGCTACCTTCCTCTACCCTTCCGCATCCCCCCTTTCAAATCCCTTCCTATGCTATTAAAGGGGAGTTGCCACCATGTGGATTACCCTCATGTAACCTGTTACCCTAAAATAAATAAATAAAAAAGTTGGATTTATAAGTTGACCACGCTGTTTGTTGTCTGCTATAAATTACGACTTCTACACCCGACTTCAACACAGACCGACTGCCGTTCCAGAAAGTGCTCGCGGCTCACAACAAAGCTAGCCTACTCATTGTTCTCTTTTGAAAAAAAATTGGGACCGCTAAACAATCCATCATAACTATTCAATTATTAAAATAATTAATGCCCTCTTTAATTAGAATTACATAGTATTGCAACATTAATTTTGCCTTCGAAAGGTTTATTGTGTAATTAACTGAAAAGATCTGTATTTAATATTTTTTAAGAGTGTTGTGAACCGAAACCGTCAGTATTCGAGAAACGATTTTATTTAAGATTAAATTGAGAATCTATTTTTAACAATTCATTTATTCCTTTTGTTGAAGCGAGTTAAGTAGCCGCTCCGTAGTTCCCATTTTTGAGCCGAAGAATATCCTAATAGTACGCGAAATAATCAATACAGTACATACATATTTATTTGTCATAAGTATTTGCTACAAAAATTATACTTTCTTCTTTGTCATGCAATAAACCACGAGTCACACATCCTAGATTTTCGGTCAATATTATTAAACTTTATCAGCTCAATCTGCTGTATGTTAAGAGTATTAGTGTACGAGAGCGATTTTAATACCGAAAAAAGTAGTAGTATTCTAGTCTTATTTTCCTCCGGCAATGACATAACGGATTAGCAAACTGGGGTCGCTCCAGACACACGTTGCAAATATTTCAACTACAAAAGCGAGACGTGTGAATAATAAGCTTCTGAGGATTTGAATGCAAGTTGTAAACCTTAGTTCCGAAACCTTAGCATTTTACCTTTACCCAGTTATTATGTACATGAAATATTAAAGTATGTACATTTGCGGCACAAATCCCGAGACATCGGTAATTTAAAATATTTCATCACAGATCGAAACATTTTGCGAGGCAACGGTTTCGAAACATGAACTACTTATTACTTGAAAGGTTTCATACTACACATTGCTTCAAATGGTGCCTGTTCAGTTACAAGCAATAACCTTTCTTTTCGGTATGGTTTTAAGGTGGGATTAAGTCTTGTCATAGTTATTATATATATAGTAAAAATAATTTTGTCATACTGTGAATAGAAAAACATCGCCTTAGCCTCTTTGAATACATCATTAGTTATTCCGTCAAGAACGGGAAATGAAATTAAAAAATCCATAATTCCTGAATTTATTTACAAAACACTGTTAACACTTGTTAATTAGTGGAGCTTTTCATATAGTTGAAGAGTTCTTCGTAACGTCTAAGTAACGTGTAGCTTGCTGGAAATCATGTTTAGTGTTTAATTATTTTTATTATGAATGAAATGTAAGTATTTATGTATAGAAACAGTAATGTGTAAGTTGTCAGTGTTACAAATACATTTGGACACAGAGTTTTATCGTATGTTTGCATATCTTTGTATGAATCTTATTGACGTATCCTCTTTCGCGGACTAATGAAAAAACAAAAACAAGTAAAACAAAAACGCCCCTTGACTTTCCTGCACGTCTGAAATATTCATCGTTAACCATAGTTACCTTTTTGATGTTACGCTAATTTTCCATCTTCAGACACAGAAAAATAATTTAATTTTTCAACGTCTACATCGCTCGTTATTTGTACGTTTTCAAGTTTTCTTACAGTCCGCTCATTCTTATCAGAAGCCGTCGTTAACCGAGGTACCACTGAACTTTTTTTTTTCATAATTATTGTACAGTTAACTTGCGATTTTACAGTTGTGATAGTATTGATTAAGTGTTCTAATGAAATTTTCATGTTAACATGCCGTTGGTTGCAACCATAAGATTTTTCATAGCAATTACCCCTTATTAATTTACATTGAATTCTTTTATTTAGAGTATAAGTATAGTCAGGTATAAATTTTAACAGGAATAGTAGAGGAGGTCTGGTGGCCGTTATTTTTTAAGTCTTCTTTGTTGGGTCTCTGGAGGAGTTGAAGTTGTAATTTCAGCTATTGTTGGATTGGTATGTGCTATTGAGTGAATCAAATGATTGTTATATAACTACTTTGACTGTTGATATGTTGAGGTCACTATGCAGTCTGTTATTTTTAAAGTACCAAGGACATCCTGAAATCAATCTAAGGGATTTATTCTGTATTACTTGGATTTTGTTCTCACTTGTTTTAACTGCGACTCCCCCTACTGGACTATTTAGCCCAAACGAAGTCCCAGTGTCTAAATAAATACTGTAGAAAAAAATTATATTACGGATAATTTAATAAAATATTCTCATGTTGTGATTTATATCTTAAGACCACTTGTAAGTTACAAACGCGCTGGCAGATGAACCCGCAAATACCTGAACGTATTGAATGATTGACCCGCTGCAGCGTCCCAGTTCTAGCAAATATCTATCGAAGGTTCCGTGTATCGCTTGGCATCATTCGCCTCTAGGTCGAAGCTTTAAATCACCCCTCCTAAACCTATAGCTTTCGTCTTCAAGCAGAAATGGATCAATGTCGACGACGACATACTGGCTCGTAGAATACATGAAGTATTCACGTCCATCACAATATTTCTTGTCATAAAAACCGAAACAACTCCATCAAATTTATTGCAGCATAAAAATCGAATCTCTGAGAGTCAATTTAGTATTTAAAAATGAGTTGTGTTATAAGGATATTGCGCACGGGATGGATCTGAACTCTATTTATGAAATTGTTCGAGCAATGAAGTTGCAATTCACGTGTCGTCCTATATTTTCCCAGCTGTATTCCGGATGTCGACTAATCTATCCCAAACTGATGAAATAACAGATGCTCGAGACTACAAACAAAAAAAAACTGCAATAAAAATTTTAAATCACATTACGAATAGAATGGTTATTTTTTTAAGATTTTGCCGCAATATTTTTCAATGAAGGGAAAGTTTGTGTTAGTACGTCAGTGTTGCCTTTCACTGTCTTCAAAGTTGGCCCTTTCACGCTCTCTTAAAATCGCTCAGTTCCGCTCAACGTGCAGTCTCTGACACGATCCTGTAATAACGAACTACGTTCCCAGTCTCCATTACTTTCAGTTGTACCACTAGCTGTACAATCACTTTTTTGGAACTATAAACCGGATCCTTTTGATGTCTAATGCCACAGTTTTTCTTTGAGTACTAAGATCAATGAGAAAACATTTCATTTATGCTCTACAATTCCTTCTACATTGGATTTTTAATATCAAACTATGAAAGTTAAAATACATTTTTAGACAACACTCGCTGCTCAGCTCAGAAAATTCAATCTAATCCAAATAATTGGACTAAAAATACGACATCTGCTAGAAAAACGTCAACATATAACTTTCTGGACAAAATCACTGCATGTGGCGTAAAAATAACAGATATACCGTGCATTTATTTAAGAAATAGATAATAAGGTAGCCAAGAAACGGATGAAATTAAGGGATGAAATAAATACCACACAACATTGTTGCTTTCGTCGAGATCGAACGTTATTGCGGTAAATGCAAGATTTAATATAAAGAATTTTGAATATAATATTAGAATAGACCCTGGTGTCAACAACTATAATTTTAGCACTAATCCAATAAAATAAATATTTAGAATTGGCGTCAGATACTCACGAGTTTGATGATGGGAAATGGTCTTTGGTTCGGATTTTAAAGACCTTTTAGTTTGCCCTATGTAGCAGGCTTGGCAATCAGAGCAAGAGATTTTTGTCAACCATGCAATGGTTCCTATGGGTCCTTGTAGTTATCGATGAAAAAGAAAATTGATGGATATTTACAAATATACTGGTACACTTTCTTTTTTTAAAAAAAAAAACTTGTTGTATTCCCACAATGAGAAGATCCTGTGGTATAGGGGTCAGCGTGATCGCCTCACATCTCAGAGGTCCCGGATTCGAATCCCGGCGAGGGCATTGATGTTTGTTCCCCGACAAGGAAAAATAAGTTCCCATACTGAGTCGCTAATAACTGGAGCAGTTGATGCGGTTGTAAATAAATCAATATAAAAAATAAGGTGGCGTTATGTTGAGGGTTTTCGAATTATTTTTAATGATTTTGTTTTGTATCCGCAAATGGGCCATCGAATAATTTAATTCCGGATAAATTATATTATCCTCGTAAAAATAATTTTATCGAACGAAAGAAGTAAACGGACTTTACAGTCGCTTTCGTGATGTTCGTTCTTGGGGGAGAATCTATTAATATGAAAATCGCGATTTATTAAAGTTTAGTCTATTGAAGAAAAATTACTGAATTTTATCTTTACTCAACGTAATTGCGGCTTCAAAACTCTTTGCTAATACTAAAACACAAAAAGTACTTTTTTAGTAAAACATGTCACCTTGATTCTATAAACTTGAAAGCGCGGTTTTATAATGTAAGGCATGAATGGCTTCAGTTTTGCACCATAAATCGTTAACGCGTAATTTGCTATCAACATTAGTGGTTACTGACGCCTATTTTTAAGGAAGCGGAAGGGATTGTATTCCTTGTTGGTTTTCCTAGGAAGTTATAAGGGCTTCCATCAGCCAAATACTAAATTTAACTTCTCACAGGAAATCGCAAACTTCTTAAGAAATATAATTAAAATTATTTTCAACCAAAGCTACTGTTAATATATTAAATAACGTAAAATCAATATATCATACAGATTCGTGATTAACAATGATTGATAGACACGTTTACATGTTCACAATGACGTTAGAGTGCACTGTGCGTTTAGTGATACACACTTATAGTATTTTACGAGGTTCGTAGAAAGTCATACGAGAATACTGCGTTCAAAGATAAAAATAGGTTATACGACGGCATGAAACGGTCTGAAATAGCTCATTTATGAGCTTGCCGCGGGAGCCACTAACGACTTTGGCCTTTTAAAAACTGGTTACCTAATTTTCCCACCGTGTCGTTTGTAACTGGTGTAACGAGTAAAACTATATAACTCTCGATTTCTTGATTCATCAAGTAACAGGATGATATCTACGAGTGTACACAGCTTATTCTGTAACACTTATAAAGACCATACGTTTCGTCACGCTGAAATGTGTGTTTATGCATTTAACCCAGTTTATCACAATGAGACGAAGGGTTTTGCTATGATATAAAGTGTAAGATACTGCAGGATAAAATTTGTTTTGTGGAAATATTACTGATGATAATAGTTCAATTCAGACAGAACTGAACGAGTTGTCCATATACCACTCTGATCAAAAAGTAATGTGAAATAGTCATTTAAAACTCCCGGGTATTAGGAAGGCAGGTAATTTTTATTCCTAGGTTGGTAGGACTGTCTATAATATTTTCCAAGTGTCTGTTTGTTAAAAGGTTTAATTTTCTCCGAGTTACACGTTTTTTTGTAAACAAATAAAGGTGAATTTTTCGATTTTTGCAATGGGTGATTTTACTGAGCAAAGAACTTGCATTAATTTTGTTTCCGGAACAAATATTCTTGTGCGGACACGTTGAAAATGTTGCGGAAGGCCTTTGGTGATCAAACTATGGCACAAAAAAACGTTTATAAGTGGTACAACGAGTTCAAAGAGGCTCGAGAACGCGTTGAAGACGAACTGCGATCTGGACGACCATCAACGTCTACCGACGTGGGCCACGTCCAAAAAGTCAAAGATTTGGTGCTTGAAAATCGTCGATGGACAATTAGAGATCTCGCTGATAGTGGTGGAATATCATTTGGCTCAGCCCAAACCATTTTGAAGAATGTTTTGTGTCTCAAACGCGTCAAGTCTCAATTGGTGCCAAAATCGCTCAATTTTTTGGGAAAAAAAGCGTAGCGTTGATGTGTGTGAAACTTTACTGTCTGACTATCAGAACCACTTGAAATGCATCATTACTGGAGACGAGACTTGGATTTACGCAAACGGCCCTGAAACCACCGACCAATCCAGTGAATATCGTGCAAAAGGTGAAGCAAGACCGAAAAGACCACGGCAAAGTCGATCGAAAATCAAGGTCATGTTGACAGTTTTCTTTGATTATCGTGGTGTGGTGCACTATGAATTCCTTCCGCCGGGCCAAACTGTCAACAAAGAACATTATTTGAACGTTATGCGTAGTTTGCTGAAACGGCCGGAATTATGGGCGTACAACTCTTGGTTCCTTCATCACGATAATGCACCATGTCATACTGCATTGGTTCTTCGCGACTTTTTGCCAAAAACTCGACTCATATCGTTCCGCAACCACCGTATTCGCCTGATTTGGCTCCGTGCGACTTCTGGTTATTCAGCAAACTCAAAAGGCCGTTTTGACACGATTGAGGAGATAAAAACCGAATCGAAGGTCTTGAAGGCTATACCGGAAAAAGACTATCCCCACTGTTTCGAGGACTGGAAAAAGCGTTGGAAAAAGTGCGTTTTATCGGACGGGGATTACTTTGAAGGGGATGAAATTGATTTGGAAGAATAAATAAAGAATTTATATAATAATAAATTCACCTTACATTTTGTTCTGTACCATGTGAATGATTTGATACAGCTAAAGTTGTATGGAGATCCGAAATTTTCAGTTTACATGAATTTATCAAATAAAAAAAATACGCTGTAGTAAACAAAGATCATAAATGATGTGAATTTTCGTTTACCTGCATCACTGCATCCTGCAAGGTTTCATAATTTTAGAAGGCAACTAAACGAAACAAAAAATTAATATACACTAGGATAAAAAATTCGTAAACTTGCAACTTCTTGTTTCTTGCATAAACTGTTTTATCAATAGCCACAATTACGTTGATGTTGATGTAACGCTGTCACCGGCCTTGACCAAAGTAGTTGCAAGTAACTAAATAAAATAATAAAACGTCGTTCCGAACGGAGTGTGACATAAACATGTAACCTTCTTTCCTCGTTCCTCGTGGAAACAATTACAGCGTACACTGCAAAGTAAAATGATAACTCATTTTTATCTATTCCTCCGTAAGGGGAAACACAATAAATTCTCGGGAAATCACTTGTAATTTTTGTACTATTACCAATATCATGATCAAACTTTTACTGCGGAATATTCTGATGTAAATCAAAAGAACGAAAAAAAGTGTTCTCTTATGCATTATATATCGTAAAGTTTCAATATTGAAGTCATGAATGACCCAAACCATGCCCTGCATCCACAGACCGTTAATTAGAGAAATTTAGTATTTCAACACCGTGGATAATAGATTTGGATGGTGTAATTGCGGAGGAGTGAAGATATACGACGTGCTACCCAAAAGTGTCAAGGATTTCAGATAAGCAGTAGGATTTTTGGGTAGTATAACGCAATTATTCACTTTTTTTTAGGAAGAGGTGATATAAAAACTTCTGTTTGATCAAGGTCACCCTACAGGCGCTGATGAAGTGGTTGATGCAAACCTGATCCAATCATATATTTTTTTCTATTTGCTTAATGAATAAATTACCTACTAATTAGAATATTTTCATGATTATGTTACAAGTATTCATTCCGTATTATTCATTTTTTCATTAATGGTTTATACTGGTCGACAACGAGGTCATTTGCGACCCAGACATAATTTACAAACAGTACTTGATTATATAACATTTGTTTTGATACAGTATTATTTCCAATAATAAACATAGAAATAACAGTTTAAAATCCCTCTCGCTCTCTAAACAACGCAGAAATACCCACAAAAACAGAAACGCACATTAAACATCGCTCTCAAAAATTAACCTTAAATTCAGAACTCTATATCCCCTCCAAAAGATAAAATACCCACTCACCCTCAGCACTAAACGCCCAGTATATCTCTCCATAATGCAACCCACCTGGTCCTACGTCTCATACATTTGGGGAGCAACAGCCAAAATCCAAATAAAACAAAACAATCCTTCGCACCATTACTAACTCTCCCTGGAACCTCATAAATTCCATCATCCACCACGACATTAAACTTCCCTAAATCAACTCCTTAATCACAAAATCCGTAACCTCATTAATCAAAAGTACCTTCAACCATCCTAATACCACGATTGAGAATTCCATAGCAACCCTCCCTCACCACTACACTCACGTCGCCTCAAATGAAAACTCCCTATCGGCCTCATCCTTTCCCCAGTACACTCGGCCACCTCCAAACCCACCCCCTTCATCAGCCCGTAGACCCCACATACCCATTCCATCCAACCCATCAAACTCAGCATCACCAGTGAACCCTCATATCCCAACAATGCATAATTAGGTTAATTGTTGGATTAATTATGTACATAATTTAAATCGTATATACTGTAAACTACATGTAACCAAGAAATAATCTTAGGATAAAAGTTTTGTCAAATAAATTTTTAAAAAGTTTGTTTAACATGTCAACTAATCATTAAACAGCGATCTGTTTATATTTTCATAATTATTTTAATTCAGATATGAGTCCATTACAATTTGGAAATTAAATAATGAAGCAAAACATAAAAGCGTGTCCTTCACAAGACGATTGCTGGAAAGGTTTTGAGGCAAGACGAGGGAACGTTAATCAACCTGTAGTTTCTGAAGAGAAACAAAATGAAAGATGTTCCTCATCCCACCTATTGACCCAACCTCGTCTAGTGTGACATTTTTTTTCTATTCTCGAAGATGAGAATCATTTTAAAAGGACGAAAAAGAACTGCCAGGAAGCCTTAAGTTCATTCAAAAACTTCTGGGAGCTGTCAATAAACTCGCTATGTGTGAATAAGATCCAAATATGATGTAATTTTATTATACTGGGGTAGTCCTTCGTAAATGACGTGCGTGGCTAATATTAACATATCAACAAACATACTGCTCCGTCAAGGAAATGAAAAATCTGCTCCGCTTCATCGTGGTGCTGTCAGAACAAGTTTACTCAAGCCTAGTCGAGATTGTGAACAATATTGAACGAGCACTGTGTTTCGGAACATACATTGCTCCACGTCCTGACTTAAGTCATTGTTTAAACGCTTCCACATATTCTGTAGGATTTTTTTAATATTTGCAACGTTTTGCTCTTGATTCAGTATTATAATAGACGAATCAGTCTAATAGGAAACTGGTCGACTGATCCGTGCTTGAGAACACGTTCAGCCTTGTTCAGCGTTTCCCATTATAACGAGGAACCAGGAAAGTTCTGAAACAAATTAGAAACAATGTTGAGGTGCTGAGCAACATCGGGAATTGTTCCGAAACTTTTGTTTAAAATTCAGTACGAGCATGGACATTCTTGGTTTAGTCCAGTCCTACCAGGATTTTCGGTCAAACGTTTTCAACAAAAAATAAATAAAAGATGTACATGGAAAATCCTGTTTGAGAAACGTGGACGTGTTACGAAATCCGTGATGTGGTGAAGATGTCCCAAGACTCGTCCCACTTTAGCCGTACAGGTTTGACATTCAAAGTTAGAAAACGTAAAATCAGACATTGGATACTAGATCGTATTTGAAGGTTAGTGAGATGGTGAGTGGGAAGCTTATCGACCTGTGGGGGACGCGGGGAAGTGTTTTGTGGCTCGGTCCCTAGCAACCTCCGACCTCCACAATCCTAGGTCAAGCGCTAATAGACCCAGCAGCTCAGCTGATCCACTGCTACATAAATCAGTGGTGTAACATTTAATTTCACTTATTAAATTGCCACGCAAATATTAATAGCTGAACACACTAAAACGAACTCTAACTATGTTAAATAGGATTTATAATTTTACCAGGAGCGCAGCAATAAATGGATCAAACCGTACAAACACACACACACACACACACACATGTATATTCTTAGAATTCAAATAATTTTATAGTGTAGGTTACGATAACTTTACATTTAATACTCACATTTACGTTTATCGGACCCAGAACAATTATTAACTGCTAACTTCCTTTTCTTCTCCCATTGAGCGGCCATCGCCTTTGCCACTTCTGATCTAATGCAATCATCTCTGAACTTCTTTGTTCATTTATCCTCACCAAATTTGGTTTCAATGTGTTCCATATGTTGCTACTTCAACGACTGTATTCGTTTGCCACAATCCATTCGCGAGATTCCTCATATAATCCTTCCACCAATTCCAGGATCCCGATTGGTACCCCGAAGTAACCTCAAACATAAATAATGCTAGTACACGAGAAGTGTGTAAACATTCAGATTGAAATCTGATGATTAATCGGTGTCGGGCGACTGTGTCAAAGAATTAAGACATTTACAAGTACAGAAAAATTTCTGAGAGGCTTAGTTAATTAAATAAACCGTTCTAAAAACTAATTTCGCTCGCGTGAAGGGTGAAGTCGTATAAATCGTGACCGTGACCATGGCCGGTAAGGCGTCACGATAGTACATGTACGTACCTTTCTCCTGGCCCCTTAAGAGAGTTAAAATTACTTCCGGTACCGAACGAAAGTGTAAAATAATACTGGTAGCCAAAGTGTGTCAAAATCTTTCTCCGAGTTTCTTAAACAGAGTAAAAATTAATTCTGGTATGCCAATATTGATTTTAATACTCCTGATAGAACTAAAACACTTACCTGACTTCTTAAAAAATACTAAAAATACGAGCCTATTAGAAAAATGTTATTATTAAATTTAAAACATAATATTTAAAAAAACACGTTTATCCCGGATTGGGATCTCTTCGGGTGTACAATTTCAAATAAATTCGGTTATATTTATTATATTAACAATAATTCAAGCCGCAACGTGTGTACAAACTGCACGTCAGAAATTTCTTAATCCAAATGTTCATATAATAAATTATAATTTAATTTAATAGTAATCGTTCAGCTTGAAGACGTCCCAATCTGGGATGAACGTTGAGTTTTTTTAAATATAATTTTTAAAATTTAATATTTTTTCTGACTTGGTACTGTGTTTTACGATTCGGTTGCAACAGATGTATCATAAATGTAAACTGTAGAATCGAAACTCCGTTAAATTAAGAGAAAAAAAATAGGTTAGCAACGAATATTTATTCAGGAAATTTAAATATAACTGCAGTGTTCCTCACTATTAACTAGAAATATTTTCGTAAATATCAAACAAGTTTATATCTCCAGATTTCCATAATTAATAATCTCCTAGACGTGTCCCTTCGTTTTTCCATGTTAAGCAGCTGCATTATGCATTTTAATGCTACTTACATCCAAACGTTTTCAACGCCAAGGAAACTACCGGGCCCGGATAAGATAACGTTGTGGAACTTGGGCGGAGGAAAAGTTTGTTTGCAGTTACAAATTGAACGCCCAAAAAACCTCAAAAAGTAGCGCATGTTCACTTTTATAGAGATTCTTTTGATTCTACAGATTATTAAAATACTCCCAATTATTTTTTTCAATGATGAAAAACTATCTGACATATATAATACTATCAAAAATAAATAAACGGCCTTGAGACAGAAAATGGTTTATTAACGAAAAATTAAATATACCAACCTTGGTTTGGGACCTCTTCAGGTTTAGTAATTTCATATATTAACCATATAAAAAATTTAGAGGCCAAGGTTTTGTTACCTTGCCTGTTGCAAGTTCTCTCTTTATTATTACAAATTTCCATTTGATCTTCTAAAGAGTATTATAAGTTATTTTTCGTACCTTAAAATATGGCGATATTAACCACTTCTAACGTTAGTCAAAGGCCCAATTAAGTGAGAAAGAATTTATTAAATGAGTTTATTAGTAAGTTACGTTTAGTATTTAATAAATAAATATTTTAATGTGAAAATTTAATATGTAATGTCTTTAATTTATCAAGTCATTGTTAATTATGAAATTTGGGAGGGATTTTGGACGTTTTTCATTTTAAGATCATAAAATATAAAACGTCTACGTTAAAAGTATACTGAGTGGATAAAAAAATAACCTAATAAGAGGACATATTATTATCTGCTATTTTGCTATTTATTTATCTAATTAGTGGTTCATTTTTATGTATTCTACTGAATCTTAAATTTGTATATTTTTTGTATATTCAATCATTACAACATATAATTTTTAATATTTTTAGATATATCTTGAAGTAATGAAAGTTTTATAACACAGTTAGGTCTCCAGTTTGCTTTTGCTTTTGAATAACACCTGAAGAGGTCCCAAATGTCGGGATGGAACGGTATGTAAATGGATTTTATTAAATATTAATTGTAATTTTTAGTAAGCAACTCATAATTTTTTCCTGACTTAATTGCCCATGAATCATTATATTAATTTATAAATTGTCAGCCAACGTTTAATTTTACTTTTACCATAAGCTCGGCTATGAAGCTTGGTGATATTTTAATAATGAAGAAGGATGGAAAATATTGGACTTATCTGGGAATCGAACCCGGGATGTCTCAAATTCCCTGCGTAAAAGCAGTAGTCCCGGGTTCGAACATTTTCGAAGCATGCTTCTTATAATTAAAATATGTTAAAACATAATCAGGATTAAAGAGCAAAGGTTTTCCCGACGTATATTCTGTATAAAGAGAACTCGTTATACATAATCATGATTGTTTACACGCGTAAGCAAATATCCTAGTCACGTAATTAACTCGTATTATTGGCTAATTACACTAAATACATTTCTGAGAAACAAAATTTATTAGAATTGTAATATGCCTGGTCTTCGTAGAACCACAAAGGCGTTTCGCATATTACCTCATTGTAATAATGTTATCATTGAACTTGGCCTGTTAAGAATCATAGTTTCCGTGACCATGAGTCTATATTCTATAATCCAGTCTACTAAGTAGCTGAGTCGTTGACCTGTACGAAAGTTAAGAATTTGGCTGCGTATGAAACCGTTGTAACTGTTGACTGGCACGAATGTACTCGAGCGTTTCAAGATAAGCTAATGTTGTACAAAAAAGAGGAGTTATATCACAATTTATATAATACATTTCAGTTGGTAATACGTTACTTACGGGACGCTTTATGAATGAAAAGTCGTCTAGTTATAATTAGGTTGTAAGGAATGTTAATTGTAGTGTGTCGTGAATCTGTATGTCCGGATGGTAGCTAGGTAAAAATTGACATTTCCGAACGATATGGATAGCAAACGCGTGAAACTTATGTAGAAGATCGCTGGAATTCACTCGACTTCACTCTCAGGCCACACGTTGCTAAACCTGTAAGAACTAATCTGATTTTACAAATGGTGCGAGAAAGCCAGTTAGTTTTCACATCCTAATTATGAGAATAACTTAAACTGTGTTGAGGGAAAGTAAAATAAACCAAAATACTTTCGATAAATTACTTTATACGAAACCGGTATATGTTACAAATATACTGGATAAGAGGATTTCATAGGAAGCAGTTACACAAGGATTTCACTTGTAAGCTTTAATGCGTTTTCTCTCATTTGATTATAGTTTCAAAACCAACCGCAACGTTTGATGTGCACGTTTCCTTCTCTTTTCCAAAGTTCTTTCGAGGCAAAACTCTGTAAAAATCGTTGATGATAATAACTCTACTTTCCGTATAGATTTTAATTAATCAATGGAAAAACTTTGGCGTTCGTTATGTAACGGCAACGCAAGCGTCGGAGTAAATTTTACGGCTAAATTTTGATATAGTGAGCAATGTGATGTCCGGTCCTCAAATAAATTCCCAGACCGAAAATCAATTTTTTGACTTGTAGTGCTGTAGCCTATCAACGGCTGTTATCTGTAGCGCTATAGTTTTTCCCTGGCGAATATAAATACTTTTTACTTTTAATTACAACTTGGTAAGTTGGAATTTGACAGGCGCCACCAGCGCGGTGAAATAATCTCCGGAGTCTGGGCAGAAGCACGATCCAGGCAAACATCTGGATTTTACCTGGGGCCTTGAAAGCGACGTCTCCAAAAATGTAAAATTCCAAAGGGCACGTGATTGTCTGAACCTATAATATCTCTTGATCCAGGAAAGATCGACCAAAAACGATCGATATGATCGAGATCTTTGGTCGCAGCGAAGGTGCTGTGCAGAGACGTTCTTCTGCATTCTACCATGTGACGTCAGCTGGGTCGGACTAAATTTTTTCAACGTGTCGTTGCACACGACTTTGACTTCTTGAGCAGAGGACGGCGAGGTTGGCTGGTCCGCGATTGAAGCGTGACGACAGCAACATGTGCACGAAAGGTAACTGCCAAGTCTCTGAATCATTGGGTTATAGACGTCCATGGATTGTTTGTCGCGCTAGGTGGAACCTAAATTCATGTAAATATTTTCCTTCATCCCATTCAACATTTGACAATAAATATCTTTAAATGTTCCATTGATTTTTTAACAGTACAAAAACATAGCATTCCTGTGAATATCAAAACATATTTCAGAAATTTTGAAATCAAGTAATAGACTATTTTACAATAGTCGTACTAGAGCGTAAATCCTCTAAAAATGCCCCAGTTAAGCGTCATTGTGACGTTTAGAAACTCATTGAATTTCCGGATTACGGATATCTCTCATCCCAATTTACCAATATGGATAGTCACGAGATAGGTCATCTGTCTTAATACTTAGTAAATATTTAAGAAATCAATGGTTACCAAAGAAAGTTGCTGAATATGTAATCGGGATGGATCGAGGACACTCCGGGTCGCAAATGAAGTTGCAGCTTTCCACGCCTTATTGGGTGTAGTCTTCAGACATATTCATATATCCAATTTAGGAAACACATAAATCTTTCCAAGTACCAATAGGAAAAATACAATATACAAAGAGATAATAATAAAATCTTGTCTTCAGACGTGAATAGTATCAACGGTTGAAAGTTCTTTATCATTTACGTGGGGCAAATCCCAAAATGCGTCAACAGCATTTTCCTAATTCCCTGTCTCACATCCTCTCGGCCTTGTGTTCCCTATTACGTAAGCTTCGACCGCTTTGCGAACTGCTTGAGGCATTCTACAGCACAAGCCCTACGAAGTGATTACCCCCGATTCTCACATTGCTTACTTTATTCCAATCATATTCTATCTTCAGACCACTACTCAAGTATGAAATTAATAGCCCGAAATTAGGCAAGCGGTTTATTAAAAAAATTGTATTGAATTGAAAGTGCAGCTGGAAAATTAATATTAAATTTTAATTTTACAGGGCATCAGTTTTGTCGTAAAATCACGCGAATGATTTTATATCGCAAAATAAATTTTATTTACTAGACAACAATCTGAGTTTTGAAAATATCTAATATAAGTTTGAACATAAGAAATTAATATATTTAACAATGAAGCTTCTAAGTTTTATGATGTAGAACATTAATAATTCCTTAATAATCAGAAAGATTTGTAGCGACACTACTGTAGTTGGTACTTATTAAAATGTATTTTATAACAGTTGTTGCAGTTAGGTTAATTTTTCATAGCAGTTCTAAGTAAAAGGATGATTTTGCAACAACGTAGGTGGAAGACGGACTAGATGAAGCGCTGGCGTTTACAAGCCGAGCGTCAAGAGTTAATTTGCACTCAGACGAGGAGTGTAGGGGGACAAACCGAGCGACAGGGATGCTGCCAAGGGGAACAATTTGGTTAACGGAAGCCCCATGGTGGACTGTTTTTAAATCGTGAAGGGGAGTTAAATGGTAGGCACGCAGCATCGAAAAGACAATGACCGCTATCACTAAGGTAAAGGAACTAAGAAAGAATTTTAGACGTCGGAGACACGCATCCCTCATGCCTGGATGGGCATCAGATTAATTGGTTTGTCACCAGGGTGCGAGAGTGAAGTTAATGTGGGGGGGGGGGGGGAATTTATGCTTTACACGGTTATTGACAAATTGATTATGAAGGATCGAGAAGTCGGGCTCATTCTTGATCATTTTTTCAAGAGAACGAAGAGAAATAATTATTCAGGAGTGGTAGAAGAGTCAGTCCTTCAGGAAGCGCCAACCAGTATTCAGCAGCATCCCGCTTTAAAATACTCGGCGAAAAACGGACCAAGACACAGTCGTAAGTTGTGACGAATATCGTGAATCTTAAAATGAAAAAAATTACGTCTGATTGAAAATTATGAATAAGAAAGATAGCCAATTCAAAAAAGTGACAATATAAATACCACACGACGTTTCAGGGATCCTTGTCCCTTTCGTCAGGTGCGATGAAGAACCTAGTGCGACACAACTGCACTCGTCAGTTATCAAAACTCAAAAGCGACAAAAACGCAACGACAATGGGAGAGCCGAAAAGTTAACGTAACAATTAGGGAGCAACGACTATGGAAAACAGAAGGTTTAGCGTAATAATAAGGAATCATAGCAATTATTGAGTTTCATTGTGTCTTAGTTAGCATTAAATTAATTGGCGTTATTAGATTAAGTACCAACATTTCTTTTGAGAAAGCGTTCTTTATTTTAAACATATTAATAACGGTGTGTGAGGATCCAGCCACATTTACGTACCCCAAAATTACGTGTTAGCATAACGGCAGTGATTAATCAACAAAGGCCTTTCGCCATAAATATTTTAAAGATAATAGTGCATAGAAATCACTTTGTAAATATGTGTACACTACTACAGTATTTAATATCAATATATTGTTTAAAATAAACCCTGTTTGCATTTATTAAAACAAACGAATCCGTATGCAGGACTACCAGATATTTATGAAATATGTAAACTTGTTTTAAGTAGTCGTAAATTTGATAGGTAAAATAAGTGATCATGATAACTCGAGTAAGCAAGTCGGATAACTAAAGATTAACGCACCTATTTATTTGATTAATTATAACCATTCCAACGACTCGTTTATTAAAACTATTATACGGCCACTAGTCTGAGTAGTGAGATGAGAAAAATAACAATTCATGTTAACCGCTTGATATGATTGTATTTTTTTTTGTATGACTTTACGCTTTTCTAAGTCTCAGGAGTCGTGAATGTACCAACCTTCGAAGAATTTCATCTCGAAATGTTTCCAGAAATGTACGTGTTTCAAGGATTAACGAAAAATGAGGATGCCGACAAGGATGGCGTTCTCGAGGCAATTCCTGTATCCTGTCCCACATGCAGGCTATATACCGGATGTGCCTCTGCTATTCCCAGGGGCATGATTAGATAACGGCAGAACACAACCAGCTGCAGGTAAAGCCGTAGGTCATGTTCAGAGACCTCATTAACGTGTCACGACCAATTGGAACACATCACGTCCGCCCCCTCAAGCGGCCATATTCAAATCAACCCAGTAGATTGGGTATCATGCTGCTTGAAATCATTGAACATGAATGCTGTTGTCCTTATTAATATTGAATCCAGTGGTAACCGCTCGAGTTCAATGACTTATTTGTCTCACCAGTACTCATACTTCGAAATTAAATATCATGGTCGTATAACAGAAACATTTCACTGCGAGTCTGAATAACTGAAAGATTGTAGAGAAAACCTAAATAAAATGATATTTTGGAGCCGTCATGATTCCAAATATTTTTCTGTATCTTTAGAGAATTTCGACTATTTTTAGCGTTCCCTAAATTCATTTATGAATATATAACAGCCGTTTTGGTTCAAGGGCACGAATTCTAAATCCAGTAATGATTTTTTTTATTAATTCGGAACTCTTCTCGCCCAATCGTTCAGGACTGAGTGAAATTTGGAAACATCTTCCAGATTTCATAATCACTCGACTGCAAACCACGGTGACGACTCTTCTAGCGGTTACAAATATAAAAGTCTAATAATATTTCCACGAATCCTATGTAAAATTTATATTTTAATATCAATTTGCACGTGTAACTTACGCGTGTTATTAAAATAAATTCAAAGGATAAAGTCAAGGCTCATACACGTTGATTTTTCATGAAAAATAAGATTGCCACGATCGGAATTCGACAACTTTCATTGTTTTCATACAGTCGCAAGCACGTTCAACAACATTTCTTATTTTTTAAGAAAATATATCTTAAATGTGCTGGTAAATTCCTTTGCGAGACGGACTTCGTTTAACGTAATACATTTATCGTCTTTGCACAGTGGAATTCAGTCTCATAATTTGGGATTCTTCTTAAGAGCAATCACTGTAAAGCGTACACTGGACCGAGAAGGAATAAAGACCGACCAGTAAGACCTTGACATTAAAAGCTGTTTGAGCAAATGGTCAAGAACCACAGCGAACCACTTACAGTCCGCAGGGATTAGTTGCTGTATTATGACTTTCTTAAATCCACTAAAATATTAATGCAACCTTGGAAAACGGAAATGCATAACCGTAACAAATGTATGAGAACGTGTAAGAGATTAATCTAGTACCAGCATCTGAAACCAGATTTACAGTTGCCATTACGTCAATCCTATGTTATGTCTGCTACTCCTCATGATTATTGGTCATTTCTGAATTATTAACATAGGGCATGGGAGTTAGATTTGTGAAGACTGCTGAAGGCGGTACGTGGACATTTGTACCATAGTTACTAAAAAGACATTAGACAGTCATACTGCCTATGGCTAATATTATACGTTATTTAGCAGAGCGGCACTACCACAAGTGATGACATCGTTATCACGAAATTATTTTTTGCAGCAGTTGTTCCTACACGCATGTAGCTACGAATATATTCCTGGCGTGCTGACCTTTTTAACTTTTATGACCTGACGCCTAGTTTGCGACTTATGATAATTAACAAGTATGATAGTCAACGTAGGCGTTGTTAAGTAACAGCAGCCTAAGCGTCTAATAAATACGTCACCAAGTATATTAATTAATAAGGAATTATCATCAGCCTCATCGTGAATAACAGCAAACGAAAATGGGCCAACCTAGTACCGGGTAATTAAGGAAAATCCGGGAAAGTAATTTGTGAACCGTACACAATAAAGTTATAATTAGTTTTAAACTATCCAAACATAAGGGGAATTCACGAACAAAACGTGAATTCGTTTAAAAATTATCGAGCAGCCAATTATTTTTTATCTGTACCACTTGACACTAACTTGAATTTCAAATTTTTAAGCATTACAATGAAAAATTAATTTTAGTATATTTGGGATTCAAGATTAGAAATAAAGGATGAAATATTTTTTTTTGGTAAATTAATGGTTACAGGTCAAGTTTCAGATAATAATATCAATTATTCTAGCCTGAAACGTAGGACATTTTCTAAAATTATTAACCTACAGACGTTAATCTATTCTAATAAATAAAATAGACTTGATTTTTCTGAGTGTATGTTCCGAAAATCTATTCCCGTGGAACAAATTTGACGTGTCCCGTGACCCGGAAACAAACATTGCGGGTGTAAATTTTGAAACGTGCTCAAATGGCCTATATTTGCGGCGGATAAATGTTTTTCGAAGTTAATGAGATTGATGCCGTTTCTCCCAAAGTTTTTGTGTATAATTTCAAGCCCTTTCAACATGGGATGGGAGCACCTCTAGGGATGGGGGGTGGAGGGGCATTACAAAAAAATAACGCAGTATGTAGTCCAATCCGGGGTTATGGATGTCGATGAATTTAATTCTGACAATCCGGGCATCCAATTAGTAACATAAAAAAAGGAATTTCTGTAAAACTTATTACTGAAGATTATTGTCAGCATATAAATACGGCATCGCTGTACGGTGATGTTACACTGTAAAAACTGAATTGAGATTGCTGCTAATGACGGTCACTGTTAAAGCAGTTATAATAGTGCGAGATTGAAAATTGATAAAATTAAATTAATATTCATTTATCTAATTGCGTTTTGGAGAAAAATAACACAAAATGATAGCATCTTTTTCTCATACTTAACGAAACTGTTACGTTGTGTTGTAAAATAAATAATTTAAAAATAGGTAAATATACGATTTTATTAAATTTATAGGGGCATATGAAGAAATTTCAGGGTTGTTTCCGTTCTTCAGGTAACAAACACTACATCATCCGCAGTTACTACGATCTGCATGTAGGCCTCAAATCCCCACTTCTCGGAAGCTCAATGGAGAACGAAGAAGAAATTGTCGAGTTAATGACCCGCTGGGTTTTCGTGAGTGGGCTGCAACATGTGCCAGAATTTAGTGTTCCAGACGACGAGCGCAGATGGGCCATGTCTGTGCTCCATGTTCTGCACAATTAGATCTCTGAAATTACGATAGTACTAATTGCTTGCAGGCGAAACATTATCTCTGGAAAATGTACAACCGTGCCTCGTGTTGCTGACAGTCACCCTGAAAGAGAAGTGAGTCTACACCGAGTTTAATGACGTGTTAGTAAAATCCTCGATGTCTACTTATATATTTTATATGTGTGCGAGTATGTGCACTCGTTTCTCAGATTAGGGTTATAGAGTAGATTTTTATAATTGACATCCAAAGGTCAGGAACGATTTTCTTCAATCTACAAAAATCCCAAAATTTAACTTAATTTTTATAGGTTTAAGCTATAAGAGAGATTTTAATTTTTAAATTCGGTATTTTAGTAATAAACAAACATCTTTGATTCTCTTGAGACTGAAAATAATTTTCCAGAAATAAAACAATTTTCAATCACATAGTATATGATTTATTAGTATGAGAAAACTGTATAGGCGAACGTTTTTAAAATGTGATAGTGTGATTACATAGACAAGAAGAATAGTCAGAATTTATTAAAAAATTATATTGACTGCAATACTACAAAACATTTCCTCCTTACGTTCAGGGACCTCTTCAGTTGTACCTAAGGAATGTAATGAAAAACATACAACAGTTGACATCCAAAGAAATAAATTTACTATAAGATGTGTTTAACTGCATAATAAACAAAATGTTATTTGAAATTATATAAACCATTAAAAAGAAAAATTTAGACTACTGCCAACAACATCTAGGGCCGAAACACAATTTCATGCAAACATCTCAAAATAATCGACAGGGGTCTACACAAAATTTTTTAGCATAATAAATCTGAATTATATTTGGAATTTAAATTTCGTTGTGTTGTTTTCACATTTATTGAATTTATATTTCACCTAATATGCAGCTCATCAAACGAGGTTAGTAAAAACATTTCACATCTAATTATGGATTATTTTAATCCAATAATTTCCGTAATTATTCACTTATAAATGTTTTGTTAAAACATTGTTTATCCAATGGTTGTTTTATTTTTGCAAAACGTTCTTTAATTCTGGTTCGAAGCTTACGCTTCGTTTGACCGATATAGCAAGCTCCACAATCCAAACACTCAATTTTGTATACAATGTTATGATTTATGACATAAATTGTATCCAGAGTATGGTGCTATGAAAATATAAATTCAATGTTTGTTAAAACAGATACATAAAATTTAAAATACATGTATGATTCAGTTTTATTATTTAAAATGATTTTTCAAAGTTTAATTCTTGTGTTAAAAATCAGTTACAATAATGAAAGTATCGTTATGTGTTTGAAATTTCAGACCTGGTAGTTGTTGTAAGTAGTCTAATTTTTTGCTGATTAATGGTTTATATAAATTCAAATCATATTTCGTTAACCGTGTTATACTAAATTTATAACTTTGGAATTCAACTGTGGTCATTTTTCATTATATTTATTTTGAGATAAATTGAAGAGAACATTTTGTAGTAATGTAGTAAATTTAAAATTCAATAAATTATGACTATTGGCTATTATATATTCATTAATTTGATATTAATTAAAGTCCGATTAAGTTTACAATTTTATTCACAGAATAGAATAAGCTATTTTGTATGTAACATATTTATTATGATCAACAAGCTTCAGAAGAAATTAAAATAAATATGAGACTGAAATAGTTTTTTTATGTAAATTTATTTAAAACGAATCATCGGAAATTTTACTATGGGGCAGAAGCCGCCAAGATTCATGTTGGACGAACTTGAAAATGGCTGGAAACTCGAGGATACTGGTCGAGTCCCAGTTTGCACTAGATGTTTCTCGACTTAGTGGGAATAAACGTCGCGTTATTTCTTCAGCAGAATGTTTAAACAATAAACCGTGTAATGTCGGACGTCATAACGTCTTAAATTCTATCTGGTTCACTTCATTAAAAAATATTCGTAGATATATATGGCGAATATATTTCTAAATCTGGCGCGGTATAAAAAAAATGTCGCATGATTATTGGGCAGACGGTGTGCAGTTGTTGTATATATATTTTTTAATTGATTAAATTTCTGAACGTCAAGGCTTGTGTTTCAGTGACTGTAACGGTAATCTTTATTCAAATAATAACCCCGCTGTATGACGTTGACAACTTACGCACAGACGTCGTGCATATCGCCGTTAGCTAGAAAAGAGCAGTAAATGACAACCACTACATTAATTCAATGGGGGCGAATGCAAATTTTTCTGTTGAAGTTGTGGGGGAAAAAAAAGAGTCTGCCACAACGTGAAAACGGACCGTAAGGTAAAAAAGCATGACGACGTGCTCGAGGTTAAAAGGAAAATGTTTACTGGAAACAGAACTCTTTGCTGACAACATTAAATCTAATATCATATTATATATTATCAACCTTGTTATTTGTTTAATTTTTACAATTGTAAATACTGTTATTATTATTATAACAACTGTAAAGTCTCCGGACTAAAAGTTAACTTTAATAATAATAATAATAATAAAAATTATATATTTTGATACTGAAGTATGGATCGTGAGGTTTTCTTGTAATACCAAATCATTTTACAAATATCACAGTGGAGCCTTTTATTTAAAAACTGCCGTTTCTCGGAAAAAGAAGATGTACTGGAGCATACGATTTTCTTATTGGTATTTTTAAAGAATATATATTTTGATGGACATGGGGAAGAATATAATCTCCTAGTTCACACGTCAACCTAAAGATTTCTCACTTACGCTATAATTTAACAAGTAGTTTTGCGAATGCAATAAACATTCTTGTTAGAAATACTTCAGAAGAAATTTCTCTTACTTGTGTCAAGTATTTAATAAACTGTACATTTGTTATCGAGTTCTGTATGCTATAATGTGATATTGTTAGCTTGATGCAGGGAGTTTCGAAACGATATTGATGACAATTACTTTCCCCCTCGGCGCTTTGATCTTCCCCACTTCATAGTTAATTACCTTCGACGAGGAAGCAACGCGCAAATAATTCATATCGCCTCACCCACACCACGCTTTGACATTTTTTTTTACGTCTGAGAGAGAAAATATTACATAATTTCCAGTTACGCCTTATGGAGTTTTTCATGTTCTAAAACTTGTTACTGCATGAAAACCATTATTTCTATATTTACTAAGAAATTACCGATAGTAATTATATTCTAACATTAAATGCGATTTTATAATACAAAACATTCTAAAAAATAATTGTTGCAAATATGAAACATTTTTAATGTTAAGTAATTTTTATGATAGATGAAATCGATTCTTTTCGAATTTACTTTCTGAAATTTGTATAAATGCGTAATAACTCTAATCGTTTTCTGTGCAGAACCAGCTTATAGTGTCATAGTGAGAAGAGCCTCTTTGTAGGGAAATTTAATCAAATGTATATTACTGATGTAAGAATATAATCCGTCTGTATTAAATATAATTAGATGAAATAGCCAAAGACAGACAAAATTAAGTGATGATATAAATACCATACAACGTTTCTGGGATCCTTGTTCCTTTCGTCAGGTCATGAAATAAAAAAATACCCAACAGAACCACGAGCGACACAACCGCGCAATTACAAATTTAAACTCATATATTTTTAACAATTAGTTTTTACATGAAATTTGAATACTTTTTATATTCTTAAGTCGCTGTAAGAAGAAATGCTTCATAAAATCTAATTAACAACGGTAATATCCTAGTAAATATAGAAATAATTATTTGTTTTCAAACAGTAACACGTTTGTCAACTGTTTCGTTCCTGGCTCTCGTGTTTTTTTTTTCCCAATCAACAGACGAAAGGATCAAGGATTCCATAAACGTTGTGTGGTATTTATATCAACACTTAATTTTGTCTGTTTTTAGATATTTCATCAAATTATAAATATATTACTGTTCAACAAAGGTTTAATTAACCGTAAAAAATTTCAAATTTTTTTACTTTGAGAATTACAATAATCTGACTTCTTTTTAAATAAACGTTAAAAACACCTGCCTATTATAAATACAAAGGACTCTAATACAGGCTTTCGAAAGAATATGGATAGTAAATCAATTGTACCTGATCATCGAAAATACGACAATCAATGCATTCGCTGAATACCGTCTTTTTCAATTAATATAGTCGACAATTTCAACTATTTAACGAATTGATATTTGAAAAAATTTAATTTTAAATTAAATAGTTGCACTTTCAAAACGAAATATTGTTTTAATGGATGGCTGTGATTTCAGTCGCAGGTTTGAATTCTTTCATCTCAGAGAATAAAAGTCAATGTTTGCTCATAAAGTAACAATTTTAAGTGTATCTGTTTGTAAATATTAGCACTCAATCGTTACAAAATCATTCATTTCTATAGAAAAACGGGAGGTGATGAATTGTAAATATTGACACCAGGCCGTGTTGTTGGTTCCAACTGCCAAATTGATGCGATGTCTGCGGATCTTTCTATTTTCAAATAATTTTAAGCCAATACTTGATAAATCTAAAAGGCGTTATCGGTCTCATGTTTCGTGGATAAAAATTTAATTAAAATAAGTTTTTAAACGAGGCAAATTGTTTTATATCGAATTTTATGACAAAGCATTAATGCTTGAGATGTTTCTAACGTGAATTAAAATATTAGATTTATTTTATATTAAAGGTATGTATGGAGATTTAAATTTAAATTGCTAGACTTGCAGCTGCAAATTGGTTTATTTGAAAATTAACAGCTTTCCGTTAGGTAGAAGTTTGTCTCACCCTGATAGACTCCTCAGTTTAAGCCGCCTTCTGGGGTTGGCAACTTCTTCCCTCACGAAGTCACCCTGCAGAAAGCACAGCATTGCAACAGGCGGCATTTACACTTGGTCGTCACACGGAAAACATCGTTACAATCTCCTCCGTTCCCGAAACACGACTGACGCAGCTCAAGGCAACGTGTCAGACTGCTGCGCCAGCGCTCCTAGCGGGGAAGCTCGCAAAGCGCCGCATGCAACACGTTCGCTGTTCTGGTCGTTTTATTTCTGTCTAACATAAACACAAGTTCATGATTATATACCTAGAGAAACTTCCTGGCTCTCGTCTATGTTTTTCTGCTTTAATCCACTTAGTCCAAGTCATATTCTTAATGTCCCACCTTGTGTTTCAAACCCTCTTTGACCACCTGAAAATTTTACTTCAAATTGACTACCCATTTCCGTTACACATATACAGTACACTGATTTATATCCGATTATTTAATCTTTATTCTTACGAAATCGGTTCCATCGTCGCTCGATCCGTATTTCCTAATGTAACATGACATTTTATAAACAATCTTGAAAAATTAGTGTCTGATCTACGTAACTCATAACTATTTCTAGAATATCTGATTTGAATACCTTCGTATTGCTGGGTTTTAAATTTTGACAATGGTGTAATATTATTGTTGTCGCATTGTCCATTGTCAAAGAAGAATGAGTCCGACGTAAATGGCCTACATAGACGTTTCTATAGAAGAGACTGAATTTGGAAGGTTTATTACTGTAAGGAGTGATCGGACTCGAGTACCCAGCTCTGTTTGATATTCTTTATTCCTGAGAACGAACAGAGTTTTTACTGTCCGAAACGTTTCTTCACATTCAATGAGAAACAGTATTTAAAATGAAAACGTCTGATTGAAAAATAATAATGAGAATGATAGCCAAATGCAGACAAAATAATAATATTATTCTCGATAGTAAAAAATATAATTAGATAAAAATAAATTGATGTGACGCAATTTTTTTAAATAATACAGCCAAGCTCTATCCTATCTATATTCTACTCCGTAAACAAAAATTTGTGCTTAGGCCGCATTTACACCTCATAATTTCCAAAATACTGTGGGTAATTTTATAAATAATGAATAAGAAAGATAGTCAACACAAACAAAAAAGGGTAATATAACTGACATGTGCAGTTGTATTTCTCTAGGCTCTTCTTAGCACCTGACGACAGGAACAAGGATCCCAGAATCGTCGTGTGGTATTTATATTACCCTTTTTTTGTATGTATTGGCTATCTTTATTATTCTTTATTTTCAACCAGACGTAAATGTTTTCTTTTTAATTTTATAACTAAATGATAATATAAATACCACACAACGTTTCTGGAAGCTTTGTTCCTTTCTTCAGCTGCAGAAAAAAAAATCGCAAGAGCGTAGAGAAAGACAACTGCACTAGTCAGTCGTCAAAACTCAAAAGCCAACTTGTGTGGTATTTATATTATCACTTCTTTTGTCTGTATTTGGCCATCTTTCATATTAATAGGATCAGTATTTGTTCAAAATTAATTGTTTTTCCAGTCTATTGAAGTCTACAAAGAACCTACAAATGATGACTAAGTTATCAACAAAATTATCAAAGATTGTCATATTTTATGATGTCTCAGAAGAGAACGAAAGGTCGTCGTAAATTTATTATTTTTTTGGCAATAAAGAATTTATTTACTTTTCTGGATCAAGGTCATTTATTTATAAAATTACACAACAGTATATGGGAAATTATGAAAACACGAAAAAAATTGGTGCCAACAAATGCTCTAGAATTCTCCTAAAATTTTGTTAACGTTTGTTGGCACCATTGTTGCCGACTCCGGTGGAAATGCAGTTTCAGCACAAATTTTTGTTTACGGGGTAGAATATAGATAAGATAGAGCTTGGCTGTATTATTTAAATAAATTTCGTCATATCAATTTATTTTATATAATTATATTTGTTACATTTGAGCATAATGTTCTTTTGCCTTGGTCTTGACTACAACGATTGTGATAAAATAAAGTAGCGAAAAACAAACAAAAGAAATTATGATAGAAATACCACACAACGTTTCTGGAAACTTTTGTCCTTTTTTTTAGATGCTTAAAAAACAACAGCCAAGAAGAACACAACCGCACAATACAGTTGACAAACAAAAAAGCCAAAATAATAAGAAAGATAGCCAAATACAGACAACATATGTGATGATTTAAATAACACACAAATTTTATGGGATCCTTGTTCCTTTCTTCAGATGTTAAGAAGAGCCTAGAGAGACATAACTGCACTGGTCAGTTGGCAAAGTATTTTGAGTTTTATTAACTGAACAGTTGCAATTGTGTCGCTATCGGCTCTTCTTAACACCTGAAGAAAGCGACAAGGATCCCAGAAACGTTTTGTGGCATTTATATTATCACTATTTGACCCGAATTTGGCTATCTTTCTTATTATTAAATTTTAATCAGACGTAAATTTTTCTTTTAAAAGCTAACAATTTACTTTTGTCAATATTATTAACAGAAGAAAAGAACGTATACAAATTTGAAGGTAAATTTAAATTTGCAATTGTTATAAAAAATGATAAATGCATATATCATTACTCTTTAAATTGTAGATTAAAATATTTTTATACCTGACGAGGTCCGAGAAGAGGACGAAACGTCGTTGGTGTTTTAAGCCAGATATTTTATATAATAAACTATACAAATAGTCTTCTGACTCAAGGCCATTTACTTAAATACATTTCCAGTGTTTTTGGTTGCACTTTCGTCGATAACATTATCAGAACACTCGATACAAATGTTTAGTGTGCTTCTTGCGTTCAAACAGAATAATTTGTCGTATTTGTTTTTTCTCTATTTCCGATTTTTCTTCAGATTTAAACATGAAATTGAAGACTTCTTAAGAAGCAAAAAAAAAGGGAAAATGCATTCCCAGCATTGCGAAAGCGTATACGTCACAAACGAAATGCTAATATAACTTTCACTTGATAGGGATCTCTGGCTATACAAAGTTTTTTCTGTTAAGATGTACAACTGGAACACTAATCCTCGACAGGAAATAAATATGGACACCAGTCGAGGGAGTACCGTATCAACGACGTTGCCAGGATGAGACTCCAGCAACTGTACTAAGCTGAATATGTGTTGGGCTGTGATGAGATGTCGTCCTTAATGGCTACGTAACTTATTCCCGTCTAGAATCGTAGGTTCAACAACCGGCTAATGTGACATTCAAACGAGGATTACAGAGAACGTAATAGGTATACTGCTGATATGAGGTTAATATATCAATCACATACCAACTGAACGATATACATCAATACAGATTTCTTATCCCCTGAAAATTACGAAATACATGATTGCTACTGACCTCAACGGAGAGAATGTAGTTTCAGTTAATTAAACACTAGTATAAATAACGAACAATTTTAAGAGAAACATCGGAGCACAAGGATATGTTTTATTGGGTTTCGGTTTCGTTCAATATAATATTATATATATTTATATACTGACTTTCGGTTATGAACTGGCGTTTTAAGGTATCGTGCTGATGTAACTAGAGCAGAGGTTTCTAAACTTTTAAGGTTACGGAACACTCAACAAATCCCTTTTATTTTTTCTGACTAATACGTTGGTGTTTTTTCACTTTTATTGGAAAACTATTTACGCGTCACACGGGTTGTCATAATTAGACACAGCGACGGATTCGACTTCATTCTCGGTTGTTTTTGCATTATTTTTATGTAACGCCACTCCACCCCCACCCCTAAGAGTTCTCCCTACCTATGCGAATATATCGGCTGTTTTAAGATGTTCGAAAATTTCAACCCCCATCCACCCCGTCTACTGTGGATTAAACAAAAAGATTCATGTCATAATTAAACTCAGCGACATCTATAACCCCCGATTCGACTCGTGTATCCGTTGTTTTGGTCTTATTTTTATGTAATACCACTCCACCCACACCCTTAAGTGTTCACCGTTCGAAAGGGGTTGAAATTATACACAGACAACATGTAGAAAATGATGTGACTCAAATATCGGTCGGTTAACATGTTAGAAAATTTCTTCTCCGCTCCTAGGAGTCACCCCGACAATGTTCGTTTCCTGGACGCAAAAAACACGTGTATAAAAATTTGGTGAAAATTTCTCCACGGGTGTAGATTTGTATGAAGAACATACATACATGCATACCAACATACAAACAAACAGTCTGTTTTTGCTTAGAAATAAAAAGATGTCAGATTATTATAATTGTTAAGTCAGTTTCATTTTAAAAATCCTACATTCAATTATATCAATTGCAATTTAAAATAATAGTAAAAATAACCTTAATTAGGAATTATTCAAACTAAGCTAATGTGAATAATGAAACTGTTTCACTGTTCTATCAAACATTAGTTTAAAGTTCTGTTTTATGCCCGACAGTTGTACACGCACATCTGGAGCAGCATCAAATCTTGACCTAAATATGCTTGTTGGATAAGTATAAGCTCAAAAGCTAAATTCACAACGTTACGTAACCGTAAAACGTAAATCATCAATCCAATGACGCACTTGAGGCTAGTTAAATTATTAAGAGTTAATTTTTATTTTATTCTCGCACTTAAAAAATCTGCACACAGGTATGTACTTATAAATAAAATATCCTTATCTTAAGATATGTGTTTAAATTTAAAAGCTTGAAAATCCCTCAACACAGTAAAAGTAAAAATTATATAGGTTAAAAAACACTTGTGAGATATCTATTAACCTATGTCTGTTTCAACTATCAACATAATCATAGACAATCGGTTCAATTTTGCGATATTCCCCACTAATATTTATTACTAAAATGTAACTGGTAGCGTAGAACCCTTGTGACTTTTCAGCGAAACCCTTGGGCTGACATAAAAAGGGGAGCTGTAGAATATTTACGACAGTATAGGTGATTTCTTTCTGAAGCTATTGGTAAACGAGGTGATTTAACCCCCTTTGAAATACGGATGATGGTTGGCGCCACGGATAGAGTATCGGCGAAAACAGCTGCATTCGTTAAATGTTCAAGAGCAGCTGTTGTTAACGTGATTAAATACTGGACTGGCAGTCAGAAAAATGGGTCTTAAACACGCGATTCAACGACTAGTCAAAGCTGGGGTAAAAACGGGGGGTGGCAAGACTGGTACAAGAAAACATAAATCAAATTATTACAGATCTTAATCAGGTATTCTATCAAATGATCAATGAATCATATTCGAACACCTTTGCTGCCTGCAGTTAACAGGAGAAACGTCTCCATTTTGGACAGGGACACAAGGATAGGATCATCAACCATTTAACATTGGGCATTTTGTACCTCATTGGAAGTAACGCAACTTTAAGTTGTGCTAAATTCTATGGAATATCCATCTAGATATTAAAATAAAATTAATGAATAACTCCTCCCAATTATATAATTAACCACAGATAAGTAAATTGTATCAAATTTGACTAAATTACAAAACGTACATTGCAGTGAAAAAATTCTTATGAGGTGTCAAATATCGGGACGAAGCTTTTTTTGAAATGTATTAAAATTTTTAATGTAAATATAACTCATTAAATACTAAATTTAATTTCTATTAGCTAACTTATATTTTTCTGACTAAACGGTCACGAATATATATTGTATAGATACCCAATGTGTAATATAAGTTTTATTTAATAATTTTTATTTTATATTATTGTCGGCGTAACTTTGATGACAGACCATTGTAAAGAACAGTCAGTGTGGCGCCATAATGCAGAGACTGGAAAGGTTGCTATTCTATTATTGTCGGTAAAGCGTGTGTAATACAGAGAACTTTGGCGGAAACATCCAAAATGTTTTTGGAGCCTGACCAGTGTGGTTATGGTGAGTGTGGTCTAGGAGCCCGAACAATAAAGTTGATATGCAGAGTTTGTTTTGGGAGCCTGACTGTGTGGTCATGGAGAGCGAGTGTAGTTTTGGAGACCTACCGAGGATTCTCGTAACTAATATAAGTAGCAGAAGTCAGCAAAGTCTATGCGCAATAAAGGCTGAAAATTTAATATTCTACGTGGCCTGTTAATTAAATATTTAAAAGAAAATAACTGTGAAGTGTAATAATTTATACGGTACCAGAGGAGCTCTAAATAAAATCGTATGTAGAAAGCTTATATTGTAAACTTTTATATAAATATAGTTACCGTCAGACTTCTCTAGATTTGTTAGATTTTTTATATAATATGTTATTGTAGATTTAATTAGTATTTTTTATGTAAAAATTTATGTAATATCACTATTATTATTAGAGGCCCAGTAAGCGGCTCTGAAGTTTTGAGTCTCATTAAATGCTGTTCATATTTCAAATATTGTTCAAAAAATTAAGTAAATCGAAATATGTAATAAATATTTTTTTGATATCTTTTTAAAAAAAAATTATTCAAGGATAAATGCTATAAATTATCTTTTCATTTTAAAATTCGAATTCTGCATAAATTGGTCGCAATTGTTGGGTATAATTTACTTTTAATTTGTGTAATACATAATTTGGCACTAGAACGTGGGGCTTGTTAATTTTCATTAGTTTGTGTACTACAATGTATTAAAAAATATTCACTTTAAGACGTACGTATTCATATTAGTTTAAATGTAAAATATAGCAGATTAATTAACACATTCAGCAGATATTCTTGGAAATGTTGGCTTTTCATGGAAATTAAATAAACTGTGACCTGTTTCTTCAGTCTATAACGGTTCTTTAATAACGCAAGTAATGGCTTAAAATTCATTTCGCTATATACTATATACTGTATGACGCTATATACTGTATTACGGCTAACTTAAAAAAATATTTTTACTACTACATAATTTTACAAACGGGGAATTTATATAATCATTTGTCTTTGAACGTTATGGCTTGTAGGACAATTCGCTAAGAGCAAACGTAAATGAGTAACAGTAAAATACACGAGACTCTCGAAAGAAATGACGTTCATAAAACAAGAATATATAATTGAGCCTCTGTATAATATAAGATATAAAAATTTTCATTTTTTTTATTGAAGTTTAAAATAAATTCAACTGTCCTGCAAAAGCGATGTGACGTTACATTGTGTAGGTAAAACAGGAGCACTAATGTTATTCCGGATAAACTTTACTAGCAAAATACAATTAATATAATAAAATGATATTCTGTTAAAAGCTTACGACATAAATCAGATTCGTTATGGTGGTATACTTATTAAAAGAAAATCATTTGGAATCCCAGGTTTTGATGTAGAATAAGTTTGTTTGCTTCGATCTGCGTAGGAAATGACACAGCCGTTTTGCAGAAAAATTTGCATAGCGAATATTGGGTCAGCTTTGTAAATGATCAATAATCGCGTGTACTAGTATGTTGTAACATGTTATATGGAAATTGTATAAAGCATAATAATAATCAGACATTACAAAAGTCAGAAAAAATTTAATATACGGCAAAGTAATTAATACAATAAAAATATGTTATCAAGACGTTTCGTCCCTAATTTTGGACTTCATCACGTGTCCATAAATTGTTAAAAAAAATATATAAGAGACCTTTATTATCAATTAAAGAACAAAAATTTCTTAAATAAAGAGGAGTATTATGAATAATATGTATACAATTCCAATTATTATCACCCAAAAATTAACATATATAAATAAATTTCAAAGGATTAGTCTGGCTTCCACTGCCTGTTGTAACGGAATTAATGTACATCTGATGAAGTTCCAAAGTGGGACGAAACGTCGAGATATTATATTTTTTAATTATTAAAATTTTTCTGACTTATGGCCAGTTTATTTAAGAATGGAATCAAGCATACTTAGTATTTCTGTCTTATTACAGAAAGAAAATATATTTAAGAAGAGTTATAATAAAAAAAATAAGGTTTTGAACGCTGACAAAAAATAGAGCAAGGTTTATAAGAAACATGTCAGAAGCAGAATCGTATTAAGGAAAAAGATATGTCCGGCGTCGGATAAAAATGGCCTCCTGGCTTGCGGCTGGTTGATTCCACTTCTTGGGAGAAACCTTCCCGAGGTCACTTTTCAGTATTTATTTTAAGCATAGATAGTTTAAATTCATAGGCTTATAATTTATTATTCAGACTAATTAATATTTCAATATTTTATGTATACTACACACGGTTCCCTGTTTTCAGAAAGAACTGCAATTGCACAATGCGAAATTTCTTTGAAGACTCAGTTAAGTTTTCCCACAAGTCTGTCGGACTCGTCTTACTTCTTGGTATCGCTACGTGAGGAGTCCTTCGAAGCAGAATTCGCTAACCTCTCCTGCAACAGTCTAAATTTAGTACTATGACGTAAAGACGTCGGTGATTCTTTATGGGAAGCCGTGAAGTTTTTGCCGACGGGAACCCACTCAAGTCACAACAAGTCTTACATCACCAAAACATTTTCTACCTTGAACGACCGGAGGCAGTATTATTTAACCCTATCAGGATATGATCGGTAAACGTTCACTGACATTTATTGTGATTATTTAAAAAAAGTATGGACTATAAATATCTACATTTTGGCCCTGCCAAAATATTGGTCGTTAATGACCGGGTAAAAAAATAAATTTAAGAGTTTATTATCATAAATTAATCTTAATAATTAGGGTATAATCATCATCCAGTTTGAATAATAATAAGCCTACTAACGGGCTGCAATCGTGAAATTTTTAAAGAATATATTGTAATAATCAAAAGGTGGTCTTAATTAAAGTAATTAATTAACATAAATATTAAGATTTAAAAATTTATTCTTTAAAAGTATAAATTGTAATCCCTACTTGATACGCCGAATTTAATAAAGTTAACAAACAAATATTTTATCTCAATTTTGCAATTCGTGGCGTTCTAGGAAAAATACAACTTTATATTTTACAATCAAATACGTCGAAATTCTCTTTATCTCAGGGTCATTACTGGGTTTGATAGTCAGAACAATCCAATTTAATAAACTAACATTATCAAATCAAACTTATTGAAGCTAACTTAATACAATATTAAAATAAACGAAATGAAAGAAATAAATAAAAAAACTAAATGAAAAGAAAAACGAACGAAATCTGACATCTACCTTTAATTCTCGTTTACAGATTTTAAATAATTGTCTTTCTGATACCAGATCTGATTCTTGGAGCTTGAGGACAACACTCATTAAAAAGGCCATTATTCACTGATTCTACACATTAAAATTTTAATAAACTCGGTCGATGTTCTCTTTCTCTGCCACCTGGAACTTTGGATCAGCCGCCCCCCAGTCAGCCCTCGGACGTATGTCTCCTTGATGCCTCTATGCAAAATTTAGTTCAATTTCAAACCGCAAATCTGTCCGTGACTGGCGTTTGGGCTGGAACTTTCGGTGTGCGTTCGCTAACAATGGCTCGATCTTACATTGTTTCTTTTGATATATTTTCGCCGATAACAATCCATTTATATTAAAACAATTAATGGCCTCTTTAATTGGTATTACAATATATTGATCAGGATAGAAAGAAAATGTTTATAAATATGATTATTCAAGAAACAAATATGAAAAAACTAAGTCATCATCTTCCGGAGACGACTAAAAGAGGTTGATCAGAGTCATGATCAAGGAGTTCTTTATACAAATCGTATTTGGTGTCTAAAAATGTATCAAAATTGAGAAGTACTCATATTGAATACGGAAGTGTTTATTAGTTGAATTTGTTTTCATTATGTGAGTGATGTAACTGACGCAGGTACAGCAATCTAAGAAGTAACAGTCACAAAACATCAACGTGAGTATTGAAAGAAAGGGGTTTCAGTACAAAAATTTCAAGGTGCGAATATAAATATTCTAGGCGTTCCTGCCGAAGCATAAAATTAGAATGGACCACGGATGTTTGTGTTTGTTTGACAATCTCCAATGGATTGGACACTGTCGCAGTTGGCGAGAGCCCAACGCAATTTTTACCGGAGCATGAAAATTTATTAGTTACAGCACAGTTAAAACTACTCTCACTTTCTCGGTTTTTAAAAATAAATTCAAGTCTTAACGTCCAAGTAACGGAGAAGAATGTACTGGTCAGAGTTGTTTGGGGATTTCTGAAGTATCGCCGACCAGAAGAAGTAGTTGAGTCTTTATCAGAATGACAAAGCTGGAACTTAATTACTCGATGAGCACATCATGATTTGGTATTAAATCTTGAACAAGTTAACTTTTACATATTTTCGCGTCAGAGTACTATTATATATTGAAATGAATAAATCATTTATTAAATTTAATCGGCCCACGTTGAGACACCAAAATGTAATTAATAGAAGACAATTGTTGAATTCGATGAGTGCCGCACGTTGAGGCCAAAGTGTAATGAAAAAAAGAATTAAAAGAATTAAATGGTTGGCAATACGTTAATGACGCTAATTTGTAATGAATTGAATATTAACAAAATTTAAGCAATTGGTTTTATTTTATTTAAATTTAAACGAAAAGGATTCAAAATAATTTACCAAATTTTTTTAACTTCACAAAACAATTAATTTATTCCAAGTAAAAAAATAACATTTCTTGACGTGATTATTTACATTTGAGTTCTTGCTATTTTACAGATTTTATCAACTCTCAACTCAGGGTCGTTTATTTGGGCCTTCTAAATAAAGAACCAATCTTTTACATTTAAATTAAACCATCAAATTTTCTTACAATATTAAAGTTGAACATTAAAATAAACGTGAAACCGAAATCTGACGATTTGATCCTTATTTAACGTTTACAAAACCTTTAATAAATTTCTTTATACTTACCGTCTCTGCTGGTACCAGGCTTTCGTTTTGGGTTCAGATGCACTGTACACTTTTCACGTTTAACAGGCCATAATTTCACTGAATTTAAATTGATTACAAAACACTGACCAAAACTTTGGTATCTCTCAATTGGAACGATTACTCCGTACAGCTCTTGTGATCCTACGCATGAAGTCTCTTTCTCGTCGGCAAATATGGTATTTCTCGTTCTAACTATTGGTCAGCCAGATTGTTATCAACTCCTTCTCGATGAAATTCGCGAACAGTTTTACATTTTGAATTTCACGCGTGGCTTTGCTTATTGATAACTTTACCGCAACTTTACTCGATGAATTGATGTCCAAAACTTTTACTCAATGAATTTACTGTCCGCAACCTTTACTTACTGATTCATGATGGATCCAATTTCTGCCCGCGACTTTTCTTGATGAATCTCTGCCCGCAACTGCCACCGTTAGATTGTAGTTTTAGAATGCCTGCTGCCGACAAAGGCTCGACCGTACATTGTACCCATTGTTGTCTTATATTTTCGCCGCTAACAATTCACAACAAATTTCCAATTATCAAATCACTAATGGTCTCTAATTAGTATTACAATATCTTTAACTTAAATCGGTTACTTATCATATTCCTTTGAGATGGAACGTCGTAATGGAAATAAACAATACACTAGTTTAGTCATTTTTTCCAATGTTTACTGGATTACATCTTAATTCATCAGATCTTAATTAAGGAAAGTCACGTTTCCTAAACAACTGTCACTGTAATTAATTTGAAAAGTAGTGTCCTGGTTTTCGATATGGCTTCATTGATCAATGAGAGAATCCGTAGAGAGTGTATACGACAATCCTCTTTGCTGGAAGCCATTACAAAGGTTGCGATGTAGTGAAATATTTGCAGCTGCATAGGTAATCCACCACAAACATTTACGAATTTCATCACGCAGACCAATTCGTTTTCAAGAAACACAGAGTCTAAATGGAATAATTATTTACATAAATAATATTTTAGGATATAATATGAAATCCACATAACGCAATTTTAATCAGATTGAATATAAAAATATATAGTTTGCATATCGGTAATTGTTCTACATAGCAACGTAGTAAGCGATTATATGTATCCGGCATGCGATCAAGACATGTCAAATATCGTTACATTGAAAGTTATTAGGAAATCAGAGGCAAACATGATGGATAACGACGTAACAGCAATAGAAAAGACAGCAAAATATAAAATATAAGTAATTATTTGAAAATTGCAATATGTGACTTTAACCAAATCTGATTCTGGAAAGAATCTCAGAGTCGAAGTACCACTGTGATCAAAAAGTAAGGTGAAATTGTCATTTAAAACTCCCGGGTATTAGGAAGGCAGGTAATATTTTTTTCCTAGATTGGTAGGACTGTCTATAATATTTGCCAAGCGTCTGTTTGTTAAAAGGTTTAATTATCTCCGAGTTACACGTGTTTTTTTAAACAAACAAACGTGAATTTTTTCGATTTTTGCAATGGGTGATTCCGTTGAGCAAAGAACTTGCATCAAATTTTGTTTGTGGAACGAATATTCTTGTGCGGACACGTTGAAAATGTTGCGGAAGGCCTATGGCACAAAAAAACGTTTATAAGTGGTACAACGAGTTCAAAGAGGGCCGAGAATGCGTTGAAGACGAACCGCGCTCTGGACGACCATCAACGTCTATCGACGAGAGTCACTTCCAAAAAATCAAAGATTTGGTGCTTGAAAATCGTCGATGGACAATTACAGATCTCGCTGATAGTGTTGGAATATCATTTTGAAGAATGTTTTGTGTTTCAAACGCGTCAAGTCTCGATTGGTGCCAAAATCGCTCAATTTTTTGGAAAAAAAAGCGTCGCGTTGATGTGTGTGAAACTTTGCTGTCTGACTATCAGGACCACTTGAAATGCATCATTACTGAAAACGAGACTTGGATTTACGCATACGACCCTGAAACCACCGACCAATCCAGCGAATATCGTGAAAAAGGTGAAGCAATACCGAAAAGAACACGGCAAAGTCGATCGAAAATCAAGGTCATGTTGACAGTTTTATTTGATTATCGTGGTATGGTGCACTATGAATTCCTTCCCCCGGGCCAAACTGTCAACAAAGAATATTATTTGAGCGTTATGCGTCGTTTGCGTGAAGCTGTTCGTCTGAATCGGCCGGAATTATGGGGGAACAGCTCTTGGTTCCTTCATCACGATAATGCACCATGTCATACTGCATTGGTTCTTCGCGACTTTTTTGCCAAAAACTCGACTCATATCGTTCCGCAACCACCGTATTCGCCTGATTTGGCTCCGTGCGACTTCTGGCTATTCAGCAAACTCAAAAGGCCAATGCGGGGACGCAGTTTTGACACGATTGAGGAGATAAAAACCGAATCGAAGAAGGTCTTGAACGCTATACCGGAAAAAGACTATTCCGACTGTTTCGAGGACTGAAAATAGCGTTGGAAAAAGTGCGTTTTATCGGACGGGGATTACTTTGAAGGGGATGAAATTGATTTGGAAGAATAAATAAGGAATTTATATTTTATAAATAAATTCACCTTACTTTTTGTTCACAGTGGTACGTCTTCTTCGACACACTGCGTGATAAAACTCGCAACCCACATCTGTACCATTCAGGAAAGCGTGGACTATACGCAATATTATTGAGTAAGTCCTATTATAGTACGTCATTATATATTCAGATGTTGCATGAGTTCAGAGCGGATTTTGTTCGTTAGCACAACAGTGTGTTGCTAGGAATAACAGTTCTCCGAAACATGTATGGAGATATTACGTTGCTTTCTATGACGTCTACTCACGATACGTATTTCACTATTATTTTATGTTACTTATACACTTGTAATTTAATTTATAACACACCACAAAATAATGAAACATTTTAAAAATGAAGGAAACACACAAATTATAATAAAACAGAATGTTTTGGTATCAATTTTTACATTAATTGAATTTGTGATCTACCTAATGTGAGGAATTTCACTCAATTCATCCACATTTTTAAAATTATACCAATCAAAATTTTGTTTTTTATGTAAACATTTCTGGTCAGAACAGAATGTTTTTATAGTGGTCATTTCAATTTATCGAAATGTTCCTTGATTCTAGTTTTGAAAGAGCTATATTTGTCTGACCAATATAACCCGATTTTCAATCCACAGAACCAATTTTCAAATTCCATTGTGATTATTTAAATTTTATATTTTATCTTTAATTTTGTTTCACAAAATATAATTATTTAATGATCTTAATATTGTTCGAATACTTAACTTATATAATAGTTTCATGAATTTCAGTTTTAGGTTTAAATAACTTTTTATATGTACGTTTGTTTAGAATAATCAATTGTGCTTCGTGGCCATAAACAGACCTTTAACCCAATATAATTAAAAATTTTATGATAAATAATATTTTTGAATGATAAAATTTTTTAATAGTCTTTAAATATATTGAATGTTGAACAAAAAAAAGGTAAAGCAATGTATCATCATTTTTTATTAAATTTTGTTGTGGATGAATTATTTTGATATGCAGTGGAACTTGATTTGGTTTCTATTTATTTATTAATTAAAATGGGGGTCAGAATATAAAGAACGAATGTTAAAAAATGTTGTTCAAATTATCGTTGTGCAATTTCTGCGGAGATAATTTGATGGTGTAGTCTACTAAATTAAAACATTGCTTCGTTGTGTTTTTGATGGTGGTTCAAATTGAAATTTAATATTATGCCTGAATAGATTTTGGAAACAATTAGTAACAATTTTATCATCGAGGAAGTTAATGGAATAACTTATATTCTAATGTGAAAGTGAATTTTAAATTTGGATGGTAAGCAGCGCCCTTGGCGAAAATTTCGGTTTCTGAGATACTTACACGACACGTTTGGCCTTTATAAATCCAGAATTTGGCAATTGAATAGACTTTTTTTTTAAAAAAAACTGGTAGTTCAAAACTGTAACTTGAATCGTAACGTGTATGGCACATCCCCTGTTTTTATCACATAATAATTTATTGTAAGCACTATATTTATATGTTCAATGAATATAGAATTACTAGAACGATATATAATATATATATATAAGGCGTTGTCCATCGCCACCCTGACGTCTTCGGCGTCAAGCTCCACGAAGTGTAGTACAATATAATAATACACTGAACAACGTGCATGCTTAATCGGTCACAAAAGCGTCGCAGAAGAAACATCAGTCAAGAAATTCGTTAATTGTCACACGATGAAACTTTACGCTTGTGGCTCAGTCCCGACATCAATTTATTTCTAACTGATAATGTTAACATTATCAGAGACACAAATTTCATAACTACAAAGTCCAGGAAAGATTAATACAAAATAATACATTGAACAACGTGCATGCTTAATTGGTCACAAAAGCGTTGCAGAAGAAACTTCAGTCAAGAAATTAATTAACATTATTTATGTGTATAAAGTCTGTCCTACGTAGAGCCAGACATGAAACTACACGAAAATTCCATTTTAATTGGTAACTCATATATATATATATTATTTATTTATTTTATAAATAAGAGTAGTTAAATAAGTAAAATGATTATTCTCTGTGGTGAATTGAATTTGTAATTAATGTTAATTTCATTATGATTCGAGTTATGACATTTATATTGTGTTTTTATAAATAAATTTCATTCACAAACGGTAATAGGTTATAAATTGCAATGAATCTATAATAATAAAATTATACCCACGAAAATAAAAAACCTATAAGATTATATAATTTTCAATTGGATTACATATATGTGAGAATATAAACAAATAGAAACATTTTAGCACTACAACAATGACAGTACTCTGAGAGGCTAAAAATGATGCGACAAAGAATCTTAGTGAAACTGGATACCAGAGAAGTACTTTTGCTGTTCTTTATTGAAACCACGAATTTCGTACTTGCTTATATGTTGGTATATCTGCTTGTGTATTTATGCAGCTGTTCATATCAAAATCAATCCGATATTTGATGTGTGAGATAAGGGCGGCAAACAGGGGATGTTTGCTTGTTCCTGTACGTCGGGATCTCACTGGAGCTGGTGCTGAGAATGAGTAAACACTGTCAGAAACAAAGGAAAGTCAAGCTCAAGGGCAGGAGCGACAAGTGCTCGACAGGTCACAGAGGCAGTGTGAGAACACCAGTTTACAAACAATTGAAAAAGGAAAGACAAAGAAGGGGGATCTGGCAGTGTATCTCATTCATGAAGACACAAACATTGCATTGTTTATCGTCAGAGTAGACTAACTTCTTCGACAGCTGGCGACAGAGCAAGGTGCTAACTTACACAGGATACGAGAGAGGGGAATGCAGTGTTTGTGTGAAAAAGTCTGCAAGGGGACTAAACGGTTTGGCCCATGGCTAAGTTGCTTCCACGAATGCCATGTGTTCTATTGAGCGAGTCATGGGGGCTTTCCTTTGAGCCAAAGGGAGCTAGAAAGGTCTTCGAAAATAATCATTGCAAACTTTCAGAAAATTTTGCTGCAGTTAATTCGTTATTTAATCATTTTTCATGATATTGTACGGATCTCTGCGTTTACTGTTATGACACTAAGTGTATCAAATGCTTAATAATACCTATGTAAAAAAAGTATTGTAATAAACAACAATAAGGCGTTAATTAATTTAACTAATTTTGCCACACTTTGGGCGCCAAATATGTAATAATTAATAAAAATGAGGCTTTAATTAAAATGAAAAGATCGGAATTAACAAACAACAATATTAATTTTTTTATGGCAATAAAGATAATTACAACAAAATTTGAGATCTTTCTCTCTCTCAGGGCCTCTACAGGGTTTGATAATGGACACAACAAATTGATTTAAAAATCTTATTAACAAACAGTTCATAATTTACCTAAACAATATGTCGATAGAAAGAAATTAAAAGTAAAGAAATTATCTCTGATTGACAATTAAAAGAGAACGAAATCCGACTTTATCCTTTAATTAAAGTTTACAATTAATCATTAGTTTTGGTTTTGTTACTTACGTAGTGTCCAGCTGGTACCAGCATTCTTTTTCGTTTCGGAAGTACACTATTGCAAAATTATACACTGATTTTAAAAGTCGACTCACAGATTTTACACTATTGAAGTCAAAATTGATAGGCTCACAAGAACTCGGATGATCCTCCTTTATGTCAGCTATCTAATGTCTGCTTTCCTTACAGGAATTCTATGATTCGTAGATTTATTAGTCTTTTACTGAATTGGACGTAAACTGCAACGTATCTCCTTGACGATTTATTTTAACTGTTTATTCTTTCAGAGCAAACTAACTTTTCTTTAACTCCTGGCTGTAGACGTAAAAAAACTGACTTCCTTTCCTGGCTGGCTACAGACGTAAAACTCTCTGAGACTTTCCTGGCTGACTGTATACGTAAACTGCATTTACTTAGCGATATTTACGAGGTAATACTTCTGTGAATGTTTTTACTTTGTCTTAAATTCACAACTTTGTTTAATTATACATTAACGACGGTTAGTCTCTGCTATAGTAATATTTGTTCCGTCCTCTGAAAAGTCCCGCCACCAACTGGCTCCTAGTGCTCTCGAGTTTTAGCGCGCATACGCCATTTTTGACTTTTCGACAATGCAAGTGAGCTCGCTTTTCTATTGTCGCTTTGTTCGATCAGACCGCTATAAAGGATTTCTCAAACAATTCTGACTTTATCCTTTAATTAATATTTACAATTAATCATTAGTTTTGGTTTTGTTACTTACGTAGTGCCCAGCTGGTACCAGCATTCTTTTTGGTTTCGGAAGTACACTATTGCAAAATTATACACTGATTCTAAAATGTCGATTCACAGATTTTACACTATTGAAGTCAAAACTGATAGGCTCCCAGGAACTCGGATGATCCTCCTCAATGTCAGCTATCTGATGTCTGCTTGTCTTACAGGTATCCTCTCAATATTTACGCTGCCATACTTGCGGCGTGAATGTTTTCTTCGTATTAATTTACAACTTTAACTGGTTATACATTGACGATGTCTAGTCTCTGCTCAAATTATATTACTTGTTCTACTCCTCATAATGTCTTTCCGCCATCAGCTCCTAACAATCTTTCTCCGCTAACTAACAGTTATATTACTTGTTCTGCTCCTCACGATGTTTTTCCGCCAACTGACTCCTAGTTCTCTCGAGTTTTAGCGCGCATACGCCATTTTTGACTTTTCGACAAAGTAAAGTGCGCTTGCTTCTCTCATTGTTGCTTTGTTCGATCAGACCGCTATAATGGATTCATCAAGCAATTCAAGTTTTACGTCCAAACAATTCATGGCCTAATTAATTGGCGTTACAGTATATATCAGAAATCTATCGAATAAATAAAAATGGATGTGCGTTTGTATGTTCGACACACGAATTAAAACGCGTGGAACAATTTCAATCAAACTTGGTGTACGTACATGTTCCAGACGATCCGGGAACAAACTCTGTGGGGGTTATCCACTACTAGCACCGCCGGTAATAAATTAAAAAGGTGAGTATTATAGTTTAAAAAAGATTATTAACTTGAAGAGTCAAAATACTCTCGGTTTCGAATAAAGTCATATGACTTTAAAGGAAACAAATTAGACTAATCAACTTTTGAATATAAATTTGCACAGCTGTTTATACATACCTTGACTTAATGGTGGTTATTAGCGTTGAAAGTCAAGTCTAGTCAAGTCATTTATTACCAAAGAATTTAAATGCTGTCATAACGGAAATTTTGAATGCGTCCAAATTAAGAATTCAATACCATTCTTTATAAATATTTGTTACAAGCAAGTACTAAACCACCATTATGGCGGTGATCTATTAAGATCTTAGCAGTTGACCCAGAAAACAGCCAAATAGTGCAGGTCTAGAATGTTTATGCGAATAAGATTTGAATAAAATTTCTCGTCATGTCAACAATACTTTGTACTGAAATTATTTCTTAATTCATATATGTATTTGATGAGTTGTGTATTTGTCTTCCCGTGACTTTGATCAGTAAATACGTTAGCCCTGATAGAACGAACGTAGAAAGAGAATATAGTGTTTGGGCGTGGCCTTTGAACGATCGTAAAAGAAAACGTCTATAATTCAATCTCCTCGTCTTCTCGGGGAAATTACTCGAATGTCACATAAGAATTAGATTTTTCTACATGGCGTACCTCATTTGAGCATTTCACTGTAATATTATTTGTGTGATATAATTGAGAGTGTATCAGGGTTGGACAAGTGATTAATGTATGACTATATATGTTTACAATTTACCGGGAAATGGTGTTCACACAGGTTGCACGTTTTATGAACTAAATAAATAAGCAAATAATTGTCACCAGTCAATAAATTTTACTTTAATTAAACACTACAGTTCCTAAAAGCTTCAATTTAAATAATTACTTCACTATATGAATGATTATTATTTATTTAAGACGACAAATACTAGAACAAATAAAATATAGAATTATTATTTTAGAAAAAAACTATTTCTAAGCTTTTTTTGTTGCTTGTAGAGTTTTCCTAAACAGTGCTACAGATAATTTATTGAAATCGCTTTTTAATATATATATATATATATATATATATATATATATATATAAATTAGAGCGTATCTACGTTCGTTACTGTGTTGATTTTACATTTATCATCTCACCGCCACTGATATTATTCTAATTTTCTAGCTTTCTAGCTATTTACGATTTCAATAAAGCGCAAACCCTGTCGTCTGTGTATTCTAGTTTCCAACGATTCCCAACCTCACTTTGTCTCGCCAGTATTACAAGTTTTGCTGTCCTTATCCAAATGTTTTCTAACGCCTCCACGAGTATATGGTTTTTCTTATAAGTTTCTCAACACCCGACACCTTACTCAAGAATGGGAATAAACAGCTGTTTTAAAAGGTGTCATGAAAAAATATAGCGATTTCTTAAACTTAAATTTGGTGTCGTGCGATTTCCGCACGTGGCACGAGCGGACAACCTCCCACGGCCATTCCTCAATACTGATCGCTGAGCGTGCAGGTGTACAGTTCCGGAAAGGCAACTTCATTCCGTAAAGAATCAGTCTTGGTTTTAACATTAAGTGAATGTAATCACGTTTAATGTATAAAATTTCTGAAACTTATCTGGATTTATAATCTCTATCTATAATATGGAAACTGTTCCAATTGGTAGTGATTCGTTTAATAAATATGCTTAGAAATGATCAATTAAGATACAAATCTTTTAACAGTTATATTTATATGACGTCATTAATTAAATGAAAACATCAACCTGTTTAGTTATATATTTATTATTAATTTAAATTTTTAAACATTATAATAGAAAAAACATTCTCAAAGTTTCATCCCTAATTTATTAGGACCTCTTCAGGAGTTGTAAAGTCAATTAAATGATCTAATTTCAAAATCCGTGTTTCTAAAAATTCCATCAAAGCAAGATTATACAAACATGATAATTTATAATACAATTAATTAAAAATTTATTGAACATTATTTTCAATTAAGTACATGAAATTTAGTGGATATAAATTTCTTAGATGCGATTTACCCACAAATTGCATTTCTGAGATACTTACACGACACGTTTGGCCTTTATAAATCTAGAATTTTGCAATTGAATAGACTTTTTTTTAAAAAAAACTGGTAGTTCAAAACTGTAACTTGAATCGTAACGTGTATGGCACAGCCCCTGTTTTTATCATATAATAATTTATTGTAAGTACTATATTTATATGTTCACTGAATATTACAGAATTAGTAGAACGATATATAATATATATAAAAGGCGTTGTCCATCGCCACCCTGACGTCTTCGGCGTCAAGCTCCACGAAGTGTAGTACAATATAATAATACACTGAACAACGTGCATGCTTAATCGGTCACAAAAGCGTCACAGAAGAAACATCAGTCAAGAAATTCGTTAATTGTCACACGATGAAACTTTACGCTTGTGGCTCAGTCCCGACATCAATTTATTTCTAACTGATAATTTTAACATTATCAGAGACACAAATTTCATAACTACAAAGTCCAGGAAAGATTAATACGTTTACAGCTGCTGAGAGTATTGTTAAGTTTAAAGAAACATTTGAAATAAAATTATTTTAAATACAGTAAACGGGTTACAACAATAGGAAATAATAAATTCTATTTAAAATATAGAATCATTTGTTTACGTTAATTGTGGAATCATTGGAACGAAAATGCAACATTTCGTTAATCAATCTGGAATAATATTGTATATATTGTATAATATTTTTACATTATGCAAATTGAAATTTTGCTACGAGAAATAACTATGCTTTGTAAATTATGTTCTTAATAAAATATTATCTAGGTTCTAGCATCTTGTGTTTTGTATGCAACTGAAGAAAGGAACAAAGCTTCCAGAAGCGTTGTGTGATATTTACATTATCACTTTGTAGAAGCCTGGAATTCTAAGTTGAGCTCGTTAATCGGGAAACTATTACTGATAAATTGAAACAGGCAGCCCTTGAATCAATTCTCCAAATTCTGGGATAAAAGTGTGAGGGAAAATTGTACATTTTAAAATAATAATATTAATCGAAAGACTGATAAAGTACGAAATAAAATGATTGGGATAATAAATTAATAATAATAATAATACTAATAAAACAGTAATGATAATATTAATATTAAAATGGAACAGGATAATATAAAAGTAAGAACATAATTTACAAATCATAATTATTTCACGTATAAAAATGTAGATTGTCTTCAATTCGCTGTTTCTCTTAATTTTATTTCTTTTAGTATAAAACCTTTTGCTGTCTCACTCATACGAAAAGCTTTTAATCTTTCTATAGCCGATATATTCTATATAAAAAGATAAATTTATATAATTAATGGTTATTGATATGTTATTGACAAGAGGAAAAATTATAATCCTACCGTTTTTCTGTAATTGAACAAAACCTCCGCCCAAGCAATTAAAATATGGTTTTGGAACGTTCGCTATTTTGCGTATGTCTCTGGAAGCCGAACAAAATCAAAAGTTTGGACCCTCCATAATCATGCCACATGATGCCTGATAGCAGTTTTATGTTCCTAAGAACATTTTCTCGACTCCATTCAACAACTAAAAAGTTGTCTCGATAATTTTATTGTAAAATTATAATACAATAAGGCCTTGTACTTTCACTAAAACCTTTGATGTAGTGACGCATGGTATTTTGATGGAAAAAGTAGACAGCTTTTGAATAAAGAAACTCAGGGTTTGGGGGTAACAGGCTACATAAGGATAATCCACGTGGAGGCAACTCCTCTTTAATAGCATAGGAAGGGATTTGAAAGGGGGGATGCGGAAGGGTAGAGAAATGTAGTCAAGGGGTATCTACGGCCCCTGGGCTATGGTTTATGGATCCTATCCGGCAATTCGCCTAAAAGTGATGCAAGGAAAACCCTAGAAAACCCTGCATCAGGTAAGTTGGGAATTTGGTAAATGTCCCACTCCCTTCCGATGTCGGGAGAAAGGTTTTCTGTGGGGACGCTGCATAGGAGGCTGCTGGCCGACTATTCCAATAGGAATAGTCATCCAGAGCGAGAGAATAGCTCTCGCAGGCTTCCTTGCCAGAAGCCCTGGAGTTTCAAGCCGTGTTATATCTTCTGTGGAACACGTTTCGACAGAAACCCGTCGCTAATAGACAAGCTTTGTTTACGTCGCATATCGCTTAAAAAGCTCTGCTAACATCAACACCTGAAGGAAGCAACAAAATTTGCAGAAACGTCGTGTTTTTTTCTCCTAATTTTGTTTCTGTTTGTTAATTTTAAATAAATACAAACATTATATATTCAAATGTATTAATTTATTCCTATAGATTATGTTCGATATATGATTTGAAACACGGCTCAAGTCTGTGTAATTCTTAGCTTAATGTTTCAGTCTAAGAAGTAAAAGTGTAAGGCTATTTTTATTCTTATTCCAGGAAATTCTTATCTGACGGGTGGTGTTCACTTCCCTGGGATTAAACACCGGCTTAATTTAACGGTCACGGGTCTGTTTGTACTGATACGAAGCCCCGATAAGATACTGTTCTTATCATGCCGTAATACAGTCACATGTGACAAAATCCCAATATACAATACATGACTTATCCACTAACATTGATGAGTGTTCCAATGTGACTCGGGTTTTCCAATAAATTTTCCATTCAGTTGCACAGAAACCAAAACATCTCATTTCTCAAGTACCAGCAGAATTATAAAGATAATTGAATTTCTATAAAATGAAATAAATTCCTTTTAATATTCCAGCACAATATTACATACATGCAAATATGTTGCTATATATTTTACATAAAAAAATTTTTACATAAATCAAAATCCGTTTATACGGAAATTTGTTTGGTTCATAATGAATTTATTAAATTAAGTAGCAATATTAATTAGGAAATATATTGCTATAATGAAGAATATCGCGAAACATATGGTCTAGGAGCTGTTTCTGGATCGACAAGAGTCAGTTAAGGAATCGACGGGTGAGAACGATTAAAGACTGCACAAAAGCAGGAGTTCCTCAAGGGAGCCTATTGGGACCAACCTTGTTCAACCTCTACGTACACGATGTGCCCACAGTGAACGACTCAACGCTAGCCATGTTTGCCGACAACACCGCGATACTATCACAGAGTGCCAAACTAGAAACTACAGTTCAACATCTTCAAAATGCAGTAAATGTAACGTGTGATTGGTATAAAAAATGGAAAATATAAATTAACACTACTAAATGCCAAGCAAAGATGTTCACACTCAACTACCAACACTCCCACTGCACAATAATGAAATATCATGGAATCCCAAGGACTCAGCGATAAAGTATCTAGGGTAAAGTGACCACACGTCCCGATTTTGGCGGGACAGTCCCGCTTTTTGGTGGACTGTCCCGCGTCCCGCCGATTTTTAAAAATGTCCCGCGTTTTAGAAAATATCTGCATTTCTTATTTTAAATGTACTTTAAAAATATATTACCTATTATTTATTAAGTATTACGGTGAATATAAAGAAATAAAAAATACATAAAAAAACATAAAATGCATGCAGAGTAAACTAAATTAGGGAATGTACCGAGTTAGATTTACTCGGTGGTGTTCGATCACTGTCGTTACGTCTCGGCTTAATTCAGATAAGTATAGACAGTCCGGTTTGTTGTTTTCAATTTGACGTTCGGTTTGACTCATTATTTGATTCACGAAGTTTGAGCAATAGTCGCCACAACGTAACGGTCAATAAGGTAAAATTTAATACTCTTTTTTAGCCTTTGTAGTAATTTTTTTATTTATTTCTAGTATTTACCCACAGAATAAAAGATGAGTAAAAAAAGAGAATGCAAATTTAATGAAGAGCTAAGCAGAGAATTTCCATTTATTAAAAAAACCAAAATGGACAATATGGTACGGTGTGATAAATGCAATGCTGAATTTTCGGTCTCACATGGTGGAAAAAAACGATATTACTAAACATCTAGCGACAAAGAGTCACAAAAGATTTTTGAATAATGCCGCTTCCTCGTCTAAAATGGAACAGTTTTTTTTCGCAGTGCTAGCTTTGGCAACACTGAAAAACAGCTAGCATTAGCGGAAGGGCTCTTTGCTTTCCACACCATAAACCACAATCAAAGTTTCAGATCAATGGATTGTACGTCGCAAATGATCAAAACATTATACGACAAAAAATTTGCATGTGCAAGGACAAAAACCGAAGCAATTATTTGTAATGTTTTTTCACCATATTCGTTTTCTCAATTGCAGAAAGAATTAGAAAAATGCGTATTTATATCCATATATTCTGATGCTTCAAACCACAAAGATTTAAAATTATTTCCAACAATTGTTAGATTTTTTGTTCCAGAAACAGGAATTAAAATTAGAATATTAGATTTTGTTTCATTGCCGGGCGAAACTTCACAAATAATTTTTGATTCAATAAGTACTATTTTAAAAAAGAATAATTTGAACAATAAAATTATTGCCTATTGTGCGGATAACACTAATGCAAATTTTCGTGGAAAAGCTAGAAGAGGCATCAATAACGTTTTTACGAAACTTAACGAACATATGAACCAAAAAATTATTGGAGTAGGTTGTGTAGCCCACATTCTACATAATACTATTCAAACAGCATCTGACTTACTTCCAGTTGATGTTGAAAATATTATTGCAAAAATTTATTCGTATTTTTATATATATAGTGTAATGCATTTAATATAATGCATTGGATTAAAAACAGCGCACATGTCGTAAAGAGAATGCGTGGGAAAAGTAACCGCGGGTCCTGTCACGAGGTGACAAGACGGAGCGGTAAGACATTTATCTAGGATGAGTGCGGGTGAGCGGCAGAGAGGAAGCCGTAATTTGTAGAGACAGTGTGACGGTGCGGCAATTAGGTCTAAAGAGTGATTGCGGGTCCAGTAACGTATTGATTTGGGGAACGGCGTGAAGAATTCGTAACGCAGAACGTGGGCGAGCAGATGTTCCCAAAGTGGCTATGTTAGAGCAGGCTATGGACTCTGACGAATGACCTGACAAGTGGCGTAGTTGCTTGGGACTTGCAAGAAAAGATCTTGTGCGAGTCGGACAAAAGAGAGCAGCCGACAAGTTCTGAGTAATTGCGGGGGCGAAATTCTGCAGCTGCAAGCATGTCTAATGGCGCAATTACTTGGGATGATGAGGGTCCAGGCACTTGTTGACTTAGGATCTGGAGAAATTAGTATCGCGCACTTGTGAGCGGAGAGGTCCAAAGACAAATTGGACCTGTCGCGATTGTCGGGTTTCGGAAGGCGGAAGGAATCCAGTGGCCGGGACGTAAATTTCAGTAATGGGATTGTCACCGCGCCGTTGCGACGAAACTTTGCATCAAGAGAAAAACAAGGAGGCTGGGGAAATAACCTATTGTGTGGACAGTTGGAGTTAACGTGGGAGAGGAGACGGACACAGTTAGCGTGGGAGAGAGGCGGAGGACGCATCGAAGAGACAGTTAGTCAGTCACCAAAACCATAACAGCTTTAAACATTTTTAAAATACAGAAGCTCTATCTGTATGAGTAGGAGAATTTGACCTGTCTTCGATGGTAGGCGACCTGGATGCAGCCAACGACGTCAAGGGGTGTTACGGCGAACCAGTGATATTGTGTTAGAGTCAGTGAGTGAATGTCAAGGCTATAAAGTGAGTGTCTTAAGAACGAGTCGAAGTAAACCTGAGAAACCGTACGTTGGAATGCATAATATTAACAGATGTAAACGTTATTAAAGGATAACAGTCAGATGTCGTTCTCTTCTTTTGATAATAAAGTTAGAAGCAATCTATAGGTTAAGTTCATTAATAAATTTAGTAAATACTTTTGTTTAATTTAAAACATAAATGTTAGGTCTTTTTAATAGTTAGATTCTGTCCGTTGTCAAACCCAGTAGAGACCCATGAGAGCTAGAGTTTATTATTATAATAGAATATAAAATTCAAATGTAAATTCTTATAAAGTTAATACATTTATTTATTGATCATAAAAATTATATTTTTTATTTAAACCCTGTGTGGTTATTATAATAGTGTGCGTGTTGAAAGTTTGAAGGATTTTTGTGAAAGCGCAGAAATCGAATATAAAAGAATTCTTGGTTACAGCAAAACACGATGGCTAGCTCTTTTACCAGCTGTAGAAAATATTTTATAAATATACGAACCATTAAAATCATACTTTTAATCACAAGATAAATGTCCAACAATATTGCAGCTCTTTTTTGAAAATGACACATCACTAATTTGGCTTCAGTTCATCCACAACCAAGCTACATTATTTCACAATGCTGTGAGAGTTATTGAAGGGGACAAAATTTCAATTACGGAAGTGTGAAATGAAATCAATAATTTAAAAACAAAATTACGAGAAGGAATTGATAACGATTACATTTCTTTAATTATTCGAAAAGACATCACTAGGTTGGAAGAACAAGGTGCCATTAAACGACCTGATTTTATGAAACATGTCAAAAATTTTTATAATAACTGCTTGGAATATCTTGAAGAATGGACATTTCAATTTGAAGATATTAAAAATTTTCATTGGGTGACATTAAAAAAGGAGATTTTATTGGAATATGTGGAAAAATCTTTTGAATATATTAGTAAGCATTTTCCGAAAAATAATATTTGCTAAAATGATCTTTTTGATGAGGTTTCATTGGTAAAAAGATATGTTACAGATAGAAAAATTAAATGTTGGTTGTCTGCAAATGTGGAAACAGACAAAAAATGGACGGAGTTATTCCTTCATTTTAAACAGAATAATATTCCTTATCAAAATATTTAGAAAATTGTAGAATTCGCGCTCTCCCTTCCAGGTACAAATGCAGCAACAGAACGTGTTGTTTCTAGTATCAATAAAATATGGACAACTGAAAAAACGCAGTTGAACATTAAAACTTTAAAATCTATATTAAGTGTAAAATATAATTTGACCAATTCATGTGAAATATTTCACGACATTTTAATAAATGATCCGAATCTATTGCAAAGTATTCACTCGGATCACAAATATGACCGTGAAAGAAAATCATAATTTTATTTAAATAAAAAATTTAATTTTATTAAATATCATGATGTTCAAATTATTATTTTTTTACAAATATTTTTATAGTTACCAATAATTAATAATAAATACGTTTTTGTACATGTATATGAATGTTTACAATAAAATATATTGTAGTAATTGGTAATTAAGACATTGTTCTAATTGGAAAGTTGGATTGTAGAGGACTCATTATTAGTAGTTATAGATTGGACGCCGCAACAAGGCGGCAATGCAAAGAAAGTATTGTTGTCGATCGGCTGAGAATTTGACGCGCTCAAAATTTACGAGACGAGGAAGTCAGTCGGGCATAGAACAGCGAGGTGTAAAGACCAGAAACTTAATGTTATAAAAAGTTTTTCAGTCGGGAAGGAGAGAGTGAAACTAATGTTGTAATCGGTGGCCGAGCATAAATTCAACCTGCTCGCCGTAGACAAACCAATGAAGTACATTTCCAACTAAAGTCACGAGATCTGCAAATCCAGGTTGCAGCAAAGCATCGAGAATCTACCAATTTGTGTTAGACCAACTAACAAAACTACGCCAATTAGAATTTGTTGACATTTAGAGTCTGTGAGTACTAGAATCAGTGATATCCCCAAATTTTGTGCACGAAAAACCTAAAATGAGACCTGAGCGGCCGTAAGTAGAAAAACTCTAAAATCATATTGTAAACCATTTTTTTAAAGATAAAAGTCAGATCGTTCTTTAATTTTAATTATTTAAATATTGATAAAATGAGATCGTTAATTCCTGATGAAATTTAAAACTGTTTAAATTCAATCTGTAGTATTAGTTCTTCCACAACAAATTTCGTCAATGTTTCAGACGCATTAACTTCCATAAAAGGTAAATGTAATTTTGAGTGTATAAATTCAGCCATTTATCAAACCCAGTTTAAGGCCCTGAGATCCCAAATATTTTTGTGTAAAATATAATTGTTTTTTTTTTAAATTTGGCATGATAAATTTTGTTTTTTCATTAAAGTTATAATAGTGTATTTCATTAAAAGCGCCCTTATATTTATTTTAATTATTACAATATATAACTAAATTGGAATTCTCATTTCATCCCATTTGTCCCGCTTTGTCTCAATGAAAATGTGGTCACTTTAATCTAGGGGTCCCCCTAGATGCAAAACTCAACGGGAAATATCACATTCATAAAAAAAACTAAATGAGTGCTACGCAAGACTCTCTGCTCTACCCCATGATCAACCGAAAATCTCATCGTCGAGTTGAATCCCCGCTCCTAATTTATAAATCGATTCTCCGGCCCATTCTTACATACGCCTGCCCAGCTTGGAGCAACGCACCTACAACTTCGCTCAAGAAACTACAAACCATGCAGAATAAAGTGCTACGTATTGCAATTAACAGCCCGTGGTTCATACGAAACATTCAAATACATCAAGAATTAAAGGTTTCACTTATAACAAACTTCTTCCACAGCCTAAGCAGTAACTTTTCCAAAAATATAGTGAAGTGTAAAAGTGCAAATAAATTAAATCTAGGACAAAAAAACACCGATAAAAGACTCAAACGAAAGCTTCCACAAGACTTACACAAATAACTGTCAACCTGTATAGACCTTAACCCAATGTAATCAGCCAGGGGTGTGAAATATTCACATAACCCTCGCTCCAAATACTCTTAGCCATATGATTTCTTAATATATCATAGCAGTGAATTGCATTTTACTTGCAGAACCTGCTAAATAAAGTTAAAAAAAATAGAAATAAAACTTCAATTGTAGAGGAATAGTAAATTGAAAATTTGATATATTTGTAAATATATTTTGAGTGGAAAAATTATTGATTATTGCATACGTTTTGTACCAGATCTATACATAAAATTCAATCGGTTATATTTTGTAGAATAAATATTCATAATTTTTTTAAAAATTATTTGTCATTTTTAACATTAATGACCAAAAAATTAGATCTAATACGCAACATTTGGCTTACCAAATAATATTTACATTAGTCATCTGAAATATTTACATTGTGCCAATCAAAATAATGTATTTTTTTTTAAAAAAAATAAATGTTTGACCACAACTGAATAATTTTGGACGCTAAATTTCAAATTATTTTTATGTTCATTGGTTCTGGTTTTTAGACATCGTTTAGTTTGGCCGGTGTAGCAAGAATTACAAACTAACAAAAATTTTGTATATAAATATTTGTTTTTCTAAAGTGTTATTTATCTCCTTCAATATTAAGTTTGAAATTTTAAAATAAAATTTTTTCTCGTGATTTTAACATTTATTTAAATTATTAGTTAATTTTCTAAACATGGGGGTGACTTGACTCTCGATGCATTTCAACTGATCAGCGCGATAATCGGAATTGACAGACCAGTAGTTTCGTACGATGTAGAGTCAAGCATTTCCCGGAATTGTCGTCTACGTCTCTGTAATTAAGATTACGTTGCCACAACATTAATAAATAAAAACTATTTTATCAACTCCGGAAAAGTTTTGACTCCAGTTCGTTTATGGTGACGGACAGCGGGATCGCTTAACTCTAGCGTCCGTTCCAAAGCGAGTAGGACGTTCCACAAGACATAAGAGGACCGGAGTGCCATGTGGGTCACACTTGTGTGTGTGATCAAAGGTTGTTTAGGAGGAAAAGCGACCAACGAATTTGTTATTTTGTTTTTCGTTTTACATCACAAGATCTTCCATTTTATTTTTGACACCCTCAGACCTTATTTAGAGCGCAAGCTAAGGACTACTACTCAGTAAAACATTCCGTATAATTTAGCAACTCTAATCAAAACGTTATCATATTTCCAATTGACATACTCGTCAGTCTCACTGCCAAACCTGGAATAATTTAAAAAATGAGAAGTTGAGAGGGAAGTTGCCGGAGGTCGAGCTTGTTCACCGCCATGAACGACTCACCCGCAGCACCAGCTCACTGAAAAAAGCATGAGTGGAAAACAACACCTGGCATCGCCGATGAGATATAGGCCTCCTTCCATTCCACTTCAAGATAAAACATGTTAATGAGTCTGTAAAAAATTACCCACCTATTTCAGGGAATACAATTAAATTATTATTATGAATGACTGGCGTTAATGTTCAAGGAAATTGATAATTTTAATTTCAGATTATTTGATTCTATAAAATTTTACCACCACGGTTTTATGTGACGTGGAAAATTATTAGGATACTCACCATATTCATGATAAATAAGCTCTGGAAGTTATAGTCTTATAGTATAATAACCTGTAGTAGGGGAAATCGCTTACTGCGCTCTGTAAACAAACGTTAATTTCATGTTTTCTAAAACACAAGGGAATAAATAGTGGATGACAATACATGATCTGAATAATGCCTCTGTGTGTTTTCTATCACGTGACAGCATAGTCAATTCCCAACGCAACGTTGTCATCTAGAGAGTTTTCACGTGACGTTGTGCAGCCCATGCCATATGCTCATTCATAGTCCATGGATTTGAAAACAGTCAGACCAAACCGTCCGTTGAATACAATCCCATTCCACTAGTTCAACAACGGCTGTATGATATGGTGGTGCGACAAAACCACAGGACCAACTGAGCCTTTGGAATAGACGCAGACGCGAAACAATTATTTTACTGTAATATCGCCCGGTTTCCAATATACACAAACAATAAAATCTGGGGAGCCATTCGTCATTTACTTCAATGGTGTTTGTAGCATTCAACGTTGTTCAGGCCTTTCATGAGATTAACTCATGACTACGGAGCAGGAGAGACTAAATTGGCTTTTGACTAATTCAGTGAGATTTTCATTTCTTAAAAATAATCTTGAACGTTCAGACTACTAATTGTAAATACTCCTGCACTATCAGAAGGTTGTTCTCAAAGCGATAAAAACTGAGGTAAATATATAATTAAATTTAAATGTTCTACTCAACGATTGTGCTCATGTGACGTGTATAGTTTCTGAGAAGTTTTTATGAGCTTTAAGACAATTGCAAAATAATTATAATCTTTTTCAGTATCTACCAGCATTACTGTACTTAACTACAGTAATAAATACATTTAGTCATTCTGGCTGGAATGGTGTGAGGAAGTCTGTAAGAACTACGAACTCCCAGACCTGTGCTCTGAACTGATGCTGATCGTTTCTTTTAACATGAATATGGCGTCAATTAGAAAAAAAAAACACGAACAATACGCTACCTACGAGACGTACGTGTATGGGTATGTCTACTTAAATTATCCTTACGTATCCGCAGATGTCGCGTCGAAGGTGACGTGATATAAGGCTAAAAGATATTCAGTATTGGAAAGCATCTGAAATCGTCAACGAATTTCCCTTTACCATATTCCTTCTGAACAATATTGTTAAAATGTAATTCCCGCTAAATAGGACAACAAAAAGTTCTCTTAATACACGTATCACATACATTTGATTGGAAAAATGCGAAGATTTTAGACATTGACACCAGGTACAATTCCAGACTCATTTCAGAGATGCTTCACATTAAATCATACATCAGAGCTATTAATGTACAAACAGACTCAATGAAACTCAATAATAATAAATTTACGTCTGATTGAAAATAATGCATCAGAAAGATAGCCAATTCAGATAAAAAAAGTGATAATATAAGTACCACACAACGTTTTCACATTTTTTGTCTGAATTAGCTATCTTTCTTATTAATTATTCTTTATTCAAACTCAATAATTGTTATTATCCCCTATTATTACGCTAAACTTTCTGTTTTCCCATTGTCGTTGCTCCATTATTGTATGTATTCTAACTTTTCGGTTCTTCCATTGTTGATGCGTTTTCGTCGCTTTTGATTTTTGTCAAATGACAAGTGCAGTTGTGTCGCTCTAGGCTCTTCTTCGCACCTGAGGAAAGGGACAAGGAAACGTTGTGTGGTATTTATAATATCACTTTTTTTTGTCTGAATTGGCTATCTTTCTTTTTCACTATTGTTAAAATACTAAACAAATAGGGAAATAATAAATTTTCTCTGGCCTCAAAGCAACGTTATGTCTCATACTTTGACACTGATTATCGCATAATTTATGGGCCCATTAGAAGGTAGTGTATCAAAATTTTCAAACCCACTTCATAAATAAAGCAGAATGTTTGAGTGTATGTAGGTATGTTTTTAATACTAAGCTCCACGTAGCAATTTATAAGTAAAGATAGTGTAATTTTGTTAAAGTAATGATTTTTTAAAATTAATTAGGACTTTGAAATCAGATGGAAGTAAAACGGAGTAATTGCCTTCTGATTCATGTCACTTATGATCTGATACTTTTGTATCATCACTTACAATGTTAATGGAGAGAAGGCTAGCCCTGATTGTTCGGGATATTCTAGGCTGTTCTTAGCACCTGACGAAAGGATCCCAAAAACGTTGCGTGGTATTTATATTATCCTTTTTTGTCTGTATTGGCTACCTTTCTTATTCATATTAGTAAATAATTGAGAATATTCTCGGCTCAACTACATGGCCGGTCCACTGACATTTCATTTACAAAATAGATCGCACGATTATTTTTATATTGATTGTGAACCCTTGAAATTTGTCACCTGGCACTACAAACCGCGATGATCTCGAGCGTTGCCAGTCTAAAACTAACTTTGAACTTCCAGGAACAAGACTGAGTCATCGCCAAAGCAGCGAATCGCCTAAGAACCTAAACTACCTTATAGACTAAAATTGAAATTCGTTGGCACAGCAACCAGATACTCAGCCTGATAGAAACGCGAATAGTTCTCCGAAAATTTCACGGATTTGCCAGTAGCAAGAATGACTGTGTGTTTGTACTACCGCTAATAAAAATGTTCTCGTTGAGGCATGGAGAAGGGAATACAGCGTCCCCACAGTAAACCCCATTCTAGACATCGAAAGAGCGAATGACAAGTACCAAGTTTTCTAGGGTTTGCTCTACAACGTATTTAGCTCTAGGACCCTTAACTGCCTTCATCTCCCTTCCACATCCTTCCTATGGGATCCCTTCCTTCCTATGGTATTAAAGCGGAGCTTGGATTACGTCAGTCTCAAAAAAATTCAGTAAGCATTCATCGTATTTATCTTCATTCGACGTAATAATTATGAATAGGTGTAAAAGGTCAAACAGACATTCATAATTGTAACTGAACTGACTAAGTTTCTGTACTTAGACGATCATTCGCCATAGAGCTGCTAATATTTAGGAATTTATTTAAGCAATAATATTTCGTGAAAGGCGCTCGTGTGTTTTCTTCCAAGAAAAGCCCTGAATGTTTTCATAGCATATCTCACTTCAATTAAACTTATAGTGGAATTTTGGGGACGCTTTCTGGTACATCTAGTGGAATAAAAGTGAGAATTATTATAGAAGAAAGGGAAGATGGCAGCGCTGCATATGAAATTCAAAGCTTATGTTGGTTAAAAGTCATGGAATTAAACTGTCGAGAACGACCAGACCGATGGATCAGATCATATTTTCAAAATAATAATAAATTAGAAGAACGGAATACTTTTTCCATTTCTAATTAGAACGATAAATTACAATAAATTTTTGGGAGGGATTTCTAACTGAAAATTAGGACTTATTTTGGTTAAATTTAAATAAAAATTGGAAGTAAAATCATAAAGCTTAAAAAATGAGCCATGAAGCTCGCAAAAAAGATCAAATAATTCTAATCAAACTGAGATAAATATATAATTAAATTTAAATATTCTACTCAACGATTGTAACGTATTTATTTTCAGAGACGTTTATATTGGGCTTTAAGAAAATTGAAAAATAATAATTGAATGTTTCCTAGTAGCTGCTAGCAAGTTTATACTTAGCTACAGTAATAAATACATTTAGTCATCCTGGAACTGGGATGATCTGAGATCTGTAAGAACTTCGAACTCTCATTCCTATGCTCTGATGCCGCTCGTTTCTTTTAACATGAGTATGATTTGATATGGCGTCAATTAGATAAAAAAAATCACTCGAACCATACGCTACCTACGAGACGTATATGAACGCATCCACAGATGTCGCGCAGAAGGTGACGTGAAAACATATTCAGTATATGGACGTCATCCGAGACAGGCAACGAGTTTCCCTTTAACGTCTTCCTTATGAACGTCAGTCTATATTCTTTCAACATAGTGCTTAAAAAAAATTTAACAAAATAGAGAAATAATAATTTCTTCCCTGGTCTAAAATCAAAGTTATGTCTGAAAGTGTGACACCGTGTTTCCCAAGATTTATCGTTCCTTTAACGTATCAAAATTTTGAAATCCAAGTCGTAAACAAATTTTAATACTAAGCTCCACATAGAAATGATATGTAAAGGTAGTGAAATTTTACTAAATTAATGATTTTTATATGAAGAACGTATTTTTTAAATTCGATGGAAGCAAAATGTTGCAAAATAGCGTTTATGAATGTAGCAGCACGATAAAACAAAATTAGCTTGGATGATAGTCCACAGTCAGAAATATGGGCTAATGCAGTTGGACATTAAAGATAATATATTGAAAGTTCTCTAAACACTTATATTACTTATGCTCATTTCCGAAGATTATTAGTTTTATTATTAAATAAACAATTCATCCAATATGTCAGAGAAATTTATTAATTAATTAAACCGAAAAATCAGCACATAAGACTTTTCCTGCACAACTTTTGGACTTCTTCAGGTAAAAAGATATTGTGTAGTTTATGGCTACATCCGTCATAGAACGCAGACTGATTCTAAATTCATATTTATTTAATATAATGGTATTCAAATTAAATAAAACAAAGGAAGAAAGTTATCAGAATTTACCTTGAAATTAATAAAATTATTTTAAAGAGATAAAGGATTATTTAATCACAATTTAGATTTTACATTTAATTTCCTACATTTATGTTTTTAGTAAATACCTCAGCTTTAATGAGAATCAAAAGCTCCAGGGCCGCTTACAGCGCCCCTAATAAAGATAGTGGTTTGCAATTGTCTCCAAAGTTACAAAGGAATCCAAATTTAATTTACAATAAACAAAATTTTATAAAAGAATCTAACAACAAAAACTATAGAAATCTCACAAAACTATAGAAATCTGGCGGTAAATGATATTTACCTAAAGGTTTCCAAAGTTACGTTTCTACATAGCATTTTTATTCAGAACTGTTCTGGTACCGGTTTGTGCTCTCGTGGTTAATTTAATTATAAACAACAATATTTAATTTGCAGGCCATAGCACTGATTGCTATATAGTTTTTCGTCATAACAATTTCGGCGTCTTTCTACTTTACTTTTTTTCACGAAGTTTACTGTCGTACGTATTGTCACACAGTTTTTGCTGTAGGTAAACCTTTAATACAAATAGTGATGATATTCAGCCTATACTTTGCTGAATTCCTAATTTACGAGAACCGTCGGCTGGTCGCCAACTATATTCACTCTATCATGGGTTAAAGTCCCAAAATCGACTTTTCCACGAAAATCAACGTTTGTGCTCTCAAGACTACTCTCTTCAGGCTCCCAAAACACACTGACTGCTTCTGCCAAAGTTTGGTGTGCGTACGCTTTTCGACAATGATCCGTAGCAACCATTACAGACTCTGAATTCTTGCGCCACAGTGACTGTTCTTTACTATGCTCTCGCCACACCCACAATAATGTAGAAGAAAAAAATTAAATAAAACATTTCATTACACATTTGTAATACCTGCAATATATATTAATATATTAATTAAAAAATAATGGAAGAATCGAGATATAAACTGATTTTTTTGGTTTAATTAAATTATAAATTTTTCTGACATATTGCCTGAATTTTTTTAAACTTATAGAATGATAATTATAAAATTATATTAAATATTATATTTTCCTGTGTGATAATTCATTCATCAACTAAAGACTGTGACCTAAAAGCTGATTCTGATTTACGTAACTTTCCACACCTGTCTCAATCAATCAGACTTGGTCACAAAATATTATTTAGCGACGAATCAAGTCACGTTTTCAAAGATATTACTATACAGTCACTTATACAATAATTAAGATTTTCTTTCAGTCTACAATATAAAGTAGAAATCTAGAAAGACTGAATTAGGTACAGTTCATACTCTCATTTTTTCTACATGATTACTTCTTACAATTACCATGCCGTTGTCGGCAAACTAGGAAAGCGAAACAACTATTAAGGCTACGTGGTTTTGTAAACGTTTGTATATATCAACGATTCTGAGTTGATAAAGGAATAAGGTCAAAGTTATAAAAGAAATTGCTACCGTACTCTCATTGTGTTGATTGTCTTGAGAACAGTTGCCGACTGAACATTTTCTGAAATATATATTATAACATGCTTGACATTCACAGATCCTGATATATATTTTTATGCACTTTCGAAGGTTCCCGGTATGCTCATATAAATATAATTCATGCGAAACTCAGGACACTCCGGTTACGTTCACACGATAACATTTTTGGCTCTCCACGAAAAAAACTATTTTCGTTGATTTCTTACTGACTTGCCTTGAAAGTAGCCGTCGGCGCTTTCCTCCCTGAACAGAAGATCTTCCTGGCCGATGACCTCGACCCCGACCATACTCAGATATGCATATCATAAGAGCTATCCAAACAAAAAAGTCACAACCAGAACGGAACGATCGTTCTCGATACACCTATTTTATAGACCGGACACTCGTCCGCACTCTCTTTCTGTAGAGTAATTCGTTGAAGCCGCCACCGTCTGCGGGTTCCATGGTAGCGAATCCGCGAATCCTTGCGGAGTTTCTGCCACTGTTTGGCTCGCGGCAATCCTTGCCTGCTCCGCGCGCATGCGTCCGCGCTGTTAAATAGTCACATCCTCATTTCGGCCTCTAAACCCCCACCTGCCAGCTCTATTGTCTCTAGCAGATCACATAACCGCCACCACGAATCTACCATTACCATGACCACGACTAACATTGTTATCATAAATACGTTACTAAAATGGAATATGACGGTTCCTCTTTAATAAAACAGTTTGCTGATGTCCTAACAAGTTCTGCTATTATTTTACAATTATAGTCATGTATAATTACTTATTTTCTTTTTCATGTTCGACGGGTTTCGAAGTAAGATTTGTTGTTGGAAACTCCGCCGAATGAAGATTACTTTAATTAGTTATATTAGTATATTTAACGTTTAAAAGTATATTTTTTGTAAAGTACAATGTTTTTTTTAAGTTTGTAACTGTTATATTTTATTATTTTCTTGCAATCTTTTATTATGACGTATGCTATTTCCTGGACCGAGGGCTAATTGAATGAATAATATATCTAAATCCAGATATAAAAACGGATAAATGGTTCAGGAATAAATTATATAATATGCTTCGAATGTTATATCTTCAAACGATAATTTAACGTTGAGTTACATATAGTTTCGAAATAAATTCTTTATCAAATGATTTTTAGTGCATCGGAGATCTGGAATTCCTTAATCGATAACGAGAGAGATTGATTCCAACAAGAAACAAATGCTTTCATTAACTTTCAACTAAACTCAAACATAAAAAAAATTATTCGGCAAAATAAAAGGCTTCAATGCTCAGATTATAAAGGGGAGACTTTTCGGTTGGGCATGTTTCTGTAGGAGTGTTCAGCCTCTCAGGCTTTGATGTATATTGTAATGCCTGTTAAGTGAGGCATTGTTTGTGATTGATAGTCTGGATTGTTGGAGGGACATTATGTAACGTGTTTATTTAGGTCTAAGTTTTTCTTCATCTTTGAAGTGCTGGTCTTGAGAATTCGAAACCGTGCACGTGCGTGTGGGGTTTGAAAAGACAAATGGGCCCACCCAAGTAATTGCGGGTCCTGCCTCGATTGTTGGCTTTGACATGACAGAGTAGTTAGCCATTTGTTGACTACGGAACTGCAGCTGCGTAATATAAATCTTGTGATAATGGAAGAATCTGTCAACTGGCATTTGCGACGAAGTTTTCGAATAATGGAAAAAGTAAAAGACTGGGAGGATATAAGGGAGGAGATAAGCTTTTGAGAGTAGTTTTTCAGCGCTCACCGAAGCTGGTGGATGTGATTAAGAGAGACATTGTTTAAGCAGAGTCGTGGTACGTTGGCTGAGATGACGGTGGCATTAAGGTCGGCGGTCAGAAAGGACAGAAAGTTGTCGAAAAATTGCTGTGTAAAGTTGTAAGGTAGAGATACAGCAGAATAAATTCATCGAAATACAGCAGAGTGAAGTCGTCGAGATATAGCAGAGTGAGTCTTCGCAGAAATACAGTAGAGCAAATTCATCGAGATACAGCACAGTGAGTCTTCGCAGAAATATAGCTGAGTCAAGTCGTCGAGATTTAACCAACTTTCATTTCAAACCAACAGTACTTATTAGAATCTGTGAATTTAATAAAAGCTGTGAAAAACCCACCACTGTGCTTCGAAAGCTGAAAGTATCCTGGGCAGCCGTAAGTAGCAAGAGAACAGTAAATTTTTTTGTAAACCGACTTAAAAGATAATGTCAGATATCGTTCTTTAGTGTTGATAAAATAAACTGTTTAAATTTAAAATCCATCTTGTAGTATAAGTTCGTCGATAATTCATTTCGTCTATGTCTAGACGAATAAATATTTCTTTTTAAATTAAATCTAAATTTTGTGTTTTTTGATTATGTTTAAATGTTCTGCCGTTATCAAACCTAGTTGAGACCCTGAGAGGTTTTTTTATTAAATTGTATAAATTGTACTAATCTTTTGTTAAATAAAATTGTTTGTTTGTAAAAGTAAAATAATCTTTTTATTTAAACGTTCATTTTTTTTGATTATTACATAAATGGCTACCACAACGTGAGGAAAATTAATAAGTAATTAATTGATCATTACAATATATATATATATATATATATATTGTAGAGATTATTAATGTGTAATGAAATGTTTTATTTAAATTGTTTCTTTAATTATTGGCGGCGTATCTTAGAGGCTGGGAATGGTAAAGAACGGCATTGATTGGCGCGAGAATGCAGAGACTATAATGGGTGCTACGAATGTTGTCGAAAGGCGTATATAAAACGCTCAGAAGATTTAGCAGGAAGACAGTCAGAGAGCAGTGTGTGTTTGGGAGGCAGAGCAGTGTGTTCTGAGAAATAGTCAGTCAGTGGCCGAATTCAGCAAAATATAAGCTGAATATATCAGCTTCTGTATTAAAGCGATTTTCCACAGCAAACTGAGGGGAAAAGTGCCGAAAGCGTTGCAAAGTGTTACGCCGAAGAGTTTAAAAGTTTTAAATCAGTGATATGGCCTGTCAATAAAAATATTGTTACATTAAAAATTAAAATAACCAACAAACCAGAGCAGCTCTGAACAATAGGGTACGTAAAAACTTTATTTCGTAAATCTATATACAAATATAAATTTACCGTCAGATTTTAATTGTTTTTGTTGTTGTTACAGTCTTTGTATGAACTATTTTATTGTAAATTATATTTTTTTTGGTTGGTGAAAATTGCAAATCAGTCTTAATTAGAGGCCCTATCAGCGGGCCTGAAATTTAGAACCTCAGGAAAGTTGAAGCATTGACTTAAAAACATAAAATATAAAGTCAACGTATTCAAAATTGCCAATTAAATAATCTTCGTTTCTCTTTAAAAATTTTGTTTAATTTGTTTCCTTGTTATTAAAAGTATATACCACATAATTTGGCTACAACGTGGTGGCATTTTACTTTTATATATTATTATTGTGAATACCACATAATTTGGCTCCCAACGTGGAGCATTTTATTGTAAGTTATTTGAATATTACAATATATACATATATTCAATAACAAAGTTTAAATGTTCATATAATACAGGGGGTGGCACACAAGAGGCCAAATAGAGCCGCAATGTGCTATTTATTTATACTTTGAAATGACCCACGCGTATTTAGACAAAATCAAAAAATTTTATTTAATGTAATTGCATATTTCGTATTATTAGATTTTCTGGCTTGTCTATAGTATTTACTATTTCAGTAGGTGTTTCACAAGTCACTTATAAGACCACAAGGACACACAAAAATATAATTATGAAGGAGAAACTAATTATTTCCAAATTTTAATAATCCCTACCTATGCTATTGAAGGAGATTTGTCACCACATGTATTACCCTCGTGGTACTGAAGTAAAAATTAACTGGAAGGAGAGAAATCTATTTGCATTTGAACAAAATTTGCGTATAGTTGTTATCTGTAGCATCGAGTTATATCACCTTTAACTTCCCAGGATAATTTTTGGCAAAAGATGGATTGAACAAATGACTCCACATCTGTTGTCCCACGCCAGTCGTTAATTATCACGCTATCCAGTCCCCATTCATCAACGGGTCTTAGTGGAGTTATCGACGAAACGTTCGAATTGGTTCGATGTGGTCGTTCAAATAAAATAATATATTCTGGCTGAGGTATCTATAAAGGCTAAAACAGAGACTGTAGCTTCGGCCGTGCGATTTCCAGGTAAGTTGTACAAGTATTCCCGCTTGAATAATATAATTGATTAATTATAATGAAGCATCACGGAATACGACAGGCCGCGCCCTATATTTAATATACTATACGTGACGATAATACGCCGCCAATTTATATTTCTCAAAATATTTGCGTTGTATCAAGTAAATGAAATAGATATAATTTTCATTATATTGTACACACTTCAAGATGAGATCATAACGACGTTTCTACGAACAACAGTTACCGTTACACTGTTATTCAAAGCTTTATTGTTTCAACAAAATTCTTAAAAGACCACCGAGCTGCTTGGAAGAACGACTTTACCCGAATTATGTAAAAACCGGAATGGAGCTTTATTTGTTTGCGCTTATGAAAAATAAAAATAAAATGTTAATTGAAGAATTTAGAAAATGGAACCATACCAAATTTGCAGATGCATATGTATAAATGTTAATTAACGCATAATTTAGCCATAATATTAGTTTAAACTCTTAAAATATGAGAGACTGAGTCCTCTCGAATTTCTTAGTGTGTGATATTGACTAAATTATACGTACGTATTACATTTAATCAGTTTATTAATTCATGGTTTTCTATTACCGTTTGGAATGGCAGCGTACAATGCATTTTTAAGTACTTTTTTAGAAGTAAATATTATTATATTCAGAATTAGTGTAGTAATGTAACAGTGTAAAATGTTGATCTAAAATTGAACACCAAGAAAAAGATTTAACATTCTTCGCGATGGTGAACTATTTGTGAATTTATATTTGCGGGACCCTGTTATTCTGATTGTAATCAGGGTATAAAGCTTGAAATGGAATGTTTTTGGCGTAAAATTGAAATCTACCTAATAATAAAATACGTTTATGGAAGTCCTTTCCAAAGTCCCAATAAATTTCATAAATTAACGAAATGTTGCATTAAAGCTGTAAGATATTTGAAAGAATATATGTCGACTGTCAGCTTAAAGAAAGCATGAATGTTAACGTTATCCGTTAAATTCTAGTAATGGCGGTTGTGTCTGTAAGGTTTGTATTCGTAATGGGCTTATTCATTCAGTTTATTCATTAAAGTAATAAATTGAATATATATGACGTTATAGTGTACTAAAATTAAAATCTATGCTTACACGAGAAAAAAAAATTAATACAGGATATTTACATGCAATACGTAACACATGGAATAATTTTATGAATTAATTTACCGCCGAGTTGTACTGAAACGCAGATGATAGTGTATGTAATATTCTAAATATTAAATGCAAATGCCTACGTATTATATCAGAGAAGAAACAAAATAGTTAGAGAACTATGAACATCTAACCGATTTTCCTTGGCCAAATAGCTGTCGCGAAGAAGCGCGGCGTGAAGCCTAGAATCATTTTTTACGTAGGTCCAAATATATCTCTATTCATTCTTTTGCAGCATTTTGGCTCTCGAGCCAGGCACTATTTGGAACACACGACAAATACAGCAATGTCTAGCATTCTTGCCACTAGAATAGTAACAAAGCACTCTGTGCTCCAAACACAAGTACGTAGTTAAGCGTCGTCGGAAGGTTAATTACAAACAACAATCAGTTGGTGGAAGAGAATATTTTGTACCATTTCCGTGCTGTTAACAACGGTCCGTGGCTGTGAAATATAAATATTTTGAAGGCCGAGTATACAATTTCAAATAGAGTATTCCCAGAAATGTGGATTTGATATTGTCTATGGAGATAAGAATTACATAAAACACTGGAGGTAGTTACTTAAAAGAGAAATCTATAATTTAAATTTGTTCAATAACAATACTGATAAAAATACATGTCCCGTAAAAATATAATTTTTAAATTTAAGACGAATTAATTAATAGGAATATATTTTTATTGTTACACAATGAAAGCAAATAAAAATTATTGTATGTTATTCAATACTTTTTAAAATTTCCGACATTTATCTTTCACAAAAAAATTAGCAAATATATTTCTAGAAGTGTTAGACTTGACAAATGAATTAAAATTAAACATTATCTCACTATTTATAAATTAATATAGGCCTAATTATTTACGGTCAATCAAGTCAGAAAGATTTATTAAATGAGTATATTATTAAGGTTACAAAATTCTGTTGTAAATTATTAATTTTGGCAGGAGTTTTGAACATGTTTTATTTTGTTGTACTTTATTCAGCTGAGTCTTAAATTTGTATTTTTTTTTAATATTTATCCATTACATTATTTAGTTTTCTTTATTTTGAGATAAATCTGAAAGTTAAAAATTAATTAATTGTACTGTAACACTTGAAGCGGCCTCAAATGTTTGGAGGAAACCTTGTGTGGTTTATTAAATATTAAATGTAACTTTATTAATCAACTGACTTAATTGGGCATAAACCATTATAAATTAATGGCTAAGGTATTACGCTTGCTTAGAGACAGCAGAAAATATGTGAACCATATTCATTTCAGTAGGTAACTGAGTAATTTAATGTTGAGAATTAGACGCCCGTTAATGTCTCTTGAGTAATGTATGTTTAATTACGAATGAAAAAAGAAATCGTTCTGCAAAAAATTCGTGTATGTATCAGTGCAAATAGACGTTGCCACGGATAGTCTCGTTCAACATTATTATTATTATAACGACCAATTAATCCTCAAAACAAATATTATTAATTTTTTTTTAGTTAATATCACTACGTTTCGGGACATATTTGTTCCCTCTTCAGGTTGTGGTCCAACGGAAGAGTAGTTGTTCAAACATAAATAGAAACCTTCATTGATAGACTGAGGAATTTTTATAACTTGAAGACAAACCTTTCAGCTGGACCACGAACTGAAGACGGTACAAATAAATACCAAAGACGTAGTGCTGTTTAATATGATTTGTTTCATTAATATATTTTTTAAATAATAAAAAGTATGTTATTTTGTTGCTATATATTTATTATGTTCTTTATAATTAAATAGCATGTATATTTGTTTGTATGTATTTACGTTAATTTCTATACAAATTTAAACGAATATTCAAAACTCGAGAACGGTATTGTGGGGGGGGGGTGGGGGGGGGTGAAGTCCCTAGCATAAATGTGGAAAGAAATATAATAAAAACCGTGATAATTTTGTGTTAAATTACTGCGCGCCAAGAGACCATGACGTCAGGTTAAGAGACGTTACTACGCGACCAACAAAGGAAATAGTTCCTTTTTCCGTAATGAAATAAAGCAGAAATATTTTCATTGAATTAAAAGTATTATTTAATCCAGTAATATTCCATAGAATGATAATAAAAACAATACTTTACGATCCTTGCTGAAAATGTAAGGTAATTTTCGTGCCATATTAGAGATTCCAATATGGCGACCATTTGTTTACATTGTGAATGAAGATAACAATTTCATTATGTCTGAACACTGAGGGACAATTATATCCTGCAATACTCTAGGAGTATATTTAAGTATTTCGGGTTTATATAAATAAGTACACGGGCCAACTTTATTAATTAAAAACAGACGTTAAAATAAAATAAGGTTTGTCTTCCGAATCTTTAACATGCCGCCATATTGTATGAGATAGCAGGTTGCGATGACGTGACAGTGACACAAGGAACTCGCAGTATTCCGAGAGATGTTTCCGTTAGTTGAACACTTAAAAACCTCATCTCAACTACAAAAAGATTTTGTGCAGGAGGATTTTTGAAGGCTTTTAAGTCTTAAATGTCGGTAAATGTCGGGCGAAGTTTATTTGGTATCTTATGAATTGTAAGGGTTTGATGCTCAAACTTTAATTGCATACATTTTTGAAATTAAGAATCGTCAGCGTGTAATGAATAAAGGATATTATCCAAATATTGCCCTAAAATGTTTTAATATATTACAGATTAACCTTTTATATTATTATTATTGTGTATATAAAACACTTGATCGTCCAATAATATTAAATTTGTATTTGTCTTTAATGTTCTCTTGTTAACTTTGTTTAGTTTTTGTGAAATGAATTCCGTTTTATTGCTACGTAATGCGTAAGTCAACAGCTGCACTTTACAAGTCGGCCTATTTTTCCGTGTCTACATTTATATCTCTACACATTCAGATCACATTATATTTCGCAAACTGCCTTCTTTTATTTGGACCGCAAGGACGGTGATATTTTTCACTACATTTAGTTACAGCAGCCAGATGTGAGGATTGATTTATGAGCAGCGATATCTGCCGGTAGCTCGTAAATGACCTGTATTTACCGCCTTAATCAAACAGCACAAACTACGAAGTCGTTCTATGCGGACATGTTGCGTCCCAAAATAAATGGCAGTTTCTACGCTAGCTTTTATTATTTATAGCTAGGAACGGTCAAGGTAGCGTCCGAGAAAGCGCTTCAGCAGTTTTATAGAGCCATAGACCATTAAATATATCACCGTAGATATATATATTTCATGCCACATCTTTTAAAGAAATTAAGTTTTAAAGTAGATAAAAATTTGACATTCTATATTTCAATCATATTACGCATTCCAATATTTTTGTTAATCCTACTTATTAATGAATAACAAGAATTACAGTTCCACAAAGCAGTATAATCAATACAATCCAATAAACTCAATGTATGTGCTACAAAGAAAGTGGAACGTCGGATAAAAAGAACTGTGTTACAATAAAACGAGTACCTTGGCGCAAGAATTAGGGATATTTATACTAGGAGGTATCGACCCCAGTTATCTTCGTCGCCAGTCCCGAGGCCAAATGTTTTTTCCTGAATTTTTTTCTTCAGCATTTTTTAAACTTCATAACGTTACAAGCGGGTCTGATGCATTTTCAATTTGCCTTATTGATGAAAACAGTACGAAACATCGCCCATGACGAATTTTACCGCCTTCTTGTTTCCGAAATAACGATAACAATAATACATTTTAAATTCATCGATCTAATATAAAACGTTTGCTGTGTTTTCACTCTCGGTCTTTTCTTACTGTCGCATTCTCTGAGCAGCTAATCGAATTATTTTCCTTCACTTAATCTTCCTTATCGTTTTGTTTTTTTTTCTCTGTCCATATCAGATGTTTTATTTGCTAATTTCCATTTCACAAACAAAATTATCCTGTAAACACAGAAAACAGTACAATCACGATACGCAGGAATGACAACAATTATACCCCCGAATAAGTTACCGGAGCCAACTGGGCCAACCTAAAAACAGTAGCACGATTTACATACGCGATAATCCATATTTGTAATATTACGCTCCATAAAAAATAAAGAAAAATATTGTAGTGTATATTATAAGTAGTTTAATGTTTGAATGTAAAGCAATAATGTTTACAAGGATATCGTAGCGACGAATTGTATAAAAATTGTCAAGCATTAGTCAAATAAATACTTTTACGTTAATTTGAAAATATTAATATAATATGTACCTACCGAGTTACTAGATTATAATTAAATTCGGAACAATATTTCCTGAATAAACTAGTGTTCACTAAATATTACTATTGGAAATTTGAAAGATATTGAAATTAATTTGTCTTAGTCCGAATGAAACTTATTACGGTCTTATTTTCTAAGAATTCTGCAGAATTACTATTAATAATTTACAATATCCGCAATGGATAAGGGCAGTAATCTCTGTATGATAAAAAAGGATGTATGTTTGTATGTATGTATTTACGATAAAGTTCATACAGATTTAAACGCTTGGACAGATTGCAAAACAAATTGGTAGACATTCTTCAAAACACGGGAAACCGTATTGTGGGGATGAAGAAACCCCTAGCATAATTGTTGAAAGAATTAAAATTGAAAAATTTGATCATATTAAATTACTGCAGGCCAAGATACCATGACGTCAAGCTGGAGAGTGGCGTTACTACGCGACGAACAAAGCAAATAGTTCATTTTTCCGTAATGAAATAAAGCATTAATATTTTCATTGAATAGAAAGTATAATTTTTCCATTAATACTCCAACGAATAATAATAATAAAGAACAATACGAAATACTTTACGATCCTTGCGGAAAATGCAAGGTAATTTTCGTGCCATATTAGTGACTCAAATATGGCGACTATTTGTTTACATTACGAATATAGCTAACAATTTCATCCTAAATTTAATCTTCCTTTATGTCTGAATACTGAGGGACAATTATACATGCAATACTCAAAGATTATATTTAAATTTTCAGTTCCTAAAGAAATTCGTAAGCATGTTTGTTGGGATTGATGCAATAAAATTCAATGTGTTTTATAGCTGTTCAATTAATGCAATATCGGTCGAAAGTATGTACGGAACAAGGAACATTTAGATCTAGGTTAAATCACTTCTTGATTAGAGATTAATATAGAATAAAATACTTTTTCGGGTTTATATAAATAAGTGTACGGTCGATGCTAGTTGTGAATAAAATAATGTTACTAAACAAACGTACTGCCGAAGCCAGCGCCATAGGCGGCTTCTTTACTCCGTGGTGTCGCTTGCATGACACGTTTGGCCTTTATAGTTTGGGATATTTATGAAATCCTGATACCGTTTTCTTAAAGTTTTGATTTAAAATGTAAATATATGCTCCCTGGCGTTGCCTATCAAATATTACGTGTCGCTACCGTATTGTCATAGCTCCTTTATTTATATCTCTCATTGTTAAACATTTATATGTTGAAAGAATAATACCATGAAAATTTTCTCAAAGTTGACGAGTAAACCAAGTTGGTTTAGTATGACCGGAGAGTTGCAACATGATATACTTCATGGCACATGGACAAAAAATAAGAAAAAGTTTCTAGAAATACTGAAGCATCGTATTGACCTTACAGTTATTAGTTATTCGAGAGCTGTGTAAACATTTATTTAAAGTATAACATTACATATGAGAGTTCATAATATAAACCTTAAATGTTCCTCGCGTTTGAAGTATATGTCGTGCATGATGACTTGTTCGTGCTCAGTCTTAATCATCTCGAGGTCACGCCAATTAATTGGCCGTGGCGAGTAATTTCAACTGATTTCGACTGTGTCAATTCAACGGCCTACACGTACTTACTGAAACTTCCTCAGGGTCATGTGTGCGATCACAAAGCTCAGTAATTTTTTATAAACTACATTTTCCTATATGACGTAAGGTGAAAAGATAAAAACCTCTTCATGCTAATCTTTGGTTCATTATCGTATTTCTTTCGTATGTTTACATTATATGCCCTTTATTGTTACTATCACAAAAAGGTGTTGTGTGGAACTGACCTAATAAGTAACAGGTATTGAGTATAAAGCTGTTATTTCAGATAATAATCTTAAAATTTGACTGACGTACGGTAAGAATTTTTAGGCGATTACGTTCAGCTCTATAGTCACAAGCTTCCTTCTAGTCAAAATAATTTTGTTTCATTTCCTAAAAATAGGTAATGTTTGGAGGAACATTGTTCCATTAATTATAATTATCATACATATGTAATATTACAATTCAATAAATAATCTGGTGAGAAGTCAGTAATAAATTAATAATTATCAAAGAAAGTAATACAATAAAAATATATTAACACGGCGTTTCGCCCCTAATTTGGGGCATTATCTAGTGTCCATTAATTGTTAAAAATATGGGGTTATACGATACCATATTTATTAATTTAAGAAGAAAAATTTCTTCGTCGAATTGGAATATTATGAATAATTTAAATACAATGCCAAAATATTACTTTAATATCTTCCCAACATTAATATTACATAAATAAATTTAAAAATAATTTAATCTTACAGCTCATTTCGCTTACTCAAAATTTCTTTATTAATTTCCTGATATGTTAGTAATTTTTGGAAGATATTAATGGAAGTTCTTGGAATTGGATTAGTTAAAAAAATGTATGTTATTAAATTAATAATTAAGTTCTCGTATCACTCTTTCTTTAATAATTAATAAACACCTGATGTTAAGTTTGTTTATGATATTTTTTGTGACATTATTCCATTTCGAGTCAATGACGTCAGTTCAGGTGCTAAAGATGCCTATCGTTAAATTTACTGAAACGTTTTTCTTGAACGGATGGGAAGAGATACGTTCTTTCAATACACACGTTGTTATCCAAAATTGTTACGATTTTTGGTTGGTGAATTCACAATTTTGTGTTCTTTCAGTGATAGAAGTTCAGCCACCCTGAAACGCCAAGTTATACACGTGTGGACTTTAAACGGAAGTTAATAGAAACCCAGAGACCCCCGTACTTGATAATATTCACATCTTTAGAGGATTAAATTAGGATCCAGGAATTTCTTCCAGTCACCAGTTTTCAATTATCACAAGTTATCCATTTGATGTTGGAGCGTGCCGTGAACCATTGTTACCTCAGGCCTCCGTTTATGTACAGCCGTGTTGTGATAAGATAAGGTGCGTACAGAAATTATGCTTGCTACCTTCTCCTATAGAAACTCAAATATGGGAGGACCTTCAACTGAATAATATTGTACACCAAAGATAAAAATTACAAATGCGTAATTACAATGTTTTAATTCGATTAAATCATGTATGGAAGCACTTAAAAAAATATTAAAAATTCGTTTAAAAAATATATAATATATCTTTTGAAAGGAACTATTGATGTGGATACAATCAAATTTAACACATTATTCAAGATCTTTGATTAAATGCTAAATTACTATATTTGTCAATCACTTTTTATTGTTCACCTGGCAAGTCACAAATTACAAACGAAACGTTTGTTATAATAGTATTAATTATATTGCTAATTAAGAAACCTTTTCAGACTATTATTTATTCCTATGTTACAGTCAGATTAATAACAATATAATATTATTTTTGTTTAATCACTTATAAAAATATTATTTCAGACACAGAATAAATGTTTTTTTTTCAATCCTGAAAAATGTCTATAACTTAATAATATTATATTCTGATTATTTAAAATTAAATTATACCATTTTACATAATTTTAAAGTTAAATGAACCGAAATATTTCCTATAATTATCGATATAATAATAGAACACAACCATTCAACGCGTCACAATGATTTGTAATACAAATTATACAACAGGAATTTCGGCCACAGCAGTTAGCGGAATCAGTCCCTGACTATAAAATTTTTGTTAAAACCTCTATACCTTAAGAGATCGCAAATAGCGACGAAACGTTGCATAATTTATATTACAAATAGTTTTCTGACGTTAAAAGGCTGTGTTTTATTTATAATATATACAATAATATATATATATATAATATTTATAATATCGATAATTCGAAAATATTTCGGTTCATTTCACTTTAAAATTGTGTGTAATGAAATTAATTGGACAAAATTCGTTATTCGGGAATTAGTGCTCTTCATAGTTGAGACGAGATATTTTTAAATAAGTTCAAACAAGATTTAAGTTTCCAAACTTCGTTAAATACATTTTGAATGTCTCAGATTGATCATTTCTACTACTTCATGTCTTATATTTATTAAATAAATATCTACTTCCCCAGAATAATCCGAAATTATACTGTCATACATTCCAAAAATAGTAACTAATTATTGAACGGTGAATCGACGAAAAAGTCGAAATCAGTTGCACTTCGCCCCCCCTCTCTCGCCCCTTCCCATTGGACACGTAACTATAAGTCAACGCAACTGATCGCTAGGTATAAGTGATTGATGACGGCGATTATGATAATAAGGGAGATGCTGTGTTCAGACAAAAAATTGACCTGGTTGATAAACCGACAATCATTTAATAAAGAATAGAGTAAATAACTCCTTATTTTGATTAAAAGCTGTATATTACCAACTTATAATAATCATTATAACAGGAGCAGAATTTTGGTTAAAACAAAATTGGCTAATGTTAAGGAGGGCTTTACACATTTCCTTAACAAATACTTAAACGAGAATATAAGATTTTTAATTCAAAATTAAAAGGCACATAGGAATCGATTTATATAATGTTGAAACCGACATATAAAATTTCAAATTGTATTGTAACTGTACTGTAGGTGAAATATCGTCACATTATAAATTAAAGAGTTGTAATTCATAATGTAAAGAAATAAATTTGTAAAATTATTAATTTATGTTACTATCTTTGAGTGACGGAAGAACAAGAGCATGAAAATCAAGATGTGTGAGTCAGTCTCTTTCCCGGAAATGTCGGAAGCTCTGAAGAAACACAGCTAATGGGAAAACGCCTTATCTTTAATATAAGTAAATAATAGATATTCCATGGGGTTTCGGAGAGTATAAGTAATATATATTGTAAATAATTTTTTCTTTAATAATATTGTCGGCGTAACTTTGAGGCCAGAGCATTGTAAAGAACAGTCAGTGTGGCGCAAGAATGCAGAGACTGTAAAGGTTGCTACGTGGACTATTGTCGAAAAGTGTACGCACACAGAACTTTGACGGAAAACAGTCAGTGTGTTTTGGAAGCATGAGCAGAGTAGTCATGGCGAGTGTATTTTGGGGACCTGACCGGAGTCGTCAAGGTAGGGTGTTTTGAGAGCCTGACCGGTCTGGTCATGGCCAGAGTGAATATCGTTTTGGAGACGAGCCGAGGATTCTCGTAAATAATTAGGAATTCAGCAAAGTCTAAGATGAACAAAGCTTGAATATATCACATTTGACATTAACGTACCTCTACCGTTACCAGGGAAGCTCGAAATAAAATTTTTATGTAGAAACGTAATTTTGTAAACTTTTATGTTAACATAATTTTCCGCTACATTTCTCTAGTTTTGTTGTTGTTAGATTCATTTTATAAGATTTTGTTATTGAGGAATAAATTCGTATTTTATTTTGTAACTTTGATGAAAATTGCAAATCACTATATTTATTAGATGTCCTGCAAGCGGCCCTGATGTTTTGATACTCATTGAAGCTGAGGCGTTTGTTGGAAACATAAAATGTACAAAATTCAATGTTAATCGAAATTTAATTAAATAATAATTTGTTATCTCTTCAAAATAATTTTTTTTAATTTCAAGCAAAAATCCTGTTAACTTTCTTCCTTTTAAAAGTTCGAATACCACATAATTTAACTCTCTAATGTGGGATTTTAATTTTCAGTGATTTCGCAATTTGAATACTACAATATATAGCATTTAAAATTAATAATAAAAATAAGTCGATTCTTAAATTTCATATCAGCAAGAATTCTAAGTTGAACGTCCAGATTTGGGACTTCATGGCTGAGAGGACACATCACTGCTGTTCATCACTGCATCCAAAGAAGCCAGCTTAACGGTCACCATGCTTCCAGGGCTCGTGAGTTATACAAAATATAGGATCGCATAACACACGGCTACGACTGAAGTATTCCAGCAATCAATATATGTATTTATTTAATGGTATTAATAGTCGACCAGGTTGTTGTGAAGTACTTATGAAGAACCATGTGTATATAGAGTGAAATTTATTCGCATTTTGGTTTAAATACATATCTTTTACATTTTTTTTCCAAGTACAAAACAGTATTATGAAAAATAATAGCTATTTATTAGTGTATAAATGTAAATTCAGGGACAATATACTTATTACATTATTTATTCTGCTCATTCAACTAAAATTAAATTAATTTCGTTGTATTACTCCGTAGTGGTATATTACATATTCTTATTCTGTAGTTTGGGCAGAATTATAGAATTATATTTGAGAAGCAATAAATTGGTCAATATAATATAATATATATTTTGATTGTAGAATCATATGAACAATAAAAACTCCTATTTGAGAAGCAATAAATTGTTCAATATAATATAGTATATATTTTTTACCCACGTATGAATCTATAATTAAATTCTACACTTATTTTGAATCCTTATATGACATAGAATTTTTAAATTGGATTATTAACTCTGCTTTGTGTCAGTTTAACGCGCATATTAATTAGTCAGATACTTATCAAACACATTCAAAAGACCTACCAAATATTAATATTCTGAGCGTATTTGGCAACATAGAATTTTTCTTGTAAGAGTATATTATTATTGTATTATTATTAATCGTATATTATTATAATTTAGTTACAATTAGCATGCAGCTACGAAGCAATGTAATTATAAGACGATGATTGAAACTACTTCACTGAAATAACGTTTGACGTCTTATAGCCTGAAGAGCAGCTATTTTTATTGCACGTTAATGAAAGAGCGTTCATCCAAGCGTAAAGCAGACGGAATAAAGGATGAATGAACACGTCAGCCAGCGGAGATGGAGGCAGGAACCAGGATGCAGGGTGCTAATAGACGCAAATTAGCGGCGCGGGAATCTAGGGGCTGACGCCTGAAGCATAAAATAGGTCGCAGATGCCTTGGGATTAAATAATGTCTATAATTTTAATGTAAAATATGTTAAATGTTTACGGAGGTACTGCGAAATAAACACAAATTGTTTTGAACATACAAATTAATTTATTAAATTTTGTTGGATAAAATATTGGAATTACAAAATGTGATATAGTATCAGAATTTATATCATGTACGGAGATGTTGATTACCAGTTTCTATAAATTAGTGGATATATGTAACAGATATTAGTATGCAGCATATAAGAGTGGATAATGTAGGGGAATTTATCTATCAGCCAGATTGTTAAAATTAGTGTGAATTGTCACCCAAATCCAGACATGCACATTTTTTAACGTAACAGCGATAACTTATGGCCAAGCGCAGCACTTGACATGAGTCATGGTAAACTGATCTAACTGATGTCCTTTCACAAATACTTACTGATAATTTATGCATTGAATTCAGGTTTAGCTTCACAGCATATTAAGTTAGTATAATTTAAATATAATACAAATAAATGAGAGAACCACAGCTAATTAAAGTACAACATTTCTACGTAGCTTTTGGATTTCATCAGGTGCTGTATTAATAAAAAATAAAAGGAATACCTAAATTAATTCTACACAACAAAGTGATTATACTTAATCGAATTAATGACTCCAAAAGTAAACGACGGAAGCCATAAAAATCAACCAACATAAACGTCAATACAGAAAATGAACATTGGTAAAGAAACCTCCTAAGAAAAAATCTTACGCACTAGCACAGAAGACAGAAACCAAGAATACGCGTATAGACAAGCCAAGAAAATTAACCAGTTAATGACAAACACATCCAGAACGAATTAATTGGGTCCTCGGAATGTAGTTTAAGAATCCAACCCGACAATTCGCCTAAATTCAGGAAAAACCTGCATCAGGTACGTCGGACTCTCGGTACTTGTACCACGACCTTCCGATGACTGGAGTACGGTTTTCGGAGCAGACGCAGCATTCCCGACTCCATGCCTCGACCAGTTTAGGAGGCAGCTGGCCAACTTTTCCAATGGGAACAACGGACAACTCTTGCCCTACGCCCAACGACTGCGACCTTGGAACCTTAGTTGAAAAGCAAAGACAGAATCCACATAGGTGGCCCTCCTACTTTCCTGCGGAGGTTAATCTATGATGAACCTGCCCCCATAGATAGTGAACATTCGTACAAACGTAATAAATGTTTTAAAAAAATCTAAAGACAGCATGACAAGCATATGAAACATATAAAATCAAAACAACATTATAATATATAAAAAAATATATGAAAAAATGCACGCAAAACGGAAAAATAGTAAAAAATATACAGAAACAAAGACTGAACTCTAAATACAAGAAACGATTTAACAAATATTAATCAGATTAATTGGTCTCATATAAAATTTCGAACAGCAATAGGTCCACTATAGAACCGTAAAAATCATTAGTAAAGGCCTCTAATTCCAATGAGCCTTATTTCTCTGTGGTAATCACGAAATATTTTGCTAAAATAATAAATTGCAGAAAGGTATGGGGGTGGCAAACACAGTTTTTAAGAAGACGACCCAGGCACAATGTTTCCAAATGTTTTAAACGTTAACCAACGATATATATTACGAATTAATAGTAAGTCTAGAGATTAATATAACTTAATGAACTCGTGTAGTCTCAGATGTGAATGTTATAAAGAAGCAAAATAAAGATCTTTATAGTAACACATTACCTTACGCCGAATCAGTAATGGCCTGAGACTCTATTTCGTGGCTACTTAACTGATTAACTTTTAATCTGACGGATCTACTCTTGAGTCTACAAATCAGCGGTCCATTATAAGAAAGACATTACTGACGTATGTCTTCCGTTACTAACCGAAGTTTGCCCGACCGCCAACACGAATTTAAATAAATTTAATAATAGGAAAATTAGCCAAATCCTTTTGTCAAATGAATTGTGTCGCTTTAGGCTCTTTTTTTTTAGCACAGGAAGAAAGGAACAAGGTTTCCAAAAACTTTGTGTGGTATTTATATAATCAATTCTTTTGTCTGTATTTGGCTATTTTTTTTATTAATTTCCAAATAGACGTAAATTTTTCATTCGAAATTAATTTCCACGAACCCACTGCTGTTTTACAGCTATGGTCAGAATTGTTTGACGTGATTCACAGTAAAGTTACAAAAACTGTTTAAGACAGAATTATAATTAATTAAGTCTGATCAATGATTATATATGAATCGCAGATTTTAACCCTTTTCCGTTTTTATGAATTAATTGCCAATACTATGACCGTTTACTAAATATATATATTTTAAAACTGATTAACGTCACGTATTTATCATTTTAAATAAATTTTGGACAATGATTTAAGTTTTTATATTGTAATATCCATTTACAAAATTATAGGTATCTGAAATAAATTATGGTAAAACATGCATTTTAAAATAGTCGAAGTTTATTATACGTTAGTTTATTCAGCTGACAATTCAAATGTAATATGACATTTTTCTTCGTTTAAATAGATGTCTGAAAGTGATGACGTTCGGAAGTGCGAAGGCAGTTCTGTGAATAAAAAGCAGTTTCTCGGATCGCCGAAGGAAAGGTTGAAGTAAACAGACTCGAGCCGCTATTTTCTTCTGTCCTTTATCGTCTCGACGACTTGGGCGTGGGACGAATGACAAGTCTTTCTCAAGAGCTGTGATCTGCAACGCCCTATTTGAGTCGGTACGGAATTTAAAAAGGACAATCTCCTGGGCGACAGAGGGGAATCAATAGCTCATAAGAGCTTGACAAACAGCGAGGTCTAAGCTTCCAGAGCGTCTGTAAGAAGGGCCACGGAAGCTCCACGATTAAATGCATCCGAAATCACCAAAAGAGATGATACTCTAGATTAGTCTAGTTTCAGCGACAGCTATGAAATACCGAAATCATTTTCTTATTGAAGGAAATCTATTTCAGAATCATCTACGTAGAAAATAAATGCCGTATATATAAAATCACTCCCAAGAAACAACGTGTTGGTTAAATATTCTAAAATATTAATTATTTATATTAATTAAATATTCTAAAATATTAATCATTATATATATATGGCGGGGTTATATATATATATATATATATGGCGGCGTTAATTATTATAAATGATATATATTTTAGTATTTCTACATAAATCACAATTAAATCGCCACGTGAAGCGTCAATTTGTAGTAATTCATTATTAATGATTTAAATTAGCCTCACGTTGAAGTGCCAATTTATAGTATTTAACAAAAATGATCGAAATTATTCTAAGTTAAAACGTGCCACACGTTGGAGACGCCAAAATGTAGTATTTACTATTGAATAATAATTAAAATAAGCAAATTAAAATTAAATGATTGGATTTTAATGAAAAAGTTCAGAGTTTAAAAAATACAATAAAATTAATTCATTAACATCAAATTATTATAATCATTAAAATTGTATTACACATTGATAATAAGCCACGGCTTGATCTCAGGGCCGGATATAGGGCCTTCAATAAACAATATTTACGACAATCAATCAAAATTTACAAAGTGAGAAAATTCTTACATTAAACAATCAGTGAAATATTGAAATCGGAAATCTGGCGATAAAATATCATTTACTGTTGGTTTTACATATAATGAATTGTTTGATTTACCTTATAGTTTTGCGGCGCGAAAACGAAGGGGCTCGTGCACACTCGATTATTGCTTAACACTTTATTATATACAGGCCATGTATTTCACAGAATTTACTTGTGGTTATTATTTCCACATGCAACACTTCCTGCTTGCTGAATTTAACCACACCAATTGTTTCGCTGGTCTCTCGATCAATATAAATTATTAAACTCATCAAAGTTTGGTTATTCACTTGAAAAAAAAAATCGGGGGCCCAAGAACTGACGAATCGTATGATTCGTGAACGTATGCTAGACTCCGAAATTATTCAGCATCGGGGAAAAAAAGAGTAGGCATACTATCGTCGCAGTTGTTTGCCCAAAGACTGGAAACCAACGACTCCGAACACTCTCTTTCTGAATATCTGTTCTCTTCTGCCTCCCAAAAACACACTTCGAGCTCCCACAACACACTGATGCTCCGCGTGTCCAGCAAGGTTTCACGACAATACACACAGCAAGCAAGCATTATAGCCCCATATTCTTGTATACAAATTGTATGTTTACGCCGCCAACAATGCAAGTCCAAAAATCTTGTTATTTAATTAATTACGCTTATTTTTAATTACTATATATATATGTATGTATATATACCATTAATATTTTAGAATATTTAACCAACACGTTGTTTCTTGGGAGTGATTTTAATTTTTATGAAAAAAAAATCATATCCTTGATTGAAATCAAATAGTTGTTTATTAACAATTAAAACCTGTAACTAAAAAAATTCAAATGTGGTTAAATTTAAAAACATAGACTCTTTTAAAGGAACATTCCGTAGGGAGATATTCTGACAAAACCTTTTTTTGAAATATAAGAAGGTTGTCTAATAAGTAATGCGCCCTACTTTGTTTCTCCTTAATTAAGTTAGTTATGTGAAAATTTTGAACTTTGCGCGATTCATCGAACATTTTTCTCCAATCCACTGCAGGAACATCTTCCTAAGTCAACTTCTGGCCGCATTTCAACCCCTTACGCCATTAGGCTGACATTGACGTACGTTTTAGACAGCGTTCAGTGATTGCATTCGTAAATGCGGAAGGTGAAACGCCCATTCGTATTCACGAAAGACTGAAAAATGTGTATGGTGGTCCAACAGTGAATGTCAGCACTGTTCGGCGATGGATTCGTCGCTGTAACGAAGCGAAGGGCAAACACCGTTGCGTCGATGGCTTAGGAAGCAAGACCACGCTTTTTACTGCAATGGAATACATGCCCTTGTGAACAAAAACTGTGTAAAAGGACAGAGACTATATTTAAAAGTGAAAATTTAATCATTAAAGTTGTGTGTTTATGCTGTGGAAATTGCAATTAATTATCTTGACAAATAAAATAAGTTAGTGGTATCTCTTATTGAATCACCCTTCTAAAATAATTTCTGTGACAGTGTATTAAGATGTTATATGTTGTGCTGGTATCGTTTTAGGGTCGTCTTATGGTGAATCTGCGTGCTTGCTCCTCAGTTTACCGCCATCTTTTCTCTCAGGAGAAAAGCGCCTTTATATTTATCACTATGACATTTACTTACACTTTGAACTATACTCTGCTGTCACTGAAATGCACTTTAAGCAGGATTTTTTATTAACGTTAACATTACACTTTATAATAATGTCCTCGTATTAACTGGTTTAACTTCACTCACACCGACGATTGTTCCCACATTCCCTTTCAATCGGGGCTTGCCAACAACTATTTACAGTTTATAATTATATTTAGTTAGTTACTGGTCAAGAATCTACCACACAGATGTCCTCGTGTGTCTGTCTCCCAACTTAGAAATTTTTCCAAATATGATCCACAATTTTCGACTCCGATCCTTCACTGCTTTTCTGGTCCCATACACAAATACACGTGAAAATATTCAATTTTGTCACTTACTTAATATTTAAGCAAACTATTGAACAATTTTTGCCTCAACAATAGGAGGAATGACCAAAAAAGATAAATACAGAACATTTTTAATAACATATGGGTATTGTCCGTCTAAATAATTTAATTACAGGGGGATAAACGTCTTATCGTGAGTAAAAAGTCTTATTTGAGGAGTGACTATAAAGAACTTTGACTACTCAGCGGAAAAAGTTTTCTGGTTTTTATTTAAGGTTCCCATACGCCAAGAATTGTTTTCTTATCCCATTGCCTCAATACTTTGTCGAGAATGCTGTCACCAAACTGAACTCCGCCTCCAGTCATCGATTGGGCATGGATTTCCCTGCATCACATTTAAGTTATTGCAATTTATGTTCCTATACCTATAGCCCGACGGCCCTAGTAAACCCTTGACCAGGTTGCTTCCCATCCGTATTCCTGCTTTCAATACCTTGTTACGCTATTAAGGACGGTAGGATACAACGCGATGAAGTTCATGTAGCTTATTGTTTAAAAAATTACGAGAGCAACAAAAAAAAATTTCAACCTGAGATATGTTTAGCAGTAAACAAGGTCATAAAGTTCGTCGAATTATTATTTCAGTTCGACCGAAGGGTCACTGTCATAATAAAAACAGAATATTTGTCAACGTTCTGTATTATTGAATTTCCTTTTAAAAATGGCTCCTACAAAATTTTTTTCTATCAGATAGAAATAAAGTTACTCCAAATGTTATGGATCTTTATCAGGACTGAAAGTATCATTTTCAGACTTCAAATCTAGTGTGAGATCCTGTTTCTATTCAATGGTAAACTACGAATTATAGAACGAAAAGTGTAACCTTAGTAAAAATATTAATAACACACTATACCACGCGTCAGCTGCGATGGCGTGTGGCGATGGGAGGCAGCGCGTTATAAACACATACATCACAATTGTCTAACGCGGGGAGGGGGCAGAAATACACTAAACTGGGTTGCTAATAAATAAGACAAGTGGTATAATTAATCTGGAATATTTCCACGTATATTAATAATAAAATAATTAGAGTACATCAAGTTATTTATATATTATGTTAAAATGAAAAAAATTACGTTTGATTGAAAATAATGCATAAGAAAGATAGCCAATACAGACAAAAAAGAGTAATATGTGTTTCACTAGGCTCTTCTTAGCACTTGACGAAAGGGACAAAGATCCCAGAAACGTTGTGTGGTATTTGTATTAGCCTTTTTTGTCTGTAATGGTTATCTTTCTTATTCATTATTTATCATATTGTTAACGAATTATAATGAATTGTTTAAACATTTGTTTTTTATTTATCAATTAATTCGCAAAAAATTTCGGTGTCCAAATCAAATTATATAATGAAATCTCATGACAGACTCTATTAATATTTGCATGAATTTAAAAATAAATATGAAAAAGGTACCTTTTTATCAATATTTCTAAATTATCATACCATTTATCCGAGGTATTTCGATACATTTTCTTGCGTGCTGTTTTTTATAATTGGTTATTCAATATCTTAGATAAGCATTAAGATATAACATGTTATCATTTTGCATTGTCCGTAAAATGCGAATAGATCGTAAAATTTGTAACAACGTTGGGAAATATCATTCATCTACATTGGAATAAATATTGAAAAGAAACGTCAAAATCTTTGATTGCTTTTAATTCCACCGTGGAAGTGTTTTCAGAATGATGATTATCTGAATGAATGCATTAAAAGCCTATTTATCGTCATACCTGGAAGAAACGAATTTATTTAAGAGATTAACGGGATCAGGTGTAACCTTGCAACAAATATCTCATCTTATCTTTCTTCTGACACCTAATGTGTGTCCACAAATCACCATTTCCTATCTATCGGGTGATACATTTGCTCACAGACAAATTAGCTAGTGAAGTACTGAAAAAATTCTGGTTTTTTGAACTAAGGCTCCCGATTGCCGAGGCACCTCGGCATGTTTTGAGAGGTGTATGTTTCCGGGTCGCAGACCTTGGGCATACAGTAAGAGTTGTCCGTCCGCTATTCCTGTTGGAATATTCGGCCACCTGCCTCCTAAACTGGTCAAAGCACGGAGAGGGGAAAGCTGTGACCCCTCAGCAAACCCCTGCCTCGCCATCGGAAGGGCGTGGGACAAGTACCGAATGCCCGACCTACCTGATGCAGGTTTTACTAGTTTTCTGTGCATCACTTTTAGGAGAATTGTCGGGTATGATCCTTAAAGCATAGCCCGGCGGCCGTAGTTACCCCTAGTCTTGCCGCATCCCCCCTTTCCGTCCCTTTCCTATGCTATAAGGAGTTGCTACTATGTGGATTACCCTATACGTGGCCTGTCTACACCTCCTTCTACTTCGGCTATCACCTAGGCGCGCGAGTTTCTGGTCAAAGACCACGTGTAACTGATTCTTACACGAATGTCGTGCAGCTTATCCTCGTAAGTGCTGCTCCTATCTCTTCCTTCTTACTTCCCTATTAATAGATTGCCCGACTCATCACTGAGGCACGTTGCCACTCAAACGGGTAATTTTACTGTCAGATACTCCTGTCGAACTAAAATGGATGAAAAAAAAATCAACAACATATAATTTCTTATATAAGAAAATAAAAATCGCTTACGTGTCGTCAGCAACGTCAAGACTTCCCGTCCGACTGACGGTGTCCAAGTCGAGGCTTACGGTCTGACTAATTGCGTCCATGTTGACGGATGTGCCACTGACGGCGTCTGCGGATTCTGCAGACAGGCTTTGTCCGTCAGAAGCCATGTCAAGATCGTCCTGGCTCCACAAGTCATCGTCGTCATCATTCTCGTCAAAGCCCTCGATGGATGATTTCCTTCGCTCATTTTCCTCGTTGATGGTCAACTTACTCCTGCAAATATCCTTACTGAGATCTTTTTCGAAATAATAGAAAAAAAATTTGATTTGTAGACTCTAATTTTTTAAAAATGTTTATCATATTGTCAAAATTACCTCCCTGAAAAAAAGCGTAATTACTATAAAAAACCTATAATTGCGAAAGGTTTACATTAGGATGGAGAGATTCATCGCGTTGAATGCTTTTAAAAACTTAGATGATTCCTCTGAAAACGGATGAATAACTAGTATGATCGGATCTCTTCGAAGAAAATATATCTTTAACCACCACACTTATAAAGCAAGAGAAACACCTAATAGAAAGTAAAATTCACGTCTGTGTTTATAAATAAATATAATATGCGAAGCCCACTAATATAAGTAACCTTTACACCTCTTACGTTACAATTTATTATTATCTCGCAATAAATCTACATGGATGTGGAAATTAATCGCCAGATTTACTGCTCTTCCTATTGTTACTTCCGATGGTTATTTTTTCTCTCAGAAATGTGAACGCACTGGGTTACAAACGATGAAACATTTTTCATTCGTGTAAGTCGTTAAAAGTCATTCTCTGTTTCAGTGATTTAATCAGCTATATAGTGATTCTGATAATCACTGTACTGTAATATGAATAAGAGGATCAAATAAGTTGTCTATTTATGATGGTATTTAATTTACCTGGACCGAAATACCGGAAGGCTGAGTTTCCGTATTTTCTTTGTGACTCGTTTAAACCTTCTCGTACCGGAGACGCTTCGTTCTGCAGGCATTGTATCGTTATCGGATACTGACTGCATAGTATTTTATATCTTTGAAACGACTAACATGTCGACAATTTTTTGCTAAGAGCAGCCACTCCGTTGGGAGAAGAGCTCCGCCTCGACCGAAACTTCGCGAGCTACTGAAGCGTTCAAAGCGCGATTGTTGCGTAGATAAGAACTGACGAATGCAAGCTGATATGACTGCGTGACGCTTTCCCATCGTTAATGACTTAATGGCACAGTTAAAATGCCCTCTAAATGAATACATTGCATTTTATGAAGCCCAGGGCAATAACTTTCGATTCCAATCGCAATATTCATATACATAGAGATAAGACGAGTAAAATTTTACAAGGGAATCGTTAACGATAATAATAAATCGTAAATTAAAGAAATTGGTTCTTTACATCAATAATAACTCAACTATGGAGGAAGTTTGGTGACAATTATGTCATTTAGCTTCAATACAAATTCCAATGATGAATAAAATTCTATTGTTGCTGATCTGGTTCCTCGGGTTCATAATATTTTCATTCAATTAATAACTCATACTGATTTTTGCAATATATGTAAATAAGATAATAGTTTTTTCTGAACATTTATAAGAAATTTATTTCTGTTCCACGAAACCGATGTCGTCTATATTTCTGTCTGACTTGGTTCACTTTCCACAAGAAACTTTTTTTTGGAGTAACGGTAACGTGAGGGAAATCCATCTGGTGGCAACTCCCCTTTAATAGCATTGGGTATAGGAAGGTAGCAGATGATTAACTAGGGTCCCCGGGGTGTAGTTTAAGGATCCTACCCGGCACCTAAAAGTTATGCAGGGCAAACACTAGAAACCTGCATGAGGTAGGTCGGACGCTTGGTACTTGTTCCTCGCCCCTTCCCGATGGCGGGAGTGGGGTTTGCTGTGGGAACGCAGCATTCTCTTCTGCGTGACTCGACCAGTTTAAGAGGCAGCTATCCGACTGTTCCGGACCGATTTGATCAAACTGATTTCGTTGTAAAAAAAACATCCGTGAAAAGAATTTTAGAAAGAAAAAAGTATCATCCGCCATGTGGAGACAAAATGACGTACGTTCCGAAACTGGATAGAAATTTCGTTCGCTTTACAGAAAAAAGGTTGAATGTTCTTTTTCCTCAAGTTGTAAAGAACTTTGAGGGTATCTACCATTCCAATTAAATTTTTTACGTTGTAGACTATGTTGTTAGGTAAACAAAACCTCTGTGTCAAGAGTTGGCGAAAAGACATAATAATGGTATAGAGAGAGCCATAAAAAATAACGTGAGACATGCAAAGTAACACGCTACCAAAAAAGACATAAACCCTCACCAGTCGGACATTTATGCATAAATCTAAACCTAATACGAAAAACTGTGCTCAGTTTACATCCTTGTATAAAGGACGGGTAACTGAGAACATAGACTCACTACAGTCAGTAGGGAAATTCGACAAGTGAGACCACGTTGCCAAGTATGAGACTGGAAAAGTGAGCCACGGTCAACTTTAATAGACCTGCCTTCCTTAGATCGAGCGTTAATTAAAATTAATTTATTAAGAGTCGCTACTTAGAGTCGTCTTTTAAAGCCAGAAATGTCAACATCGCAAAAACTCTGCGTGATGATTTACTTGTGAAAAAAAAATTCATATCATATCCAGCGCCCTCCACATATCTGGGATCAGGACGTTTGCACGACACGCACTTGCACGGTGCACGCTTTCCCGGCGACAATATCCCGATTGACGTTTTCCCGACAGGGCATTTTCCCGAAAGGAGAGTTTTTATGTAATAAAGCATAACATTAATAACACACAGGATTCGACACCAATCTTGGGAGTTATCACAATTTTTTGTCATCCCCACCTCCTGTCCTCTTTCCTTTAGGGGATGATATTCTACACTAAAAGCATCGAGAGTGGCAATTATGAATCTGAGCGATCCCGTAAACTATTTATTTGGTGCCGATATAGGCAGTTAGCGCATATTTTGTATTTTCAAAATGCCACCAGCTTCTACCCCCACCAATAGGGGTGCTAGAGTTATCTTAATTCCTCAGGGTTTGTTCCTGGATCTTAAGTGATACGTGTACCAAGTTTGGTTGAAGTTGTTCCACGAATTAATGAATAACTTAAGGTAAAAGTGTTCTACAATATTGTAATGCCAATTAATTAGGCCATTAATTGGTTTTAATAAAATTTAATTGTAGTGGCAGGAGCTTCCAAAGCGACAATGGAGCTCTGTTGCTTTGCCGGAAAGTCAAAAATGGCGTATGCGCGCTAAAACTGGAGAGCACTAAGAGTTAGTTAGTGGCGGGATATTTCAGAGGACGGAACGAATAATACTAGAGCAGAGACTAACCATCGTTAATGTATTATTAAACAAAGTTGTGAATTTAAGACACAGTAAAAACATTCACGGAAGTATTACCCCGTAAATACCGCTAAGTTAGCAGTTTTTACGTCTATCAGCAGCCAGGAAAGGAGTGTAGTTTTACGTCTGTAGCCAACTAGGAAAGGAAGTCAGTTTAAGTCCAAAGCGGTAAAAAACAAACAAATCTACGAATCATAGGATTCGTATCAGGCAAGCAGACATCAGATAGCTGACAAAAAAGAGGACCATCCGAGTTCCTGGGAGCCTATAAATTTTTACTTCAATAGTGTAAAATCTGTGAATCTTAGAATCAGTGTAAAAGTTTACCATAGTGTACTTCCGAAACCAAAAAGAATGCTGGAACCAGCTGGACACTACGTAAGTAACAAAACCAAAACTAACGATTAATTGTAAACGTAATTAAAGGACAGAGTCAGATTTCGTTCTCTTTTAATTGTCAATCAAAGTTAATTTCTTTTCTTTTTAATTTATTTCTATCGACGTATTGTTTAGGTAAATGTGAACTGTTTGTTAATAAGATTTTAAAATCAATTTGTTGTGTTCATTATCAAACCCAGTAGAGGCCCTGAGAGAATGAGATCTCAAATTTTGTGTTTGTAGTCATTTTTTGTTGGCACAAAATAAATCAATCATCTGTTTGTTTATTTCGATATTTTTATGTAATAAAAGCCTTCCATTTAATTAATACCTAAATGGCGCTTCAAATTCATTATATTCTTCAGATTCTTTAAATTAAATAAAGCTCAATTGTTGTTTATTACATATTTGGCTTCCACAACGTGGGGCTCGTTAATTTATATAAAGACGAAATATTTGAATATTACATAAATCATAATTAATTAATATAATTAAAAGGCTAAATATTTGTTTATTACAATATATAACTTTATGCTTTATTTCATAAAAACTCACCTTTCGGGAAAATGACCCATCGGGAAAATGACGTGTCTGGAAACCTTCAATCGGGATTTTGTCCTGTCGGGAAAACGTGCATCGGGTAAGTGTCGGTCGAGATTTTATACTAGACCCCCCCCCCCTTTTCCAATATCTGCATAGTCGGAAATATTATCGAATTATTCTGTTCGAAAACCTGGTGTGGATGAGCGAAACGTATAACTTTACAGACTGTCTACTAATAATGTGAATTACGGAACCATCTTTCTGTTTGCATATTTCTGGAATGAAATTTCACAACTTAGAAATTTAGTTATCCATTTCGCGTTCCCTACTTACCTGATATGAGACTCGAGTTGAAAATTATCAAATCCTTTCTATGGATAAGTAGCAGTATTTTCCTTAACAAAGTGATCTCAAGATAACAGTGTTTATCAAACATACAGAGACCGGGAGTCCAATGTTATGCAAATAGACACACTGAGCAACGAAATTTGTCACCAACAGGATAATAATTTATTTATTTATCGTCACCCAACTCTTTTCTTCTCGAAAAAATATATATCAAACAAAAAACTAAGCTTATAATTTCGTAACGGAAAAGTTGGAAGTAGCAAATGAAGAACGTCAGTACAGGAAAAGTGACAGTGGAAGAAAATTTCTCAGAAAACTGAACAATATTATAGTAAATTACTACAACCAATAGAGTAATTAAGAAATAATTTTACAATATTAGTTAATATGCAGCTGATGATACAATAGTTGATGGTATAACTTTTACCCAAAATAGGACCAATTAACAAAATGGTAAGGGGCCAATATTCTTTTTCAGTAAGCCTGTACACTTATTACCTTTAAATGACGATTGAAATTAATAAATGGACGATAAAATAAAGTATAATGTGATGCTAAACACACTGAAAAGGAAGGAAAATAGCAGAAGAGTTCACACGTGAAAGAAATTTAATAGATAGGATATATTTAAGAGACGATAAAAAATTACACGTTACAATTATAGCTTAATATAAGAACAGTCTTTCATTTCGGAATAACTGTAACATCGTGCTTATTAACCACTAGCTGGGTGCCCGGCGTTGCCTGTGTACTTATTTATATAAAACTGAAAAAGTATTTAATTCTATATTAATCTTTAGTCAAGAAGTGATTTAACCTAAATTTAAATGTTCCTAGTTCCGTACACATTTTCGATCAATAGTCCATTAATTGAACAGCTGTAAAATACATTGAATTTTATTGCAACAAACATACCTTCGAATTTCTTCTTAAATATACTCCTTGAGCACTGCAGGATATAATTGTCCCTCAGTTTTCACACATTACGAAAGATTAAATTGAGGAAATTCTTAGCTCTATACACAATGTAAACAAATGGCAGCCATATTCGAGTCGCTAATATGGTACGAAAATTAACTTACATTTTCCGCAAGGATCGTAAAATATTTCGTATTATCATTCGATGGATTATTACTGGATAAAATTATACTTTTTATCCAATAATAATATTTCTGCTTTGTTCCACTACGGAGAAAAGGAACTATTTACTTTGTTCGTCGCGTAGTAACGTCTCTCTCCAGCGTGACGTCATGGTAACTTGGCGTGCAGTAATTTAACAAAAAAATTATCACGGTTTTTAATTATAATTCTTTTCAAATTTACACTAGTGATTTCTCATCCATACAGTACCGTTTCTCGTGTTTTTACGAATGTGTGTACCAAGTTTCGTTGCAATCTGTCGACGCGTTTAAATTTTTATAGAAATTAACGTAAATATATACATACAAATATACATCCTTTTTTATTTTATCGATAGTAAATTACTTTAAATTCGCTTGGATGCTACGATATTTTTATGAGTTGATATTCAGGACAATCTACTCTAAAGCGGATTAAAAAGTATTACAACCGCTTTAGAATTAATATGCAAAAAGTTTTTTTTTCGAAGTATTTCAATGCAATTTGAAGTGGCATTAATTATTTCTCTCATTTCTTTGTTACTTGCTTAATTCCAGATAGATAAATTAAGATATCACATAGAACCATTTAAAAAGTAATATCGAATCATCGATTCCTTTTCAGATATATTTTAATTTTATTGTCAAAGATTTCACATTAATGTAAAATGAATTCAACCATTGTGATGAAATAACCAAATAAGCTTAAATATTGATTATCTATATATGAATTTTCACGGCCATTTCAACATATCAGTTGATGTTGTGGCTTTTAATTAATGCATAATTTATTTAAACCCTTTATTGCATTTCCTATATAATGGATAGACATTAATCTGCTGTTCGATTGAATCCCGACTAACGAGGAATTTTGGACGCATCACTAATATTCAGTATGGTCCTCTACATGAAGCATAATCGTCCAATTCATTGTATCATTTTTACTTGTTGCACACTTTTGAAACTGCTTTTTGATGGACTCCGCTGCTATCTGTGATGGCGGATTGCGCAGTTCTTTATCTCAGTAGAGCCCACCTGAGCAAAACAGGTGCGACTCCGATGTATCAACACTCTCTTCACGGGAAATCCTGGCAAACAGACAAAGAGTCTTTAAAATCAGGGTTATATCCAACGTACTATGCGGCTTTGCCTATTTTGAAACAATATGGCATTTACAACAACCGACTACAAATAGGTAACCAATAAAACGCAGTTTGGAGGAAACTCTTCAAAAGTTACTGGTGTGATCTTATATAATCATATTAACAAAGCATTATACAAGTAAAATAATATTTGAGTTAATTTCACTTCCATGTAGACATATTTAATTTTGCAAATTTTTCTCTTGACTTTATTTTCATTCGAGTATTATCGTATTAATGATGAGTTTAAAGGTCAATAAGTAATTATTTTTTTCAAATTAAAATTTTCCGTCAAATTTTAATACCATCTTCAGGGCTAAAATAAATATACATAGAGTTGTTTTACAAAATTTGACAATTGATGTGTAGTGGTAGGTTTATTAAATGATAAAGATATTTTCCAGAATTAATTAATTATTTAACTGAACATGAAAAACAAAATACAAATTATGCGTGTTCAGCTAGCCAGGCAAAACAATCGGTTCCCTTAATCCCAAGTTAAACCATGGTTTACGGTAATTCCCCCAGGCGCGTCAAGGATTGAGACACTTGGCAGTTACCTCGCGTTGATCTCTGGCCGTGATCATGTGGCACCCTCGATCTCTCCGAGTCCTCTGGAAAACTGCAAGTTTCGGGCTGTACGTCCGTCCCAGGCGACGGTTCGTCGAGGAGTCTCTTCTATAGTTTCTTTACAGCCCCTTCGCTGGTTGTGAAATATCGATGTTCTCGACCAATTTTCGATCGATCTTTACTGAACCAAGAAATGTGATTGGTTCAGGTCACGTGTTCATTCAATTTCTGGGATTTTTGGAGAGACGTTTCCCACGGTGTGACAGTCCAGGTAACTTCCGAGGGTCAACAGCCTACGTGCCTAAGTCCAGACCTTAGGGATTATCTATCCGTTACGGCGGCGCATGGTCAAATTCCAACTTGCCAAGCTCTCAATCCTTGCTAATATCTAATTATATTAAAATGAAATATATATATATATATATATATATGAATAATAAAACTATCGCGCTACAGATGTTCAAGAACAGAATAAATGCTTTCGGACAAAGCACAACCAAAATATTATGAAATTTAATTATAGGATAAGGATGGAAAAAATCCAAGGGAAGGTCCTGGGATTCCGTTGAGATTTAATTGAAACATTAGGTACAGTGTCAATATGACATTACAATTGTTCGTTCACTCCTAATCAATGTATTCCCATGTATCAGAATTAACTTTGTATCTTATATTTAAAATTGTTAATATTTTCTCAAATTGATATGTATACGGAATATTTGTTTATTAAATTATCTATTTAAATGTGTCGAAACGTCGGAATTTTTAAGAAGTGACTCATCCTAACTATAATTGAAATTTTAGGGAAATAAATACTCGTAGAATAATTAAATTAACGATGACAAACGAAAGCTGAAACATGCATAATTGTGTAACTAGAATTATTTTTTACTTTCATCGATTAAGTTTAGAAAATAATTTTGTTAAATGGTTTTCTCTTGAGTTCTCGCTCGAGATTACTTAAATCATACAATTAAGTTAGGATCCTTAAAAAAATTGATTAGCCATTTTGTATTGTTCAACACTTTTCAATCCCATTAATAAAACAAGTGATGACCTTACGCAGACACTTTTTATTTTTTATTTATGTAGGAAAATACCTCACGAATATTCAAAAAGGAATCTTATAAATGAAGTAGAGTGTTTGTATATATATATATATATATATATATATATATATATATATATTTCTTTGTTCCTTATACAAATCTACACCGCTGGAGCAAATTTCACCAAATTTCGTACACGTGTTCTTTGCGCGACCAGGAAACAAACACTGTTGGGGTGAGACGCGTCTACCACCCCCAGAAGCGGGGATTGAAACATATTAAAACAGCCGATATTTAAGTCTTATAAATATTTTTTGGGGTCAAAGAGATTGGCATTTCATTTCATAAAAATTACGCAAAACTATCGAGATTGGAGTCCAATCAAGGGTTATGGATGTCAATGATTTTAATTATGACATTAGACTTACCGTTTAACTTCCCCGTTGGCGGGGGTATACATTTTCAAGCATGTCATATGGTTGATTTTTGCGTGTAATAAATGATTGTCAGAGTCAATGACGTTGATAATATATCTACCGAATTTGTTCATAAAATTTCAACCCCTTTCAACATGAGAGGGGAGGACGCTTTGAGTTGGTGGTAATTATTCAAACATGTTAAACCGCTGATTTTTTTAGTTATGTAGGAAAATACCTGAAGAATATACAATAAGGAAACGATATTTCGTCGTAATATAAATAAAACTTGGATGTGCGCTTGTGTCGAGCTCATGGCTCTTGCGTTTTTAATCATCTGACGGAAGGAACAAGGATTCCAGAAACGTTGTGTGACATTCATGTGATCACTTCTTATAACTGGTTATTAGCCATAGTATAAGACGAATACTTCAACGAGTAAGATGTTTTGTAAAATTTAGGATGAGTTCTAATTGAAGAAAGATATATTTGTAAAGATATGTGTGAATGAAGCATATGAAGATGGCTAATTGGGTCTTTGACTGAGAATAAAGAAGTAGAGAATAATTAATTGGTTTTATTAATAATTGACAATAATAGAACCCTACAGTTGTTTATTTTAAATTTAATAGTATTTGTTAATATTGGAAGTGCCATTTCCTCTACTTTTTAATGTAATATGCACTTATAATTTAAATGAATAGTTATCATATTCTTGCCTTTGATCAAGTTTATTCACTGCTTCTTTAATCCTGAAAATGAGGTAAGTTTTAGAAAAAAGCAAGTGAGGTGAACTCTCAACAAGTAATTACTTTTTGGATAGTTATGTAAGTGATGCCACATTGAACATTACCGAATACAGATTCTAAAATACTAAATAGAAATGTTTATAAAATGCTTTACGGATAGGAAAATATATTTATGCAACAGGCTTTGTACATAGACGAAGTTGCCAACAAGCGATACATGGGATTATCTCCTGAGTCACTGCCTCACGTCACAGATGTCCCAGATTCGAATCCCGGTGATGGCATGGATTTTGTGTGTCTGTTTACTTACAGAGAAATTCGCACACAATTAGTCCACCGACAGGGAAGAGCAAAAAAGTCGCTAGTGAACTAACCGTTGATGGGACTATAAATAAATTTTTAAATTGTATGAGGTTTTGTGAACACGATTTGTAACTCTTACTATGTTCTACATCGCAACAGTCGTCCTAGTGTAGACGACTACCATGTTTCCTAAGAACGTTTACAGAATCATTCTTGGTACACGTAAAGTAACACCAGGCGTGCTGTAGTTATCTCGAAAACATTCTCCTGAACAGATTAGTGAATGGAATGCGTGAGTGTGACAAAGAATACTTGCACGAGCGAGAACATTTTACTACAATGCGCACTTGTCGACCAACCCCAACAAGAATAAACAAATTTCACTGAAAATGTTCCTTTACATTTATTGCGTCTCTGATGTCTCCCACATAATCTTATAGAATATTTACAGAAAAAAACTGTCTTTTAGAGTGTCAAAACTTTGATCGAAACGTGTACTGCTTACTCTTGATGATGATGTCAGTGGTTTGAATATGGATTGTTGATTCCAGTTAGTTGGCGGATAAAACTTTTAACGATGGTTACTCAATAAAGGTCTAAACGTTGAGCATACAAGTTATGAATAAATATAATTCATTTTTAATATTTTTTTACAGTTAAGCACCAGGTTCAGATTTCTCGATGTTGACGTTTCTGCGGTCATTCTCTAACACTTCTTTTATACGTAAACACAATTCTTGCTAGGCAAACACAGACTGAAGAGTGTACAAATATGTACAGAAAATTAATTTGATGATAAATATTTTTTTTAAATATAAAAATGTCTGTCAATGGCTGAAGACAGCGGCAGAGAAAGACCGCAGAAACGTCAACATCGAGAAATCTGAACCTGGAGCTTAACCGTGAAAAGTTTATTAATAATTTACGTTGGAAAAGCTTACATTCATTAATAACTAATATTGTTAAACTGAAGATTTATGCGTTGAAAACGCAGTAATATATAATAATAATATTTTGTTTTGACATCTGCTTTCAATAATAAGACATATTTAACGACCATTGACAGACATTTTTATAATTAAAAAAATTATTTATGATCAAATTTAATTTAACAACATGTTTGTACACTCATCAGTCTGTGTTTGCCTAAAAATATGTTATTACCTTTAAAACGTTGCCTCAGTCTGTCTATGAATAATAATTCATGTTAGGTTTCTTGGGTAACGGAACATTTTTTTGAATTAATAAAAAATGTCTGCTTATGGTCGTTTACTAGTTGGTATTACTTCATACACTTTTTTAAGTTAATTTCTGAATTGACTTACACCATAGTAACATGAGATAAACTGAAGACTGTATGTAGAAATATAAATCGTGCTAAAATTCGCAATTATGCTCGCTGTCGTTAATTTTGAATTCGAGAGCGGTTTCACCACGTTGAGATAATTCAAATATTTTCTTCTTGGGCCTGAAAGAGTTTTTATTTTTTAAAAAGAGCGTACTATTACTATCATTACGTTCGATGTAATAACAGCTTTGAATTACGTCGTAACGGATTCCGCGATGGCCGCGTTATGAAAATTTAATGCGCGGTCAAACCACATCCTTGTAAGTGAAAATATTGCATCTGATAACAGGATTGAGAGGTATAATTTAACGTCTGTTTTTTTAATAAAAAAAATTATGACCTTATACAGACACTTTTTATTTTTTATTTGCATTATGACGACGATTCGATAAGTTTTTGTATCTTCTTAAGGTATTTTTCTACATAAAAAATAAATAAAAATGGATTTTTTCAAGGATACTAAGCAATTGTATGCTTTAAGTATCGAGGTTGTGGATAATCAAAACACTAATATTTTGATAACAGCTCATTTTACATCAAATACAAATTGGGACAAAAGATATACGAAGGAGGGAAAATTATTTAGAAATATTATTATTTCGATATAAATTTAATATTTGATACATTTTTAGAATTAATTTCAGAAACCAAAAATTATCAAAAGTTTAAATCATTCAAAAAGGAATGTATGGACGCAGTTTCCTGACACGGTAAAGACAGCTTAACTATTTAAAAATAATTTTTCTGCCCAGGATATGTCTGTGTAGATACAGCCAATGATAAATGTCTAAGTCGTCATTTAATACGCTGGATGTGACGTTTAAATTCTTTTCGTATCATATGTCAACATACTACAGTAAAATAATTGCACTATGAGACCTATAATAAGAAAAAATTAACAATATTAATTAAAAGTGACGTCACGAACTAATAAAATTTAACATTAACAAAAACGACCTTTATACAGACAAACTTAAAAAAAACTTAAATTAAGTAAACTTGAATTTAAAAATGTCAGACGTTTCGACACGGATTAGCATCTTTAATAACGGCGAATAACTGGGGACTAAAATGAAATATAAAAAATTATGAGCCGAATAACTTAAAACAAAACATTAGGAGACTTTCTGTGTCATGCTTAATATTAATAGAATTGTATGATTATTACTATACAACATTTCCAATTGTGTGTCTAAAAATGGAGGTGGTGTCAAAATCGAAAGCGTGATTAAATTTAATAGAATAGTAGGTGAAAGGAATATGTTTACAATATGATAGTTACGTTTAACACAGTCTTGTATTATTTGAAATTACCATTAATCTCAATACACATCTGAATTTCTTAAATAACAACATTAATTTGATATCTTTTTTAGGGTAACAAGCTACATGAGGGTAATCGACATGGTGGCAACTCCCTTTTAATAGCATAGGAAGGGATTTGAAAGGGAGGTTGCGGAAGGGTAGAGGAAGGTAGCCAAGCGTTAACTAGGGCCGCCGGGCTATAGTTTAAGGATCCAACCCGGCATTCGCCTAAAAGTAATGCAGGGAAAACCCTAGAAAAACCTGCATCTGGTAGGTCGGGCATTGGGTACTTGTCCCACGCTCTTCCGGTAGCGGGATAAGAGTTTGCTGTGGGGTCGCAGAATTCCCTTCTCCGTACCTCGACCAGTTTAGAAGGCAGTTGGCCGACTGTTCCAATGGGAACAGCGAACAACTCTTACCGTGTGCCCAAGGTCTGCGACCCCGGAACATACACCTCTCAAAACAGGCCGAGGTGCCTCGTCATGTGGGAACCTTAGTTCAAAAAACCAGAGAGATGTGAAGGTATCCCCAAAGGTAGCCTCCACCAGAGCTCTCTGGGAAGGTTCCTTCCTCATTAATATGATTTTTTTTTAATTAAAAGGCTACATGAGGGTAATACACATGGTGGCAACTCCCCTTTCATAGCATAGGAAGGGATCTGAAAGAGAGGATGCGGAAGGGTAGAGGAAGGTAGCCAAGGGTTAACTAGGGCCCCCGGGCTATAGTTTAAGGATCCTACCCGGCAATTCGCCTAGAAGTGATGCAGGAAAAACCCTAGAAAAACCTGCATCAAGTAGGTCGGGCATTTGGTACTTGTCCCACGCCCTTCCTATGGCGGGAAAGGGGTTTGCTGTGGGGTCGCGGCTTTCCCCTCTCCATGCCTGGACCAGTTTAGGAGGCAACGGGCCGACTATTCCAATAGGAATAGCGGACAACTCTTACCGTATGCCCAAGGTCTACGACCCCGGAACATACATCTGTCAAAAGAGGCCGAGGTGCCTCGGCATTTTGGAACCGTAAGTTCAAAAAACCATAGAGATGTGAAGGCATCTCGCAGGCTTCCTTTCATTAATTTTAAAACTGGTGACTACTTTTTAAAATACATTTCTTTTTTGTCCCTGAGGTTGCGCATTAAATTTAAAACGGAATGTAAGATTTTTACCAGAATTATTTCCAGGTTTTTTTGTATAAGGGAATGATTTAAATAAACACGTTATAGCAGTAAATTTAATACTTAAACACTAAAATTACTGATTTTGTTGTGCAACTTTAAAGAGTTACGGATTTCAATCCGCTGAACTGTTACATTTGGTAAAACGCAAGGGCGGAAAAGGGCAGAGGCAAAACAAACTTTAACTTTTCCCAGAAGCAGAATCTCTAACGCACAACCGCCCCCTCCATTATCTGCGGAGATAACGAAGTGCAAATACGGGTGCTTGGCCTCCCACTTACACGGTTTCCTAAACCATAAATCTTTCAGGATGTTTACAACTATCAAGTAAGCACCGAGCATAAATAGTACCAGTAACATTGTTTGCGCAAGGAAGGTCGAAGTGATTACCATAATCTTACTTCGCGTTATAGTATTGTACTATTATTAAAAATATGCGCATCGTGCTACTTCACCAGCATTATAAAGGTTGGATTAATTATTTCGTTTTTCGATAATTCCTAAATAAATAAAGGAATGCTGAATATTTTCTGTCGTCCTTAATAAATACTTCTAAGTTATACTTTCTATTAATACTGATTTACTGTAGCATCAATATATATCACCCATACATTTTAGCTATATCAATAATTGTTCAAATATATTCCCATTTACTTTATTTACTTTCTCGGATTGTTTGGCCCAGTTAGTACCAGTTTTTTTTTATTGCTTATTAAAATTCAGTTCTCTTGGCCGCAGTTCAAAATTCCCCTCGAGTCCCCAGACTATCTGCACTTGTCGCAATGCATCTTGCCCTCTTGAAATTCTTATCTTCTATAGGACGTCTGCAACTCAATCCCTACTCTTTCATTATTCATACATTCACCTTTGGTCTTCCGCAACCAAGGTTTCTCCTCACTTCTACGTCAATGTTCTAGAAAGACATATGATGCTTGTATTGGGATTTACTATCATATTAATTAGCTGCTCCCTATACACAATATTTTATTTCCTCTTTGCAAATTAATTTTCTTATTAATAATTAATCAAACAGCCAATATGCGAGAAAAAATTTAAATTTTGTTGGAATACAACGTTTCGTCTACAATTTTGATGGACTTCTTCAGGAAATCGTGTAAAATACAATTATGAATTTAGACAACGTTCTATGATTGCTGTGGCCGAAAAAAATTACATAATTACCTGAATCAAAATTGTATTGAAACGAATTTTTGCTTTGAAAATAATACGTAATTGTCAGATTATATTAAAACGTTTTAATCTCAAAGATGAGTGTAGGAACTTGAGCACCTAGTTTATTTTCTCAATTTCTGAATGCATATAATACGGAAGCGCAATGTTATAAGGTCGATTAGTCCGACTTGGGAAATGAAACGACTATACCTACTTATAATACTATTTATTTTAAAATAATCTGGATCTAAAAACGGATTATGGTAATCTTAGTTTTATACATATTTTTTTCCAAATTTGTGTACCTTTTTTTCTCAAAATAAACATTAAACACAACAATTTCAATAGAACTTAATAATCACTGATTATACATTTTCTGTATCCTTAGTCTTAGTTTTATAATGTTTCGAGTTACTTGATACGAATTTTTAAATCGTTATCAAAAACACGTTTAAAACTCCCGGTTAATTTTATTTCAATGAAATCTTCTCGGACTTCTAAACCTGTGGAAAATTGTATGCAAAACGTTTCGGTGACGTTCATTGGCAGATTTTATTCATTCTTTACATCGAGAAAGACTGAATTCTATTTTTTTAATTTTTGAGTTTGTGGATCAACTGAAATCGGTTCTGCATTGTGTATAAGGTGAAAGACGAGCTGAGGGAGTGAGTGGTAATTGTGAAACAAGAAATGTAAACAAAGATCTGTAAAATAAGTTATCTTTCAGAAATAATGTGACTATAAAATCATATTTAATTCTGTTTAACACAGAATTGGTTTTCCATTACTTCTGGTCTTTATGTGCTAGATTTGGCATTTGCTGCGATTATATATATATATATTATTATATATAATTATTATTATATATTATATATATATATATATATAATTTAATGAATTTGCCTCACGTAAAGCGCCATTTAGGTAATAATTAAATGGAAGGCGTTAATTAAATGAAATAATAATCAAAAATTAACAAACAAAATATTTATTTATTTTGTGGCAATAAAGATAATTACAACAAAATTTGAGATCTTTCTCTCTCTCAGGGCCTCTACTGGGTTTGATAATGGACACAACAAGTTGATTTAAAAATCTTATTAACAAACAGTTCATAATTTACCTAAACAATATGTCGATAGAAAGAAATTAAAAGTAAAGAAATTATCTCTGATTGACAATTAAAAGAGAACGAAATCCGACTTTATCCTTTAATTAAAGTTTACAATTAATCATTAGTTTTGGTTTTGTTACTTACGTAGTGTCCAGCTGGTACCAGTATTCTTTTTCGTTTCGGAAGTACACTATTGCAAAATTATACACTGATTTTAAAAGTCGACTCACAGATTTTACACTATTGAAGTCAAAATTGATAGGCTCACAAGAACTCGGATGATCCTCCTTTATGTCAGCTATCTAATGTCTGCTTTCCTTACAGGAATTCTATGATTCGTAGATTTATTAGTCTTTTACTGAATTGGACGTAAACTGCAAAGTATCTCCTTGACGATTTATTTTAACTGTTTATTCTTTCAGAGCAAACTAACTTTTCTTTAGCTCCTGGCTGTAGACGTAAAAAAACTGACTTCCTTTTCTAGCTGGCTACAGACGTAAAACTCTCTGAGACTTTCCGGGCTGGCTGTATACGTAAACTGCATTTACTTAGCGATATTTACGAGGTATTACTTCTGTGAATGTTTTTACTTTGTCTTAAATTCACAACTTTGTTTAATAACACATTAACGATGGCTAGTCTCTGCTATGGTATTATTTGTTCCGTCCTCTGAAAAGTCCCGCCACCAACTGACTCCTAGTTCTCTCCAGTTTTAGCGCGCATACGCCATTTTTGACTTTTCGACAAAGCAAGTGAGCTCGCTTTTCTATTGTCGCTTTGTTCCATCAGACCGCTATAATGGATTTCTTAAACAATTCAAATTTTATGTCCAAACAATTAATGGCCTAATTAATTGCCATTACAATATATATTGTAGAGATCAACAATTTTTAATGTACATTTTATTTAATTTTTTTCTTTTATATTATTGTCGGCGTAACTTTGACGCCAGAGAATATTACAGAACAGTTAGTGTGGCGCAAGAATTCAGAGACTATATAGGATGCTATGGATTATTATCGAAAATCGTACGCGCACAGAACTTTGGCGGAAAACGAGTGTGTTTTTGGAGCCAGAGCAGAGTGTTTGAAGGACCTGACCAATAGAGAAGTCTTGGAGAGGGTGTTTTGGGGCCTGACCGGAGTGTTTACTGCAGTCTGTTGTGGCGGACCGGCCAGTGGTAGCCGCATTCAGCGTATTTATTAATGGTATGTTTACAGCAAAACCGAGTGTGACAATACGTACGACAGTAAAGTTCGGGAACTGTTAGAGAGGCGCAGGAATTTTGGTGAAGTGAAACGAACTAGCAATCAATGCTATGGCATGTAAATAAAATGTTTGTTATTTAAAATTAAAATAACCACGAGTGCACAAACCGGTACCAGAGCAGCTATGAATATAAATGGTATGTAGAAACTTGATTTTGTAAATCTTTATGTAAATAACTAGCCGACAGAATTCTCCAGTTTCTTGTTGTTAGGTTCTTTTTATAAAATTTTGTTATTGTAGTTTAAATTTGTATATTCCTTTTTAAATTTAGAGACAGTTGCAAACCACTATCAATATTAGAGGTCCTATATAAGCGGCCCTGAAGTTTTTGATTCTCATTAAAGCCGAGGCATTTGATTAAAAACATAAAATGTACAAAATTCAATGTAAGTCGAAATTGTAATAAAATAATCTTTTGTTATCTCTTTAAAATAATTTTTGGTTTAATTTCAAGGGAAAAACCTTATAAATTTCTTCCTTTGTTTCACTTAAATTGAATACTACATAATTTGATTCTCTGACGTGGTGGTTTATTTTTTTATTAATTTTGTATACCTTATAATTAGGTGCCACAACGTGTTGGAATATTTGGTTTTAGTATATTTTGTATATTACATAATTTGTCTCCAACGTGGTGGCATCTTTGTTTCATTAAGTAATTTTGTATATTATAATATATATATTGTAATAATTAAATAAATGTGGCTGCTTTGAATAAAAAGATTGTTAAGGGAAAACTATTAAACAAGATTTATTATAATTTTAAATACACAATAATATTTGGGATCTCAGGGTCTTAAACTGGGTTTGATAAATGGATGAATTTATACAATAAAATTACATTTAGCTTTTATGGAAGTTAATGCGTCTGAAACCTAGACGAACTTTGTTGTGGAAGAAATAACACTACAGATTGAATTTAAATGTAATAATTAAATAATTAAAATTAAAGAACGATCTGACTTTTATCTTTTAAAAATGGTTTACAATATGATTTTAAAGTTTTTCTACTTACGGCCGCCCAGGTCTCATTTTAGGTTTTTCGTGCACAAAATTTGGGGATATCACTGATTCTAGTACTCACAGACTCTAAATGTCAACAAATTCTAATTGGCGTAGTTTTGTTAGTTGGTCTAACACAAATTGGTAGATTCTCGATGCTTTGCTGCAACCTGGATTTGCAGATCTCGTGACTTTAGTTGGAAAATGTACTTCCTTGGTTTTTCTATGGCCAGCAGGTTGAATTTATGCTCGGCCACCGATTACAACATTAGTTTCACTCTCTCCTTCCCGACTGCAAAACTTTTAATAACATGAATTTTCTGGTCTTTACACCTCGCTGTTCTATGCCCGACTGCACATTTCTGACTCTTCGTTCGTCTCTTAGATTTTGAGCGCGTAAACTCTCTCAACTGCCCAACAATGTTTTCTTTGCGTTGCCGCCTTGTTGTGGCGTCCACTCTATATTCACTAATAATGAGTCCTCTACAATCCAACTTTCCAATTAGCACAATGTGTTAATTAACAATTACTACAATATATATATATATATATATATATATATATATATGTTCCATTACAAACATTATACTTGTGTGTTACATGATTTGTTACAGAAATGTTTATTAATGATATCGTGTAAGTACGCGATGCTATCCAAAAGCTCCATGAATTTTTTTTAAGCTCGTAAATGCTGTTTTGTATGACGCAGTGCCGCCCATATGGTACTTCATAAATCCTTCGTGAATCAATATCTGAAGATTATGTGCTGGTCATGTTTTGTACTTATTAGCCAGCTACCATTGTTGTGTGGCGAAATTGACCATTCTTGATTACAGAGGTCGACGTGCCTGCATAAACTGTTATATTTTACTTGAGTAAACCGTTACAGAAACATATTTTATATTGAAGCGGTGTTTTGGAGGACTTTCTATAGGCTACTATCGAACTAACGAGTTGTTTAAACGTTGGCAGATAATCGCTATATGATTCCAGAATTGCCATTGTGAAACCTCATCTGTAATGCATGAGACGTACCAGAGGATTTTACCTGAGAAACTGAACACGAAACGGTTTTCTGCAAATTCTGTACCGCAACTGCAGGACATTCTGACGTACTACAAAAAGCCAATTGTTCCTCAGCCGACCTCGCCCCCTTGTGACTTTTCCCCTGTTCCCGAGGATCAAAATGGACTTAAGGGGCCGACGATTTCACCGAGTTGAGGACGTTTAAGTAGAATCGCTGTCGGTACTAAGAATGCCAACGAAAAGAACTGCCAGCACGCTGAAGCTTTCAATTCGTGGGAAAAACAATGGGGGCTGTGAATGCATTCCCAAAGGGACTATTTTGAAGGTGATGGTGGTGAATAAGATGACGGTAGGATGTAATTTTATTTTAAATATGCAGGCCTATTCGTGTAGCAACACGGGTTAACGCCACTATTATTACTCAGTTTGCTTCAAATATCATTTCTCGTAGACGAAAATAAATTCGGAAAACAAATGGACTTAGCCATTACGCTATCTTTAATTCTAGGAATATTAGGCTATTTTAATTAGAAGCTGAACTAATCAGCTTTGTTCTGTTAGTGACAGAAATAATTGAAACATGCGAGTGTATATATCAGGTGTGTTTAGATGAATGACTCACCCATCGGAGGCGTCCACCAAGACGCATAGTTCACCGGCGTCCTCGTCTTCGCTGGAAGGCGGCGCCTGGACCACTAAAGGTGGCGGTGGGTGCCTGGTCGGAGATCTGCAACATACGGACAATACCACAAAACCATTATTCGCCTGCATTTTATTCACGACGGCTGAGAACTGTTTTAGCTTACTAGAGGTGTTCACATATCCGCCGATCTTATGGACCAATCTGCCATTAAACCGTGTTGTGAATAAGTGTCAATTGAATGCATGTGGATGGCAACTGACGACGATAAATCTGTCCGTTTTTTTAATTAATGATTTCTTGTAACATAGACTTGAAATTGGTGTGAAGATTTCAATCGGTTGGGAGTCGCCGGCAAAACTGATTGTCAATCACAACTATAGTTACATAATATATTTTTAATACTGTTTCAATGAAGAAGAAGCACACAATATTTCTAAAATAATTTAAGCTTAGTAAGTATTAGTGGGTTATAATTTGTCTGACATGGCAAATCATTTTCTTGCTACCATTTCAAGTCACCTCTATGATTAAATATTGTTCCAGTCATGTTAATTACAGCTTAACCATATGCAGAAATAAATTTAATGCGTAATTCCGAGGATATTAAATGCTGAAATTTGCAAACCACCCGACTCAGTGTTACTAATTGGCAGAAAAATATTAAAATAATTATTTTAAAAGAATTTTATAAATATATATTAATTTAAAATGTAAATTTGCTGAGTAAATATAATGAAAGCTTTGATATGTTACAGAAGTATATTAACGGATTAGGATAGAAAGATCTCGACCGTACTGGGAATCGAACCCAGGCTCTTAGCTTGATACGCGCCGTCCCCTCGGTAACAATTTAAAACTAATAATTTTGCACTTCGAAGAAAAGATGTTTGTGAATTGATCATAGTTGAGAGGAGGTGAACTAATTGTTCAGAATGTTTACATTAGTGTCGACTCTGTCGCTTTCATTCGATGCCGGTTAACTTCTAGTTCTGCCTTATCAGCTGGTGTTTAGAAAGGTTTAATTATAATAAAATTTCCATATAGCTGGAATGGGTAATCAGATTCGCAGTTTTTGAGGTTTACTGCGTTTGGACATTCAGCATGCTAATTAAGTTCTGACCACGTCAAAATGGCGGGCTTAAATAAATGGTCTATGTTACTGTAGAATCTATTGCCCGTTAAAGCCACGAGTCGAATTCATTCACTGTCCTATTATTTTATAACTGGGATCTTTGAAAGGGCTGAAAATGTTTATGTAACTAAGAAAGTAATGCTGGAAACGGAACATGTTAAATCATAATTCGGTGATCTCCCGCCAAGTAATAACTCATAAGTTGAATAACCGAGGTTGGTTGGCATTTTCGCTATTTAAATTCCCAAATTTGATCCCAATGGAAACCTTGTCAAGAAAATTGAATATGTGAAATAATTCATGGTCAATTGTTCGCTTATAATGTCATATTAATATGAAATTGTTTATTATTATTTTTTTAGGGCAACAGACTACATGAGGGTAATCCACGTTGGGCAACTCCCCTCTAATAGCATAGGAAGGGATTTGAAAGGGGGGATGTGGAAGGGTAGAGGAAGGTAGCCAAGGGTTAACTAGGGCCCCGGGCTATATTTTAAGGATCCTACCCGGCATTCGCCTAAAAGTAATGCAGGGAAACCCCTAGAAAAACCTGCATCAGGTAGGTCGGGCATTGGGTACTTGTCCCACGCCTTTCCGATAGCGGGAAAGGAGTTTGCTGTAGCGACGCAGCATTCCCTTCTCCGTGCCTCGACCAGTTTAGGAGGCAGCTGGCCGACTATTCCAATGGGAATATGCCCAAGGGCTGTGACCCCGGAACATACACCTCTCAAATCAGGCCGAGGTGCCTTGGCTTGTGGGAACCTTAGTTCAAAAACGGAGAGGAAAAGGCATCCCCAAAGGTAGCCCCTTCGTGTCTCTCCTATAAGGTTCTGCCTGCAAGAGAACATAGCCCTCGCAGTTGAAATTGTTTAATTATTTTAGCTGCTACTGTAGCAGGTTATTTGAGTAAACAACCAGTAGTAAACTGAGTTAATTGAACATGAAACTAGCTACGAATATATCCAACTGAAAGTAACATTGTAAACTGTTGTAACAATAACACGAAGTTTCCAACGACGCCTCGTCAATTTATACTCCGCCGGGACAGTTGAACTGCAGAATTACACGGAATGTACCGTATATATTACCCAAATGTGATGGTGAAGCAGTGTTTTTACGACAGTGTAAGGAAGAATTAACCAAACATCATTACCAAAATGATAAAATAAAGAGTCCGGGGAAAAATATACTAAGTAGATATATAAATTTCCAGATAACTGACAAAAATAAGTGCTAAATAAATGTCTCACAACGCTTCTGAAACCGTCGTAATAAATTACAATTTTATTGCAACTATATATCTGAAGAGTTCGCAATCAGGGACGAAACGTTGTGTTTGCTAAATATTATGTTTTAAATAGAATTTTTTCTAATAAACGTTCTGTTAAATCATCTTCAAGAGTCAGTAAATACGTTCATAGCCCGGGCTGACTGTTCCGTAATTCCTATTGGAAAAGTCGGCCATCTGCCTCCTAAACCGGTCAAGGCACGGCGAGGGGAAAGCTGCGACCCCACAGCAAACCCCTCTCCCGCCATCGTAAGGGCGTGGGATAAATACAAAATGCCCGAATTACCTGATGCAGGTTTTTCTAGGATTTTCCCTGCATCACTTTTAGGCGAATTGCCGGGTAGGATAATTAAACCATAGCCCGGGGGCCGTAGTTAACCCATGGCTACCTTCCTCTACCCTTCCGCATCCCCTCTATCAAATCTCTTCCTATGCTATTAAAGGGGAGTTGCCACTATGTGGATTATCCTCATGTAGCCTGTTCCCCTAAAATAAAATAAAAAGTTGTTGTCGGGAAGGAAGCTAGTGAAAGCATTCTCTCGCAGGTGAACCTTCCCATCCTTTGAGGATGCCTTCTCCCCTCTCTGGTTTTTTGAACTAAGGTTCCCAAAGCTGGTGTATGTTTCGGGGTCACAGAACTTGAGCAAACGGTAAGAGTTGTCCGCTATTGCCATTGCAATAGTCGGCCAGCTGCCGCCTAAATTTTAATTAAATAGTTATTAACATTTAGTTCAGAACCTCCAATTTCATACTAGATGGCGAAGACTGTCAAATAACTTATAATATTTGTATAAATAATTTAAGTTTATTTGCCATGATTAGTGAACAATGAAACATGCAATGTTTTAATTATATTTCCCTTAATTGTTTTATATTCCGTAAAATGATCTTACTATTATTTTTAGACTACGTTTAGGGCGGAAGAAAAATAATTATAGTGTAGATAAAAAATACAAACGAAAAATATTTAAAATATTACGGAAAAAAATGTACGTCAATAAGGAATTCTGGTTTGATTACGAAAACCGCTTAGTGATACGTAATCCATTTAACAAAATTAAAAGAATATATTGTGAATAATATATATGCCTTCTGCATCGTAAAGACAGAAAGACGCTGCCAAGAAAATAAGATTAAAATTAAACATCATCTGACAATTTATAAATTAAATTTAATGATTTATCACCAATGAAGTCAGAAAAATATTTATTAAATGGGCTGATTCAATATTTAATAAACCACATAACGTTTCATTCCGAAAGTTAAGACCTCTTCAGATTTTATAATATTATTAATTAATTTTAACTGTCAGATATATATGAAAATGAAATACGTTTAAACCCCCTTCCAAATTTTATAAATATTTATTTAAAGTATCATGAACATAATTGAGACTTCGATAAATAAACAGTCAAAGAGAGGCAAAAATTAGTGGTGTTATTTATTTAGCACTCATTTATTTAGCTATTTATTTATCTAATTAGTTTAATTTTGACACAGACATATTTTATATAATTTAGCCATTCTTACACAACGTTCATGACCGCAAATTTGGGATTGAAACGGTTTTTTACTTTAATTAAATCATTACAAACTTTATTATGACTCCATTGTCCATAAATCAGAAACTAAGAAGTTAACATACCGACAGAGGACGTCTGTCACAACTGAATTTCTATTTTGTAATGGTGCCAAAAAATTTGCATTGTTCGTTGGCATTCATTTTCTCGCCTATTCCACAGGTTCTAACTGCTTGGAATCTGTGAAACTCGGTCCTGACATTATAACAAGAGGGTTTTGTTTGCGTATTTAATGCCCCCGTTTAACAAGATATGTGCCACGATACTGACCGCAAATACGTTTTTCGGAACTTAAGCCAAGAAATATCAAAATTTTTATTTACGTAAACAGATTTTAGCAGTTTAATTCCTTATTGCCAAGAAAATCCAAAAACAGCATTACGTAAGTACCAAAGAAAAAGCTTTAAATTATAAGGAAATAAAGAATTGAGAATACATAGTCAGAACTAAATAATTGTGTTATAATTTCGTGAAAGGGCATTTAGCTGACCACAATATTTCGTTCTGTTTACAGAATCGGAAACAACAAGACATGACAGAATTGATATTCTCCGACTTATCCTTCGGAGCGCTACAGGGTTCCATTTTGGCTCAGTCCTTGTCATATTAACAAATATTTTAATTTATTGATCTACCCAAATATAGAAATATTTTTCTCCCATTTATGTAAATTGCGTTGTTCCTACAAGAAAAAGAAAAGTCATTTACAAATGTAAATTAATACTGCTGTATGAAAACTGCATATTTCTTCAAATAATTATTGCGCGGAAAATTCATCTCCGAGTGTATTTGTGTCCTGGTATTAAGGGGCGGACGGTGATGTATTAATGGATTAGAAGGAACAACTGATGATGTAATTTTCAAATGCGAGTGTCCGAGACACAGCAGGCGTCTGACATTTGTTAATGCTCCTAAAAGCTGTAGGTGTTAAGATATTCGTCACGTCCGACGTTTGTGAGGTCAGTTATATTAGAAATATAACCATTCGGAAAAAATGCATTGGATGATTATTCTTTACAAAACCATTATTAACTTTTGAACCGCTTCTTACTCTGTGGATGCGTCGCTAACTCACTCGCATGTAATCGCAGAGTTTATTTAAAAGTCACTTAACGGTGGATGCGTAAATTTCGAACTTAAATTCGTCAAATTATCACCGTCGTAATGGCGCAGATATGTCCCACTGTCTTGATGGAAGCGAATTTTCATCTGGGATAAATGTGGACGCTTTGTAAAATTAATTACTAGGATCAACCGATCCAATAAGGACGCATAAAAATTATAATTATCATTTTGTGCCGTGAGTGTAGTAGTCAATCAATGTTTCATCAACACTTATGTAGAGACGTAGAAAGTGGTCAGGATTGTGCCAAAATAAAGCGCTTGACCAACTCGATTGTGGGAAAAAACGAGGCACCCCTTTTGCAGGATATTTTTGAGACACAGTTTTTCTTGATAAACCTAATCCACTTTTAATTTGGTTGTGTGGGCGTTTCTCGGAATTTTAGACATCACGGAACATCGTGGATTTTGTCATCATGCCTAAGTGAACGTTGTTCCTCACTTGTGTATGCCCGATTTCGTTGAAACTTATTCTCCAACTTAGATTTTTACGGGTTTTGCCATTTGTTGGACGTGCTTAATCTCTGCTCGGATATCACAAACTTAAGTTGTACCGAAAGTAAAAAAATTGAAACCATGCAACTGTAATGGCCGAGAATTTGACAGCCGATTGTTAAAATTTGTACCGACTCTGAAACAAAATTTATTCGATACGGTCAGCGCCATCTCTTAGGCGTTGTAAGTACTTAATGACCTGCCTTATGTTTAGAAATATTGATATACGCCGGCCCGACTTATAATAATAACAGGATCCTTATTGATGTAACTTAATTTACAAATCACTTTGTTGGTGTACGTTCGAAGGACATGGAATATATCCCAATAAATTGAGATGTGTTTGGTCAGCTTTGAGATACAGATCAAAATCGTTGACATTCAAAGTAGTGATTCGGTTTGCAAAGAAGAATGCAACGTTCAATGCTGAGATATAATTTAGTAATAAATAGAAAGGGAATTGTGTGAAATATATAAATGAACGGAAGTGGCTTTAGATAGGACGCATTATATGAAGAACTATAAAAGTGATCCTGGACGACCAAGTGGAAAGTCTGGACGGAAATTGATGGTGGACGTTAATGAATGATGCAAGAATTAACACAACGAGTCTACTGTAGAAAAATAAGTCGGCTTTACAGAATTATGAAACAATATAGTGGAGTTTGCTGCATTCTCATAACTGTGTTGAATTGTGGAAAACCTTATGTAAAAGTTCAGTCTCTCTGCTTTCATTATAATTGCATTACAATTAATAAGTACGCCTTGTAGTAACGATGCTGTAAGATGTTAGTGTCCTTAATAGGTGAAAGCTTCTCTGAAATTTATTGATGAGCAAATTGTGTAACATTTGTGAACGTTTTATTTGAGGTTCTGGAAAAATAATAGCCTTTGTTGATTAACATTTCCAGTTTCTTTTAATAATTTCCCGTTTCCTGAAATTGTTACGTTAAATATCCTTTAATGAGTCGGTATGTTATTAAATTTATTATTATCGTCATTAAGGTGATTAAAATTTTAATGTACTAATGAAAATTCATGCTGGTAAACAATAATGTAAATTAAATGTTAACGGAAATTTAGTTCCAAGGAAATAATGACGACAACGAAATCGAATCCTTCCTGGACGCACCAATGACACCATTTTCACAGGCTGAAGTCCGACAACAAATCAACCATCTTAATACCCGAAAAGCTCCTGGCTATGATATTATAGTTGGAGAGATGCTACAAAACCTCCCAATAAAGGCGATAGTACTTCTTACAACTATATCCCACTGTGATCAAAAAGTAAGGTGAAATTGTCATTTAAAACTCCCGGGTATTAGGAAGGCAGGTAATATTTTTTTCCTAGGTTGGTAGGACTGTCTATAATATTTGCCAAGCGTCTGTTTGTTAAAAGGTTTAAATAACTCCGAGTTACACGTGTTTTTGTAAACAACCAAACGTAAATTTTTCGATTTTTGCAATGGGTGATTTTGTTGAGCAAAGAACTTGTATCAAATTTTGTTTGCGGAACGAATATTCTTGTGCGGACACGTTGAAAATGTTGCGGAAGGCCTTTGGTGATCAAACTATGGCACAAAAAAACGTTTATAAGTGGTACAACGAGTTCAAAGAGGGCCCAGAACGCGTTGAAGACCAACCGCGCTCTGGACGACCATCAACGTCTGCCGACGAGGGCCACGTCCAAAAAATTCAAGATTTGGTGCTTGAAAATAGTCAATGGACAATTAAAGATCTCGCTGATAGTGTTGGAATATCATTTGGCTCAGCCCAAACCATTTTGAAGAATGTTTTGTGTCTCAAACGCGTCAAGTCTCGATTGGTGACAAAATCGCTCAATTTTTTGAAAAAAAAGCGTCGCATTGATGTGTGTGAAACTTTGCTGTCTGACTATCAGGGCCACTTGAAATGCATCATTACTGGAGACGAGACTTGGATTTACGCATACGACCCTGAAACCACCGACCAATCCAGCGAATATCGAGCAGAAGGTGAAGCAAGACCGAAAAGACCACGGCAAAGTCGATCGAAAATCGAGGTCATGTTGACAGTTTTCTTTGATTATCGTGGTGTGGTGCACTATGAATTCCTTCTTCCGGGCCAAACTGTCAACAAAGAATATTATTTGAGCGTTATGCGTCGTTTGCGTGAAGCTATTCGTCTGAAACGGCCGGAATTATGGGCGAACAACTCTTGGTTCCTTCATCACGATAATGCACTATGTCATACTGCATTGGTTCTTCGCGACTTTTTTGCCAAAAACTCGACATCTGGCTATTCAGCAAACTCAAAAGGCCAATGCGGGGGCGCCGTTTTGACACGATTGAGGAGATAAAAACCGAATCGAAGTAGGTCTTGAAGGCTATACCGGAAAAAGACTATTCAGATTGTTTCGAGGACTAGAAAAAGCGTTGGAAAAAGTGCGTTTTATCGGACGGGGATTACTTTGAAGGGAATCAAATTGATTTGGAAGATTAAATGAAGAATTTATATTTTATAAATAAATTCACCTTACTTTTTGTTCACAGTGGTACAATAGCATCTTAAGGCTGACATATTTCCCGATACAGTGGTACAGATCATAATGATTGCCAAACCTGGAAAACTATCGGCCCAACCCTCCTCTTATAGACCGATAAGTTATTGCCAAAGGTATTTGAAAGACTTCTACTGAAAAGAATCAAATAAATGGTAGTCCTTGACGATATTATCCCGCCGTATCAATTCGGGTTCCGAGAATTTCACTAGACAACACACTAATGTGATGGGATCGTCACCCAAATATTGGAGAGCCTTGAGACGGAAAAGGTATGCGTGGCTTAATTCCTACACATAAAGCAAGGATTCGACAAGGACTGTTATACAAGATAAAACTACACTTTCCAAGCCAAATCTATCAAATACTAAAATCCTACCTCAGCGAAAGATTCTTCCAAGTCAGGATAAGAAATGAAATATCTGACTTCCACCAAATCAGGTCTGGAGTACCGCAAGGCAGTGTATTGGGACCACTGCTATACCTGATATACACCTCTGATTCACCAACTACAGAAAATACTATAATGGCTACCTTTGAGGACGATACGGCCATCTTGGCAATCAGCGAAACACCATTGATAGCAGCAGGGCATCTACAACACCACCTTGATGTAGTCCAAGAATGGACAAATAAATGGAGAAAAACGCTCAACAGTGAAAAATCTACACAAATAACATTCACAAACAAAAGATCTGTATGCCCACAAACTAGATTCAATAATACCCCGACACTAATTAAGTCATAAATAAAATACCTCGGGATGCAACGTGATGAAAAAATTATATGGAGCACACACATAAAAGCCAAAAGGTAACAACTAGACTTAAAATTCAAACAATTGTATTGGTTAATTGGAAGAAGACCCCAACTATCATTAACAAACAAGATACTGTTATATAAAATAATATTGAAGGCCATGTGAACGTACGGGGTCCAACTGTGGGGATGTGCAAACGGATCGCACACCAAGATACTACATGCTGGCGGATTCACCGTGGTATATCAGTAACCATACTATTCACAGCGAATTAAAAATACCAAATGACACCACCGAAATCTAGAGGATGGCAAAACAATATAACATAAAGATAAGGGATCACGAAAACGACATCGTTAAAAATCTGGGAAACCAACCGTCAGTAACAAGAAGACTCAAGTGGAATTGGCCACAGGACCTCGTCAATCAAAACTGAAGATTACCGGGAAAATAGCTATGGCTATATCCCATCAAGACATTAACAAAGATATGTAATTTACTCATTACTTAATTGCAAAGTAGATTATAAATAAGCAATAAATAATTTTTTTTAAAAAAAATATGCCTGACATTCTTCATAGGAACATGTGCTTGCGGAATGATGACATTGTCTATAACAGAGAGAGATCACAAGATCAGACGTGTGACGTTCGTAATAACCTCCGCCAAAGTTTTCCCTTCTATAATCAGATTTACGATAACGTATGGTTTTGTAAACATTTGAAACTTGTTGGACATGATGTAGGGGCGTTCTCTTAGAATTGACAACCGATCCATAATACGGCTGACATGCACCGACGTACGTATTAAACGCAGTTGTTGCGAATTTCCAGCGACATCGTTGTGCAGTGTCAGCCGTTAATGGCGGCCTCGCATCGCGTAATTGGCTTTTCAGGAAACGCGGCGGGCTGGGTTATTTATTAAACGATGGTCTGGCCCCAGTGCGGTCTAATTGCATTTAGCTTCTGTTATGGACTTCATTACTGCGTTACACGGAAACGACTCAAATAATGGTTCGCGGTAGAGACCGGGGTCAAAATTATTCCTGGAGAAACTCTACAGATGCCTAAGATTAAAAACATAAATTCAAGAGTATTTCATTGGGCTCTTCACTTTTATATAGTTGGCACTCTAAAATTCGTTAAGCTCCGGACCTGTAAGTTGCCAGATTATCGAAAATGACGGATTTTCTATGGTCATATATGCTGTATATATTCAACAGAGAAATTCAACATGTACCAGAACTTTAAATGAAAAGGACCAACTAAATAAAACAGTTATACAGAATGTTATTTCAACCGAATAAAAATATTTTCACATTATTTAAAATTAAAATAGATCCTTTAATTCAACGGAATAATTTAATCATAACCAGCTACTGGAATCTTAAAAAGAAGCAAAATAGCAGATGCGTCGTTTGTTTAATGATCCATATCGTTGACACTGACCACTTCCTTAGCAACTGGAACCGGTATAACTCGTGGAATAATTGTTGGTTGTGGTGACAGCACATCTCGATGACTAGAAGTCGATGGAAGTGTATACCATTGCTGCTTCCTAGAATTCTTCTTCAATATATCCTGAAGTGTGTCTTGCATCATATTCTTCGCTGAGAAGAAAGTTCATCCCAGACGTATGTGACCTAACAAAGTGTAGCGCGATAGTTTTATTATTGATATATACATATTTTTCATTTTAATATAATTAGATATTTGCAAGGGTTAAGAGCTTGGCAAGTTGGAATTTGACCAGGCGCCGCCGTGGCGGATAGATGATCCCTAAGGTCTGGACTTAGGCACGTAGGCTGTTGACCCTCGGAAGTTACCTGGACTGTCGCACAGTGGGAAACGTCTCTCCAAAAATCCCAGAAATTGAATTAACACGTGACTGCCTGAACCAATCACATTTCTTGGTTCAGGAAAGATCAATCGAAAATTAGTCAAGAACATTGATTTTTCACATCCAGCGAAGGGGCTGTAAAGCAAGGGTAGAGAGACTCCTCGACGAACCGCTCCAGGGACGGACGTACAGTTCAAAAATTGCAGTTTTCCAGAGGACTCGGAGAGATCTAGGGTGCCACATGATCACGGCCAGAGATCAACGCGAGATAACAGCCAAGTGTCTCAATCCTTGACGCGCCTGGGGGAATTACCGTAAACTATGGTTTAACTTGGGATTAAGGGATCCGATTGTTTTGTCCGACTGAACACGCATAATTTTTATTTATTTTATTTTATTTTCTCATGTTCAGATAAATGATTATTAAATTCTGTAAAATATCCCTTTACTTCATCATTTAAAAAAACCTACCACTACAAAAGAAAACATAAAAATATTGGGTACAGTAACATATTTATTTCTCAGAGTAGTCTCGTTTTAGCTCGATACGCTTTTTCGCAGCGATATTCAATGTCGTCGATACCCAGTTTTAAGTGAGAACCATCGAGATCCTCAATTTAGTCATCAACAGCAGTCTCCACTTCTTCATTGTTGGCAATTTTTACCACCTTGACCTTTTTTCCAAGCTTAAAATTGCCGAATACGATGATGCGGAAACAAAACGAGCTTAAACTCATTAATCTCGACCATCAGGATGTGTAAGCTGGTGCACTGACGTGATGAAAATACTTTTTTTTCGATAAAAACGGTCCTCATTATTTCATCACTCGAACGCTGCAATAAATTCTGGTAATGCAAGCCGTTGAGTTTAATTCCTTTTTGAAGATAGTTAATGTAAATTATTCCACTCGCATCCCAAAAATTGACGTCATGATCTTACCAGCAGACGGAACTGTCTTCGGCCTTGCAGTCCATAGTTTTGACTGTTGCTTCGTCTCAGGTATGAAGTGATGGACCCATGTCTCATCCAGGGTTATTAATCTACTCAAAACCTGGGCTTTATTCCTGTAAAACCTCGCCGAACACTCGATTGAAACATCCCCACGGCACTGTTCTTACACACAGCTTTCTCATATCCTACATATTCAGTCGATATGCAGTGTACAGCATTTTTTGAAATACCTACCTTGTCCGTTAGCTCGCGCACTTGAAGTCGACTGTCCTTCAATGCAGTTTTGTGCATTTTCGTCACCATTTCCGGCGTGGTCACTTAATATGGTCGACCACTGGCAGTTCGTACGGCTTCCTATTTTATCGTTGTTAACGAAGGAGCCGATTACCTCACAGAAGAATCTAGCTCGGCTTGGATATTGGTTGGACCGAGATATTTGGAATGGATGTATTGTGTCACATATCAATTCTGTTATATATGGATATACCAGTTGCCAATCACAGTTTGGATGCACTTAATGTTTGTGTCACATGCACAGCCCCAAAGCTGGACACCGTGTAGCCACGTGATTTTAATATTTGTTTGTAAGTCAGGTAGTTTGATGGAGATAGAAAGTTTGGAGTTATTTAGTTTCTAATGTGCTTGCCGTTGTTCTTATATGACACACAACTGCAATTTACATCTAGAGACCGTGGTTCTCTTTATGGTTTATTTGTTATAGGCGATATGGATAGATTTCTGCTCGTTCAGCTTTATCCTCCATTGTTTACTCCAGTCAACTATTGCATTCCTAGCTGTTTGTATTCATCTAGTTGACTAATTTTGATCTCTCTCTGCTTCAAGTACCTGGTGTCATCTGTATATATAGCCACCTAAGTTCCCTTAAACCATAGCCCGGGGGCCCTAGTTACCCTTGGCTACCTTCCTCCACCCTTCCGCATCCCTCAAACCCCTTTCCTATGCTATAAGAGGGGAGTTGCCAGTATGTGGATTACCCTATACATAGCCTGTCTACACCCAAAAAAAAACTTCCAATTACGGTATAACTAGTACATAAAAAGTAGAGAATAGGACCCAGGACGCTACCTTGGGGTACACCCGCCCTAATATCTTTCAGTATTCATCTTTTTGTTTAATTCTGAATAGCCTGTCTGTGATGTATGATATTAAAATGTCTACAAATTGCATTGGTGGCAATTTCTTTAGTTTATGTCTCAAGCCCTCTTGCCATACGTTGACGAAAGCTTTTGAAGACTGCTAAGCAGTCTTTTTATTCTTCCAGTTCGTAAACTTGATTTATTGTTGAGTACTTTTGTCTAAATCTTAATTAGTATTAGCTTATTATATCCTATTATTGGCCACATCCTCTTGAGCACTTATTCCTCAAACAGTTTTGAGATTACTGGAACTGTAAAATTTAACATCACGGGGTTGTTTCCTTGGTTTCTGCACCATAATTGATTCCGCTACTTTCCGGAACGCAGGAACATGTTTTAATGTGAATTATGCGTTCAATAGGTAGGTAAGAAAAATATAGTAATAAGTAGAATATTTATTGGTCAGTTTAAAAATTAATGGTTTCATAGAATGACAGACATCCTTATTATTTACAGATCTGAGTCGAGCTTAATAGAATAATTTGTTTTGAGATGACGTAAAGTATTAATGAATGTTTTATTTTGATTTTAAAAAACGTAATATATCTCTGCTTAATTCATATTAGAAAATTTCAAAAACATAATTTATATTTTAATTGATTTTAACAATATAATATAATATCAGGATTAAAATAGCCACGATTGTTTTTAATGTCATTTGTAATCCTTATCATTTTATAATTGACGCATAAATACAATTTTGTTTGTAATGAAATAATTCTTTTTATTAATACTAATAAAATTACTTAATTAATTTTCTTGGGAGTATATAAGAACTTTTCCTATTATTCGTATCTTAAGATCGTATACAACGTTGAGTTTTCTCAGGTCAAATTAGTTGTTCAGAAAATATATATTTTCATGACAGACTAAGAATAAAGCTTAAGAAAAGTCATTTCGTAGTTAAAATTCAATAATGTGGAAGGTTACAAAATTGTGTCTGTAAATGTCACGTATAGTGTCTTACATTACAAAGCGGACGTGCCGTTGTGAATGGCTTTAAATTAGCTCTTTGTTTCGTGTGTACAACATGGGAAGTAGAATCTCCTGCGTGAGGACTGCAATTGTGTGTCTGCAATTTATTTCCATGTAGTCATCTGGTCGTATAATTATCTGAGCATTCGCAAACTCAAAAGGTGGGTCACATTCCACGAGATATAGAGCGGCGTGCAGATGTAATAAAAGGAAAGATAACGCACAATGACAGGGAAATACTAAAAACTCATATAAACAAAATTAAATAAAAATGAGTTTTAATACTGTACACTAAACGTCAATAAAAATTAATCATATCGGTTACGCAACTTTACTGGATCTGGTTGTAAATTACTGTAAGACATGGACGATAAATGCGCAGAGGTCACTAAAGCTTGTTTGACTCTCAGATTATAGGAAACAAGAATACCCAAAGTTATTAAATATAAACTGCATTGGTTTACGAGTATCTCAAGTAACGGCTCTCCTAAAAGTGGGCAACTGTGTACGACTGCCTTTCGAAACTACCAATTTAAAAGTTGAGAAGATGATATATAAGTATTAATGACTTTAATTATATAAATTTTAAAATTATTACTTCAATTATTGTTTCTGAAATTATTTCACTAGTTCTCTGATTAATGTAAGGAATAAAATGACATACGTTTTTTTAGGTGTAGACAGGCTATGTATAGGGTAATCCACATAGTGGCAACTCCCCTATTATAGCATAGGAAAGGGATTTGAAAGGGGGGCTGCGGCATGGTAGAGGAAGGTAGCCAAGGGTTAACTAGGGCCCCCGGGCTATATTTAAGGATCCTACCCGGCATTCGCATAAAAGTAATGCAGTGAAAACCCTAGAAAAACCTGCATCAGGTAGGTCGGGCATTGGGTACTTGTCCCACGCCCTTCCGATAGAGGAGGAACATACACCTCTCAAAACAGGCCGAGGTGCCTCGGCATATGGGAACTTTAATTCAAAAACCAGAGAGATGTGAAGGCATCCTCAAAGGGGGCATCCGCCAGAGCTCTCTGGGAAGGTTCACCTGCGAGAGAATTCTTTCGCAGGCTTCCTTGATATACTTTTTTTGGGTTTAGACAGGCTATGTATAGGGTAATCCACATAGTGGCAACTCCCCTCTTATAGCATTGGAAATGGATTTGAAAGGGGGGATGCGGAAGGGTGGAGGAAGGTAGCCAAGGGTAACTAGAGCTTCCGGGCTATGGTTTAAGGATCCTACCCGGCATTCGCCTAAAAGAAATGCAGGACAAACCCTATAAAAACCTGCATCAAGTCAGGTCGGCAATTTGGTACTTGTCCCACGCCCTTCCGACAGCGGGAGAGGAGTTTGCTGTGGGGACGCAGCATTCCCTTCTCCGTGCCTCGACCAGTTTAGGAGGCAGCTGGCCGACTATTCCAATGGGAATAGCGGACAACTCTTACCGTATGCCCAAGGTCTGTGACCCCGGAACATACACCTCTCAAAACAGGCCGAGGAGCCTCGGCTTATGGGAACCTTAGTTGTGGAAGGTTTAACTAAAGTTTATAAGTATTTGAGGCGAATAAAATGATAAAGAACGGAGAGATAAAAACAAAGTTAAGTCTGACACAACGTAATCTAACGACTAAATTCACCGTTCGACGCAAAGTGCTTTCCTATTCGTATTAAGCTGATGGAAAGTGTATTTCTAAACCTTATGCGGAAAATATTTCAATCGTACGTTTCCAGTATAATTTAATAAGCAGCGCGACCTAGGTGCCACCGCCCTCTCCCCGAAGAGCCGTAAGGTTAATGCTGAAACTGCTCTTACACTCTGACGCCTAACTAGTCTTAGTATTTAAGTTTTCCGCCAATATATGTATATAAATATTTCAATAAGTAGGCTAGGAATTTTAAGAGCTTCATAACACTCAAAACGTCAGAGGTCGCAGTATATTAAATGAGTAAATCGTTTGAGCATAAATTTTAATTCATAATTCAGGTCATTAATTGATGATAACATTTCCAATCATTTCCAGAGTTTTTTATATTAATTAAATCGCAATGAGACAGGACGGTTACTTCTACTTATTTCAGATTATTTTCGTTGGTGTGATTATAGGGACGTTTTGGGAGGATTTATATAATTATGTTATGTTTGTCTCTTTCAGAATCACCTATAATGTGATATCCATTCAAATAAAAGTCATACATATTTTTTGTCGTTGAATACTGGAAAAAATACACATCGGTATATATTAACGCCGGAAATTAGCACGACTACGAAGTTAAGCGAGTGAGAGTTCTTTTAATGTTATTTGATAGGAATCAAGCCGTTGTCTATAACAGTAGCGAATTAAACTAAAACGATGAACTTTTTTATTTCTCGGTCCGGTGTGACTTTGGTTCATGTATTTGGCAACGAGGGTAAAGTTTATCAGACACATAATTTTGTATTAATTTACTTCAAACTTGGTTAATTTTAAATTGTTTATAAATGTTTATAGCATTCATATTAGATAATTAATAGAAATTACCTACTTACGAAATCAGCATGCCGAATAGGAGTCTATCAAAGCTGTCTGGATGATTGAGTTGATTTTCTACCACGATGGTATTTTTCATATTAAGTACCGCATCCTTATCGATATCATCTCGATAAAATTTCAATTGCACCAGTTTTAGTTGAAATATTTAGCTGTATTTACCTTTACAATTATATTTAGTAACGATCACGAAACTGAACAATTCAGGAATCATACACAACAAGCAATGTGGAAATGAGTTGATGCATGCAGACATTAGCAAAGACAACAAGAATCATTCCTGATATATGACATGCAATAACGATTCGACCAAAGTAAAATAACACACAAAAACCACAAAACACACTTCACTGTGCAAAATTTAAACTTCTACTGACCAACAGGTACGGGAATTCTAAATTCAAAAATTTTACTTTCGAGATTTACCAGAACTTAATGAGAACCAAGATAAGCTTTATATAACTTAAGCTTGTATCCAGAAATTTAATTCTAAGTGAAGATCATAACTCCAGATAAACGTGACGACATACAATAACAACATAGATATACTATATTCATGTTTTATTTCATAACACTTAAAAGCTGTGCCAATGTTCGCGTGTACATAAAGTGAAATATGTGAACAAAATAATAGGCTGCGATTATAGGTATGATTAGGTTAAACTAATTTCTTTCCAAGGAAATTACGGAAACTATTAAAAATATTTATTTCACCCACACAATAATCATATTTTTAAATGATAAATTTCTTTTTTTCATGATTTATTGTTGATAAGTGTTTAAGTATAAGTTTGACAAAAATTACTCGCGATAGTTTATTATAGTTCTTAGAGACTTTAATTTCTGATTATCTCGTATAGACCTTTATGGAAGTTTAAAAATTAGCAATATCAAGTAATTTGATGAATTTTACAGATGATAGGTGGGGAAAAAAAATGAGCCCAAAATTTTTCTCTCGGATTAAATGGTTAAATAGCGCTTAGGAAAAGCCAGAGGAAACAATTTTTTGAAGATCTGAATCATTGTGAAAATTGTAGTGATGAGTGTTTGTGTCGTCAAAGAGAAATCTTCAAAGACCAATAAATAACGTGCTTGAATGGAGGCAAGGTGCAGAGGAACAGGCGACACCAACAGGCAGGACAAATGTGAGTACCTGGGCGACTGGGACATGGACGCCGCTTTTCGTGGGCGGCGCGAGGGCGGCGCTGGGCGGCGGCTGCGGGCAGAAGGCAAGTGCTCGGTGAGCTGGCATAACTAAAAACAACACAGTTAATAAAGTTCCAATCCCAGATCACACAAACAGCGCCATCAGCTCGGGTACTGCGAAAATTCGCAAACTTTGCTTCCCTTGTGTAACTTTTCAGCGGCTGCAACCCTTCCACAATATGCACGGGAAGATTTTGTCAGGTCCATCAATTAGGTTACCGAAAAATAATAAATATTAAAAAATAATTATTAAGATTCGATGAGTGGTGATCGTCTTCGTCGGATACTGGAAAGTGTATGTTTGCGCAATATCCAATAAATAATCCGAACCACACAATTCCTCTAGTTAACAATTTCTTATAAACTATAGGCACTATTAGCTTTCAGCCCTCATAGCCATGTTAATCTGAAAATTTCGTTAAAAACAAAATAATAATGGTGAGTATTAAGACTACTGTAAATATATGTTTATGAAGGCCACCAGTCTTGGAAACTGCAATAAAATACATTTATTTATTGCTCGTTAAATCCACTAATTACTGGCCCCGAATTTGAAAAAAAATGTTACTACATACATAATTATTTTTCATCTCACAAATACTGAAAAATCTTGAACCTAAAAAACGAAAATCAATATCGTTTTATCAACAGTAGCTCAAAAGTTAATAAACTTTTATTTTCAGTCAACCTCTTTTTAGTGAAAAATCTGCCTATTTAAAATATTAAATAAAAGCACCATTTGAAAGTAACAAAAATGAAGAATAGTTCCGCTTCCATTAATAAATTAACATCAACTCAGTTTTAAGTATGTAAGAAATAAAAATAACCTCACTCCCGCCATGGGAAGCGGCGTGGGTCACGTTCCTACTGCCAGACCTACCTGTTGCGGGTTTCTAGCTTTTGTCCTGTATCACGTTTATGGAAATTCCGGGTAGGATCCTTAAACTGTTGCCCTGGGGCTCTAGTTAACCCTTCACTACATTGTTCAACTCTTCCAAACCACCCCTTTAAAGTTCCTACTTATGAATTTTCCTTATGTAGTCTACTACTCTAAAATAAATAAGTTTTTTTGCAAAGGTGAGAGTCTGCGAAAGAAATTCTCTCGAGGGTGAACCTTTCTGGAGAGACGGAGAGTGATAATTTTGCATCTCTCCGTTTTTGAACTCGGGTACCCACAAACCGAGGCACCTGGGCCTGTTTTGAAAGGTGCATGTTCCGGGTTCGCAGGCCTTGGGCATACGGTATGAGTGTTTCTATGTTCCCATTGGAACAGTCGGCCAGCTGCCTCCTAAACAGGACAAGACACGGAGAAGGTAATACTGCGACCCTGCAGAAAACCCCTCTGTCCCGTCATAGGAAGGGTGTGGGAAAAGTACCGTATGCCCGACCTACCTGATGCAGGTAATATAGGGTTTGTCCTGTATCACTTTTAGGCGAATTACGGGTAGGATCCTTAAACCATAGCCCGGGGGCCCCAGTTACACCCTTGGCTACCTTCCTCTACCCTTCTACATCCTCCCTTTCAAATCCCTTCCTATATTAAAGGTGAGTTGCTACTATGTGGTTTACCCTCCTGTACCCTAATAAATATAATAATTCTTTACAAAAATTAAACCATCTTACCATCTTCTTCGTGATCTAAAATAATTTATTGCCAAACGGTAATAATCATCCGTTTAATCGATCACAATTCAACTACATTTACAAAGTGTACTTAATTACTTGGTCAACCATTTAAATTATTTGAAACGTTGTACTGTATAACCTCTGTACTCCACAGATTATCCTTACTGTAAACAATATATATATATATATATATATATATAAATATATATACATTGTAGCGCATACTAAGGAGTTTATTGTATGCAAGATTTTTGTCTTCAGTTTGGAAGCACGGGCGATGTATTTCCGTAGCGCCCAACGTTTACGAACGTTTGACGATGGGTCAAACTGTGTCTCGGGAAGAGGGTATAAAAGCCCTAGGATATAATCACACGAGAGTCAGTAGTGGAGGAGGCTAGCCCGTGGGCAGTCGAGTGGTTGTTGGTATTTGTGTGTCTGGAAAGCTTGGTCGAGATGGACGTTCTGTCCAGGTGCGCCGTCGTTTCTGGTCGTTGTTTTTTTTGTCTGAAGTCATTCCGATCCTAAGTTCTGTGCTATAGTGAATCCAATTTGTATTTTTTTTGGTATAGCGAATCTCACTCGAGATTCAGGCCAGTCCAAGGTTGGTAAAAGGCCCCGGGAGATGGTAATCTCGGGTAAAGCCGTCTGTCTATGATAACTCTGCCAAAAAATCCTATCTCCACACCTCCTATGGTGACACTGGGCAATGCAGCTTTGCTGTAGCTAAGTGGAGAAGGGTTCTTAATGTAGAGTTGTGAGTTTGTTGTGTTCATTAACGAACCACGAAATAACGTGCATCCGTTGAAGGGTGTTGGACCGCTTGGGAAGATGTTTGTTTGGTTAAGCATAGTAAATAAATGTTTGATTTCTGTTATAAAAAGTTTTATAGTTTTGTGTTCATTTTATAACTCCTATTTTTTTTTATTGGAGGCCCGTAAGCGATCCCTGAGATATATTTCCCTTTAATATTTTGGTGTACAACAATTTGGCAACATTATTGGTAGATATTAATTAATCTAATTTTTTTTATTACAATATATATATAAATATATATATATATATATATATATATATCGAAAGCTGAGACAGTTCTTTCAAAAGCCTCACTACCCACTAAGCCGCTAACGCCGTCACTCCGCAACGTTTCCTACTTAATTCAAACTGATTATCAGATACAAAGTTAATAAACAACATTAATTAACCGAAAGTAATGTAATTAATTATTTAGCAAGGGATAATTTATTTCATAATACCAATTTTTAATTAATGGTCGTAAATAAACGAACAATTTGGAATTCATTTTATTACTATCGTCGTTAAAAAAGCCGGGAATAAATAGATAAAAAGTTTAATTTTTTTCTATATTTGATTCAGAAATGTAGTAAAAAAATTTATACAAGTCTTTCCGTAATATTTTATAGGTTAATTATTCATTACTAATTTAATTTATTGTTGGAACTTAAATCACAATTTCCAAGCCCGCTTAAACAGAAATTGATTTCTAATAAAAGTCAAGACTAATTAGTGACATTATATTCCGGCGAAGATACACCCATTCATCCAATTATGAACTTGCGAAGAAATTTAAAAGAAAATTTTTAATCCATAAAAGTAATTTAAATTCGATTATGATAAATCAATTAAAAATCTAGTATATTTTTATAATACAACAATATTTAAATTACAAAAAAACGTAGAGCGTCAGAATATGTAAAATTGAATATTAAAGAAAAATATAAAATAATTTCAACTAAAATTTCGAGTTGGAGGCTTTTCTTTTATACTAGTTAATGAAATGAATCTTGCTTTAAGGAAATTGAGTATGTAACTCTGTTTAAATAGATTGAAGTTATATGTGTTTAAAACTAAATATATGTATATAGGTACGAAAGTCAGTTGTAATGGCGTTATCAATTTTAAATACTTTGGAGTCATATTTGTTAAAAATTTTAAAATAGATTATTATATATATTTTGTAGGAGTGTTAGGGTTTTTATAGACTAAGAAATTTTTTAAGCAAATAATATGAAACTGTAATTTATAATAGTAAGATAATTCTACTTTTCAAATATTTTTGTTCTGTGTTGCATACTGAATCTAATAAATGCATTGATAGACATAAAAAGTTGCAGAGTAGGGCGTTAAAAATTATTTTATGTTATAATAAATTTTTTAGTGTAACAGTAATGTTAAAGGAAATGAATTGGCTGTGTTTCAGAGACTTTGTTAAGTTTAAACCCATGATATTTTTCGTGTAAAAGCATATATAGTTTGTTGCCGTCCTATTTCAATAATTATTTAACGTATTAGTATTATACGAACCCGAACAATGTTGGAAGTAAGGTAGAATTAGATACAATTAGGACTGTGTTATATTTAAAACAATAGAGTATATTTATTAAAGCATTAAAAAGAGTTGCCAATATAAATTGGACAATGTGATTCTATTAATAAATTTAAGAATATTATATTTAAACACCTTAGTATACTAAATGTAAATTTGTGAAGAATGGTATTTTTTTGCTAAATAATTTATTTACTATTATTATATTTTACAACTTTCTTACAATAATTTCAGAATACGTCAGTCCACCTTCAAAACGTAGATAACATCAAAGCAATGAAACCTCAATTACACGATACCATCAGCTGGACGACTAATTTGTTGAGCAGTGACACAATCACATCAATCCCGACGTCGTAGGCAGATGTTCTGCAATTAAAGTGCGGTATTCTTAAAGGAAAACCTGTCTCGTGGTGAATTTTAGATGTCTTACAAATTACTATGGGTGATTTTCCTGCTTCTTGATGCGTAGTATTACTCAGTCGTTCGTACCTCTTGAGTATTACATCCTCAAAGTTCGCCGGATAACTTTTAAAATACTTCAATTTAAACTCCTTGAATCTCTTCGCCTTCAACTGTCTCTGCCACTATATACGGATAAGTGAAAAGGAAAAAGTTGGGTGCCCCTTTCTGAATGCAACACGCAAAACATATTTCTTCTTGTGTGTATATCACAGTCTATTGATGAAAATAGGTCCTAGCGTTACAAGAAAGTTCATTATTAATATTACTATTTTAAGGATATACATAAAAAAATTACTAAACGGATACTAACATAATACTGTATAGTCTATAGCAAAACAGCGATACGCAAATCACTGGGAAATTAATTAGTACCAACAATTTAATTCTTAACAGTTATGTTCTTAAATGAATTAGGGGTTGGCAAGTTTAGTTTCTCGCCGCTGAAATAATTTTTTTCTAATTGAAATATATTGATGCTAAGACCTCGGCCTGTTCTGAGAGGTGTATGTTCCGGGGTCACAGACATTGGGCATACGGTAAGAGTTGTCCTCTATTCCCATTGGAATTGTCGGCCAGCTGCCTCCTAAACTGGTCGAGGCACGGAGAATGGAATGCTGCGTCCCCACAGAAAACTCCTCTACCGCTATCGGAAGGGCGTGGGACAAATACCCAATGCCCGACCTACCTGATGCAGGTTTTTCTAGGGTTTTACCTGCATTTCTTTAAGCAAATGCCGCGTAGGATCCTTAAAATATAGACCGGGTGCCCTAGTTAACCCTTGGCTACCTTCCTCTACCCTTCCGCATCCTCCCTTTCAAATCCCTTCCTATGCTATTAAAGGGGAGTTACCCAACGTGGATTACCCTCATGTAGCCTGTTGCCCCCCCCCCCCCCCAAAAAAACAATTTCTAGTTATTCTGTTGTGAGAATGAATTGATTTTTAAAAGGACGTTGCTCCAGGGGGAACGTATAACCCCGACTTTTATCCTCAAAATGGATCCGTTTTATATCTGTTCAAATGGAGAGCCGATACCTGTTAATTGAAGTTAAATGCGTTATTCATATTATCACTAAATTTATTACAAGTTTTTTTATATCATTTTAAATATAGTTATAAATTCAGAAATTGAAATGTACACCAATAGCCTGGATCACCCGAATCTCAAACATCTACAAATTATTTCGCTTTATACTATGAACCAGTACTTTTCATTCTTACTCTTTGACTTCACATTCCATTGAGAGAGAGCCTTGGCCAGATTGCTACCTTACATGACATTTTAAGGATTTTTTTATGGAGTGCAGGTAGTGATTCTCCTTCAGTCTTAAAGTTTTCAATGACCAGTTATCTTACTTCCAGTTCTTACTACTGCTTCTATAAAATTATATAAACTACGAATTATTTCTTAATTAAAACCGGAAAATAAAGGAAAGTATACTTTTTTGCCAAACGGTGACCAATGGTTCCTAATTACAGTTCAAGTTAACAAACTTTACTTTTTCAAAATTGAGGAATCTGTGTGCGCTTTCCATTAATCTCATCTCTTAATTATCGGACGTAAAATTTAGTAGGTTACCTAGAAATACAAGTATGATTATCTTAAATATATTTTGAAGTGTTGTAACACAGTTTGTAATTAGTAGAACCACAAAAGCTAGTCCGAAAATCTACATCAAACAACGGAAATATTTCAATTATATAACAATACAATATTCAAACGCGGATTGATGCATACGAAATTCATTTTATTGATTCTATTGTGGACCAAAAAGTAAACGAAACGTGACGATTTTTATAGTGTCACCTAAAAGCTTACAAAAATTCACATTTTCTCACGATAACTAGAATATAACTTAAAATTATTATCTTTAAATTGTTGTGCCGACTACAAATTCCCTTTTTTTCTGCTTGCTTACGCTTCCTGCTTTATCTGTGACGTAATCTATTTTATTCTTTTATCTGGTTTAGGTGCGAAGTTTTCATCTGTCCGTTGCCTTATGACATAATGAATCTTAAGATTCATAGCCCAGGATATGTTTTGACGATCATTTAATTTTTGCAATAGTTCCGAACATAACCTCTGTACTTTCAAGGTACTGACGTCTTCTGGATACATTTACGATATTCTACGAGTCTATGAATCCTGTCACACAATGTCATTCAAGCACGAGAGCCATTAGAACCCAGTAAACAAGCTTTTTTAGGACTTCACTAATACAGTATTTGCAATTCAATGACTTCTACGCATTCCTAAAGAAATTCCACTCGAAGGATCTCAGAACGATTTAAGCAGAGTCGTTGAATAAATCCATGAATAAATATGAAGTACATCAATCAAAAAAATAACTCTTAATGTTGATGAATCATTATAAAATTATGAATACAATAAATTGTGCAATTAATTTTTCGACTCAATATGATTTGTATTTCTGTATGTAAAATACATGTAATTAAATGTTTATATCATATAAATACAAATAAATGCATGTATAACATACTAAACATGATTTAAATGAAAACAAAAATGTCTCAACAGCAACAACAAAATGTGACACAAAAGTAACTTAAAACTAGAACACACGAATTTTTTTTAAATATCCGTAGAGGTCTTCAGGTGCGTAATATATTTAAAATTAACAACTGTCAGTTAGCCAATCCAAGAAATGATAATTTTGTATAAATAAATTAAACATAAGTGTACAAAGGAATTATATTTCATAAAATAGACACATCTCTAATTCTGAAAATTGTCATTGCGTCAATACAACACGCGTAAATTTATAATACTGATCTTTTGGTTGATGTTGATCAAATATGAAAGTAACATGGATAGAATTTTAAATTTCCTGCTAACAAATACTGTTTTAATTGAACATAAATTTGATTGGAGAAATTATAAAATACTCGGTATTGAGTTCAAGTATCATGAACTAGATTAATATCTGAAATGGCCCATATTATAAATTTACAATGTGACACTAGTTTATTAAACTATATCTTTGACCCTTTCTTATTATGTAATTTCTTTGTATTGTTATATTTAACTTATTTGTACACCTTTATCACTTGTTGAAACGAGGAATTGACAGTTATTAATTTTAATAATATTATAATCTTGAAGAAATGTAGAAGAAACGTCGTGTGTTTCAATTTTTAGTTTTTTTTGTCTATTTAATGACCGCTAAGTATGATTTAACTGAAATTTTGAGAGATCTAATTTCCATTACTTGTAGACGTTCATATCGGTACATGAATTTTAATATATGAATATATATATATGTAGTATAAATACGATAAACATAACTTATGCTATTGTATTTGTTATTTTCTCATTTATTCACGGCACTGACTAGTCACTTTAGTAACAATTGGATAAACCAGTAAAAGTATTTCAACATCCAAAGATAGTTTTAAAACGTCGTAAGCTGTCTAAATTCCAATCGCTTCCGCTTCCAGCTGCTATGATAATTGGAGTGTCTCGCCTAAGAGTTTACCTCTTCGGAGTGTTGGGACGGGATCGCTGGGCGAAGGACGCCATGTTGCGTTGAGCTCGCCCCGCCGAAGCCAACTGAGCGCAGGCAGAGAGGCTTAAACCTGCCGCGTAATGAGCTACCTCAGACGCCACGAACAAGACAACGTCTGTAATATAACCGTCCGGCAATTCCTCATCGATCCCAAGAATCAACACCAGACCTCTCAAGAGCTGCAAAACGAATTTTCCGTGACGAAGATAAACGGTCAGCGTTTGTGAATAGCCGGAGAACTTACAGGGAAAAAAATTCAAAATAATAATAAAAATATATATAACAGGTGACCACGTGCTTTTTCATAGTTGGAAGACACAACTTCCTTTACTTCTTCACCTATAAGTTTGAACGTATCTTCGGATGTACATCACACACTCAAAATGGGAAGAAACTCAGATACTCGGGATTTTCCATTCCATAGAAAATATAGAATACAGAAGTTATTGTTAAAAAAATACGAATTTGTCCTCATCCTGTTTTATTAAAAATCATGTATGCTTTAATGTGTAAAATAAGTTAGAATTCTGTAAAGTTCAACATTGTGAAAAATTGGTAACCATATTGTAATAATCAAATAAGTGGCTTTTTTTAAAATGAAAAGAATTTATTATTTAGCAAACAAACAAAATATTTATTATCAATAATTTAAACAATTACAAATTTTAATATATCTCAGGGTCTTAACTGGGTTTGATAATGGCGAATCATTATATTTATAATCTTGTCAACAATTTACAACTAAAGAAAAAGAAAGTTACTTGTCAATTAAATAGGAACAAAATTTAATTGTGAAGAAAGTTAAACTAAAAATATTGACTCTGATAAACAATTTTAACCAATAAAAAGAGAACGAAATCTTACGGCTATCTTTTAATCAGGTTTACATAATTAGTTGTTTTTATATTGTTACTCACGGCTGCCCAGCATTCCAGGATACCTTTAATTTTTGAAAACACTATTGCGGATTTTGAACTGCTTCTAAAACTCACAGATTCTAAATCAATATTTTTATATGTCGTCACGAAACCTCCTTTCGTCTCAATCGGTTGACCGCTCGCCTTGGGTGATTTCTGCGATTCGTCGATTGGGTAGACTTTATTGTTTCGGACTTAAGCCGAAACTTCTGCTAACTCTGGCCGGCTATGTGCACAAAAACTGTTTTTTTTTTTACTTATCAGGTTGTGTCGTTATGCTGTAGTGAATGTTTATTTTGTCCTGAGAAAAATGTTCCGGGACCAATCAACTCTGCTGAATGCTAATTCTCAATATTTCTCTGCAAACTGTATTTCACCATGAATTCCTGCTAGCTGCTCTATCGTCTCCAATTAGCAGTTACTACTTCGACGACGTCCCACCGCAAACTCTATCTCATCAAACCTTGCGAACTGTACTTCACTATATCATAATGCGAACTGTATCTGACCAAACCTTCCTGCCAACTGACTCCCGTCTCGCAATTTTAGCGCGCATACGCCATTTTGTGGGCCTTCCGACAAAGGAAACAGTGCTTGGCTTGTCTATTGTTGTTATGTCCTGACCCGCCGTCACAAAGGATTTCTCTAACAATTTAGATTTTCAAATTCACAATTAATTTCTTAATTAATTGGCATTACAATATATTCCTGGCGCTGGCTGGGCAAGGCGCGAGAAGGAAGTTTGTCCAAATAGTCCATGCCAAGTTTCGTTCCCACCGTTTCGCCCTGAATTTAAATAACTTTTGCTTCTCTGAAAAGCTAGTAAATATTTTAAATAACGAATATATGTAATTAAAATTTTTAATGGCACTAAGAACTATCATTTATGTCGCCCAAAACTGTGTATAATTAAATATAATTAAATTTTCGTTATTAAATCTGAAGACAAAAGTGTCTGTTAAATTATATGGATGTAGATGTAAAGTGGATCACCCTCAAGTAACGAGTGAAAAACGTATCTCTTAAATTTTTCATTCAATACATGTCGGGCTTCCCAGTTTTTCTTTACTTTCATGTGCTGTCAGAGTGAAGAATATCTCTACAAATTGTTGCCTGAGTATCCGTTAACAATGTGCCGATAATTTATGTCTTATATATCTATTTTCTTTGTGTATAGTCTTGTCAGATTTCCTCAGGAGGGGATTAGTGAAATTAATAAACAAATACAACATTATTTTCAAATCCAGAAGTTTGAATAAATAATTTTATTCCCTTAATCAGGCTACGATCAACGTCGTGGAAAAATCACTTTTTATAGTACAGGAAGGTAAAGAAAAACTGGGAAGCATTCATGTCTTGTATGAAAAAATTAAGAGATATGATTTTTATGTACACTTTACTTGAGGATGATCTACTTTACTATAATGACATAGGAAGGCATAGAAATTTCAGATGTATTTTGGAAGGGATAACAAGGCTGTGAAGGGTTAAGTACAACCTCCTGGTTATGGTTTAAGGATCACTAAAATAAATAATATAGACCTGATTGTGGACATCCAGGTCTATATAATTGATTTTAGTTATCATTTTGGTTATTTATAGTTACTAATTATCGTTTAAAAATCGTACACGGCAGGAGCCTTAATTATGATGCTGAGAGAATAAGTAGGTTGGCTCACGGTACTTGTTTCACGTCATTCCAATAACTGTGGGTGAGGTTTTCTTTGGGAACGAAAAATTCTCGACTCCATGTCGTGATATGGAGGCTTCTGTCCTAATTGTAAAGAGGAAAACTTTTACCGTAGGCTCAACATCTGCGAACTTCTCAAAATTGACCCAGATATCTTAGCTTATGGGAACCTCAATCCAACTACAGAAAGAGGTCTCGAGTTTTCTCTCGGATATAACAACGATTAAACTGCGACGTTACGGTGGCCGTAAGCTCTGACGTCATCTTCCAACCAGGTAGTCTAAAAAACCTTCGGAAGGCTACTTTAAGGTTATCTACATTCCCTATAATAGCAACGGGAAAAAATTAGATTCGCGGTGGAGTCGGCTATAGTTTAAAGCCTTTCCTGGAGGGTCTTCCTTTACAGGAACCGTAAAACTTTCGTGTATGATTTTCGAATATTTTTAAAACTAAATTTTTAGAATATATTTTTGTGAATACATTACGGAAAAAAATAACAAAGAAAATATCAAACGTGACCTAAGTTAATTTGGCTCAAGATCGTTGCACATATTCAACATAAATATAATTAGGTCTGATTTATCAATAATTCACATTAATTGGATAATTATTATTTTATTGCAGATAGTACATCCTGATAATGACGCTTAAATTTTCTTTGTTGAAAAAATACAGAAAAAACACAGAAAATAAAAATTCTGAAGTTGACCGGCGGGGAGAAAAATCTGGCCTGAGGGGTTGACTCACAGAAAGCATGTTTTAACCTGTCCACGGATGTCGAAACTTTCACACTTCCTTAAGTGCATGTTGTTTCATATCTGCATCACAATTTATCTCTCTTAGAAACCAAAATATGTCTCTGGCGTAATACTAAGTTATGTTGCGTATATGCTACACTATGCACTGAAGTCTTAATTAACGGGATGTCACTGTTGGACTTAAGTTTTATGAAACTTCTCTACCAATCACATGGAAAGACGAATATGGTAAGGTAGAGACAATTACGTAGAGGTATTCAAACATTATGTGTGTCGACAAGAAAGAATGAGAACTGTCATGATGGTCTAGGTAATTAAAATAAGACGCAGAGCAATTAGCAATGTAAAAGAGAGAACAGGTGTAATACACAGTTGTTGTAAATGAGCAGAAGCGTGAGAGAGATGCGTCTGTGTTTGCTTGTGCCCGGCGACCGCTGTAGTGAGGCGTGCTCTGAGCTCTTCGCGGAACACTGAGCATTAACCCAACTCCAGCGACACGAGAAATATCTCAGCTCAGAAACAGGGCCGCGGTAGTCTCAATAAGCCAAAACTTAAATCAAACCGAAAATTTTCGTTAATCTAATTTCACGCAATAAGAACTAGGTACGCGCAGTAACAATTTAGTATCAAACAATACATTACATCCTATTTAATTTGTAGAAGGCACCATATGAACAATTTTTTGCTTTTACAACCCCGTTTGTCTTTGTAAATATTGTAATACCAATTAAACAGACTATTAATTGTTTTTAATATAATTTAATTGTTGGCGGCACAGGTGCTTAAAGGCGACAATCAAGGCGGGTTTTCCTTTGTTAACAATCGAGACTGGAAATCGCGCGCTCAGAGAACTCAGTCTGCGACGAGAAGCGAAACGGAAAAGTCTGCGTCGAGGACTGGGACATAGAAGTTCGGTCCACATAGAGAAATAGAAACAGTAAAACTCTGCAGAACCAGAATTATGAATAGGGCTATCTATGAAGTCCAACAGCGAGATATGATAGTTTACATAAAACGCAAGTAAACAGCTTTGACGGAGAGACCTATAAAATCGCAGCTTGGAAGCCGAAGTTTTGCTTCACAAACTGAACTAACTTTCGCATAGAGAGACTTTGAGGAGGCCTACGTCCGGCAACTGGCTGAGGGTGAGATGATCCAGGTTCCAGTATAGCAGAGTTCCAGAGCAACTACCGTGTGTTTAAAATCTTATGAGTAGAATCAGTGTATAATGGCCTGTTTAGTGGGTGTTGACTTCAAGATACAAGAGTCCGAACTGGTACCAGTAGCACTGTCGTGAGTACAAAACAATTATTAATGACTGTAAACGATAATTAAAGGGTATAGTCAGATTTCGTTCGCGTTTTTCTTTTCATTCGTTTTCTTTTACTTTTTGTATTTAATATTGTATTCCGTTAACTTCAATGAGTTTGGATTGTTAATATTTTAGTTCATTGTATTTTTCTTCCTATCAAACCCAGTGGTCACCCTGAGATAATGAGAAATTCAACGTAATTGATTGTAAAATTATAAAGCTATATTTTCATAGAACGCCACGAATTAATCAAATAAAATTTGAAATATTTGCTTATTAATTTGACGGAATTCGGCGTGCAATAATAAGTAAGTATCAATAATAAATTTTTAAATACATAAAAAATAATTTTGTTAATTATTCCTATTAATTAAGACCACCTTTTTAATCATTACAATATATTTCGTATACTGGTGTCTGTTAATTAAAAATTCACATCCAATAAATAAAATATACTGTTTGCTTGTGTACATGTATGTTCCGCATACAAATCTACATCCCTCGAGGAAATTTGGCCAAATTTTGTACACATGTTAATTTTCTAACCGGAAAGAAACACTGCGAGGGTAAGACCCGACTACAGCCCTCCAGGTACGGGGGTGGCAATACTCAAACATGCAAAGTCGGCCGGGATTGGCATGAAATAAATATTTTTCGTTGTCAATGAGATAGATAGCGGTTTCACTTATGTTGCTTAAGTGTATAATTTCAACCCATTTCGGTATGGGAGAGGTGAGAGTGGACGGGGGTTACATAAAAATAACGCGAAAACAAGCAATATTGGAGTCGAATCCGGGGTTATGGGTGTCGCTGAATTTAATGGTTAAGCTCCAGGCGCGGGGGTGGAAATATTCAAACATGCTAAAACCGACCGAAATTTGCGTCGGATAAATATTTTTCATATATATGGTATCGGGATTGGTTCTCTAAAGACATGAAGTTTGCACTTCATCTGCATAGGTATTTGTAATAGAACTAAAAAAAATTCCGGGCTTACAAATAAATACCCGGGAAACACCGACACCCAGCTAGTTTATAATACTGGAGAACAATCAGCGAGATTTTGAAAATGAGAAAATTGTACAAGGATTAGCCGTCAAACCACTTATTCGTACGAGATCATTTCCGCATTTTCTTTTTCATGTTCGACTGGAATCGATGTAAGATTTTCTGCTGGAGACTCCGTCGAACGAAAATTGAAGATGAATTAATATACTTATCATTTATTTAATTACTAATTACTGTTATATTAACTATTTAACGTAGTTTTAAATTATATATTTTTTTGTAAAGTACAATATTTGCTTTTCAAACTTTGTAATTGTAATAATTTATTATTTTCACGTAATCTTACATTATGACGTATCCCATTTCTTCGACGGAGGACTAATAAAAGTGAATATTACATCTAACGCATAGAACGCATCAGTACATGAATCAAGTCGATTTAATTCCGAAACGTTGTTCGAACCTCTACGCTCGTTAATTATTGCTTGGTGAAATTTGAATAGGTTAGAATAGTTGTTTTGCGTTGAAGAACATCTTTTTCTACTAATTTTTTTCTAAATTTTGCCCACTTGTTCCAGTACCATTATTCAGTCGAGTTATTTTTTTTAGGGTAACAGGCTACATGAGGGTAATACAAATAGTGGCAACTCCCCTTTAATAGCATAGGAAGTGATTTGAAAGGGTGGATGCGGAAGGGTAGAGGAAGGTAGCCAAGGGTTAACTACGGCTCCCGGGCTATAGTTTAAGGATCCTACCCGGCATTCGCCTATAAGTAATGCAGGGAAAACCCTAGAAAAACCTGCATCACGTAGGTCGGGCATTGGGTACTTGCCCCACGCCCTTCCGACAGCGGGAGAGGAGTTTGCTGTGGGGACGCAGCATTCCCTTCTCCGTGCCTCGACCAGTTTAGGAGGCAGCTGGCCGACTATTCCAATGGGAATAGCGGACAACTCCTACCGTATGCCCAAGGTCTGTGACCCCGGAACATACACCTCTCAAAACAGGCCGAGGTGCCTCGGCTTGTGGGAACCTTAGTTCAAGAACGGAGATAGGAAAAGGCATTCCCAAAGGTAGCCCGTTCCTGTCTCTCCTACAAGGTTCTTCCTGCGAGAGTTTTTTTTACTTAGAAATTAAAAAAAACCCTTTTCTTAAATTAAATACGAGAAACTACTTTGAGCACGTTATGCGAAGTACAAGATTAGTCAATTCAAAATAGATTTGAAATTTTATGTCAGCAAACTGCACAAAAAATGTACGAAGTTTACATAATAAAATTTTAAGTGATAATAAATTGCTATTATTCATTAAATTTTATTTTTCTTACTTATATGGACATTAAGATTGATTTTAAACTTTAAGAACGTCAGGTAATTGAAAATTGTGTAATAATTTTTGCATGAATATTTGAATAGTAAATAATTGGTAACAGGAAACTGCTAAAGGAAAAGCATAAAAATCTTTGCAAATAAGAATTCTAGGGCCTCCACAGTCATTAACGGCGGGAGTGTTCGTTACTGCTCGTTGAAAGCCGTAAATTCTACACCTGTCTCAGGAAGCGCTGCTGTCAGCGGGTCCAATTTCTTGCTTGAGCTGCAAGAAGATCTTGCTGGCTTAGATTCTTTCCGTTCGTTTCGTCGTGTTGCAATTCCATCCCAGAATTCGACAGCGGTGTCTCCGGAAGGTAATTTACACGCTTTCAACTGTTGGCAATTCTGGTTATTACATTTTCATTTGGAAACATAAATGAAGATAACACGCCGAGTAAATATTATATTAAGGTACTAAGTCTCGTACAACATTCTAAATCATTTAAAAAATATATATTCAATTCCATATTTTAAAAATATATAATTACCAACGAGTTAAGAATCTAATAAATAAAATGGAGTGTTTGCTGGTTTGTATACAAATCCATATAAATGGAGAAAATTTGACCTTAGAGAACAGGAAAGACACGTCTACAAACCCCAGGGTCAAGGGTGGAAATTTTCAAACATGCTAAAACGGGAGATAGTTGCGTCGGATAAATATTTTTTGGGGTCAGTCGGATTTATAATGTTTCTCCATATGTATAATTTCAACCCCTTCCGGCATGGGAAGGGAGCCTCTTTAGGAGCGGAGAAGGAAGGGAAGGGACGCTTCATAAAAATAAGGCGAAAACAACTGAGTTTGGAGTCATATCCTGGGGTATGGATTTCGCTGATTTGAATTATGACAACTCGGACCGCGCCGGTCACCAAGCTAGTCCAAAGAGATTATTAGAGAATATTGTAACCATGAAACCCGAAAGAATTTGCTTCATTGCCAGACACGGTCTACGTTTATAATTTCAAATTTCACTAAATTTACTACATAACTTTTCAGTGATGTCACAGCTTGAGGAAGGTACAAATAAGTAAGGAAAATACATTTTTTAACCTAATTTATTCAATAAATTCTCATAAACTGCATTTTATGCTATGTAATTAAACACGGACGGAATATAAAAAAATAATTATTTAAATGATATTGTGTTAAGTACATAAATTCATGATAACCTTTATGTTTCTTATCTGAATTGACTCCGATTATTTTATAACAGACATTGAAAACAATTAATTCTAAAAAAATATTCATGGAATATCTCAAATTGTAAGTAAAATACATAATATTGTTTCTCTTCTATTTCGTAATCTCGAGAGTAGGTATGAAGTAATGCCTCAAAGCCAATACAACTCTGTTCTTAACAAAATAATTGTAAAATACTTTATATAAAATTATGTGATTTTTTCTTAAAATTAACGTCACAGAAAGAACCACTGTCTCAATTTACAGAACTTGAAGTATTCACATTTTTTTGTATAACGTATTTTCTGACTTATGAAAATTTCAATATGGCCGACATTTCAAGAACTAATAACTCAATTCTATTTTCATGTCTACTCTGTGCTATAGGTATACAATATATATATATTGTAATATATTGTAATACCAAATAAACAGGCCATTAATTGTTTTAATATAATTAAATTGTTAGCGGTACGAATGCGTAAAGGCAACAATGAAGGCGGTTTTTTTCCTTTGTGTAACAATGGAGACCGCGCGCTTAGAGAACTGAGTATGCGCTTGGAGAACGGCAGTCTGGAATCGGCGATGAAAGGTGAAGGCGTCTAAAATCTGCGTAAGAGATATGAAAAAGTTAAAAGCCGACGGGTAGATATAATACAGTACAGTTCACCTAGAGCAACAAACAGTAAAGTCTGCAGATATAAAGAACGAATGGCGAGATCCTGTATTTTTACATGAAAGCAAGCAAATATTTTTACGGAGAGATTTACATAATAATTTGCACACGATGAAGCAAATGCTGCACGCTGATTGAACAATTTTCGCATAGAGGAGACCGGCATCCACTACCTGACCAAAGGGGGCGGCTCATCCGAGGTTCCAGATAACAGAGGACGAGTATTTAAATCGTGTGTATTAAAAATTACAATTAAGTGTAGAGTCAGTGTAAAAATGGCTTTTTAGTTTTCAAGATACAAGAGAGAGATCTGGTACCAGACAGACATTCCGTGAGTAACAAAACTTTTATACAAATTTGTAAACGAAAGTAAAACGAAAGTAAAAAAAGTATAGTGAGATTTCTTTCAGTTTTCGTTTCATTCAGTTTTCTTTTCACTTATCTTCATATTGTTTTAGGTTAACTTTTTATATTTGAATTGTTAATTGTCAGTTTATACATTGCTTTTGTTGTAATTATCAAACCCAGTAGTGACCCTGAGATATAGAGATCCGACGTATTTCATTGCAATGATATAAGAATTGTATTTTCATAAATGCCACGAATTAATAAATGAAAAATTAAAGTATTTGTTGTTAACTGGATGAAATTCGGCGTGCAAAATAGATATTATACAATGTAAATTTATCAACAATAAATTTTTAAATATAAATTAATTTTCGTTAATTGGTTCATTAATTAACCTCCATTAAGGTGTTTATTACATTTATGGCTTCAACAAAGTGGGGCAAATTAATCGTTAACCTTTTGTTTATTACAATATATATATATAGAGAGAGAGAGGGGGGGGGGAGAGAAAAAATAATAAAATAATTCGGCACTTTCACTGTAGATATTTTTTTGGATATGTCTTACTTTAGTAATATATGACTACTTTAGTGCAAAAAATGATAATTATTATAGTATGCGGTTTGCATTACTTTTCATTTTACTCTATTTTGATTGCAAATATATCTGAACACATCAGATATATTTCCAATCAAAATATAGTAATTCAAGAAGAATAGATATTTAATAGCTAACACTGAGATTATAAGACATTCTATAATGAAAACTGACAGAAATTAATTCTTTAGAACGAAAATATCTAATGTTTTATAGTTTATGAACTTTTAAAGGTGGGGATTGCTCTTCATATATTCTACTCTTCACTGAAGCCACCGCTAGGGCTTAATAAAAACTGACTTTCACCATGGCCTTGAACTTTCTTTGTCCATAAAGTAATGCTGAAACTGTTCCTCAAAGACCCAGCGAACAATCTTTTATTGCCGCCTCCTTTATTCAGCACGCCAGGAATCCCTCCGGCTGTTCTGCCGAATGAGCAAACTACATTAACATATTATTGGAAGTCAAGCTTACCTTCGGGCGTCAATATTGCCGTTTCTTTCAATTTTATCTGAGTCTAAGATTAATAGCAGAAGATGAGAGGAAAATAAATAATCGGCTGAAATAAAAATTGTGATACACTGCTTCTCAAGTATCGCCAGATACGTGAATTGAGGAATATAAACTGATATCGTTTTATAAACCAATCTATGTATAAGCGAAGCGGTAAACAAGTTGCTTATCTAAATAAAGTAAGCGGTGACGCTTCAGTGAATTTTCATATTTGCATTTCTACTTTCTCAAGGTACACTCGTCGTCGCAAAAAATTAAGCGCCCCTTCTCGAACGCAACATGCAAAACGCATTTGATCTAGTTGTTTTATTCGACTACGATTCAATACGATGTAAAACAGTTGTTCGCATTACATGGTATATAACTTGCATGATACTTGCCCATGTCTTAGAATTTTGAATCATAAATACTCGAAAAATGTTAAATTTATTTTAAAAAATAATGCACCAAAATAGCTATTAGCGACTTTATAACTCGAAAATTTAACTCTGGTATCGGCGATGGAATTCTAAGAGCGGAAATAATGTTAATACTAATGTTCTATTTTTATCAACATATTTTATCATCATTATTTGAAGATTTTATGTTTATTATTTAGGAAGTAACATTTGTGCTATACATTAATTTTTTCAGTGGAAACAACATTATGAAGGTGCGTTTCAACCAGACGTGCATACTTGGCTGGAGACAAGCATATTTGCAAACGCTTGCAAATATTTGTGTTCCAAGTGTTGTCGGTACATCAAAAGAAATACTTTTGCGGAAATGTTCTTTTATAACTTGGAGTGTTGAATTATTATATATTTTCCAAGTTAGCGTTTAAGAATTAACTTATATATTATTATTAAGTTATTTAATCTATTCTTGATGATATTTGATATTATTAAATGTTATTATTAAACTTTCTACTTATTAATGTATTGTTATATTCTTTTAATATGTTAAAGTTTATTTACTAGAATCTCGATTTATCAAAATTATGGAGTGGGTTAGCGAAACTGTTGGGAATTAATATAATTTCAAACCGATATTAGCACTGTTAATAATCTAATAAATAAAACAGACTACGTGTGTTTGTGTGTATGTTCCGCATACGTGGAGAAAATATGACCAATTTTCGTTCACGTGTAGCTTTCGAACCGGTAAAACAAACCCTGCGAGGAAAGACACATCTACAACCACCAGAGGCGGGGATGGAAATTATGGAACGTGTTCAAACGGCTGATATTTTCTTCAAAAAAACGTTTTTCGGGTTCAATGAGATTCATAGTGTTTTTCCAGATGTTTTTTGTGTATAATTTGAACTCCTTTCGGCATAAGAGGGTAGAACATTTAGGGTGTGTGTGTGTTGGGGGGGCGGTGGGGTCATATAAATAATGCAAAAATAAATAAAATAAATTATATTATTGGATCTTGAACATAATTCCATATTACTATTAATTGTATTGCATAACAAATACATACCTTATTTCTTTTCTAATGTTCATTGCGAGACGTAGCATTTATTATTTACTAATTGTCTCCCGATCGTTAACTTGCTTGTGAATTTTGGATAATCACGTACATGACCACGTTAACCTAAGAACATCATTCCACAGCCAATCATGTGTGTGCTAGGAAGGCATATTGTAATATAACTAGCATTTCGGCATAATTAGCACGAGGTTTACTGTAACAGCACTGCCTACAGGAGATAACGAATACTCCCTGGAGTTAATCCTATTATTTTGTGGTGCAGTCCAGTGGAAACAAACATATTACGTGATGCAATTCATAAGCGTTCGCATGATGATATGAGATTTATAATGAATGGGCAAAGTCAACATTTATTCAAATATTTAAAATGTCACCCTTAAGTTAAAAGAAAATATGGTTATTTTTGGTAACCAATTATTTATTGATTTGATAAACTATATCATTTTATTTATGTATAATGTACATTTTATAATTTTTATCTATTAAAATAATTGTATTCGTTCAAACTGAAATTTATACAGCATGAGGTAGTTTACTTTGTGACAGAGCGCTCGACAAATGGAAGTCCCAGGCAGACAGATCGGCGCCGACAGTTTCAGACTTGTTCAGCGGAGAGAAAAAGGAGATAAGGTTAGTAGGAGCCCTGTAAGTAATTATTTTGTTGATAATGATTGATCGGATATTTTTGGATAAGGTAAATTATGATTAAAGGAGGATAGACGGTCAAGAAATAACTTGTAGCGTGGCGTCAAACTGGGTAAGTTTTAAAAATGCAGAGATCCAGAGAAGAACAGTTTTAGTGAAGAGATTATTTTGGGGGTGTAGACAGCTGAAGCGTAGGGGGGAGGATAATTATGTGGAGTCGTTTTTTGTGGAGAGAAGTTAGTATGGTGATGAGAAGACGGAGTTGATGCCTAGTTCTCGAGAAGGAAGATCAGAGATTTAAAAGTTGCTTGCTTACTGAGAATATCTCGACCGTAATTAAAAGAGGAGCTATTATAAATTGTCAATAAATATACAATCAATTTATTTTACAATTTTATGCTGGGGTACATATTTTAAATGTCAAAAAATTAACTTAAAAACATTACATTCTATTAATCAATTTTTTATTGAGATGCATAGTGTTTATATTTTTCCGAATAAAATTTTGTTTACCTAAAATATGCAAAATAACAGATGATAATAATACAAACCCCTATATTCACTTAACAGGAAAACTAATGGTAAAATAATAATGTCATGACCTGATAGGCTGGATTGAAATTTTAGTGTCAGCTTGCGATTATTCAATCATTTGTATGCATATCAGAGAACAAATAAAAATATTTAGATTATCACGTTATTTGGATTTGACACGAGTGAATGAAAAGATGGTTATTCAACTCACACGTTGGTCGTGACATTTCACTAATGGGGATACAATAAAATCCAAATCGCTGTTTAACTGGCATCAGGAAGTCGTGTATACATTGCATTAGCGTTTTATCAAATAACATTGCTTCTGTCAACAGCAGAAAATTTTCGAGTCGAGTCTAATCGATTCCATTATGTGTTGTTCTTTTTTGACGATTAGTCGATGACGGAAATTAATATGCACCAGAATATGCCAATATTTTTTTTATAGAAAGGCCATATATGTCCCTCGACAGACGGCTAGTTTTATTTTATCACGAATCTGTTTACTTCACCAGTTATTGTCACAGTATGTATTTAATTTAAAATGAAACAGTTTTTTCAGTTTTATATTAAACATTTTAATTTATCGAGCTATAAATTTCTCCAACGCTATTTGTTACTTTTATACATAATTCTAGTTTTATCCTTTATTTACTTCACTTTAAGAGAATCGGTACCGTATGGTACATAACGTCTTACATATTCGTGTATATATATATATATATATATATATATATATATATATATATATAAGAAATAATGTGAATATTTATTTTTCGGTAAAAGTTGTTTATTATTTTAAGCGCTGTCAAATGGTATCTTACATGACCTATTTTCCAATTTAAAGTTTCAAAGTTCAACGCTTTGTTCTGGGACATTAAAATAGCATCAAACGGTTCTAATTATTTTAGCGAACAAACATCAACATATATTTTTTGAGGATAAATTCTGATACCGGTAGTCGGATACACCCTATATAGAATTATACATAGTTAGATAGATAATTGACTCATTTCTCTTTTTAAATATTATCTCGCCATTTTATTAAATAAAAAATAATAATTACATTCATTAAAAAGGAAATTAACCTACGGAAAACCTTTGAGTGACGAGTCTGGTTGCACTACGATTCAACGATACAGCTGACTCTAATATCAAGCACTTCCCACCGGAACACTTATTTATTTCAATTATTTTACTTTACGACATTGTATCGTAAAATAGTCCAGATAGTAATGCAGGAACGGTAACAGTAGATAGCACTCCACATGTATTCTCTCAAATTATGCTTCGTTGTATGCTGTATTAATTTGGAAGCGAAACTAAGCACATTTGAGTATTTATTATGCGTGTGTTTAAAATCGGAAATATAGAAGTTTCTTATTTGGAAACTCTTGAAAAATACTTATTAGATGACTTTAATGCCTTTAATTACCACAGCGAAACACAGTCGAAGAAGTAAACGAGTTAAAATGACTAATTAAAATATAAAGAGTCTGTATTCAAAGTATAATTATTAGATAAATAGGAAAATAATAAAACAATTCTGCTAAATAAATATGTATGTCGTTCGTACGGCACTAGAGATTTTTTAATCATCTGAGGAAAGCTTCAAAGATTGCAGATGCGTTGTGTGGTATTTAATTTATCACTTATTTTTAAGCGACATGAGTAATGCAGGTTGTATTCAGTCAGGGTCTATGAGTTTTTGTGACGGCAATTCTATTTCTGTCTATTTGTATATATGTGTTTGAGTTCGTCAAAATTCATTTCGATATAAAACGTGAGGAAATATAAGTTTTTCCTGAACTGTTTAAACATTCAGTTCATTATCCGTGTCTTGTTTCATGCAAACTGAATTTTTTTCTTTCGTTGTTGGAAATACAATAATCTGAAATTAGTTCTCTGAGGCAGCACCGACACCAGCCATAAAGAAGGGGCTTAGCGACCTAGTTCCGGGAGATACAAAGGCCTCTGCAATGCAATATTCATACGCGGGACGGGAGTGAAGCCATGCCTTGTAACAAGATACGAGGCTTCTCTCACATGTACCGTATTCCCCATCCATTACCAGCGGATATTACATTCTAATTTTCATGTTTTAGATATCACGTAATCTTTACTAGAAATTGCGAATACTTATGATAAAAAACTAGCTAAGTGCGTTCATTTACTAAGCTTACAAATTTTAATTTTGCCAGTGAACTTTCATATCTACGGAATTAAAAATAACGGAATACGTTCAACAGTTTGCATCAAATCCGTTTACATATTACAACGTTTTTCAACTCTACGTATGAGAATATCAGAACTTGATGCTGCGATTTCACGGATTTAGTGCCATACTCGAAATCTTCCCCCCCCCCCTCCCCCATACCTTGGCAGTGACACAATTTTACTGAAATTAAAAGCAAAACGTTTCCTCTAAAATATTTTGGACATCAGTACCGACTGTTACATAAAAACTAACTAATTTAAACCTAAAGAGTTAAATGATTAGGTCTACAATATCTAGGGCAAAATTTTGGTGCCCTTAAAGGATGTTATTGTATGTGCTGTAAAAGAGTTTTTGCAATTAAATGACCTATTTTCAAAAGCTTTTCTTGCAAATTTTATATTTCAATTTAATTCTATACTATTCCGAGGACCCATAAAACGCCCTAAGATAAAAATAAGAGTCTCATTTAAATAAATAGTCGTGGCAAAATTCTATTTAAACTTTTGAAAAAAACATTTTCTGTTGTCTTTATATTTTATTTTAGTTAAATTTAAGTTTTATAATTTCTAAACCTGTCAATAAATGTTAAGTATTACTATAAAATTTGATAAATTGAAAAATTCATTATTTTAATGAAAAGTGTAAAGTAAAATTTAAATTTAAATTTATTTAATATTTCAAATTTCAGTATTGTTTTAAGTTGACCATCAAAGTAAATAAAAGTTATTTTAAGTTTATTAATAAACGAAATAAATTATAAGACACTTTTTTGTATATTACAATATATATATATATATATATATATATATATATATATATATATATATATAGATAGATAGATAGATAGATAGTATTAAGTAAGATATTAAAAGGAAAGAAAGAAAGGAAAATTTACGGGATTTAACGATGAAATTAAACAATTTTTTTTAAAGAGATAACAAAGATTTTTTAATTGACAGATTTGATTAACGTGTACTTTACATTTTATGTTTTTAAGTTAATTCCTCAGCTTTCATGAGAATCTAAATTTCAGGACCGCTTATAGGGCCTCTAATAAAGACAGTGATTTGCAATTTTCACCAAGTTACAACAGAAAAAAATGAATTTTCTGTACAATAACAAAAGTTCATACAAATACAGTAATGGTAACAAACCTATAGAAATGTGACGGTAAATTTATATTTGTATAAAGGTTAAAACAATTTTTTTACGTACGCTTTTGTTTTCGGCTGTCTGGTATCTGTTTGTGCACTCGTGATTATTTTAAATTTTTATAGAACAATATTTTTATTGACAGGCCATAGCACTAATTTTATTACCGTCTCACTTTACAACACTTTCATCGCCTTTCTACTTAACTTTCGTACGTATCAGCACACTTGGTTTTTCTGTGGAAAATCCCTTTAATAAATAAAGTGATACATTCAGCTTATACTTTGCTGAATTCGGCCTCCATAGGCCGATTCGCCACAACACTCTGCTCCAGCTACTAGAACACACATGACTGACTGTTTCTCACTTTGGCTCCTAAACACACACTAACTGTCTTTGCTAAAAGTTCTGAGCGTTTTATATACGCATACAATTCGTAGCAACCATTAAGCATTCTCGCGCCAAACAATGCTGTTCTTTACAATGCTACGTCGCCAAGAATTAAAGAAACAATTTAAATAAAATATTTCATTACATATTGGTAATCTCTACAATATATATGTATACTTAAATAACCTCATTGGTCTCATGTGAACATCTTTGTTTTGTTTGATTTGTAGTGCACACTTGAAGAGGACCGCGGATTGCGGAAGAAACGTAGTTGTTTAAAAATATTTGATTTATAACTCGCATCAACGGCTAGACCACTAGAGACTTCGTACTTTGTTGCATTTCACTGCCGGGCAACTTATTTCTGTGGGAGTTTCTCGGTATGTAAACACACATACAACTTCTGTGATGCAAGGCAGTTACGCTGACCACCACACCACCAGTGAAACGTAATTTTTGTTAATATACTCATGTTGGGTAAATATTGTTTATAAATAATTCTTAAGTAACTGTTGGTCATTATATGCTAATATTAATATTTGCACTGTTTGCTCACATATTTTGTAAGAAGACGAATTTGGTGGATAAAAGTGATATCAGTTATCCTTTTCTCAGTAAAAACTTAAAAGGAAAGATTACAGTGTTTTCAATGTTAAATTATGCTACTTTAAGCTTGATGACGTATATAAACGTTATAATGCAGCCCTCGTCTGGAGTAGCCAATGTTAGTGAGCGCCGAAATCCTTTAAAAGAAATAAATACTGTGTCTTGCCCTCGTTATGTGAATTTATAATCTAATGTTAGATTCCACACCGACGGACGAGAAGACAATCCACAATAATAAAAACCCTTCCTCGTTTTGCGATAAATAATTTTACGCAAGTTCACACCAGGCGGCGTGTTTCGATTCTCTTAATCGATTCGCCCCTCGTGGACACCCCCATGTTACGTCACTTCCACGCACACGCAATGTCGTACTCGCGGCCATTGACTGGCTTCGCACACCAAAAATTTTTTAGCACGGTTTCACCACACGCGACGTGGTACGGAAATAGGTTCACTAGGCAACCACTGCAGGCGTTGTTTGTTATGGAAGAAACAGAAAGTTCAGGTCAAACCGAAGTAATACGAATTCCAGATTTAATATTTTTTGGCGGAACAGAGACGCTCTGGCTGGTTCTCCTGGTAGTTTTGTCTGTGAATTCAGAACTTTAAAAATTTCTATAGTTTCCGTATGATTTCATTTATCTACAGTCACAACCAGGAAAGTATACGATTTTTACGGTTTTGTCAAGCGACGTGAATTTAACAGTCCTCGATATGGATAACGCAGGTCCTTGATCGTTAAAATTATTGACAGTCTGATATTATACAGCGGGGTATATTTGCAAACCTGCTTAATTTCTTGGCCGCGATAATACAAACAAACTCAGCAACCGCACTAAATAGTTTTTAATAATTTAAGATTGTTGCTTACGAGGTGGGGATTCTATTTATTGGGTTATGGGATTAAATATATTGTAGTAATTATAAATTAAGACATTGATATAATTGGAAAGAAAATAGAGGACTCATTATTAGTGAATATAAAGCGGACGCCGCAACAAGACGGCAACGCAAAGAAAAACATTGTTGAGATTCTACGCGCTCAAAATCTACGAGACGAGGAAGTTCAGTTGGGCAGCGGACAGCAAACAGTTCGAAAGCAATCTTGGGTCAGGCAATGAACGGCGAGGCATAAGGACCAGCAAAGTTTTTGTACAAAAGTAATAGAGTTGGGCAGCGGACAGCAAACAGTTCGAAAGCAATCTTGGGTCAGGCAATGAACGGCGAGGCTTAAAGACCAGCAAAGTCTAATTTACAAAAGTAAGAGTCAGGAATGTGCAGCCGCAATTAGAACAGTTTGATAGCAGTTACAAACATGCTCTAAAATATTGAAAAGGTAAAACAATCTTCAGTAGGGGAGGAGATATTGAAATTAACGTTGTAATCGGTGGCAGAGCGGAAATTCAACTTGCTGGCCATAGTCCAAATCCAACTAAAACTACACGAGATCTGCAAATCCAGGTTGCAGCAAAGCATCGAGAAACTACGCCAATTAGAATTGTTGACATTTTAGAGTCTGTGAATACTAGAATCAGTGATATCCCGAAATTTTGTGCACGAAAAACCTAAAATGAGACCTGGGCGGCCGTAAGTAGAAAAACTTTAAAATCATATTGTAAACCACTTTTAAAAGATATGTCAGATCGTTCTTTAATTATTTAGTTCTTTAATAATAATTATTTAATTATTACATTTAAATTCAATCTGTAGTGTTATTTTATCCACCACAAAGTACGTCTATGTTTCAGACGCATTAACTTCCATAAAAGCTAAATGTAATTTGATTGTATAAAATTCACCCATTTATCAAACCCAGATAAAGACCCTGAGATCCCAAATATTATTGTGTATTTAACTTAGATAATAAATTTGTTTAATTGTTTTCCCTTAATAATCTTTTTATTTTATTTAGACGCTAAATTATTACAATATATAAAAACAATTTAATTACTTATAACATATTAATTAACAAAAAATTAAAATTTTTAAGTTTTTTTATGACTGTTTATATTAATTAGATACTGATTTTTTTCCCAGTTACAGACAATATTTATTTTTTAAATTAAAAACAACGTTTCGGTACGCGTAACGTACCTTCTTCCGGTCTTTTCTACGGAGGAAATATAATATTTCTCCTCCCCATGTTTCCTTTAGTTGACAAACATTGGAGGATTATTTCGTCCAATAAAGGAAATATACGGACGAAAAATATTGTATTTACTCCGCAGGTAATACCTGAAAATGATACAAAACGTTGTTTTTTTAATTTAATAAATAAATGTTTCCTGTTACTGGTCAAAATCTATATTATATAATTTAAATTTTATTTGATTTAAAAAATTAAGACAAAATTTGAAATTGAATTACGTATAAATTGTTCGAGTATTAATTTGATGACGACCTTCTTTAGTATCAGGGTTCTTAAAAGAAAGTAGTGGAGTGAACCAAAACCAGGCAAAAAATAAATTATCCATCCAAACAACTTCTCACGATACTGTGCAGGCGGTTGTCGTCTAGTTGTGACTGGTGGGGTGACTTGTCAGGCTGATATTCAGTGGCTTACTTGGGAGGATGCTGCAGCGGGGTCCATCATATTCAGGTGTCGGAAGATTTTCAGGGTCGCGAATGATCTCTCTCTTAATTTAAGCACTGAATCTAAACGACTCGGGTCGTGAACAGGACCCGACTACTCTTTTAAAAAAATACAACACTGGTCACGTCTGCGAACCGAATTTCTCTCTACCGTGGCTTGGATCCGAATTCCTCTGATTTCGACTCTTCAGATCTAAAAATTCGTCGTTACAAAATTGACCTATCGCTGATATTTTTGTTTGAATGCCATTGGTTGGCATTAACCGAAATTGTAACCAAAAAAATCTACTGAACTTCCCGCTAAACGAAATTCTTCCAGATTTTTAAATATTTTGGTGTGCCCGTCTGCGAAACAAATGCTTCCGGAAGTCAAATTAGTTTGGCCTAATAAATTTGGTGTTCCCTTGTAGTCGTCAGGCACCCTCTTAACGTCTTCTAATTGTCCGCAGGTCCATTGTATACTTTTCCTTTGTACATGAGACCTCCTTAGTCGCCAGTAGTCCCATCCACCTTACCAACAAACGGCTGTCGCATCCGAAATATTTCGCGTAAACTACCATTCATTACAAGTTCAAATCAGAAATTGAATTTATTCAACGTTAATTATAAAAGGAGTAGAACTTGAAAATTATCTTTGAATCCAAATTTGCCTTCAGCAAGGTCTTGAAGAGTATTTTTGATTTCCATAGATTTCATTTAGTTCTCCTTTTTATTTTTCTTATTAATATAACTAGCTGGGTGCCCGGCGTTGCCCGAGATGTCCCGATACACTCCAATTTCGGTTGCTTTTGCGCTATTTTTATGTAACGCTCCTCGAACCCTATCCCTAAATGTGCTCTCCTCCCATGCTGAAGGTGTTTAAGTCACTGACCAAATATATTGGTCATTTTTACATGTTAGAAGATGACCACCTCCACAAATGTGCGATAATCAAAAAGTATTTATTGCACGCAAAAATCAACCAATTACATTGTCTGGAAATTTCTACCCCCGCACAACATGTTCCATACCCGTCGCGTTACCCAGGTTGTCACAATTAGACTCAGCGACATTCATAGTCTCTGAATTTATTCGAATCTCGGTTGTTCCCCTCACAGGGGTTGAAATTTTTAAGCGGAACATACCCATATGCATACCCACATGTATACACACTTACATACCCGTATAAGACAATTTTATATAATATATATAGATAGATAGATATACATACACTATTTAAAACAATTATTAAATTTGTACACATATAATTTTTCCATCTGAAATTAAACTATTTGGTGGTTTTAGCAATCTGCAGTTGGTAGCATTGTATAAAATTAATGCAAAACCTTAAATTCTATGTATCTTCCAGTGCGTATTGCAAGATATAATTGGGAAACATATTGGTCCCTGATCCCGTTAAATATTCCACGTCAAAAGTCAAGTTATTTAAAAGAAAATTAATGCCATGGATTGTATAACCTTTCATAATAAATTATATTTATCACTCGATGTGTTATTGGTAGATTTAATTATACTTATTATTCAATCAAAATATTTTTTCTCAGCTTCATTTCTCAGAAATTGAACATCTATAACGTCGTTCCCAAAAATGGAAAACAAATATTGCTATCCTAACCTCAAATTTTTGTTTCACGACACAAATTGCACGCAATAATTTGTTTACATTTATACAAATTTATAGAAATACGTTGCGTAAAGTATAATTAATTGTACTTTTAATTCAATTTAAATGTTCCTATTTCTGTACATACCTTTGACTGATAGTGCATTAATTGAATAACGACCATAGAAACTTTCGGAGTTCCGTACGTCATTTTCAATACTTTTATAGTTACAAACATATAATTCAGCAGTCGTACCTTAGACAAATCTTATTATCTTCTGAAATATTATACAGGATACAATAGTACGTTATATTATGAAATTTTATAAATCTCGACCGACACATATTGGCTTTATCAAAGATAGCGGGATAATTAACTATTCCAAATTAACTTTGCGCAAGGATGGTAAAGTGTTTTGTATTGTTTTTTATTACTATTCGATGGAGTAATACTGGAAAAAATTTTACTTTTTATTGAATCAAAATATTTCTGCTTTATTTCATTACGAAATACACAACTATATTTAGGATGCGTCAATGTCTTGAAAACTTATGGCGTCATCGTCTCGCGCAGTAATGTAACACTAATTCGTAACTTATTTCAATTATAATTATTTCCACGTTTATTCTAGGGGTTTCTCACCCCCACAGTACCGGTTCTCGATTTTGGCAGAATATATATACCAATTTTTGTTGAATTCTGTCCACGCGATAAAATTTGTATAAAAAACAACGTAAATACATACATACATACAAATATACATACTTTTTTATTATATAGAAGATACCATATGAGGTCTCAAACTTGGGTCCAAACGTTGTACACCAGTTTTTGTATTTTCATGAGACGTAATTCTCTCATTTATTTACTCTAAACCGGCTTCAGTGCTGATTTTCATTTACAGCGTACGTGTATACTCTAAGTATTATCCCGGCCTTGCAAGAATATAGATCATTTCTAGACGTCTTGTTGGATTGTTTACCGAAAAACTCCAGAAACTTTGTTCCATATAAACAATCAATGACAATGTTAGTACATTCAGAACAGTCTAAATTAAGCAAAGCCTAAAATCGGAGAATAATAATAAAACTATGAATAGGCAAGAGTTCAAATATATTTTTTTCCGTATTTATTAACATTGCTCCGTTAACTTCCATATAAAAAATGCTAGTTAATCAAAAGCTGTAAGAAAACAATGTTTCACCTGATTTCTGTACCAAATTTCATTAAAATCTGTAAGTAGAACATGCTTTATTTGACCATACATATTTTAAAGTGATACTTCTCTACACCCGGTGGAAACTTCGACAGTGAGCTGATGAATGTGCAACGAAATACGTTGTGACGCTGCGTTCCGAACGGAAATACGAGAGCGAGAGGAAAGGATAAAAACGCAGAGAGACAGAACGAGCACGAGCTGTTGAATAATAAACCTACGCGTTTGTTACACAAAAACGTTGATGCCCTCTGGAAAGTGAGATTTCATTTGTCTCTCTTTCCTCGGTTGTCTCACAGTCACACTTTTCATGTTCTCCGGCAATATTACTATTAATTACTGTGTTCAATGTTTTGTAATCCTTAGCATTAAAAATACGATAAAATAATTTTTAATAATAATAAATACAATATGTAATTGCGATGTAAATATAATTTAGATGAATCCAGCCTAACTACACAGATTATCAATTTTAAAAAAAATGATATTTAAAAAATACGTTTCATTCCTGGGCTGTATCTCTACAGTTTCTTTTGATTACTATTATATTGAATTATAATTTTCCTATAAAAGCTTTTAACGTGCGTTTTGTTATTCTAAATTTTCTTATGAAAAATTATACCTGAATTTAATTATAATTGTACCACCTGAAGAGGTCGCAATCAGGGATGTAACATTGTGTTTTTTAATTACTATGTTTTAAATTTTAACATTTTTTTTAAGAAGAAGTCAGTTTATTATAATTGTTAAATTTGAGATGTTCTCATAAATAACTGGCGACATTGAGATTCACATAAAAAATTGAGGTTGATGAAAGTTGCGTAGTAAACAAGAAAAGCGAAAATATTGCGTTAAGGTGAATTAATGTCTATATTATTAAGATACTCATCATTTTCAGTTTAACAATAATTTAATGAACAAGTTTCTTTCTCGTGGTCCACGAAGTACAATAAATTTGCATGTTATTTAATATAACTTCCTGGAAAATTCTTTCACGTCGGTTTACTTCAAATATAAAACGTAAGATTTTTTTGAAGTTCATTCGCAAATTATTTACGAAATAAATACTACATATTTTAACAGTCTTTGTATTTAATAATGTAAACACCGTACGTGTTATCTCAGTTTTTTTTTCATCAACTTAAGAAACAAGGGATTATATTTTACGTCATTTTCATGGAAATATAATCATATAATGGTTTTAAAACAAGTAAATCTTTTTTTGTGTACGAAACAGACTCACTTCAGCTTCTTCTGCTAGGTGCTAGTTCCCATGTAGTTGTTGAGTTTTGAGTGCTTTGCTAGTTTGAAAAGTTTTAATCGATACAGGCTTGTTGTATGGACAGCCCTGAACTTTTGCTGTGCCACGCACTCGCAAAATCGTATTCGAGGAGCACGCATTAAATCAACGGTAAGACAGACAGATAAATTCGACACGGAATTTTTGGTTATTACATTTTCTTATGTTAACCATTAACAAATTTCCTGTCGACCTCAGTAGTCGCTAAAACGAGTAGGTCTACATTTACTTAATAACTGGTGAAACTTTACACACTTGAATTACTAATTGCGTGCTTGCCTTTTAACATCGTTTACTCACCCTGTATGAGTTATATTTTTCATTAGTCTACGTTGCTGGTTTCATCCCAAAGAAAGAAGCGCATGCGGGAAACACTTGAAAGTCCGCCATATAACTGTTAAGGCGTGGTTTTACGTCCCGAAGTTTTTTTTTGCGAGTTAAGTGAAAAGCCGGGTGTTGCTTCAAGTTAAATTTCGCCATAGAATTATAACACGGGTTTCTTCCTTAATTTATTTTAAAATTTGTTACATTCCTCTTAATTTATTTTCGGCTAACAATGATTTTTCATTTTCCTGAAAGTCCCGTTGCTAGTACAATTTTTACTTAAAATTTAAAATAAAAATGTTAAAAATAAAAATTTAACTGAATATAAAAATTATAATAATTGGTTTTAGTAAATTATAATAAAAGTATTATAAATCTGAGTTTGTGAAATTAAAGTAAAGGTTAGTTATATTTCTAAATAATGTCTATCGGAAAACAAAAATGGTAAGAAGAAAATCTGATTAATATATTGATAAAATATATTGTAAAAACCTTTTTTAAGATCTAAAGTTCTTTAATAAAAAACAATACACGAGCTTTCGACTACACAGTGACATTCACCTGAAAAATTTGGATGCTCCATCAAAAAACATTATCATTCTTTTAAACAATTGCAATTAAATATAAAACGAGATCTTTTATTACCTGCTAATCAATATTATTCATCTTGAAAGTCATTTTCACGAAAATATTGTAACTAATAATGATGTCTGTTAGTTTCCAGAATATTTATTGGCAGGTAATAAAATATGTTTCATAGCAATTGTTTAAAAGAATGGTTATTAAATAATGTTTTGTTTTTTCTTGATGTAGCAATCAATTTTTAGAGACGAATATGACTATGTAGTTGAAAGATCCTGTTCTGTTTTTAATTAAAGAACTTGACAACTTAAAAAAGGATTTTTACTATATATTTGTTGATTAAATGAAAAATTACTTTCATAGTTAATTATATGATAATTGATTTCAATTAAATTCTTCCTACTGATGCATATACTTGCGATTGTTCTACGTCTATAAACTAAAATAGGGTGTATTTTTGTATGTTTGCATGTATTTACGTTAATTTCTATACAAATTTAAAATGCATGGACAGATTGCAACAAAAAATGGTAGACATAAACCCCTAGAATATGGGTAGAAAGAATTATAATTGAAAAATGTGATCATTTTGTGTTAAATTACTGAGCGCCAAGATGACGTCATCGAGAGAGAGACGTTACTACGCGACGAACAACCGAATTAGTTCCTTTTTCGGTAATGAAATAAAGCAGAAATATTTTTATTGAATAAAAAGTATAATTTTATTCAGTAATACCCCATCGAATGATAATAAAAAACCATATGAAAGAATTTAAGTTTCTTGCGGAAAATGTAAGTTATTTTTCGTGCCATATTAGTGACTGCAATATGGCGACCAATTGTTTACATTGTGAATCTAGCTATGAAATTTAATATTTCTTAATGTCTAAATACAGAGGGACAATTATATCCTGCAATACTCAAGTAGTATATTTAAGTATTCTACTCGTAAAGAAATTTCAGAGGTATGTTTGTTGGGATTGATGCAATAAAATTCATTGTATTTTATAGCTGTTCAACTAATGCACTATCGGTAGAAAGTATGTATGGAACTAGGAACAGTCAGATTTAGGCTAAATTACTTCTTGACTATAAATTAATATAGAATTAAATACTTTTTCAGGTTTATATAAATAAGTACACGGGAAACGCCGGGCAACCGGCTAGTAAATAATAAAATATGAATTAAATGAAATATTAACAATAAAAATAATCTGACTTCATTTGTAAATTGAATATTATAAACAACAATATATTAGTCAGAAGAAAAATTATTTTTCTATTTAAAATGATATATATTGTAACAAAATAAGTTCAGTCCTCTCAATGCTCAATTATTTATTATAAGGCCCAAGTAATTTTTTAATAAATAAATTAACAAAACTTTAGTTCAACACAACAACATTTATCAACTTAGAGACATGAGATATTTACAGCATTCTCAGGACGTAGCTTCAATTGACGTGAAACTTCCTAACTGAATAGTTTATTAATCTCGTTTGCACCTTGTGGAAGTTGGTTTGAGATTCTATCGTCGGCGGAGACTGACCAATTCGCGAGTCACCAGGTTTGCTCGCCACTATTTCCCCAAGTCGTGACTATGAATCCTACACCGTGTGAGCTCCCATCGGAGTCTAAAACTTTCTAGATGCGTTCGCCAAAACCCTGACATAACACAACAATGTCGGCGCGGCACTACCAACCACAAATACCTCCCGACCACGGCTAATGGAACTTAAGAACAAGCCCTATACTACCCGATTGTCATGTTACATTATTTTATCACCCTTTTGGACAACATTCAAGTAGTGTTCCAGAATCCTCAAGCCACTTTATGAGCCCCGAATTTGTATCAAGAAAAGGTTAACCACCACCAGATCATTTTTCTGATTGTTTTCTGTTGCACACATGGAGTAAATCGCTCTCATTATAAATAAAGTCCAGTCTCTTAGCTCCTGGCTCTCCAGCCAACACTCCCAAGTGACTATGAGCACATCAAGGATTATGCTGGCAGCACAACAGATAACTTTGGTGACAAATGGAGAAGAGAAATTCAGCTACGCTGGTCAGCATAACAGAAGAACGTACTTTGTCACCTAGATACATATTTCCTTGAAGCATGGACAACACTTACTTTCTACCGATAAACCCCTCATCTCCTTACTGCGTAATTATTATTAAAAAAATTAGCATTGAAAATTTTTTTTCAGCGTTTCACGTGACTTTTTTTTGTAAATAGTGAGATGGAGCAAGACAAATCTTAATTTCGTAACTATAATATGAAAATAACGTAGTATTTTAGGGCGAGGCTTGCGTTGTTATGAACTGAAAATCTAAATATAGATAACCAAATCAGGAAGGCTTAAATTTCTATCAGAATAGATTCACCATTGAAGAGACCGTACTTACGTACTTCAACGGTAGGGTGGAAAAGATTATGTTAGTAAAAAATATACAACACTCCCCAAACCCCTAAAAAATTTTGTTATATAAGGACTAGAAAGTATGTTGTGAAGCAAATAAACACAATACAAAGGATGTTCTTCGTTAACCTGTTTGTAATTTCTGAACTATGTTTCTCTGTGTTTGACCTATTGCGGATGAGATTATCTGGAGGCTGTGTGACGTGTGTTGTGCATATCGACATGTCCGCCGTCCCTTGCGGCTCTGACACGCGGGGTAATGGAATTCGACTGCGCTTCATCCGTTTACTACCATGCAGGTACAACATACGTGGCCTACTCTGTCAAATAAAATGATGCCGATGATCCCGTCCCGTTTTGTTACACCCTGTATAATTTCAGAAATATATTTGTTGTTACTTAGTAAATTCATGAGTTCCACATATTGTGTTTCTATATCAGTGCCTTCATTTTCGCAATTCACAGCGTTGTTTCTATTAATATTTATGAGAATTGCATTCGCAATTCTAAGTTGAGATTTTACTTTATTTTTGTGTAAAATTCTGAAATTATTACATTCCAATACATGTTTTCTCGTCGTGGCGTGAGATGATAGGCCTGTTGTTACACCTTAAGCTCGAGCAGTTCATACTGTTTTTACGCAGCTGGCACCAGAGAGCTTCGCACACATCTCATCAGTTGCATTGTCATTATTGTCAAGATATAACATCCCTTTCCCCCCGTTTTGTTAGTCCTTAAAATGAGGGGTAGTTTTGGTACCGGTTGTGGTTGCACACGCCTAACAGGGGCCGCGGGCGTTCTTGGTGTCGAAGGCCCGGCTTGAGGTGGTTTTCCCTGAGTGGTTTGCTACTGAATCAGCCAGATGATCTTCCGGGATTTCTCTAGGCGCTGGTGATGCCCCAACTGGTGGTTACGAACCTTACTTTTCTCTTCTTCAGCCATTGAAGTCAGCCGTATCACTTGGTCGGTATGACGCCTTAGGATTTGTCCATAGGATAACGGACCATATGTTTCCACAACAGTTGCTGGTATCCAAGATGGACCGGTTGAGTAATTACGAACACTCACGGTCTCCTGAGGTTAGAAAGTAGGCGGATTTTTCTTTTCTGCTTCAGCCCGAGTTTAGCCAAATCTGGATGAACACGATCAAGAATCGTATGAAGTCTCATTTTCATCAATTCGGTAATCTTCCAGTGGTTGTGCTGGAGATACTGTGCTGATGGAGTGGGAAGCCAGTAACTTTTCTGTCAAAATCCCCTCTTGCCATTTTCTTTGAGCCTACTTTGTTGTCTGGACCATTCGCTCCGTTTGTACATTTGAAGACGGATGTTAACAAGGAAATTCCGCTGATGTAAAAGCCGTACCCTTATCAGAGGCTATAGCATCTGGAAGTCCATGCCTTGCAAACAATTTCCGCAGAACTTTTATTGTTGTGGCTGCCTTTGTTGATGGCACAAGTGCTACTTCTAGCAACTATGAGTACTAATACACAACAATCAGGAAATTATTTCCTCGAAATGGACCGGCATAGTCGATGTGCAAACGAGACCATGTTCCTTCGGTTGTTTCCCAATGATTTACAGATGCTTTGGCTGGTGCCCCGTTGATTATTTTGGCATGTTGTGCAGGCCCGGAGGACATTTTCAATGTCTCGGTCCATATTAGGTTACCACATATAGCTACTCGCCAGCAGACCATGCCAGGATGCACTTCATTTGTTTTTCATTTTGGTTCTAGTGTTAGTTGATGCTACTAGATTCTAATCGTGGTAAATACGTATTTACTTCCTACGGTTGGCTCTTTTTTCTTCCTCCTAGGTGCATCAGTACAGTGCAATTCATAAAGAATGTTTGTATTTTTGAAACAAATAGAAATATCTTTCGAGTGGTATCATTGAACATTGATCAGATTATGTGTAATATAAACATTTGCTTAATAATTGTATTCAAATGGTTTGCATGTACAGCTATACTACTTCAATAATTTGAAATGTAATTCTCGTAACGAGGTTATGAGGACGCTGAGATTAAAGCTAATTAAGTGAACAAAATGTTTCTCAAACCACTTAAAATCAGAATATTGTATAAGAATATTATATAAGAAAGACTAGTGAGATAAACTCATGTGAAATAGACATTCATAACTGTTTAAACCTTTTAGAAGCTTTTTCAGAGTCAATTCCACAAAAAATTCCTTCAACGTTTTTTATAGTAATAGGTTACATGAGGGTAATCCACATAGTGGCAACTCCCCTTTAAGGTTTCGAAATGGGGGATGTGGAAAGGAAGAGGAAGGTAACCAAGGGTTTACTAGGGTCCTATCCGGCATTCGCATAAAAGTGATGCAGAATAAACCCTAGAAAATCAGCGTCAGGTAGTTCGGAGTTTTTGGTACTTGTCCCACGCCCTTCCGATGGTGGAGAAGAGTTTTCTGTGGGTACGCAGTGTTCCTTTCTCCGTACCTCGACCAGTTTAGGCAGCTGGCCGACTATTGCATTGGGAATAGCTTTTAATTACTATCAACCGTATCGGGAGAGTTATATTAGGCTAAAGTTTAACTTAAACGGCATCGAGATTTTCAGCAATCCTCTTTGAAGGCACGAAAACAATTGATTAGACACCATCTTGGCCATTTTGAAGATTTAATTTTTTTCGCTTCTACCCGTTCGCTCCATGAACGTAATTAAATACTCGTACGATTTTCCTCAGCCGCTAAAATGTATTAATGTAAAATTTGGGAGGAATCTCTCTCTCTCTCTCTCTCTCTCTCTATATATATATATATATATATATATATATATATATATATTATACAGAGAGAGATAGCTTTTGTCAACCACGAGTGGAATCACTGCGCTCAGAAATAATAGACTTATACTGTTCTTCCAAATATTACTACTGATTTCGGTTTGAAGGTTACTTATTTAATCAAATATCAATACTTAAAATTATGTAAAATTTAACAATAAATAAACTAAGCAATACAGTCGTACGTAAATAATTATTCAGAATTATTGTTAGGGAAATTTATTTCCAAATTTAATTCCGAATTTCGCAAATGTTTAAATTTCAATTTATAGTAAGTCGGAGTACTTCACAGGTTTCATGACTTTAATACCCGGAAGAATTTACGATCCAAGGCGGCTCTCATTCCTGGTATATTGTTCGCACGAGATCGGATCTTTTCGTTATTATCTGTCCGTTAACGCTCTGCGAATATTAAACTCGCTGTTCTGAAAATATGTCAGATCTCGGTAGTGGCTTTATTAGTTTCACTGAAGCATATACGATCGATGCGAAAACAAGCCACAAGCCTCATGTTAACACTGACTTACGCTTTTCTAGCCGTAAATAGGTCCGCATGTCCACCGTTGTTTCTGAAATTAATTTTAAACAGATTAAATGTTCATTTTCAAATATAACTATTAACCCTTTATATGAATATTAGTAAACTATAATAATATATGCCTGGGTCAAAACCTTACTTCGTTTAGTCCAGTCTCACAGAATGACTCAAATATCAAATTTCTATATAAAATAACTTATTAAAATGAAATAAGGCAAAAAATATATATTTACAGAAAATGTTTTCATTATTCGCGAGAAATCGATAATTTAGATGAAACTTACGTATTTTATACTCACAATTGTTTTTCACTAGAAAATGGGAATCATAACGGAGAAATTAAGCCAGAATTTGCGCTTTGTTAAAAATTTGTAATTCCCTGTTGAAAAATTCACTATCTCACGTTCCCCAAAAAATTATTATTTTTTAGGTAACAGGCTACATGAGGGTAGTCCACATGGTGGCAACTCCCCTTTAATAGCATAGTTAGGGACTTGAAAGGTGGGATGCGGAATGGTGGAAGAAGGTAGCCAAGGGTTAACTAGGGCCCCCAAGCTATAGTTTAAGGATCCTACCCGGCATTCGCCTAAAAGTAATGCAGGACAAAGCATAGAAAATCCTGCATCAGGTAGGTCGGGCATTGGGTACTTGTCCCACGCCCTTCCGATAGCGGGAGATAAGTTTGCTGTGGGGACTCCCTTCTCCGTGTCTCGACCAGTTTAGGAGGCAGCTGGCCGACTGTTCCAATGGGAACAGCGAACAACTCTTACCGTATGCAGAGAAGAGTGCCTGCTATAATTAAACAAAGAAATAAAGACACATGTGGGAAAATACTTTCTCTGAACAGATCGATTAGGGACTGGAATGATTCGCCTGATTCCTAAGGATAACAAAATGCTGAGAGATAGGTTAGACAAGTTATATAAATTTATTTAAGGAAGTAGAGTAGAAAGTATAATAGACACTTTTGAAAATTCCAATTACGTAATAGAGAAGTGGTTTGGAGTAGAATAAAATTGAACATTCGTTCTAAAACAAATTATGTAAAAGGAATGTTATGCCTTAGTGGAGTGAAGAGTCATAAAAAACGAAAATGTGTTACATACACATGTTAAAACATTCTCTGATACTAGTGAGTAATTGCAGGTTTTCTATTTTCAGGGGAAAAGAAACTGAACACATTTGGGAAATATTTATGTATTCAATTTTATATTTAAATTTAGGCATAATTTTATCTTTAATATTACCTGCCACCATGCGTATGCCTAATTGAACTAATACATTAGTTAATATCTTGAAAATCGTTGTAGTGTCGAATCGTTTTCGGGGTTTTCGCGATGATTTGTGGCTGCCGGGAAAGTCTAAATTCACTTGATATCGCTTCGGAGGCAATATTAATAATATTTTAAAAATAATTATTTTAATTATATTATAGTAATGTACGTGGTTTCGTTTTATATTCTGAACAGATATGAAAAAATTTAATAAAATTCATTTTCTTTCTGAAACTCAATGCTTCAATGTTTCCGGTTAAAATTTTTTACGGAATGTATTTTAATAAATTTAATGTTAAGTTTTTGTAGCAAGTAATAGTATTGTTTGTTCCCCAACTTGGTTTATTAAAGAAATTAATTTGATAACTAGTCGGACACAGATATAATTACCTGCGGATAATCTGGAAGACATCCAAAAAATAAAAGAAATAGATAGATTTGCGGAAAATGAAATTAGTGTATGATGTCGGGAACAGGTGGAGAGTTATATTTTATTGAAATGATGTACTGAAATTCCTGGAACGGATTCCTCATATTTAGAAAAGGAAACGATCCTAAAACTCATAATTACAGGGATTTTTAAACTTCCGTATCTGATCGGTTTGTATGAAGTTCAACTGATTAGTTGGAGCGCTCTGTGTCACATATCAGATGAAATGTTCAAAGTTACCACCTTTCGACGGTGTGCAAAACCTTCGAATCCGCATTGGGTATCATTCCTGATACAAGTGACACCCCCACATAGCATTACCACCCACCGAACCATAAATACCACGTGAGTTCTTCATTGGTGTTCTACACGACAGCCTACAACCAACAGATAACAGACTGTAAACCTATCGCTGCACACAGACGGTCAACAAACTTGTCGCAGCAGACTGTAAACCACTGAAAACAGACTGTCATATCAACTGAATTAATCTATAATGTGTGTATATATAAATTCAGTATGTTAAAAGCATATCCAAATCAATTTTCAGTATGAAATAGAATGAATATGACAGTCGAAAGCCGCCAAATGCGATAAAATATTTTATATTGAGACTATATTGGTGTCTTCTTTATATTGAATTGTCTAACAGTCTACTTCAACAACGTAATAAGAGTGGCTATGAAGGTTATGAGAAGAACTTGAACTCGTAGAGTTTTCACAGCTGTCGATAGACAAAAGCAAGAGGGGGTGACGGTTAATAATGAAGGCGAGCGTGCTGTTCACACAAATGAGTAATCACGTAAACAAAGGTTTCCATAAATATTTAAGTACTCTCCACGACAATTCGACTCCGTAAATTTACGACACAGCGGAAGAGTGAACAATATGTTTTTATGATTTATACCACAATAATTCATCATGTACATTATTCCTTATATTGAATACGACTGGTCGACTGCAACGGTAACATCCCCACTACAGAATTTGTCGTACTAATTATATCTACAACACTTCCTCGCTAGTCGAGTCATTAATGGCCGATAAATTTTACGTTATAACAGCATAAATTTGATAAAGTAGCTTAAAGGTCCCATATGAACTTAAGAAACCAATTGGGTTGAAAATAGAAGGCAATCAATGTCTTAAATTAATCGTCTTGGATTGAGGCAGATCGTTAGCCGGTCTCCTGTTAATAAGTATTCCCGATTTTTAATATCCGTGGAGTAAATTTGACCCAATTTCGTGGACAAGTTCCTTTGTAACCAGAAACAAACACTGTGGGTCAGACACGATTATAAGCCCAGGGGTGAGAAATTTTCAAACGTGCTCAAATGTCCGATATTTGTGTCGGGTAAATATTTTTCGGAGGTCAATGACATTGATAGTGTTTCTCCCGTTGTTATTAGTGTGTAATTTAAACCCCATACGGCATGGGAGGGGAAGAGCCTTAGGGGTAGGAGGTGGAGGGACGTTACACACAAATCAAGCAAAAGCAAATCCGGGGTTATGAATGCCGCTGAGTTTAATTATGGCAACCCGGACAACGCCAGGCACCTAGCTAGCACATAGTTCAATTGAATGGGGTAACTATCGTATTACTGCAAAGAAGGAAAGGAAACAAGATAATTTTGAACAGAAGTTTGTTTCGATAAATGTAGGTTGTCTTTGAAATTAGGTCCCAAATTATTCTAAATAGTAAATACTAAACCAGTTGATTATTGGTTAAGGTAAAACTCTTGTAAAATGGCGAGTTTCAATAAATCCCAAAATGAACTTTTGTTTTCAAATAAAAAAATTATAAACTCTATTTTTGAAATTTATAGTAAATAAATACATCGGCCAAAAGTAGAAAAATTAAAAAGGAACTATCAAAAATAAAACTAGATATTTTCAACTTTAACAGTGCATACATTATTAATGTAATAGAATACAGAAATTCTATTACATTAATTATTTATATAACATCAATATTTAAACACAAATATTTATCAATTTTAAAATATTAAGTATAATCCTCCAAAATCCTTTGCAGACCTAAAGAGACCCTAAATTAAGGACGTTGTGTAGTTGTATTATTGTAGTTGATTTATTGCAAAAATTAAAGTTTGTCATATAACTATAATTATCACAATTTTTTTTAAAAAGAAAAATTGAAAATATTTTATAAAAGGTTTATTAGTAACAACAAACATATTTGTGAATTAATATTAGCCATTAAACTCGATGTTGAACTCCAAAATGTGCAAGGACTAAAATATTGACATATATACAATCCCTAAAATTTCGGTTAAGTTTAAATTGTGATGCAAGTTAAAATTATTGCAATTCTCTGACTCTATACCTATAATTATATGTTGTCAATTAATTTATTGTTACAAAACAGTAATGATTTTAATCTGAATAATAATCTGAATTAATCAAAATAATTTGAGTCTCACCCTGAGAGTTTTACTGCAAGTTATATATTCGCATAGACTAGAGCATATTAAAATGAATTAACTTTAATAACTACCAAATACATAATGAAAAATGGCTTGAAATTAGGTTCCCATAATTTAAATACGTAAAATGAAACGCTATATATGTCCTAAAATTTTATATGTTTATCACGGCCGGTCACGAGAATTGCCTAGATAAAATATAATAATTACAGTAAGTTAATGATGTTCGTTTTCTTCTAGTAAATTTATAAATAATTCGGTATTAATACGATTCTTGTTGCGTTTTGGTAAAAATGAAACTATGAGTTACAACATTATAGCACACGACAGCAGCGATGGCAAGTGGCTCAGATTGAGGGACGGTTCGGGAGGGGAGACAGCGTGGAATAAATACACACACCACAACTATCTATCGGAATCAAGTTCTTGGCGCTTACTGAAGCCGATTTGTAATGTACGGAGAGTGGATAGAATACTCAACTGAGCGGTGAAGAAATGTGACGCGCACTATAACATTAAGATACGATGTATTGGTTTGTTTTACTTGTAGTATTAAATTGGCCCGGTGCTAACAACAGGACTTAGCTGGTTAATAAAGTGTAGAGGCGTCAGATACTTCTTAAGTCAACGTCGGTCTTATATTGTGAAATGACGCCCCCCAACGTCAGTGAGTTCCGTTCGCACTCTGCTAAAGTCTCGTCTTCTCCTCATTATAGACTCGCTGAGAAGCATTATATACGTTCTCATTGAAAGGAAAAGAATGTGCAGACTGTCTCTATATACGGTAATCCACTTAGTGGCCACTCCCCCTCTAATACTGCTGGAAATGGACTGAAACGGTGGATGTGGAAAGGTACAGCGAGGTAGCCAGGTGCTAACTAGGGGCCCCGGGCTGTAGTTTCAAGGATACTACCTGGCAATTTAGTTAAAAGTGTTGCAGAAAATACCCTATAAAAACCTGCAAAAGTAGGTCGGACGTTTGCTACGTGCCCCACGACCTCCGTCGGTGAGAGAGGGTTTTGCTGTGGTGTCGCAACATTCCCTTCTCCGTGTCTCGACCGGTTTAGGAGGCAGCTGGCCGACTATAGCAATAGAAATAGCTGCTCAAAAATGTGTTGTACATTTACAAAAGCGATCGCGGGCTTGGAGATTAAAAAATCACCTTATTGACGACATTTCACGTAAAGACGATTTGTTTTTTGACGTAACACATTCAGGATTAACAGGATACAGCATACGCATTGGGCCGCAATAAAATACTATTCTGGAAGTTATTCCTTTTTTTTTCTGTGGTGTCGCAACATTCCTTTCTCCATGTCTCGACCGGCTTAGGAGGCAGCTGGCCGACTATTCCAATAGAAATAGTTGATCAAAAATGTGTTGTACATTTACAAAAGCGATCGCGGGCTTGGAGATTAAAAAATCGCCTTATTGACGACATTTCACGTAAAGACGATTTGTTTTTTGACGTAACACATTCAGGATTAACAGGATACAGCATACGCATTGGGCCGCAATAAAATACTCTTCTGGAAGTTATTCCTATTTTTTTTTCCTAAACGCATAGCTGCTTGAGCATCTATGCGTGGTTTCTTAACTCTGTAGTCATTAAATTTCACCAATTTTACTTAAGAATAAGGTCTTGAGTCGCTGTCACGTGGTTTGTTAATTCTGTCGTGAATATTAATTTTACTCATGAATTTGAGGGTACAATTATTATTAGTCAACATTCAAGACTGAATTTACCCGAATGCAACAAATTTACAGGAACTGCGTATTGTATGAGAAAGTTTGTCACAATCCTTGATTTCGGATTTTCATTTCGGCAAAACGAATAAAAATAAATAATAATAAATTTACATCATGACAGGAAAATATAGTTGAATAATGAAATTATATATGATAAAAATATTCTTTCTCTGCTTCTACTTATATACGTAGTTATAGTTTCGATTCATACGTACTATACAGACACCAGTTGTTTTAACGTTACCCTAATAATATTTTGGCGATAAATGTCAAACTATCTACGAAAACCTTGTGGACGTAGCTGTGAGGAGAAACGACAAAGAATCTCGATCACGCAAACCGACATAAGTTTGGACACGGTTGGAAAACGTATAAGGTTTCATGAAATGTTAGAAAAGTATCAAATTCTCACCGGTAAATAAAACGGACGGATCATGTTGTTGAACGTACATTTTATATATGGCAAGTCCTCGGGTCAATAGGTTGAAATAAATAATTCGCAGTCCCAAAAAAAATTATTTTTGTTTTAGTTCTGATAATCTTCTGGATTAACCGGACTGTCGACTGGAGTTCTATAAGTTTTGTTCTCGTGCCTACGTAAACGCTTTGTTAAGTCTTCATTCTACTCTTTATGAAGCCATTGAACGCAGCTTTTGTACTGCTTATCTGTTTCTGCTGGATTTTTTATTTTCTGTGCCCATAATCAAGTCGGACAATTAGCAGTTGTAAGATTACTGGCGCTCTTAGCTAGAATCTTACTTTTATTTTATGTTCATTGATGTTTGTTCCCCCTCTTGTCTGGCCCTGACCCTGACTAAGAATCCATGAAGATACTTTTGGCATTTTGGAACTTTGCCCAACTTCAATGGCTGGCTATTGAACAAGGATAACGATACCATCATCTTAATATCGGGGAAAGAATAGCTGTGGCACAAATAGTGAATTATAAAGCAATCCGAATATTTCCTTTCATTATTTATCTACGAGAAACGCTCAATTTTCAAATGAATAAATTTGATGACGAGAAAATAAATCATAAAAATTTCGAAATTTAGCAAGAGTATCCAACATTAACATAATGATGCATTTTAAAAGTACAGGCAAAAAAGTCAAGATTAAAAATGGAAGATTGTACCTGTACAAGGTCTAAGTAAAACTGACTGAAATGCATGGAACTATAAAGAAATTCTACTTCTTGCGAAATAGTTTATTTTTATTTGTAAAAATTACTATTATCACGTATTTGCGCAGGATTATTTAATCAAGTCTGTGTTCATTTAAATTTTTAGCTTAATTATCGTTCAAAAAGCATGCAAACTGAGCATTTTTGTTGTTTAAAGTCTATTACGTTATTTTCAAGACATAACGTGTTGTTCTACGAGTTGTATTCAACACGTACATGCAATTTACTTGAGCGTAATGAATTTAATTCTATTGAACTCTGGTGCTCCATAAGATTCTCGTTACTACTTGACTTGGGGCAAATTGTTACTAAATTTTATATTGTAAATAATAAACCAATTAAATATTGAATCTATTTAATAAAAAAGGAAGTATGTACGTTCGTTTTTGGTCTGTTTTTGTATTGCGCATAAAAATCTACACCTTTGGAGAAAGTTTGACTAAATTTCGTATACGAGCTTCTTTCAAGCCGGAAACAAACTTTGTGTGGGCGTGACACGACTACGGGGGCGGAAATTTCAAACATGCTCAAACGACCAAAATTTGCGTCGAATAAATATTTTCATGTTCGGAGGGGAGTACTGATAGAGGTGGGAATGGAGGGGAGACACAAAAATAAAACTAAAACAACCGATATTGGAATAGAATCCGGGATATATGGATATCGCTGAGTTTAATTATGACCACCTGGGCAACGCCGCACAACCACCAAGTATAATATAAATAAAAATTTGGGAGTATCCTTCATGGAAAGTCTAAATTTTTATTCATAAGTAATGCGAGGATCTTTTCGAAAATGTGGATCCTCTTACTGTTACAATCACTAATGGAATTTGTGTTACTTGATAATCGCCTTTTCACGACTTACTCTGATGTGCCCAATTATAATACAAGAGAGAAAATACATTTTGACAAACCTGGTAAAATCTCTTTCGTTTTCACAGAAGAGAGCCAATTATAATGGTTTTAATATATTTAAGAAGCTCCAAGACAAAATTAATCTCCAATATTAATTATCTGAAATATCTCCTCTATAGGAAGAAAATCTGACGACGGTTATAAATGAATTAAATAAAGTAAAAGGTTATAATGGCTTTATTAGTCACTTAATCTTAAGTACAAAAATAACAAAACATTTTTTGTTTTTTAATATTAATGAATTTTTAAAATTATGCTTATATTAAGATATAACTACTTATTAAAAATATGGCATATTCCAAAAATGATATTCAATCTACATTTTTTAATAATAGGTTATTATAATAAATTATGTACATTTCAGGACTCATTCCGCACCCTTGAAGCTCTGCTTTTCAATACGGGTAAACGGAATATGACTTAATATTAATACAGTAACGATTGTTGGAGGTAATTTATATCGCAAACACTACGTGGAAGACTAATGATATTAGGAGTTCGTTGACGGTGAGGATGAAAGAGGCGTCGGAGCTTTCACTGAGCCGTTCGAACAAAAGCAGACGGGTTGTTTCACGCCTCATGATCCGAGAATACCCCACCACGGAAAAAAAAATGTACGTGCGGCGGGGTTCTTCTTTCGGAAAGCAAGTAAACAGGTGGAAACGGATAAAATCACTTGGAAATTTAAGCCAAAATTAAGAACATATATGAATTAGAAACAGTTCGTTACTACACCGACATATAGTTAAGTTCTAGTACGTTAGTAGTCAATTGCATTGCGTGATTATCAACTTTGTGAAACACTAATAAAACCGCAGACAAGCGTAGATACGTTTACATTCCAAGTTGCCCAATTCGTTGAGCACCGAGACTATTGACCACATTGTTCCTTATGTCTCCTCATATACGTGATATCAACATTAACTTCGTCCTCGATATACTTGCGAACACATATGGGATCTCTAGTAACTGCCGACGGTGACCGACAAGGAAAAGATTTTCTCCGGGTTTTAATTAAGAGTTGCGAATGTGCGTTTCACCGCAGAGAATCAATATAGTGACGCGGAATGTTTTGCACATATTTTAGTGGTCTAAGTATGTTAAGCTATTTTAACACTTCTTTTAATATTAGTATTGATTAAGCTTCTAATTTGCTTAATTTTAATGGTACCAGTAGAAAAGTTAATATAAAACAGAAGGAAAGGCGGATAAACGTGGTTTCCTGTAAGTAGACTGTCTCCGCCACCGGAAGCGTGGAGACTAAGCTTTACGGATCAGACGCCGGCGTCTTCCGGTGTAGATAACACGGCTAATTGGCGCGAACGGACACAGTCCAGGCATTCAGGATTACTCTACGTGGAGTAACATGTGTTATCAACAGACGCCGCTCACTTTTGCCCCGGTTTAGTGTAATCCTTGTAAGAGTACGAGACAGTTAGTCGGGTAGCAGAGTACGTACTCACCACAGAGAAGCACCCGAGGCTGAAGCACGTGCACGGGCGACACTCGCGGTACTCACCTACAAGACGGAAGGCGTCGCGACGCGAGTCGGCGGCATGGCTAACCGGCGCGCACTGAGATGCGGCCGCAGCAGCTCGTATTGATCGGCGCCGGCCGTGTCAGGGGCGCCCAACTGCTGCACTGGGGCACGGGGTTCCCAACTCCAACAGAATGCTAGCAACTTACGAAATTCCAAATGTACAGAGTTGTGCTACTACAATACTGGTGTATTAAGTATCGAATCATTAGGATAGGGTGACGTACGTAAGTAGATAGAGGATGATTAATGAAGATGATCTAGAGACGAGGTTGCGAATAATACTATGAAAGACGAGATGCCGCAATCAGCATTTTGGTTAATAATATCAGTGTGTCCGCAATTAAAAGCCGTCTTTAAAAAATAACCATTAATTTTTGTCTCACAAATCTTAATCTATATATTAATTGACTATATAGTCTATCCGGTCGCTTTTACAGTCTGTGTACCAGGTGCTGATTGTCCAGACGTTGATGGGCCACTCGGTTGACGTGGAGGTGAAGCCTATCCTCATGCTAGCCCAGCCTTCCTTCTTAATGGTAAGAGTCCGGAGATCCCTACGGAGATCGGTATTAACTATGTTTCATGACACTTTATTCTAAGAACTTTGGATACACTTAATGTTTGTGTCACAGGGATCGCAGATCCACGTTGCTTTAAATATTTGATTGTAAATCAGTAGTTTGTTGGAGATTGAAACTTTGGACTTTCTTTCAATTAATCCAATTAGCCAAGTTGTGTCTGTATTTTTATTCTTAATTCTAATTTTTATTCTTAACAAGCTCTTTGCACCTACGTTTGGCGTCTAGAGCCAAGCCTAGGTACTTTTCGTTGTTCTCATTTATATCTAGTGTCATTTATATCTAAAGACGGTGGGTCTTTTGATGCTTTATTTGTAAAGATGATATGGATATATTTATGCTCGTTTTATCCTCCATTAATTAGTACACTCAGCTATTGCATTTCTTCGTACTTGTGGCTTACTAGTTGAAATATTTGGGTTTTTCAAGTAACCCGGTGCCATCGACATATATTACCATCTGTTCCTTCCAGTTCTGGGATATCGCTAGCCATAACAAGTAGAGGAAGGACCCAGGACGCTACCTTGGGGCACTCCCGCTCTTATCTCTTTCAGATCCCGTAAAATAATGGAAACATAACAATTAAGTACTAAACTTTCTGATGCATTTGTAAAGTTAGACAAACACTATGTCAAGAAATTTCTGCGTGAGCCAGCTTGAAAGTTAATCAGGGAAACTGTTTAGGAGATAATAAGTAGTAGGGTTACAATGCGGCCTTTTTTTTCGCAAAATTTCTATCTCACGGGCCTTTGTACCGTATTTTGACGTATTTAGTCTGACTGGAAAAGTAACTTTGAATCTGTTTTAGTGATGAGTCTTGAACCATATAGCAGTTGTGAGATCGAAATGGTAGTCAAGAAAATTATTAAAACAGGTTATGAGGAGGTTGGAAGGAGAAATTTTATGTTATAGGCAGTAAATAATTATATATATTTTCTCGCATTGTGAGAAATTACGGAAGGTATTTATTTATTTACACTCAGTGAGAGATTCGTTGATGCTGAATACAGATGTGTAAGTTTTTGTGCCTAACTTTCTAACAATTGGAGGACAGAATGAGATGTCAACGTGTCTACTATTGTTACTCCGATGCCAGAGAAATAACTAGGAAACCCAAACGAAATAACTGTAACAGCCAATTTTTGTTAATTGTTAAAACCATGATTACAGATATTAAACTCACAAACACAAGTTATAAAGAATATAAGACTATTGAATAATCTAGTACCATCATTCTTCAAAATCCTAATTAAAATTATTATATTTCAAATGAAAAACCAAATATAGACAAAAGAAGTGATAATATAAATACCACACAACGTTTCTCGTTCATTGTTCATTTCTTCGGTTGCAGGAAAGAAACTGTACAGGTCAGTTGACAAAACTCAAAAGGTTTTCTGCACCTGAAGAAAGGAACAATGCTTCAAGAAACGTTATTAGCAATTTATATTATCACTTCTTCTGTCTGTATTTGGTTATCTTTCATATTATTAATATTATACATCACAGGGAATCGATAGAAACTTACAGGAAGCGCTTGAGACTTCAGCAGTGTACCACAGGGTACAGTAATTGCGATAATTTATAATAATACGAATTATAGAACTGCAATATAAAATTTTTAAAATTCCACATCGTGATGACTTCTTTACATGATGATCATAAGCGTTTCGAAGATGTCGGAATAGAAATGGGTATTCGATGACTAAATACTTATAACAACACAAATAAAACACTTGGTAGAAAGAGAAAATAAACGACGTGCGGTATATTACATTCTGAAATACGTCTGAAATGTGAAAAGTTACCCCCAAAGAAACTACTTGCGGTGATTAATTTAATATCAAATTGAGTTGGGAAGAGTCAGTCAAAGTTTGAAAATCAATACATTTAGTGAAAATAATTTTTAAAATGGTCAAATAAAGTAGTTTTTGGAAAGGTGGTCAGATTCACATTCCAAAAGGGTGCTGGTAATCCTTTAGGAAACAAAAATCAGATGACTTAAAATTGTTTCACGGAACTTAAAATAAAATTAATACTGAAGTCTGTATCGGGAAATACTAAGTAAGTACTTTAGAGAGTAAATCGATGAGAAGTATAGAGATAGTCTTCTAGGTACTTATATCGTAAAAAAATCACAGGGAACACAAATTTAAAACAGATCCTGCAGTAATGTTCGTTGTGACGCTTCTAGTATTAATAATTTTTTTGAATAAATTAAAATATTTTTTAATGTTATTTTCTGTAATTCCAAATATATATTAATAATTATACATTTTATTATACAGTTTATATTTTTAGTCGGCTGTTAAGGTATTGGAATGTTAAAATAATCAGCTTTCTTAACTTAATACTTGTATTTTGAGGATGTAAGTGCCACCGTCATTCTTCCCATTAGTAATTAAAGTACATACATTTTAAAAGGTTAGAAAAATTTGAAGATGGTCAACACGATGAAAAGCTTCAGAAGTAATAAAAAGAAAACATTTTCAATGTTTTTTTCTGTAAATTATTAAACTTATTCGTGATAAAAATGGAAAATGGAAAATTAATTAACACTAGATTTATTTTGCATAACTAATTACATTATTTGGATTATATTACGTAAATAATGTTGGCAATATACATTGGCTGGCAGTAATTTCATCTGTGTAATTTTTTTTACTATTCGGTCAAATGTCGTCGTTCTAAATCACAAATCAGAGGCATAATTACGGCCTGAATATTCATACTTCAACATGTTTATTTGAATTGATAATCGCTTTGCGCTATGCCTAATTTAGGAGAAGTCTAGCATAATTATATTATGCTATACGTTCCCTAAGACCATAGAGTGTTTGGTGAATTTTCGAAGCGTTCCGTACGGCTTTACACGGCCTAACATGCCGCGAATCGATCTCTTGGTTGACTAACGCCAATTAATCTTACAACGCATTCATACGATCTGGCAATCAATCGCTGGAGTGGAAAGAGCTAAGACAGCTGGACCCATAAATAGACTAGGTCATTAATCGGCTTAGCTGTTAAATGCTCATGAATGTTTTCAGAGTAATCTGTATCGATGCAGCATTGAAGATGCATTACAGTCGCCCAAATTTCAGTGAGGTACTACTGACGTAGGTGGAGATGGTCGTTGTGCTGTCAACTGACTCCCAGGGCTGTAATTAGTCATCCTTAACGCGGTTTTTATAGTTAAAAATAAATATTTTCTGCTTAATAAATAGATATCAGTGGGAGTAAACAAGAATTCCTATTGGAACGTCCGTAATGTAATAAGCAAGTCAATCCTGCAAAATAGGCACCTTTAGTGCGACAAATGCATAGCGTGAGGCTTGACTCCCAGGGGCATGCAACTTGCGGTTTAGTTAGACGAGTCTCGGACCAAAACGGCACGCAAATTTGTGGCGCGTCACGAAATCTTAATTCTACTATAAAATGAGCAAACTTATTGATTGCTTAATAATGAGATTTTTAATAATGTACAATGGTGGTAAATTGACGTAAATCGGTTCGCCAAGAATATTTTCATCAAAAGTAATTTCCTGTAGTCATTATTTTGTTTAAGCTATAACTTACCAAATTGCACTGTTTGTCTAGTCCAAGATATAAATCTCTTTTAAGCTGGTGGTAATTCATATATTCGTATATAATAAATAATTATAAAGGCACCAAATAAACCTATTTTCTTCATAATGTGGAAGTACATAAGTATCGAGTTATTTAGCATATAAATTGTTCACTCTGGTATATACAAATAATTGTTTCCAATATTACGCGAGATAAGTTGAAGTATTACTGCTACATTGCATTTTATCATTCATGCGTAAAAATTTGGTTATAATTTTGGAAGAATATTGCTTAATATTCTTAAATTTAATCGTTGAATTATATCCTTATAAAATTTAATCATATTTTGCCATGTGTATTTGAAAGAGTTTCCTTAACACAATGAAAACAAATTGAAGAATATTAATAAGTAAATATACGGCATTGACACCGAGAATTAAGTTTATTAAAAAAAATTAGGACGTTTAGTCCTCTTTAAATTATATAATTCACGAAAAAATATTATAAGCAAGGTTGCCTATAGCACCCAAAATGACACTTACAGATGACCTGCATGAGTTATATACAAAATTATTAAAAAAATTCCAACCTGAAGTGGACGAAAGGTCATAATTAGAATTTTTGTTATAAATTAACATTATAATTTTCTGATTGAAGGATATACCAATGATAAATGTCAGATATTAGTGTAATAATATCAATTACAAAATCGCCATTTCCAAGGTATATAAATTATTACTGATTACCAAAATTGTTTTATAATCTGTATATTTAGAAACAGAAGTAGCCGGGAATCTCCTTAAGCTTAATTTTGAGTGTACAGTCTTCCGTACATTTTTAACGTTTCTATATAATCCAAGTTAGTTTCCCTCCACTACTCTCCACACCCAACCCATTAAATAACCGTCCTCTTTGTCGTTTATGGTCCTGTGAGATCTGGTACAGTAATCTCTTACTTCACAAGTCACCATTCCTGCTAGAAATGTGCTCTATCTATTCTGCAATTAGTTTTTTTTATGATCCACTATTTTCGTGACGTAATTATTCTGACAAAGCATTTCCCAAATTCAATAATTGCTAACACTTCCAACATTGACCTTTACAAAGTCTTTTTGGCATACAGAGATTTGTACACTATCGTTTACTTTATCTTCTACTTTTATGTTCCTGTCAATGGAATGTCCTTGCCTTATCATATCCGTGAAGATAATATTTGACATTAAATGTGATTATTCGGTTAACTAATAGTATTATTGTTTCTCTTACACATTTTATGATGTGCTCTTCATATATGTATTAAAAATCTTTATAAAATCAGTTTCCCTTGCCCATTTACCGATCGCATTCGTTTTATAAAAAAAATCAAAAATAATTTAATTTCTTGTATCTATTCTCCATAAAATTTAGAATGGAATTAAAGGAAGATACAGCATTAGTAAATGTTCACGGAAAGAGACTTTAGTTCTGAATCGGTATAGCTGTCAACCTGTATGACAAAAAAAACTCCCGGAGCTGATAGACGAAATTATAAATAAAGATTATTTATCTTTAATACGCAAATTATATTACCAGCTTTACTGGAAAAAAAGTAATACTATAATATTTTTTCAAAATTATTTGATTTTGTATTTCTTCAGGAATTTTCGAGTTTACCATAGTCATCTATTACAAAAATAAAACACATACATTACAACTTCAACTTTTACATTCGTATAACCAATTATTATTACTAAAGACAACAACAACAATTTTTCCTAAACTATTTGTCCATTCGTATAATTATTAAATAATTTTGAAAATTTATTAAAAAGATTTTCCTTTTAATAAATTGGTGCCTCAAGAATAGAATTAGACATATTCCTATAATATTCATAAGGTACATTTTCAGGTAAAGCTTTTAAGTTCGTAACTCATTTATTTATGATGGTATATTTTACTACTTAAGGTCATTGTTCTTTACGTTTTAATTTGATGCCTGTGACCCGTTTTTGGTATAGAAACGTAGGCATGTGAAATAAAACGATTTTTCGTATTACTCCGGGTCGGAACATCTGCGTTAAAGTTTGTAAATTGCATCAAGCCCAGCTATTTTCCTTCTTACAGCAGATATTTCCCATTTAGTCAGAAAGTCACGCACACTTCGGATTACACTCAATTTCTGAGCACGTTTTTATTATTCGCTCTAACGCTGAGGATTTTCCATGTTGGCTGCACCATTTTCCAGGATTGGTCCACGTAATGACATTTTTCAAGATGTACATTAATTAGAAACGTATTCAGAATTCAGTGAGAGACAATATAAATAGAGGTTATAAACAAATTAAAATGTGTTCACTTGAAATGGCTGTTGAACCGATGAGTGACTTCAACGATGCTTTCATCATTCCAACGTATCATTAAATTATAGAGTGCAAACAAATAATCCAGAATTTGACACATCATGGCACTGGAAAGAACGTACGGCAATAAAATAAGATCGTAGTAGTTAAAATTTAAATATACGAGAGATAAATACTTGCGGGGGAAAGAAAATTATCCATAATTCTCTAAAACCACTGGATTCATGTTATATGAAAACGGGGAAAATAAATGTATCTAAAGATGCTGATATAACAAAATATATCTGAAAAATAAACTATAATATTATTACAAATTTAAGAACAAATTTATTAACGATTTGTCTCACTTTCCTTTTTTTAAACAAATATGTGCATTACGAATTTTGAATTGTTAGCAGTTTAACCTTTGAGATAATATTCTTTGCTATCAAAAATTCACTTCATTGGCATTAAAATCAATGCAATAAAATTGAAAGTTTGAATTTATTTAACATAACTTTTTCTAACAATTTTTCTCAACCCTTGCATAATTTTAGAAAATAAAAATCAGCATTATTTAAGAAAAATTATAACTAAAATTAATTATTAAGGACTTATCTTCTGTCAACTATTATTATGTTCACCCGTAGAAGTCACAAAGTAGGAACGAAACGTAGTTGTTTGCATTTCAATATTAATGTAGTGATTGAAGTGGATATTCAATATTAATCTTGTCATGACTTATAGACCATATATATTTAATTTAATATGATATGTATTCGAGAAATATAGTTTATTATGTATTTTGTGTGGATTTATTGAATATTTCCGCGTAATTGCTTCTTCTACATGTGGGTGCATCGTGGTTCACTCAGCCAAGAAGTCTCAAGCAACTGCTTCATCGACAGCTCTCGTCGTATCGATTCTACAAGGCATTTTCTTGGCTGGGGGTGTTTTATTGCTCCACATTCCTGCCAGAGTTCTCGTTGAGGATCACATTACAAGGAAAGTCAAATCCATGCTGTTCGTATTTTTGTCACTCCTTATGTTTGTAATTTGATGATCTATAATTTCTTTTGATTTTCAGTTATTATTATTTATATAGGAAAATCTATCAGCTCCATAAAAAATTGCGTTATTAAAAGTAAATAATCAATACCGACGTTTATATTAGAATAGTTTACGAAATTTTTAAGCAAGTGAGAAAATGATTATCATATTCATACATTACAGAAATCAGATCATCTAGTATCAAGAAAAAAATTTAAAAAAACCTTGTCTCTAAATTATTATATTTTCAAATATTTACGAATGATCAGAATTTTTCGCTATTGTTCAACATTTGTGTTTCCTTGTTTGAATTAAGGAGATGACCAAACTTAAACATTCTGAAAAAAACAATAAATCACATAAATCGTTAACAATGTCAATACGAATTTGGATAATTGATAATTATTACTGATAATTTTGTTTATTTAGATTTAAAATTATTATTAATTCTGAATAATAAATATGAAAAATAAATCCGTATAGAATCATTAATAAATTTCGAGTGATCTTTTGACGTGTTATGTCTTAAGTTCCTTTTGTTGAAATGTACAAATAGAATGAGTAACTTATACCCTATTACAAACCCTATAAAGAAACCTGAATTTCTTGAGACTCGCGATCCTTGAAAAAGAGGTAATAAATTAATCCTGATGAGATGGAAAGAAAACTTTCGTCACGCAAAGGAACAAATTAACTACATTATTCATCACTTGACTGAAAGATTGTAACATCGCTAAAAGAGATAGCTGCGAGGTGATAAATTTTAGTGTCAGTGTTCAGAAAGGTTCTCCGATTTTTACACTGTAATTATTTACGTGTTCAAGCTAAATAATTAAAATACAGTTAACAATTAAGAATACAAATGTAATATAATCTCGACGTATTTTAAACACTTTATAAAGCTATGACGTACAATCAAGAACAATTGTAACAATGACTGCGTTTTTAATAAATATACATTACAAAATTTAAGTTTCTTATATAACATATACTACAAAGAACCGTGATCACGTTTTTATCAGCATTGAAACATTATATAGTTTGATCTTTATGATATGTGAATTAATTCTAAATTATTTTTTAAAATTATTTATGTTCGCAACGTATCTGTACATCTAATAGTATTGTATTTCCATTAAGAAAACAATTACAAATAAAATATTTGATTCAAACATAACAAAGTTCAAGAATGTTGGTCTTACACTACTGAAAGGTATTATTGTTCAGAACCTCTCGGGTAAGTAACAACCCAGTGACAGTACAATTACGTAAGTCCACTTATTCCACTAGAACTTTTTATAAATTTTCATACATATTCCTTAATAATTTTTTAATTAACGCCACATGTTGTTCAACATTAGTATAGTTGTACAGTACCACGTGTTAGCCTCTTCCCTTTAACAGCATAGGAAGGAATAGAAAGGTGCTATGCGGAGGGCAGAGCAAAGTAGCCAAGGATGAACTAATGATCCTTGGCTATAAATTAAGGATCCTTCCCGCAATTCGTGTAAATGTCATTCTATAAAAATCCTAGACAAAGCTGATTCAGGTAATTCGGGATCACTGTGCTTGTCCCGCGTCCTTCCGTTGTTGTGGGGACGCTGAACCCTGGCAACGAAATACGGCTGTCACCTATGAAACTATAATAACTCTCATGGGAAGTCCCCCTCAGTCCATTTTTTGTTGAGATACTCATGAGACATTAAGATAATTATTGTCTTTCTCTACTTCCTGACCAACCTCTTTGCTACATCAGATATGTAGATGATATTTTTTGTATAGTTAATACCTCTCAAATCAACCTTATAGCCAATACTTTCAATAATTATCATCCCAACTAACAATTCACCTATGAACTTGAAATTAATCGTTCTCCTAATTTCCTTGATGTCACTGTATCCATTCACCAATTGGATCAGGAAACCTACATACTCTGGACGTGTTCTCAATTATCTTTCTGATCATCCTCCATACCAAGAGAGCTATGGTATACAATCTTGTAGACAGAGCTATATTACTATCTAAATCCCAAGTTCCATCAACACAAATAAACATTGTCCGAAACATTTTAATCTCTAATGAGTAACCTATAAATTTTATTTTTAAACACATAAACAATAGATTGAACAAAATCCAATATCCTACTGTCAATCGGCCCCAAGCACCTCAAGCCAAATTTTTTTTGTACTCACTTATTACGAATTTGTACATCACAAATTCGTCCAAATTTTTAAAGGATATCAAATATCCATCATTTTTAGATCCACTAATACCCTTTCTTACTTGATTAAAACCAAAATGACCCACTTGATACCTACAGCAAACATTTTGTAGTTTAAAAAATCTCTTGCTCTAATTGGAATTCCTGCTACATAGGGCAAACAAAACGTTTCCTTAAAACGCGTATCAAGGAACATATGTCTAATATCAAACTTCCCATTCATAAACAATCTGTAATATCCAAACATATAATCAATTCTAAACATACATTTGATTGACAAAATGCTAAGATTTTAGACATTGACACCAGGTACAATTCCAGACTCATTTCAGAGATGCTTCACATTAAATCAAACATCACAGCTATTAATGTACAGTCACTACGAAACTCAATAATTGCTATGATATTACTTTACACCTTCTGCTTTCCCATTATCGTTGCTCCCTTATTGTTACGCTAACCCTTCGGCTCTCCCATTATCGTTGCGTTTTCGTCGCTTTTGAGTTTTGTCAACTGACGAGTGCAGTTGTGTCGCTCTAGGCTCTTCTTCGCACCTGGGAAAAGGGACAAGGATCGTAGAAACGTTGTGTGGTATTTATATTATCACTTATTTTGTCTGAATTGGCTATCTTTCTTATTAATTATATTTACATTTGCGTCTTCTATTTCGTTTAACGTTTATATTATGTATTTTCTCAATTATTAAAGATGAAATTGTTGTTGTTGTGGGACTAATTTGTTAATAGAGGGTTTTTAGTAATAAATACGCATCTCAGTCTTAAATATTTGTATTTAATCTGTTTACAGACCATTCATATGTTCACAAATTTTCAACACAAAGCAACACATCCTATATGAACAGGGTGAATAATTGTTCATTACAACGAAAGGATCCAAACGACGCTACTACATTACATTAAACAGTTTTGAAATAATAACCACTCACTAAATTTAGATAATGAAATCATGGAATGAGATTCATATTAAAATAAGTTTTTATCATTAATAATTTATTGTTCGTTATAATATGTGACCGAAAAATTAGTTTTTATCATAATGAACAAACAGTACGTATATAATATCTGACTCATTACGATTTCTTGAGGTTTTGTAGAAAATTGATAATATTAATACTAATAATAGAATTCACTAAAATGAGCTTTAAATGTTAAATATTCATGAAAATAATTTTTTATAAGTATCCAGATATAATAATTCTCCATCTTTCCTCCTAAAGCCTTGCAAAAAAATGTTTCTTACACTTTGTGTCTAACTTTTATCCACTAAGCGAGTTAAACAGCAGCAAATAAATCTTGCCGTTAATTCAAAAATATGTAAATATCTGATACGCACTGACAAAAACATATGTAGATTTTCGTAAGTTCATTTGCAAAGCTTAGTAGAAGAAAACTACCATAAATATAGCGATAATGTTGACAAGCATTTAACAAATATGTTCAGATAAGGTTATGTTGATGTTAAATGTATTGCATATTATTTACGTTCGTGAACAACGAATTTAATTTGAAACAAAAATAGTTATTTTGATTGTGGTCAAACGATTAAAATTTCTATGGTCAAGAGTTGTTAAACGGCAAGGAAGCTGCGCAGGACTGGAATCAATCTCTCCTTCCCAAAACTCGTTAACATAAAATTATAACATTTACTATAAACAATCTAAACGTTAATAAAGTTCGTTACGCCACTTGCACTTCGTAAAATTAATTTATGAGGTTGAGTTTACGTAAAGGCATGCCACATCGATCGGAGACCAAATATTGTAATGAATTACTAGGATCTGTTTCGAAAACGTTTTTCTAATTTTACGCTGACGAATACAAAAAAAATAGAGATTTGAAATGGACCATTGTGTCTATAAACAGAATTGTTGTGCGATATTGACGAGTCTGGAATCCAGGTGCGGCGTCCGCTGCGGACTTCATTAGCCGCACCTGACAACGTGCCAGTACTCGACATCTGCGCAGCTAATTGCAAACAGCAGAAATAGAAGGCATTCCGAGGAAGTACGACCATACGGATACTTTTTCCTTATTTTTTTGTGTTTATAAATATCAGTCCGCAACGGTAAGATGAAAAAAAAATCTAAACAGAAGCAAAATGCAGGATTATGTATCTGAGTATTAACAACATATGTATGAATAAATATATAACTTAATTCATTTAATAAAATTAAACGCAATTTATGAATACATATAATGATTTATAGACAAGCAAGACAGATGAAAAATATTAAATAAAGAGATTAATAGCATTTAATACATAATATACGTTTCATATATTTTTGTGTCCTCTTCAGGTCTTACAAAATTATTAACTAATTTTTAAATAATATTTTACTTTGCTTGTTATAAATTGGAATAATATGTATTAAATAACTGATTATTATTAAAAATTATGAATTAAAATTAACTTGTTTACAATGCAACGTACATATTTGTAACTTTTCCAGATTGTGTTGTAAACATTTCCTCATACAAGGAAATTCTGATCATTGATGTTTTGTAAGAAAGTCTAAACTATATTGTAATAATTAATATGAGGCGATAATTAAATGAAATTTTCCCCAGGTTGGGCGCCATTATGTAATAAACAACAATTAAGCTTTAATTAATTTAATTTAATTAATGAATTTATAAAATTTAATAATCAAATGGAAGGCGTTATTTAAATGAAATAGTCAACAAGACTTTAAAACATATAATTATTTATTTCCACTTTGTTGCTTTAAGTCAAAAACAATTACAATTTAAAATTTTAGATCTCAGGGCCTTCACTGGGTTTGATAATGGACACAACAAATTGTTTTTAAAACAAACTAATTAAAACACAGTTTATAATTCACCCAGACAATATGTCGATAGGAATAAATTAAAAGAAAAGAAATTAACTCTGATTGACAATTAAAATAGAACGAAATCTGACTTCTATCCTTTAATTACGTTTACATAAATCATTATTTTGTATTCTGTTACTCACATCTGTTCAGCTGGTTCCAGTATTCCTTTTAGTTTTTGGAAGTACACTATTGCAAAATTTTTACACTGATTCTAATATCGGCTCACAGATTTTACACTCTTGAAGTCCACCTTGATAGGCTTCCAGGAACTCGGATGATCCTCCTTTTTGTCAGCTATCTGATAACTGCTCGCCTTATATGAATCCTGTGATTCATAGATTTGCTAGTCTTTTTACCGCTTGGTACTTAAACTGCAACTTTACTATTCCTGGCTGGCCTACAGACGTAAAACCTGCACTCCTTTCCTGGCTGCTGATGACGTAAAAAATGATAACTTCGCGATATTTACGGGAATGTTTTTTTACTTTGTCTTAAACAACGGCTAGTCTCTGCTATAGACTCATTTGTTCCGTCCTCCGACCCGTCACCAACTAACTCTTAGTGCTCTCCAGTTTTAACGCGCATACGCCGATTTGACTTTCCGACAAAGTAACAGAGCCTGTTCCATTGTCGCTTTGGAAACTCCTGCCGCTACAATTAAATTTTATGTCCAAACAATTAATGTGCTAATTAATTGGCATTACAATATTTATTTTATTATATTCAACATTTTTATTTAATTATGAAATTAGGGAAGGGTTTTGTACATGTTCTATTTTAATATTATCAGGAAGTTAAAAGCTAAATAATATTTTTGTAACACCTAAAGAGGTATCAAAAGTTGTGTGGCTTATTAAGCATTAAATGTAATTTTTCGAACATTTAATAATTTATTAAATTATAAATATAGACAGACTTAAAAATAAAATATTACATAAATAGAAAAACTGCTTACTTTCTCCTCGTTCTCACTGTCGTTAAATTTAGGAAAGAGGTTTGAACTAGTTAAATATAAATATTGAATATTCATCTTTTCTTCCACGGCCACTTTTCGTATAAATTATAAATCCGTAAATCAACCAGTAGCGAAACGTCGTCACATACTTTGAAAGTACGAGGGCTAATCAGAATGTCTTTGCCTATTTTTATTAGCCATGCAGGTAATTACAAACATACGTACTAATCTATATATCTTATACTGTTTTTCCACAAAGTCCTATAGTCTTTTGTCCCATCGCAGCTCTAAATTTGAGATACCTCTGTTGTATAATTCGTCCGGCTGACTTGAAACTATCTTCGGACTCCTGCTTTTTTTAAAAAACTGGTTTGGGAAAATGCATTTACGCATACCTAAGTATTTGAGGTTATGTGGGACCCAATCAGATTAATACCCACTAAAAACCCAAACCCTTTGAACTCCTTAATCAATCAACGGAACCACCGTCAAGCATTCCTTCGCAGGGTTGGTTGGCAACACGCCTTCATCACGTCTGGATGGATGTTACTTTTGACTTTCTTTCTCGCTCTTCTTTTTGGAGCTTTTTTATCACACATGCGGCGTACCTCATTACCGCATTCCAGTTCTCTTCCGACTGAATCATTTGGGTGGCCAATATCTCAGGTCACGTCTGCTGTTGAATCTGTATGTCTCCACACAGATCCTCTCTTTCCTTTTCGAAGCTCGTATACTGGAAGAAAATGTGTTCTGCGTCTTCTGTGGCTTCATCACAGACGGGACATATCTTCCCATCATCGATCCTAAACCGACATTGATAAGTTTCCTGCTGTCGTGGCTTGATCGTTGCATGTGAATCGCTGTCCTGCGAGGAACTTTTTCAGCGAAAACGTGGAAATCACAGTGATTTTTTTCCCACTTAAGATCATCAGTCAGTAACTTCCATGTCATCAACCTCCCTGCGAAGGCCACTCCAGACTAGCGCACTCCGGGGTATTTTCGAACAGCCGCTGTCCAATCTGTGATCTCTGCAATAAAACCTGATAAAAACATGGCCAAAACTTTCATCTAGACAGACGCCGTATCCTGGAAGACGACAACCCCATACTTGATCAACCACTCAAAGAACAATCAACTTCCTGACAAAAATTAACTGTTATGAAGATATATAATATACTTTGTAATATCTCGGTAATTTAATTATAACCCCTGCACGATCCGATCGCTAATGACCTTCTTATTAATGCGACTGTTTTTTTAGTGTAACAGGCTACATGAGGGTAATCCACATGGTGGCAGCTACCCTTTAATAGCATAGGAAGGGATTTGAAACGGGGGATGCGGAAGGGTAGAGGAAGGTAGCCAAGGGTTAACTAGGGTCCAGGGCTATAGTTTAAGGATCCTACCCAGCAATTTATCTAAATGCGACGCAGAGAAAACCCAATAAAAACCTGCATCAGGTAGGTCGCACGCCCTTCCTATGGCAGGAGACAGGCGCGCTGTGGGGTCGCAGAATTCCCCACTCTGTGTCTTGATTAGGCTTAGGAGGCAGCTGGCCGACTGTTCCAATAGGACTAGCGGACAACTCTTACCGTATACCGACCCCGGAACATACACCTCTCAAAACAGGCCGAGGTGCCTCGGAATGTGGGAACCTTAGTTCAAAAAACCAGAAAGATGTGTAAATAAAGCTATTAAAAATAATCATATTTACTTGAAAAAACATCAAGCGGCTTGAAATTTCCAATCCATTCAATCTTAGAAATTTATGTTTTGGCAGGTTTTTTTCCATTCAAGATAATGGAGAATGGAATCTAGTAATAGAAACATGAATAACATTTATAATTAAATAATTATGTATACAAACGTTGTATGTCGAAGAATATACTTACATTCCCAGAGGTCTCGTAAGCTCAAGTACGCCCTGAGCCAGAAGAGTTGCAACATTGCTCTCACTAAGCGTTCTCTTCCAGTGTGTATCCCTTCCTGTAAACAGACGCACCACCACATACGTATCTGTTAGTTGGTCATTAAAATATCACAGGTTTCTAACGTATTTAGAAATTTAACCATAATCATTAAACAAGTCAATAAGTTTATATTGCATGTTTTCAAAAAAGGGTAGTACGATTAAAAATTTCTAATTAATTATTGATTAAAAATTTGTTCGCAGGATTATTAATTATTAGTTTTTAATTTTAATTAATTTAATTTGGCATATTTGTAAATAAATTGTAACGGATAATAATTTAGAAAAAGGATATTAACAGTTTTGTTAAGACTATCTTTATGATACCAATCATGTTGTAATCCCGAGAGAATTTCATCCAATGTTGTAATTTGATAGATTAGATTAATAAGCCACAGCTTTCTTTCGATTCGACATATAATTAAGGACTCTCCTGAATATGTGAACTTTTAAAACCTATTGGTAAATGAAGAAATCCTTCTCGGGTTTCAACCCGGGTCAAACAGTGATTGTAACGCGACGTTTCGACGGACAAATGCACTTCGATCTTTGATAATTGGTAAATATCTTATTGTTCGAACCAGTGATCAATACATACAGAAAATTAAAGAGTGATCCTTCTCAATTTCAAAAATAGAAATTAGGATGGTACTTATTGAAATAATTTAGTAAGTTTTCAACTGAATTTTTGGGCTTATGTAAAATATATCATCTACATATCTGAAATAGCTTAATGATTTAAAATATAAGCATTATTCAGTTGTGCACGAATATTTTTTTTTAAAAAAAACATTATTTCGATTGGCACAGTGTAATGATTTCAGAAGAGGAACGTAAATACTATTTCAGATTGATCAGTATCGGCTATTAATGTAAATAGCTGAAATAATTTCAATAAAATTTATGATTCTATATTATTGTGATCTACCTGTTGTATTATATAAATTATTATTTCCAATGTTATCTTAAAATTCAGTAATAACATTAACAGCCGTATCAATAACTGTCACCGACCTACTGTGGTGTAGGGGACAGCATGACTGCCTCTCATCACAGAGGTCCCGGGTTCGAAACGTGGCGAGGGCATGGATGTTTGTGTGCGTGAGAGAAACTCTTGTCAAATCAGACCCCCGTCAAGGAAAATTGAGTTCCCCATACTGAGTCGCTAATAACCAGACCTGTTGATGCGACTGTAAATTAATCAATAAAAAATCCAGTCATTTCGTCAACAACGTGTGGGCAAACCGCACGTCAGAAATTTGTTAATCTCAATTTTCGTATATTAAATTGTATGTAACACTCTATAAATTATTATATTTTAAATTTTTTTAGATAACTGAATAAAAAAATTTAAATGTACACCTGAAGAGGTCCCAATCAGTTTGAAAAGTTGTACCTGTTCAATACAATGTTTTAAATATGATAATAATTTTTTCTGAATAATAAACCTGAATTTAATGACGTTCATGTCGCAATAAAAGATTTCCGGACAGAATTTTCAACTAGTTGCATACGAAGGCAGGTTCTGACTATACAAATAAACAATATTTTAAATAATTTATTTGTGATATGAAATTATTTTAAAGTATTTTGAGACTGACTGGTTAAACAAGGAGGTAGAATGTCCATTTGATAAATGAGCCGTAATCTAGACTTATGCGTTACCTATAATATTTAATTACAAATATCAAAATATTATTTTCATTTAGCATTATAAATATTTGTAAACTAATATTTTAAAGGGAAAAAAATGGAATTTTGTAGACTACTGCAGCTAAATTATTTATCATGTCTTTTATATTTATTGACATATATGGAAAGAGAAATTTGACAGAAAAGCTAACTTCAATATCATTTCAGTCAAATTAACGAACAAGAAACGTTTATACAAACTTTTGTTCAAAGTTTATTTGTTTTGTTTTCTCCCGGCTGATAGTGACAAGGATCAGGCCCAGAAGTTACCAATAAAATTACGAAAAACCTAGTTTGCATAACAGGACCCAGTTCGTCGCTGTCAGTTTTATTGCTTCTCTGAGAGCAGAACAACGGTCGAGTGTCGCTGGAGGCCTATTAACGAGCCACGCTTCTGGCGCTGCCATTGTAATCGGAACGAATAAATCTCACGCCAACTTTTCGTCTAACTAACCACCGAGTTATTTACACTTCAATATTAACTTCGGTCAACTGTTGTGGTATTTTTTTTAGGTTATTTGTCATCAGTTGTTTCAAGTCCATTGCCGATTACTGGGACAGCAATGAAAATGACAGACGTTTATCCACAATAAAATCATACCATTCTTTTTCCGTACGAAAATAAATATTATTTTGACGTACAAACAGGTCATATCATCATTTACATATTTTAAATTGATTTTTAATGCATTTTGAGTAGAACTGTCAAAAGTTTTAGGATTATATGGATGGAGCTGATGTCAGTCTGTCTCCTTACTTAACTCTTGTAGGAAACGTATTACTCGAAAACATCGTAATTACCTATCTTCTCCCGCTAGTAAAGGACAGACAGTAAAAATTACTGGTGACAGGTGTGAACAAATTACTTTGCAAATGTGCTACTTCTTGTATAGGGCAAGCCGGCCAGTCCGTAAGTACCCGGATTATGGAGTACGAAAGAATATCAGGTAGTATAACTTTCCCACCATCTCAGAACTCTCTTAACACCAGAATTCAAGATTTTATGTGTCTATAAAAACATCCTATACTATGGATAGATACAAGAGAGGTCATATTATTTTAAACTGCGATTCCGAAGACGCCATGCGACCCTGGTGAGATTAATGACATTGATAATCAAACTGATTCGCTGTGGTCTTGCCCACTTGGACACCCTTTCAAATACTTGGTGCTCGCAAGATAAACGTTGCCAAACGTGCTGATACCAAACGTAATCGTGTAGCCCAAAAATGTCTGATTATTACTGAAGTTTGAAAGGCCGTCCATCAGTTATATCACACAAGACTGTAATGTAATTATGGTTCGTAGTATGTATTGAAGAACACACTGATAATAAATTTCGTGGCGGATAATGATAAGTATTTAAAACTTATATTCAAAATTAAATATCATATTATTGTGAATGAAGTAGTATTACAAAGACTGCTAAATAACTTTTGAAAAATTTTATTTTCGTGTATGTACTAATATTACCAATTAATTTCGTTTCTTCAGTTAGACAGCTGTCTCGCACAGAATAAATCTTAAATTTTTATTAATTGAATAATGTCTATATTTCTCGAATAGTTATTTAATGCCTAATCACTTCAAGCAAATTAAACTTGATACTCTGAAGATCAGATTTTTTACAAGCAAAATTAATCTTAAATTCAATACAATTGTTTTTAAACTTTTGTTAACTTTTATTCATCAAATTTGTTATACATAACTTAATCGGTGTTGCAAAAAATGATCATTCAATTAACTCCGGATCATATGTAAAAATATTTTTTAACAACCAATACATTAGATTAAGTTTACTTAACTCTAAAATCACACAATAAATTAAAAAAATTGATAGGCTTTTTAACAAAAATTTCCTGAATTTAATTTGAATAATAATTTTATTGCTAATAATTGGTTTAAAAATTTAAGCAGCACAGTTATTCGAAAAGAAGTAATCAATCTTGTAAGGTTTCATCACCTTTATTTTTCACATGATTAAGTCCCAAACAAGGGACGAAACATAGGTTCATATTGTTGTATATTAATTGAACAACGATAAACCTTTTCTGACTGTTTGATCTTTGTATTTATTTATTATTATAGTTCGATCACAATCCAGACAACTAATACCCAACTTTATGCGATAACTATTCCTACGACATTAATATTCATACCAAATATTATTTATTAATTCAGTTATTTGGGTTTCAGATAAGGATAAATTATCCATAACCGTTATAATAAAAAAATAATTTGAAATAAGGTTACCTAGATTGCATGACATTGTGATAGACATGTTATTCTTTGCCAACCACGTTTAGAACATTATCGAATTCAGCCTTATTTAGTTTGACTTCCTGACTACGATAATAAAACGCCTTGTCCCGTTTACGCTATCTGCTTTAGTCACTGTATGAAGGCTATAAACAAACCTGCCTTAATTAGCCCGACTGATAAATAAATGGTAAAACATAAATCGTTATTCGCTCTGCCACACATTTAAACATTTAAATAACTGACAACAGTTTAAAGCCATTCCGGCTGAGATATAAAAATTTTAATCTTCTGTACTTTTTCCTGTCATTGAGATATATGATATTGAGAAGTATATCGAAGTTTAACATGTCAGATATTCCTTTTTTATTCATTAAAGCTTACATTGAAATTTATACAACTAAATTTTATAGTTACAAAATTAGTAGTAGTGAGTTGAATATATTTTCTATCTCATTGATTCTCGTATAAAATATTACTTTTATATAAAAAAGGATGATATTGAAATTCATTTTTGCATTATTATATAATTTGAGTTTATTATTTAACATGAATTTAAAATTTCCTAGATTCTGTGTTGTTTAAGCTTGCAAATTCTCAGTATCTACTTCAGAGAATTCCTTAAGTAAATTATTCACTTTAGAGGAAACTAATTAACGAAAATATATAATTATCATAGTTTAAATAGAAGGTAGCGGCTATAGAACTGTATAGTCGTTCAACCTGAGATTATAGATCATTTTAATTAACAATAATCTCATTCATAAACATTCAAGACGACAGTAATTACCTATTAGAATATTTAATCCTTGAGGCGGAGATTTTAGACTGGAAGTAATAGATTTTAGATAAATGTGAATAAGCAGAAGACTTTAGTCGTTTCAGCTTTATTTGCGGCGCAACAGTTGTGACAGTAAACGGTTCTTTTTAGGTAAGGTTTGGCAGCGAAACCCAAATGATCGCAGACATTACCCGAAGCTGAAGAAAGATATGGGTATAGATGGAGTGAATGAGAACTATCATGGATAGTGATATTAATAGTTGAGAATACACGCAAGCAAGGAAAGTATGGTAAGTACATCGACAATAAATTAATATAAAAGAACATAAATTTTAAAAAAACACGTATTGTAATTTATATTATTACAGTGTGTTTAGGAATTTGATTGTTTGCCGAATTAACTGTTCAGGATATTTTTTTTGTAAAATATAATCGGTGAGTTGCGATTATAAATCGTTAGGATTATAGACTATAATATGCTGAATTTCTGTGAATTTGAATACTATGGATGTCATTGTATGAACTTATGACGCCTGGACCCAAGCCGACGGCGAAAATGTTGGTTTCAGGATAGCTGTAATGTTAAGTACGTTGGTCTAATTTGTGGCCGGAATAATGCGGATCAGTTTTCCGAAAAATGATCATTTACTTCCAAATTTGAAATGGAATTAACAGGCCTTTTGACATATGATCGATTCATAATCCATTTTGGAATATTTGTGTATGACCTAAAGTAAACAGAAATAATTATAATGAATCTAAGCACCAACGAAATCAATGATGTAATGACGAATATTGTAGGTAACCATTTTTCTAGCAGAGAATTGCATGTATGTATCAGAAAGTGTTATTTCTTTCGTGTGAAAAAATACTGGCCCGCCCTTAAAACCTCTACGTCTACTTAACCCACATGGAATACCTTCATTAAACTCCGTGATATGGAAACTCGTCAATAATATTTGTTTTCCCATTATTTTTAAACGCCAACAACTTTAGAGAGTAATGATTAATGAAGTAAGAAGCTGATTACATATGAAACAGTGCTTCACTCTAGTTTTCCAATACGATTGTGACTAAATTATCGAATTTTGAAGCTATGTAATAAAATTTTAAGTACTTAATTGACTGATAAATTGATAATTAAAAATTTTAATAATTAATAAAACTTTATGTAACTGGATCCAATTAATAATTCTACTCCTTGGTTCGACTGCCCTTGAAGGGTTTTGGCCTACCGAGATGACTATCAGATCTTACATGACACATTCTGGATTTAGGAGTGACACCCGGACAATGAGTCTATTCCCCTTAACCCCAGTTTTCGTGACCAAGACGACCTCAAACATTCATGCCCATGCCGGGATTCGAATCCGGATCCTCTGTGATGCGAGGCAATGACGATGGCCTCTACATCACAGAAGGCCGACGGATCGCATGAATAATTTCTCAAAAAACTGGTCACCTGGAATGTTATAGTCCTCCACGTGATATTCATATGTCCCTGACTGGGCAAGTCGCCAACGGGCAAATAGAATTACAGTTAGAAAAATGTGATCGGTTATGTAAGAATGGAAACTTGGTATTTATTTGCGTCGTAACTTGAAATTATCACAGCCGATATATGATTAAAAAATTATTTTATTTATGGAAATTTAATATTTTTAAAACTAAATTTTTAAAATCTATTTTTCTGGGTACCATACGGTAAAAGTAACGAAAATAATATGGTAGAAATTTTAATACGATAATTTAAAATTATTTATCATGTTGCAAATCTGCAACATTATGCTCATGTAGGTTATAAATATTAATGGTCATTAATCAATAACTTCAAGCTTTTAAGCTTTTTTAAATAAAATTTGGCTACAGTAAAATTAAATATAATATAAAGTATAAGATCAAAATTTTCTTTATTAAAAGTTAGTCAAAAATATGAAGTCTGAATGAAATTAACAAAAATTTTGATCAATAATACAATTTCTTTAAATAATTACAGCTCAATTTATGTATGAAATAAATGAAAACAATTTTTATGAAACAAATATAATTAGGTTTTATTTATAAATAGTTCACATTTCTTAGTTAATTATGATTTTAGTGTAATTAGAATACCTTGAGAATGACGCTTAAATTTTGTTTAAACATTAAAAAAACAAAAAATAAATATTCTGAAATTGATCGGCGAGTAGAAAATCTGGACTGAAGGGTTGACTCACAGAAAGTTAGTACAGGCGTGTTTTAACATGTCCACCAAAAAATTGATATTTCCGTAAATGCATGTTGTTTCATATCTGCATCACAATTTATCTCTCTTAGAAACCAAGAGATTGCTCTGGGATGATACTAAAAGTTATGTTTCATATATGCTACTATATGAACTAAAGGGTTAAATGTTAGAAAAATGAGAAGTTTAGATTTAAATTATCGCGATAGTGTAATGATTGGTTATATATTTTTGACATTTAATTATATTACAAGGATTGAGAAACTTGGGTAAGTTGGAACTTAACCAGGCGCCAACGTGTTGGGTAGATAATCCTTGGAGTCTGGACAGAAGCACGTAGCATGGACATCTGGTTTTTATCGCAAGTGTGGATCCGTGAATACGCGAAGTCTCCAGAAATATAAAATTTCATGGGACACGTGATTTCCCAGACCAATAGTATTTTTTGTCCCAGGAAGATCGACCAAAAACGGTCGATAAGATCGAAATATTTGCACGCAGAAAGGTTGTTGCGCAGGACATTCTTCTACGAACCGTCGGCAGAGACGGACTAAGTCTTCAACGCGTCATCGTGTGATAAAGACAGACGTGTCCTCGAGGGTGACTGGCCCACGGAAACAGCGATGCGAAACTGCCAAATGTCTCACTCCATGACGCGCCATGGTAAACCCTTAGATTAAGAGATATGATTGTTTCTCTGGCTAGCGGAACACAAATAAATTGTATATATCCATGTAAATATTTTTCTTTAGTCCCATTCAATCTTGGGAAATAATTATCCTTAAACCCCACACCGCTACAACGTCCTATATCAACAGTTTATTATTACAATATAATTGATAACATTTTTATTAAATTTTGATGTTGATCAAATCCCAGAACCAAATATTTATGTATTGCATAGGGATTGAAACTTTGAATCCAGTATATTTTTAACGAATCATCTTAATTCCAGTGTATTCGGCTGAGAACTCACCTTCGTTGGTGGAGTGACGTGTGTTGCTGCCCGCGTCACTCTCGTCAGCACTGGTGCTGGAGCTCAAGCAGCTGCTGGTGCTGCTGTTGTCCCTGGTTGAGTGATGATACATTCTCACCGTGGAATCGTCGCTGCCGGCTTCATCTGCACTCTTGTCATCTTCCGATCGCTGACGGGTATCAGCTCCGTCGTTGTTTACTTCAGAAGACGATTTACTACGCCTCAAGCAGTGGATAACAGAGAGAAAGGATTTCTGTTTGTTATTTTCAAAACTACCATCCTGCTTCACCATTTTTGAGGCGCTTTTGCTTCTTTTCTTCTCTCGAGCTGCTACGTTAGAGTAAGACTTCGTTCTTCTGGTGGTGGTAGCAACTAAAAGTAAACCGTCTTCTTCGCTGCCTTTGATTATCTCTCTCGTGTTCTTTTCCCTTTTCTTAGTAGGCGTTTTGCTTCTCTTAAACCCTCCGAAGATCGACAGAAGATTGTTTCTTTGATATTCTCTCCCCGTGTCTTTCTCGGACTTGTCTTCTGAATCACTCGAACACTGCTTTTCCACTTGGCTGCACGTCTCGATTGAAATTACAGGACAGGCACGTTTAGTAGTTCTGTAGTCCCTGTTTGGTGACCGGGGGAGATTATAACCAGAACCAGACTCAATGCGATCCATTTTATTCACATGGTCAGTTAAATTGGTGTCAGAATTTCCTTTGATAGTGAGCCGAATCTGTATACTGTCCTGAGCGTCTTGACGAGCGAGGATCACGTGGCACGAGCGGCCTTGCTGTCTACTTATATTTAAAGAACCATCACTATCAGTGTTCTCGGTGACGCTTTCTTGAGATTCTTCCAGCATGTAGCTTACACAGAAACAATGCTTACCAGCACCTTACGAGCGACGAGCTTTTACAGTTAAATATACACAACTGCAATCGATGCGTGTTAAATCGACGGTTGCGAATAATTAAAATAAATAAGTCCTCGGGATAAATGTATTTCCAAGATGTTACACGTGTATAGTCGGTTCACACCGTGACTCACTTGACGACGCGATTTCCCCGCGAACTAAGCGACACTACCTCAAGAAGCCAACCACGGACACTAGTCCGCTAATAATAGACGTCTTGCCACACACCTGCTATTCCAACCTTCCCTGTGCTTATAAGCTACCAACTAGGTCACAAACCAACCTTTCACATTTAACTGTTGTCTCAGTTGTTTTTAAATTACCACATTTAATTTAATTCTTTATCTATACGTTGTGATGTACCTTGGTAAAAGCTACAGACTTCATAAATACTTAAATACTGAAAAAATACAATAACAATTTTGTTTTAATCCTATACACTAGAACTCGTGTGGTGTCTTCGTAGGTTCAGATAAAATAATAATTAATTTAATATTTAGCAACCTAACGCATTATGTTTAAAGTAATTCGGTTCGTTTTAAGTCTAATATTTTAGTAAGACAATAATATTTTTATTTTCTGTCAAATAAATATAATCGGCAGCATCGAAATTTAAATATAAAGTCATACAATTATTATCGGTGTAAGCGATATACAAGACTGTCGGGTGACAAGGTGAAGCACGTGTTGGTTGCGCCAGACGTTGCAACTATGAAACAGAGGGCAGATAAGTACTTAATGTACATGCAAACACCTGTAGAGTGTCCAACATCTTAGGTAATATTCTTCTAAAATACTTTTTACGTGCATAATAAAAATGTTACCAATATATTTTATTTTAATTACCTGTAGCTATTGGGGTCTACCGGTAATTGTAACGCTTTAATCATTATCCTGATACAATAAACTGTCGTATATAATTATCCTAACATATTAAAAAAAATCATACTACTCCACCACTATCTTTGACGAACAATTGTATCTCTAACCTGACGTCCTGTTCAATAAACTAACGAACATTATGTTAACGGACGTTGTAATTGTGCTTTTGCAAGTCGGGAGCCACATGACCATTCAACAGGGGTGCCAACTTGCGTGCCCTGAAATCTGCGTATGGTGATCCGATTGCAGTTTTATACACATACTAGCTGGGCGCCTGGCGTCATAATTAAACACAGCGTCATCCACAACCTCGGATTTGACTCTAATTTCGGTTGTTTTTTGCGTTATTTTTATGTAGCGCCCCTCGATCCCCAACCCTGAAGGTTCTCTCCTCTTATATCAAAAATGGGTTGAAATTAAACACAAAAATATATATAGAAAGGCTGTTTATCTCATTGACCTCAAAATTTTATTTCTACAAAAATAGCGGCCGTTTGAGCGAGTTAGTAAATTTTCACCCTTGTCCACCCTCGCCCACAGAGGTTGTAGTTAGGTCTTATCTACACAGTGTTTGTTTCTGGTTCGAAAGGATCACGTGTACGAATATGGTCAAATTTTCTCCTCGGGTGTTGATTAGTATGCGGAATATACACACAAACAAACAGTTTATTTTATTTATTACCAGATTAAGACGTCAAACGAAAGTAATACTGGTTTTATACTAAAGTTATCTGAAAAGATCTTGAAACTTATAGCTATACATGCGCTAACTTCAGAAGTTATTGAAAAAAAAATCTGAAATTTTCGGTTACGAGAAAAGAATATGGACAAGGGAATTTCTTGAATGGAACACATATAATCATAAACGATAAAAAAGACAAACATTATAAAGATGTATACTGCATAATTTTTGCGCATATAATTTATTTATTTTTTATACTTTTAATCAAATCCCTCCCTTTAAAATACATAATTGGTTGTGGATCAAAGAAGATAAGCAAAAAGCAGAAGCATTTGCGGACTATCTTGAAGATATTTTTAAGCCACTTGATGGACCAATCACTTACTTCCCCTTGAGGAGGATCTACGACAACGAGAGTATAGAGTTAGTATCACCTCGAGAAGTGTCTAAAGAAATACGCGCAAACCTGGACGCCAGGAAGACGCCAGGATATGACTTTATTACGGGCGAAGTAGTTAAACAGTTCCCTCATAAAGGTATCATGATGTCAACATACTTGTTCAATGCATCAATTAGGTTGAGAGACTTTCCTGACTGCTGGAAAGTAGCAGAAGTTGTCATGATACCGAAACCGGGTAAGCCACCCAATAATATCAATTCCTATAGGCTCATATCGCTGCTTCCCGTAATATCTAAGCTGTTTAAAAAACTTCTACTAAAAAGACTCAAGCCACTTATTGCTAGAAGACAGCTGATTCCGGACCATTAATTTGGATCACTCTACCATTGATCAGGTCCACAGGATTAGGGATCAAATTGAGAAGACTTTGGAAAACAGGAAATACTGCTCAGCCATATTTCTTGATGTGGCTCAGGCTTTTGATAAAGTCTGGCACGAAGGGCTACTACACAAAGTAAATAGAATATTACCAGCTCAGTCCGTGGAACTCGTACCTCACCGGAAGATTCTTTAGAGTCGAACAAGAAGCAGAGTACTCGAACTTCAAATAGATTAACGCAGGAGTTCCACAGGGTACCGTATTGGGACCAATATTGTACTTACTCTACAAGTGCAATTTACCCAAAATAGTTGACGTAACTGTAGCTACATTCGCTGACGACTCAGCAGTACTTGCTACAGCATCGTAAATAGAAGAAGCAACCAGAAAACTACAGAGTGCTACTGATAAGATCCATAAATGGACTCAGAAATTGAAGATAAAACTCAATGAGTCGAAATCTGTCCTTCGTCTACTCGACAACGCAACCTACACCACTGACTTAGGTGGACAAAACCCTTCGAGTTAGTGTAGTGAGTGTTAAAGAACAGACCTAGTGCGTGGAGTGATGTCCCCGTTAGTGCGTTGAAAACTTTGAACGTCACTGGACGAACAATATTATAATAATAATTACATTTAATGTAGATGGCTTGTCACATTTGACCAGTTTCAATGTACGGCACAAAGTTTTAGTGCCTTGAAATTAAAAAAACAACTTTTAATCAAGCTATTTAGATCCTTTGTGAGGCTTGATCGGCAGTTAGTCCTAGAATAAATTAGGGAAGTGGCGAGCACCGAGTTTTTGAGCACCTATCTGTAACGTTAACCATAAATAAGAAGGTCGTGAGTAAAAAATAAGTGTTGGGAGGGGTGAGATAATTTGTAAAACCCCGGATGAACGTAATTAGCGGGTTGGAGAAGAAAATAAAAATAATGCCGCGGAGAAGTAGTCGCAGAGATATATTTAAAGTTGAAAATGGCCAGGATGACGTGGAAATTGAGATGATTGACAATGGATTCAGCACCCCTACGCAGACCTCAACTACAGCCGAAAACAACCTTCTGAGAGTTTTTTTTAGGGCAACAGGCTACATGAGGGTAATCCACTTAGGGCAACTCCCCTTAAATAGCATAGGAAGAGATTTGAAAGGGGGGATGTGGAAGGGTAGAGGAAGGCAGCCAAGGGTTACTAGGGCCCCCGGGCTATAGTTTAAGGAACCTACCCGGCATTCGCCTAAAGAAATGCAGGGAAAACCCTATAAAAACCTGCATCAGGTAGGTCGGGCATTGGGTACTTGTCCCACGCCCTTCCGATAGCGGTAGAGGAGTTTGCTGTGGGGACGCAGCATTCCCTTCTCCGTGCCTCGACCAGTTTAGGAGGCAGCTGGCCTACTATTCCAATGGGAATAGCGGACAACTCTTACCGTATGCCCAAGGTCTGCGACCCCGGAACATACACCTCTCAGAACAGGCCGAGGTGCCTCCGCTTGTGGGAACCTTAATTCAAAAACGGAGAGGAAAAGGCATCCCCAAAGGTAGCCCCTTCGTATCTCTCCTACAAGGTTCTACCTGCGAGAGAATCCTCTCGCAGGCAGTGACAGGTCAACCTTCTGAGAGTTTACGATTAGTTCAGTTATTACGCAAAATTCGCCAACCACAAGCGAGTCAACAAGGGTTACATGCGTTATCCGACAGCAATAAATTTTTAAAGGAAAGTACTACAGAATTTCTAACAATCATCTGTGGTTTGCGACTACATACTCTGATTAAAGGGAGACATATGATCGTTTTTTAGAACCTGAAATAATTGAATTAAAAAATATATTAATTTCAGAACGTCTTGTCCTCTTTTGGGATCTCAACAGGTTTGGACAGTTTTTAATAATTTTTTATACAATTCCTGAGTAAAATTTAGAGGCAAGATGCCTTACCTCTAAATTTTACTAAAGACTTGTACACTAAATTATTAAATAACTGTCTGAGGAGGTTCCAAAAGAGGACGAAACGTCGTGATATTAATATTTGCTGTTAATAAATAATAAATACGTTTCTGATTCATACCGTCTATTTATTTATTTATATTATTATAGATAGATATTTTTCATTAACATTATGATTATATTTCATAAATAATATTGTTTTAACATTATAAAAAATATTTTATGTAACTGAAAATTCAGAAGCACATAATTTTGCATTATGAACCATACTGATATACCAAGAAGTCTGTATTTTAAATTTAGAGCAACTAATAGAAGTCAGAAATGAGAATATAATAAGACTGTATAAAATATAATAATTCGACGAAATAGTCAAATACAGACAAAAATATGTGAGAATATAACATTTCTGGGAACCTTGTCCGTTTCGTCAGTTGAGTGAAAAACAACAACACGAGGGCCAGGAGCGGCACAACCGCACAATCTAAGTTGACATACTCAAAAACACTACTGCCTCTCGTATTTTTTTTCCCAATCACACGACGAAAGGGACAAGGATTCAAGAAACGTTGTGTGGTATTTATATCATCACTTATTTTTATCTGTATTTGTCTATTTCGTCCAATTAATTATCAGTTTGGAAACAAAATTATTTTATTTCTTAAAGCCTATCGTAACAAATTGTGATTGAGCTCCGTAATATGTAGCATGATGTTAAAACATTAAAAACTGGCACGTAAATGTGCTTGATGTGTCTTAGACACGTTAAAACTGGATCATTTTCGGATTAAAATGCAAGAATGTGAAGTTTTTCGATGTTATTAAGTTTTAAAAACTTCTCAGCAAGACCAATTTAACATATTTCCAGCAACCGTAGTGTGCAGGTAGTGTTAAAATATTTTGTGCGGGTGCGAGCTTCGATTCCGGAAGTGTTGGGAAGCAAAGGGACGGGTTCGCGGAACGGGCGTCGCGTTTCCGCAGTTTACCAAGAATTTTATAAATGCTCCATACCCCATTCTTTTAATTTCTGACAACAGACGTAACAAAGCTTATTTAAACGAACTGCTGAATGGAATTGCTTGGCTAAAATGAGACAAAAAATGTCGGCCATCTAACAGCGAGGCCCAGAACTTATAAAGAGCTGAAATAAATGAAATACTAATATAATCGTAGAATGTTTTTTCTTGGAAAGGAAAATGCATTTATGGGTAAAGCAAGAAATATTAATTAATTAATGGAATCTTTGTGGATTAACAATGAATTTTAAGCCTTGTTAAAAATTCTGTTGGAAGTGATTTATTGTAATTTTTGTTCAAAATTGCTCTGAGCTGTTGTCCTACCATTATTAGTTTCGCTATTATTTATTTTATATTTTATTTCTCTTGAAATTAATGTTTATTTAACCTGGGCATAAAGAGTGCTCTTCTTCTCGGATTGTTACCGTGTAGGCGTCGTAGAACTACACAACCAATCATTCAAATCACAAACCTTCAACTTGTTCTCAAATTATTTTTCTCTCGTGAAATTGATAGTTCATGTGAATATCGGTTTCCAACAGGTAAGTGTCCATGTTACGTAAAATCTAGCAAAATACATAAGGACTACGTACAGCCACAATCTTATCTGCCTCCACGTGAGAACATATTCAAAAATCCAATTAAATCAGAAACGTATAAATTTAAACCGCTCCATCTTTTTCCGAAAGCTCAGAAAAATTTAATTAAAGATTTTTATTTGATGACTGATTGAAAAAATGTACAATCCCATATTAAAAGTCTGTAATAAGAATTACGTTAGCAATGCATTGCGAGACCAAAAATGCATCCATAATTTAATAAATGTGTTCGTGAAGCTAATTTAATTTTTTTTATCGGTATAAGAGACACGTGTTTGTGTTTGAGATAGTTCTAGAAGGAATTCTAGTTTCATCCATTCAATAGAAAATTTAAATTTTCCGGCATATTTCATATTATTTAATACAAGAAATATAGATATATGTAATTAACTACAATTGAGTTCACGATTTAAGAATTCAGAGTCTGTTTAATGTATCCTTGGAAAGGTTTACCACTGCTACTACTCATCCGACTTCCAAGGTCACTTCTACAAATATCAAAGCGGACGACGTCCCGATATTTATAGCATCTATAACGTGGGTTATAAAAAGACAACTCGAACGGCTGACGGAAGATGGAAGACGTGGGCTAAACAAAGTTTACCTTGTATAGTCAATAAATGGAAAAAAATTAACTTTTGAGGTAACAAACAACTATTTTACGCAATTTAACGCAACAATAGATTAAAGCTATTCAAATAATATTTAATAAGGTTTACAGAACAATAAAAATACATTTTACAGGTTGAATAGTCGCATATACAATTACTACTGTATTTAACCACAATTCGTATCGTTAATGTTTCTGACAAACGTAAACCGAAGTAAAGCCAGGAAAATTATAAAGATACTTACTAAACCTCTGAACTTTTGATAATTCAACAGCATCAGAAATGTTCCTTTCCGTTTTTATAAATATCCCACTACCTGCCATTCCAATAGTATTTAATACTAGCTGGGTGCACGGTGTTGCCCGGGTTGTCATATCCACGACCCCCGATTTGACTTCAAAATCGGTTGCTTTTGCGTTATTATGTAAAGCTCCTCGATCCCTATCCCGAAATGTGCTCATCCACATGCCGAAAGGTGTTAAACTCATTGAGCCCGAAACAGTTTCTTTCAACGAATATATCGGCCGTATAAACATGTTCGAAAATTTCCATCTACGTCCTCCCCCGCTACTGAAATGAGTGTTAAACAAATAGTTAAATGTCATAATTAATCTCAGACACATCCGTAAACTCGGATTTGACTCGAATTTCGGCTGTTTTTATGTAACGGCCCTCCACACGCACCCCTAAGCGTGATTCCCTCCCATGCCGAAAGGGGTTCAAATTATACACAAACAACATCGGTGGAAATACCTAAATCTAATTAACTCTGAAAAATATTTATACAACGCAAACATTGGCAGTGTTTTCATGTTTAAATATTCCACCCCCGTCACCCCCGCCCCTAGGGGTTAAATGGCAAGTTGAATGTCGTAATTAAACTCTGCGACATCCATAGATATAGACTATTTGAAGAAGGCTAGCTAGCGAAGAGGCGCCATCCTGAAGTAATACTAGCGCGGTTCTGGGATGGAATAATGCCACAGATACAGTCCCACACTACCGGGTCGAGTGCGGTTCCTCCCGGGTGTCGAATAGATTCCCACTTATTTCTCCCTCTTAAAAAAAATCCATAATCCTGGATTCGACCCCAATCGCGTTATTTTTATGTAATGCCACTTAACCCCGACTCATAAAGGTGCTCCTCTCCCTACTCGCAATAGTTTGAAATTATACACAGACAACATGTAGAGAAATATTATGAATCTCATTGACCCCAATAAATATTTATTCGAACCAAAAATCGGCCGGTTATTATGTTTGAAAATTTCTCGCCCTGTACAGTTCCGCCCAGCACCTCTCACCACCACCAACCCCCATCCACCCCTGCACGTTGCCCATGAGTTCATAAATAATCTCAGCGACATCCATAACTCCGATTTGACTCGAATATAGGTCGTTTTTGCATTAGTTTTACGAATCGCCTCTCCACCTCCAGCCCTAAGCGTTCTTCATTAACGGGTTCGCGGTGGTAACAGAAAATATGGAAAAAAATGTGTCGAAAAGTAGTGGTCTAGAACGACCTATAAATGGCAAATGTATCAAATGGCATAAAACGATAAAAAGACACACATGAGTTATTGAGACCACTTAACCCTTTTAAATTATTTTTTGTCACATACTAACACTGAGTATCAGAGAATATGTAAATGTTATTTAGTAAATAGAATTTTTACCTCGTCCCTATTTTTTTTCAATACAATGAACCATAAATCTTTTAAAAAAAACAACAGCCAATTTGAAGTCAGAAAAAGGTATTTATTAATGGAAAATTAAACTTCGTTTCGTCACTAAATTTGCGACCTCTTCAGGGTTTGTCTTTTACAAAATTTTGATTGTCAGGTCGTTCTCCCTTGACAACTATCAAAATTTTGTAAAAATTCAATTTGAAGAGGTCGCAAATTTAGCGACGAAACGTAGTTTAATTTTCCATAAATATATTTTTTCTGACTTCATTTGGCTGTTTTTTTTGTAAGTTGATTCAATAGTCGTAATATATATATATATGACAATTGTTGTGAATAGTGATACAATAAACAAAAATATGTTTCTCTGTAAAGAAAGAAAAGAATAATTTTTTATTGACTATGTACAACAATTAATTACATTATTTACAAGCCTACCTGTAAAGAAACGACAATTAAAGTTTACTTTTATCAGTTCTTTACGAATTTTGTTTAAAATCTATCTTGTTTATAATTCTCCTTCGTAAATTCTTTTAATAGCCGTCAGATGGAGTCACGATTCGCGGAACAACTGAAGAACAAGCAGCGTGCGGAGCGCGGCATCTTTAAAACTGAATAAAGTATACTGTCTTTATATATATTGTAATAATTAAAATGTGCTTAACAAATGAAATGATTTACTTTACAAACAAAACAAATTTTAGTTATCAAAATTTAAACAATTATTCAAAATACAAAATATAATTGGGATCTCAGGGTCTTGAACTGGGTTTGATAATGGCAGAATTTAAACAATCAAAGAACACAAAAATGACATTTACTTTATCAGGAAGTTGATGCGTCTAAACATAGACGAAATTTATTAATGAAGAAATTAATACTAAAAGATTGAATTTAAACAATTTCATTTTTATCAATAATTAAAGAACGATCTGACGTTTATCTTTTAAAACGGTTTACAATAATTTTAAGGTTTTCTTTCTACTTACGGCAGCCCAGGATTCACATTAAATTTTCGTAGCACAATGGTGGGTTTTACACAGATTCTAATTACTCACAGACTCTAATTAACATGGTTTGTCGGTTGGTTTAAAATGAATTGGTTGATCCTCGATGATTTACTGCAACCTGGATTTGTAGATCTCGTGAGTCGTGTTGAAAATGCAACTCACTGGTTTTGTCTGTTGACTGAAGATTGCTTTCCTTTTAGCAATTCGATGTAATAGCGTACTTGTTACTGGAACACATTCTCTCGTTCCTTAAATTAGACCTTTTAGTCCTCGCTGCTGACTGACAAAACTGTTCAAACTTTCGAGAATTAGACTTTTAATTCACGCCTCTTACTTCTAACTCCCAACTGTAAAACTTTTGTAAATTAGAGTTTTGATCTGTTCTCCTCTCCGCTCATTGCCCTACTGTCTGCTCGTCTCGTAATTTTGAGCGCGTAGCTCATCTCCCCACCATTCAACAATACTCTCCTTTCATTGTCGATCTGTTCTGGCGCCGGTTACCGCTATCAATAATGTGTCCTAAGTACACATTGCAACTTCCTGTGCCGGCCAAGACCATTAATCCGAAACAAATATCTTGCAGCTCTGTCTTGTCACATCGAGACAGGACCCGTAATTACTTTGCACTTGCATCCTCACCCTCAATTACTCTGGACTTGTCTTCTCACCCTCACACGACTTGCGCTTGTTCGAAACAATGCATTACAATATATATATATATATATATATATATATATATATATATATAATTGAATCTTATGAATTATTATTTTAGTTCTTACATTTCTGATAATAATGGCCAGCCGCAAATCAGACTCAGATTGAATACTTCTAGAGCAACTAACGAGAAAGAATCGTAACCAGGCATCAGCTCAGGACTTTAACATTCTCAAATTGCGTGGTGTGGCTGTTAAGAGACGTAAAAAAATTCATAGCATGAGCCTTCAAGTTGTTTAGAAACACGGCCAAATGAAATGGAGAAACTTAGTTCTTTTTACGATTCCATCGTGTAGTTACTGCAGCATGTTAACACGAACACGATGGCTTACGTGGTGTATTTTCACGTAATTAAGTGTTGTGGTGTTGTTAAACGGTTATTGTTCTCGTAGTTTATCAAAAAATGGGGCCTGGTTTAAATATTCACAATGTAAAAAGGGAATATATATTATTTATTTTTAAAATAATTTCTAGATCACAGAAATGGTAGAATAATTATTATATAAAATATAAAAAGTATATAATTGGAAGAAGTTGATCCTAAGATATTGTAGTGGTGTCCATTACTAAGGGATGGTCTTGGCAGAACATTGACATTACATTATAATTAAATTGTCTGCAGAAAGTTGATATCGATTTAGAATTGAAATTTTTGGCAACTGTGTGATGTTATCATTACATTTTGTCGGGATTACCATTGCCTAGATGGTATGTTTGCTAAGAGACAGCTGAGAATAGATGAAAAGTTGAGATGGCTGTGACAGGTCAAAGACGACGATGTAGCAAGAAGAATAGAGAAACAAGATAAATAGAATCGTAATAAATAGAATCCAGAAGAGTGCACGGACACTCGTGCATATGCATGAGAAGAACGGGGTTTCATTACTGTTAGAAAGTAATACTGTTAGAAAGGATGCGGAAGGGTGTAGGAAGGTAGCCAAGGGTTACTAGGGCCCCCGGGCTATAGTTTAAGGATCCTACCCAGCATTCGCCTAAAAGTAATGCAGGACAAACCCTATAAAAACCAGCATCAGGTAGGTCGGGCATTTGGTACTTGTCCCACGCCCTTCCGATGGCGGGAGAGCGGTTTGCCGTGGGGTCGCAGCTTACCCCTCGCCATGCCTTGGCCAGTTTAGGAGGCAGCTGGCCGACTATTCCAATAGGAATACCCAATCCCCGACCTACCTGATGCAGGTTTTTCTAGGGTTTTCCCTGCATTTCTTTAGGCGAATGCCGGGTAGGATCCTTAAAATATAGCCCGGGGGCCCAAGTTAACCCTTGGCTACATTCCTCTACCCTTCCGCATCTCCCTTTCAAATCTCTTCCTATGCTTAAAGGGGAGTTGCCCAACGATTACCCTCATGTAGCCTGTAGCCCTAAAAAAAACCAATTCTCCTTGCGTCTTTCACCTGTCACATCCATCTCATATCTTCCTCTATTCTTAACTTTCTCTTCGCAAAAATACCATCTGGGCAATGGAAAAACCAACAACATATACTAATAACATATCTAATGCATTAAACGTATAAATAAACTGAAACAACCGCAAATCAGACTCAGATTGAATAATTCTATAGCAACTAACGCGAAAGCAACGTATCCAGGAATCGGCAAACAAGGCCTTTAACATTCTCAAATTGCGCGGTGTAACTGTGAAGAAACGTAAAAAAACTTCATAGCATGAGCCTTCAAATTGTTTAGAAACACGACCATATGAAGTGGAGAACATAGTTCTTTTTACGATTAACACGAACACGATTACATGGCTTACTTGGTGTATTTTCACGTAATTAAATGTTGTGGTGGTGTTAAACGGTTATTGTTCTCGTAGTTTATCAAAAAAAGGGGCCTGGTTTGGAATATTCACAATGTAATAAGGGAATATATATTATTTATTTTTAAAATTATTTCAAGATCACAGAAATGCTAGAATAATTTTTATATAAAATATATATTATTCAATAATAAGAAATAGACAAAGTATCATTTTATTTCTAGAGATACATTTTAAAATTAGTATGAATCGATGACGTTGTTAAATCGTTGTATAATCAGTTAAGGTACGCTTTTACAGTTGTACATTGCATTTTTTCGTATTATAGCGTGTGGACGTCAGTTTACTACAATTATATAACTCAATTATCATTCGAGATATTGTCAGTTGTGACATGTAGACGTCCATGGGAATGTTGATTTATTCTCCAACATATCGGGCCTGTCGGGTTATCGAGGACTGAATTGTTCAGTCTGTGGAATCAAACCATGTCCTGACCGTAGTCAACAGATGTTAGGTTCCAATTAGAAGACGTGACAACGAAGTCGCAACACATCATGCAACTCGTAAGGAACTGCGAAATTTCGCAGCTTGCAGACTGAGTCTAATGAACCGAGGGACTATTAATTAAATAAAGTTAAAGGTAGATTAACTGCCTTTACTGAGGCTTCTTCGCTCCAGGGCTATTGGCTTGAGTGTTTGACCGACGTTAGTTATAAATATACAGGAATAACCCATCCATTAGCGCCAACGTATTAAATAAATGATTATAACTATTTTTTAATTAATGAAATATCATCACCCAATTAGTCAGAAGTTTGTTAAGCCCAATCTAATTCATAAGTGGGTTCACCTATCGAAAATCCTTTATTCCCCCCTTTTTTTTCAGAAACGGTGATTTTGAAGTATTGAGTTATAATATTTAAAACATTTCAGATACATGGATGGTATTTTAGCATCATTATCAAAATTCAATTGAAGAATTTTCTCAACATTTATCATCCTAAATTAAATTTAACATTCGTAATTGAGACTTGGATGCTTTGGTCATTGTTTAAAATAATCAGATATTTACCAATTGGTATCAAAAATCCACACATTCAGGAAGGGTTCTTACTTACATGTCTAATCACCCTTTATCCAAGCTATGGTTTGTTATCTGGTAGATAGGACCGTCTCATCATTGGTATCACAAACATAATCTCGACAAAATTCTTATGCGTTATATTTTATTTACAAAAATATAATAATTTTTTTTATTAAAATTACGTGTGAAAACAAAAATTTACCAATTAAATTGCATAAAAAGAAATTGTTTTCCTTTTTTGAAAACATTAGATATGATAATAATGATTAATAATTACTGCATTCGGGTTATTTTAAAAACATCCAGCAACTTAAATTCAGTCAAAAATTTTAAAGACAAATTAACATTTCAGGCAAACGTAACATTATTTACAATAATTAATTGTTTAGATTGCAATTGTTGTTATACCGGTCAAACAAAACGCGTATTCCAGAACATAAAGAAAATTTTAAATTTTAAACGAATAATGCAAATATTACTATGGTTTAACGTTACATATTAGATCAAATGATTCAGGCATTAACGTAAATAATTTTACGTAATCTATTTATTGTATTCTAAAAATAATTTTTCCCATTGTTATTTTAAACTCAACAATACCCTTAACGCTTGTCTAAATATATGCCATTTGGGTCGTAACGTTTGCGCAAAGTGCGTCTTTGATAATCAATTCACCAACTGTCATGTAATTAATTGTATGTAATATAAATTTCCCTTCCACATAATTGTATTTTAAATGTTAATATTGGGAAAACGTCCGTTTTAGATTACGAATTTTATGTTTTATTTAAATTTTACACCTGAAGGTGTCCCCTAAATTTAGTGACGAAACGTTGTATTTTGTAATGTTTGTAATTGTGCTTATAACTAATTATATTATGTTATTTAATTGTTAAATAAATGGTTGAATGATAAATTTAAATAATCTTGATGAAAGTACGAATACCAATATAATGAACCTTATTTTTGAATAAAATTATTTATTAATAGGTCCAAACCTTTATAATTTCTAATTTCCGGAAAGGATCAATAAAGTTAATCATAGTCAATAAATATTTTGATCCTGTACAAACCAAAGAAATAATGTTTCGAATCAAATACAGTCAGAAATGTGTTTCATGCTGACATCTGCGATGATTTTACTTGTGGAAAGAAGTTATAATATTTTTTCATGTGTAAACTGAATGAAAATTTTTTTTCTCTCACGTACTGAATTTCTGTAAGGACAGAGTAATCTATTATGTAGGTTGAAAGAAGTATTACCTCAATTAATATCAAAAACGAACCAGCCACTAACAATTACGCACCAGTTTTAAACACGACGATAAGGCTTAGATTACGAAAGGTGCACGCAAAGTAAAATAAGATACACTTACAAACAGTTTTATCAATGCGAGTGGAGAAAATGAATATAATTGCTTTTGAAACATGGTTCACGAGTATGGAAAAGTAACGATTTATAATATTGATGAAAAATTTTACATTTATAATATTATGCATAAACGTCCATTAGTCAGAAAATTGTTTATTAAAAAAAAATTAAATATATCGTCGTTAAGTCCTTGTTTTAGGACCTCTTGAAAGACTGAAGAGGTCCTAAAACAAGGACGAAACGTCGGTATATTTAAGTTTTTGTAACGATTTATTATTATGATTATAACCGAATTCTGAGACTTAGTCTACTCAGGGACGGATTTTGTTAACTCCGAACATTAATCTTCTTTAATTCATGTTTGTGTGTTTAGAAGGCGGTGCGTAAAGATTTTTTGAAATATTTATTTTGTATGACCATTTCTTTTGTATTGGAAGGCGCATGCATAATACAATGCCCTGAGAAGGCTAACGATTTTTATTTTGCATTAAATAATTGTGGTCTATATGTTGCGTACATTGATAATTTCTACCAATGGATACTTTATGTACATCAGCCGGGATAACCATCCTTAATATAACAGCAAATAATTTTTAAGGAGTAATACCGTATTATACGATCGAAAAAGATTTCTTTCCTTACTGTTCTTTAATAAACAACTTACATTCATGCATAATCCAATTGGAGGATAACAGACATTAAATGTTTAATTGTTATAAAAGAATTCATCTTATTAATTTATAAAGGAAAAAGCGTAATTGGAAAAATGATACTCGAATATTGAATCAGTTTCAGAAAATAAAAGAAGGATTCTATCTTTTTTAATGTTTACACAAATTAATAATCCTCCATAGAAGTGCGGAACTGTCAAAGTCCACCGAACAAACGATGATAAATGGGACAATTTTAAAATTAAGCAAAGCCCGGACTTTGGAAAATACAATTGCAGAATTGTTAAAGAAAAGAGTTTATTTCGTAATTGTTCTGTATTATGAGGATATACAATTGTTCCACGAATTGATTTCAATATGATAAAGTAATTACAAATTCGATTAAAAACCAGTCTGTTATGTGCACAATATTTAATTACTTCCAACGACGAGTTTTATTAATAACTTGCTGTTTATGTACCTTATGTTTCTCAATTAACACTTTAATTAAGACCAACAATATTTATCTTTAAATATTTTTAATAAAAATATATGCAGAATATTTGTTTTTATGTCAAAATAAATTAGAAAATCTGTCATTCTTCAATATTAACCGTGGTAAATATAGCAATACTGTTCCTAATAATTAAAAAATACTGAATATTGAGTACATTCAGCTCCGGGTGTAAGGCGTATGGAAATACTCAAATATTCAGATTTATTTGTTGCAACCATTAGTTTACTGCTAAGGAAATACGACAAGTTAATTACTATATAGATTCATAAAGAAATTTTAAAATAAATAAACAATTTAAATACATTACATGTTAGAAGACACAAAAAATATAGACACATGAGAAATAAATAAAGTATAGTAGTACGGTGAAATGCAAAGTTCAGGTAAAAATAATATGGAAACAAAATTATCGTATGTAAGACAGTAACACAAGAAATTGAATTTTGCCATTTTTTATCAGCATAACAAAGAAAAAGAACAAAATAATTTGAAACTTATAGAAGTTTCGATCATCTGCTGTGATCCTTGTCAATACTATCGCCAGACAAGGATCACAACCGTTGATCGAAGCTTCTACAAATTTCAAATTATATTGTTCAATTGTTCAATAAAATAGCCAAATACTGACGAAATAAGCGATGATATAAATTACACACAACGGTTGGTGAAACCTTGTTCCTTTCGTCAGGTACCAAGAAAGGACAAGAGCCAAGAGCGACACAACCGCACACAATTTCTGATATCTGGTGTCACGTCTAAAAACTTAACAATTTGCTAATAAAATTAACGTTTCGAATTGATGATATGTTTGGAGACTACATATTGTTTATAGTTGAGAAATTTGATTATTATTAGACATGTACGGATATTAAGTGAACGTTTTGTGTTCCCTATGTATCAGAAATTACAATTAGAGCAAGAGATTTTGTAAACTACATAATGTTTGAAACGTTCTGTGGTATATCGTCACGTCTTTTGTCTGTATTTGCCCATTAATTCTTATTATTAATTTCCAAAACAGACGTGTTATTTTCAGTTTTATACTGTTCAAAATTAATTTTTCTTTCTGGTCTGTAAAATGAAAATGTTTGTATATATATTAAACTTCCAAATTAACACGGAATTTCTCATAGTAACTCTACACTTTTATTTGAATCCGGAGTCAATAAGAAGCCCGTAGCAGATTTCGTCAATGGATTTTTAATAGTATTATGAAACAAAAAAAACACAAGATCAATTAGAGAAGTGATAAGAATATATAGTTTATAAATCAACACTGAGCACTATTGCAAATAAATGCATTTTTAACTGGTTACAAATCTATTGAAAAAATTTGGAACCGATTTGTAGCAGAAGATTTTTATATGCTTTGGTGAACTGGTTAAAATTGTTTTAATTTTTTATATCTTCCGATGGAGTGTAACAAAGTTTTATTCCAGAACAATACAGTATATAATATATACAGCTGTAAATAAGAACCTATGAAACGGCGTGGTATACGATCGCATACTTGGAAAAATTTAAGACGTGGGTAAATGAGATTTTGGTTCAAGAACAGAAGAAATTCTCGACCGGACTGGGAATTGACTCCGATATCTAAAGAGAACAACGTATCAAGTAAAGGTCCTGGGTTCGATTCCCGATCAGGTCCTTTATTGAGATTTATGTTCGCCGGTTTCATTTATTATTACAAATGAAAATTTTAATTTTGAACTTTTACTTAAATATTGCGTTAATTTGAAACTATCCAGACGTATGGAATTTGTATTATTTCAATAGTATTATTATAATAATAGTATTATTTTAATAGGGTGCCTACTAAACCATAGTAGTTATTTGAGTACGATTTAATAACACTCTTCATGACGTCTCATTCAATCGGTTTAAAACGTTTCGGTTTTTTGCCTCATTTCAAATCAGCTATTTAATATTCATGTATTACTTTCATGTTTATAAAAAGATATCTAAAAGTATATCATGCAAGGACAATTTGCCGGCGACTTAAATTTGTTATCTCCTTGCTCGGAATATATAAGGCTGCGAACAGGTGCAGCAGGCATCAGTTCACAGTCACTTCATCGTGTTTCCAGCCTGTAAGTACACAAACTACAGTCGCAAAGAACTCAAATAGCATATTTTAATTTTCTTAAAACATTAGCACTTCTATTACGCCTTGGAATGTTACAAAGAGTTTGAGGTTTTCAGTACTACGACAGGTGTCGTTATGACTTTTGTAATACTGTTCTCTGGAAACTTCTAACTGTACATGCACAACCATTTTAAAAAATACCTTACACTATTCGTCAATTGCGTTATTTACTAACATGAATGCGGAACCATTTTCTAGACAACTCCTCTGATAACATTTCTCCATAGACATCTATCAGCTCATTCTTCTCATTTTGATCTGTAGCGGCATATCTAGAAATTTGGTCCTTCATTTATGAGTGAAAAATATTGCCATGTCGATTCTGGGACTTTTGAGAAAGTATAAGACCCTTCTTTTAATTTAAAAATTGTTTAATAAAATACGGAACGTCAATTCACACCATCACTAACTAATAACTTCTAAAACATCTTCGGGAATGAACTTAAGGTAATGAAAATATGAGCTTTAAATGAATCCATTTATTGTGGATTTTGACAAACGACCAAAGTCTATTACGGACAAAGTGTTATAGATCAATGAAGAGTTAACTGAAGTCCTATTTCGCATTCTTGATCAAAACTCACGGATAAGTTACAAAAACATCTTTTCTGAAGCAAGAAATCTGTAATTAAATAATTACGTGTCGCTGATAGCGTGTAGAAAATAATTTAAATAAATAAACCTAATATATCACACATTGTAATACATAATGCCATTTTTCAATCGCATTCAGTGACTATATCGGCATGAAAGAAAAAATATATTTTACAATTTTAGGTTATTGTCATTAACTTCATAGGTCAACTGATTAAAAGTTTCCTCAATTCATATTTTTTCATAGCTTTACGAATGATCGGAGTAATTGAAAATACGATGTTGTAATTTGATTAGAAAACCAAGAACAATAAATTCCGTCTTGACACGATTCGGTTATTTACGACTGGTATAAAAGGTTATGTTACATAAACTCCATGCAATAAATTTAATATATCGTTCTCAAATATTATGCAAACAGATGATAAATTATTTTCCTCCGCGTGTTCGTTCAATATAATCTCTTTTTCGTAAGTAAATTATTATGCTTACCAGATTGCATAATTCATGTAATTCCTGTAATCGACTGGCACATATGAAGAGAGAGAGATTTCAATTCATATTCGTGATCTTCAATGTTCGAAACCTATTTTCCGTGCGTTTAACTCCGATTGATAAAACTGATACACCACACTTCAAAGTGTATCCTACTTTGAATATGAATTCCTTAAGCGACCACTAATATTATTGTCAATGTATAGCACAATAATATTGATCAAAGATTAGTCGATATCTATCTATGAGAACGTCAATCAAAGTTTACACAGAAATTTTGTATATGAAATTGAACAAAATAAAAAATTATCATACATAACAACCCTCAGCAACTACTTACAAAGAATTGCTTTTCTCTTAGAGCAAATTAAATGCTAAACATCATATTAAATTCTAATGAATTTTTTATTTATGTTTACAATAGCACAACCATTACAAAATCTTCTTGCACAACTTTGAGGAAATCATGTAAAAATTAGAAATCTATTAATATTCATCAAGCTACTGTTTATCTTCACCCAACAGATTCTATACAAAATGACACGTGTAAGTGCGTTTTTGATGCTCCTTGCAACCATCCTCGCCGTCAATACTATCCAGGAAGTGACTTCGGCTTCAATTCGTGGTAGACGTGGAAGTGTTGAAACAACAGCACCACCTGAAGAGACAACAACAACTGCTGAGCCTGAAACAACAGCAGCACCCGTAGAGACAACAACAACTGCTGAGCCTGAAACAACAGCAGCACCCGTAGAGACAACAACAACTGCTGAGCCTGAAACAACAGCAGCACCCGTAGAGACAACAACAACTGCTGAGCCTGAAACAACAGCTGCACCTCCAGTGCCACCAAAAGAGGAATATTACTAGGAAATATAATATAATAATTCTAATTTATTGATAATTTATGATAATGTAGGTTTGTGATATTTGTAATTTAAATGTAATGAGCTTTTGGAGTAAATATACGTAGATGCACCCTTTATCGTATTTGTCAATCTATTATATGGACATGTGCATTCAGTTTTGAACTATCCTAAATGAGTGCTAGTCTCTTCGAACTAGTCTAGTTTAGTTTTTGAATTCTTCTTTTCCAAACTGCAGTAATGAGAAAAAGTCCACTCTCGGTTATTAATTTGAGAAATACAAGATTTCTCGTTAAAATTTGTGATCGTAATTAATTCCGTAAAAACAATTGCTTTGAAAAACATTAACACATTATTCTGTAGTGTTCCGAATAATAAAAATAATTATGCATTCTCTTATTTATTTCATATAATTTTTCTCAGTATTTAGTTCAAGTTATAACTTAAAAAAAAATTATTATCCGAAATAGTATTTGTGGGCGCGTCAAATAAAAATTTCACCTACTTTATTCATAAAGGTAAAAATTTTATTAAGGCGTAATTAGGTCAGCGTTATTATTTTATGTTTAAAAATATCCAGAGAATATTCGTACAGTAATGGCTCGACCACGAAAATCAGATAGTCACTGTATAAACTCTGGCCTCCATTAAAATCATAAACACAAAATTGAGCTGAAATTATTGTTCTCACATATTTCAACTAGTTCCATTTTTCTAAGGAGAAACTTTAGAGAAAGATTCTATTCAATCAACGAATGTAAAGGAAAATATCTATCATTAAATGAATATATATATATATATATATATATTGTAATAATTAAATATAATATGAATGTGGCGTTTCTAAATGAAAGAACTTAAGTGAAAACTATTAAACAAGATTTATTAACAATTTTAAAACAAGTATAAAATACACAAAATATTTGGGATCTCAGGGTCTTGAACTGGGTTTGATAAATGGCAGAATTTATATAATCAAAATTACATTTACCTTTTATGGAAATCAATGCGTCTGAACATAGACGAAATTTGTTGCGGAAGAAATAATACTAAAGATTGAATTTAAACAATTTTAATTTTATCAAGAATTAAGGATCTCATTTTATCGATAATTAAATAATTAAAGAACGATCTGACTTTTATCTTTTAAACATGGTTTACAAATGATTTTAAAGTTTTTCTCTACTTACGGCCGCCCAGGTCTCTTTTTAGCTTTTCGTGCACAATTTTGGGGACATCACTGATTCTAAGTACTCACAGACTCTAAATGTTCACAGGCTCTAATTGGCGTTGTTTGTTAGTTGGTTTAACACAAATTGGTTGGTTCTCGATGCTTTTCTGCAACCTGGATTTGTAGATCTCATGACTTTAGTTGAAAATGGACTTCATTGGTTTGTCTATGGCCAGCATGATGAATCTACGCTCGACCACCGAATACACACTAGTTGCTCTGTCTCCTTCCCGACTGAATATTGCTTTACTTTTTAATATTTGAAAGCATGTTTGTGACTGGACCACATTCTTTCGTTCTGACTGCCGACTGTAAAACTTTTCGTCTGATCTATTCGCTGTCTGCTGCCCGACTGTACTGTTCATCTCGTAAATTTTGAGCGCGTAAAAACCCTCTCGACCGATCAACAATGCTTTTCTGCCTTGCCGGTTTGTTGCGGCGTCCGCTCTATATCCACTAATAATGAGTCCTCTACAATTCAACTTTTCAATTAGAACAATGCCTTAATTACCAATTACTACAATATATATAACATACAGTCAAACACTCGATTGGAATCTTTTTAAACCTTAATGATTTTTATCACTTAATTAGAGTATCTGTTGGTGAAACACGAATAATTACAAAAACAATATTTTATACGACTCTAAGGAAGCGATAAAAAAATTGTTTCTTGGGAAATATGATTTAAATCATTTTTAGTTAATAAATACGATATGTTTATTTCAGAAGCTGTTAGCGGGACTGTGTCGTCAGCATGGTCAATCTGGACGCATTAACTGTACGAGGAAAGTGTTACAAAAACAGAAGGCATTGACCCAAATAATTAGGAATGGGTTAGAACTTTTAATATTTGCTAAAGGTTAAGAAATCTGCGTCAGAAGAAAATAAATGGAAAATTTTTAAAACGACAGGATCCTTGCCTACCAGATTGAATTTGCAGTAACTACGCATCACTATTGGAGAATCAGTTTGATACTCAGTATATCCTAATAGATGGTGTGTTGAAGGGAAATATGGTGCAAGCCAGTTAAGGAAATGAAATTTACTTTCAATTTCATTGATGGATAGTCTGTATTTAAAAGATTTAATATTAATTTATGAAATTTTTAAGATAAATATGAAAAGATTTATAAAGTTTTAGAAATGTAGGAAGAATTCATAAAAAAATATTTATTTAATTCATTGTATTGATGTATAACTGGGCATAAATAGCTAGTTGTGTCAAAATACGAAGTACAGTCGTCAACTGGCCTGAGAGGTCTCGAACCTTTGTTATTGTTACTTGATAGTGTGAAAACTATTCGGTAAATATTGACGCAAGAAAATATTTTATGTTCATTTCAGGATATTTACGTAAATAAACTCAAGAGTAAAATTTAAGAGATGATAAGTACAGGGTGTGTTAAAAAGACTGTGATGCTGGCTGTATATCCTATTCGTAATATAGTTTAAAATAATGTTTTTAATAGTGATAGTAGCGTTACGCCCGCTTGACTACAAGGGGTTCTTCCCCCAGTATGACATACAATAGTATGACAATACTCGTCTCCATATTTTCCCTTCTACAACTGAGCTGTTCTAACTAATATCTTTTTCATAATTAGTGCCATCATTGAGCAAAAAAATTAAAAGAAAACAGTAACATTAATTTATAATTTTGTCAGCGTACTTTTTTACTCCCAAAAATATGAGAGAAGACGTATTGATAATTATAATAATTTATTCATAGCAAATTAAAGATATGTAGCGCTATAATACAAATCATAAGCACACCATTCCCAATAAATTTATTATAATTTTTAAAAAACTGAATATTAAATATTTTCCTTATATACACATGAAAATTAAAACTTCTGATATATGGGAAATCACAAGTTTTATACGTATAATAGTTACATAATTATTAGTATAACATAAATTGTTAAAGTTTATAGCACCTATATACATTTCGTAGGCATCATGCAACAATACAATGTAACACAACAAATATTTTTAGAAATATCGGAACACAATAGTAATAAATGCTAACAATTAAAACACTTTCGTTATACAGACTTAGGTATTCTGCAAAAGAAATATGAAATAAATGATTAAATACAGTCTATAAAACGTAATTATAGACGAACACCACTAATAATTCAAAAATTTGTTTATTTAACTAAGAATTGGTATTGAGTTTTAATAAACACTTTCACAGAGCAAGAGTAGATAATTACCGGTCGGTGAAATAGAAGCGAGAGTAATAGTTAAGCAGCACGTATAGGACAATTGATATATAAACAAAGGATACACATTTTACGAGATATTACCAATGAATTACCCCAAAATGTTTCTCCTTAATACATTATGGAGAGTATAAACCCCTTATTTTTTATGATTAGCTACAGTTAACAGTCAAACCAATTATAATTGTATTAAATGTGTGATTATCAAACTCTTTCAGTGAGTATCATTTGTTTTTTTATACTCAAGTTAGCGAACGGAATAGGGAAAAGACAACTCAGCTGGAGGAAAAGCTTAGGTCCGAAAGGTGGAGACGGAAAATAAAGATAGCTGTATAATTGACAGAGTGGTAGGAAGGCTGCGTAAGAGATTGAAAGACAGGGGAACAACTGGTGAAATAATTAGCAGTCGGTTAAGTAGAAGCGTGTGAAACAGTCAAGCGGACCGTAAAGGATACAGAGAGACTGCAATTGGCATATGCACAAAGCATAAACATTGATCAAATAGGAGAATTACAAGGGCTATGGCTTCACCCCGGCAGTATACTACTCTTCCTACGTGGTAGTAGTGAGCTCATCCAGCTCACATCTTCAGGAACGCAACACAGACGTTCACAATTCCACGACAGAACAAAATTATTTTAGACAAGATCAAGATTTTCGCGCATTGATTATTCTGGGACCAATGATGGAGTTAATGCTATTGTAAATAAATCTTTCCTTTGAAGTTATTTACGTTTACAAAATTGACCGAAGAAATCTTATTTTTCTAAAATTAGTAACCGAGACTCGAATTCGAGTACGTATTTGTTAATTAGTACAGTTAGAAAAAGAATAATTCAAGATTCTCCACAAGTTTCAAAAGTATTTCTCCCACAATCATAAAAGATAGTTCAAAACTAGATGCTTATGACTATAGAGTAGATTGACAAATAAGATAAAGGGTGCATCTACGTACATTTACTCCAAAAGCTCAATACATGTAAATTACAAATATCACATACTTACATTAACATAAATTATAAATAAATTAAAATTATAATTCTATATATTCCTATTAATATTCGTCTTTTGGTGGCTTTTGAGGTGCTACTGTGGTCTCAGGCTCTGCTTCTGTCGTCACTTCGGGTGCTGCTGTTGTTTCATACCCAGAACCTTCGGGTGCTGCAGTTGTTTCAGGCTCAGCAGCTGTTGTTGTCTCTTCGGGTGCTGCTGTTGTTTCGGGCTCAGCAGTTGTTGTTGTTTCTTCGGGTGCTGCTGTTGTTTCGGGCTCAGAACCATCTGGTGATGAATCTACTCCACTTTCGGTAGTTGCTGGTTCTTCGGTAGTTGCTGGTGCTTCTGTAGTTTCAACACTTCCAGATCTATCACGAATTGAAGCCGAACGCACTTGCGGGATAGTATTGACGGCGAGGATTGTTACAAAGAGCAACAGATGCGTGATTACTCGTGTCATCGTTCTGAAAATGAAGAAATTATTAATGAATCGTCGAATATTCATTACAACAACGTAACGTATTAATTTTAGATCCGCTAGATGCTACTTGGGTTTAGTTAAAGCAGTATAATAATAAATGTAGTCATCAATATTACTTGTCACAATGCCTTCTTTGATATATTGACTACAATTCGAGATATTTTTCAATTTCTGATTAAGTTTCTATTAAATTTACAGCGAAATTCACGGACATGCATTCCCGTTTATTGTGAATAAAATGTCATAAAATTTGCTGCTTTTTAAATTATCGCCCTAACTTGGACATGCCCAACATACACTGGACTTCCGTAATACTGCCATCGACGTGATATATGTAGCATCGTTTTGAAGGATTGTTTCAGATGTGTTAAAAATGTTTGAATATAATTTTAGAGGTAAAGAAATTGTATATAATGTATAGATTATGTAATCAACTACCCCTAACAAATAATAGATCATGTAATCAACTACCCCTAACAAATAATAGATTCATTATAGAAACAGATAAATTATTGCAACACTAATTTTTTTTGGATATTGACATTAGAAAAAATTAATTCACTTGATTGGAAAAGGGAATAAGATGATAAAAATTTCTTGGAATAAAAAAAGAAATCTTGGACCTAATATCAATGGACAAGTTTGAAATGTTCCGATTTCCAATTCTACTGAACGTTAAATGACAAGCATTTAAAACACAACCAATCTTCAGGCCACATGGGACCTTTTCTACTCTAATCATAGAAGTATTTATAACAATTGGCGTTAACTTGTCTCGTATGAAATCAATATAGTGCCTTGATTTCACTGAAATATGGGGTTTACATTCGTTAATCACAAGAGTGGAAAATAATATGTTTCTATGTCGGATGTTGAACATGGGAGCTTGGCTATAACATCTTCAGTAAGACTGACAAATTAAAAACTTATATTAACAAAATTGCATGGCGCTGGTAAGAGACACGTCCTCTACAAAAAATTTTAAAAAATAAATTGTTGAAGCTAATTCAACGACTTATTATGGCGTATCGTGTACTCACTGACTGTGAAGTTGATGAGACTCGAAACTGATGCCTGCTACACCTGATACTAGTCTTATATATTCTTGGCAAGGAGATAATTTAAGTCGCCCTTGCGCGACCAGATAAACTTTATATTATATAAAACGTATCATGTGAATATTAAGTATCTGACAAATGGAACTATTTCTACGGAATGCAAGTGACACTTATAAAATAATTAAATGATCGCGTGGTATTTAAAAAAAAATTAAAATTGTTAGATAAAACATTCACTGTCATGGATCATGGTCCAAACAGTGCCGACTTTGCCCCAACCGAATTCATCTTTTTCCAAAGCTTTAAGAACACCCTTGCGGGATTCTCCTTTGTTAGTGACGAACTGGTGCAAGGAGACGTGAGTCTGTGGCCCCGTCAACAAAGACAAAATTTCAACAGCGACGGTGTAAACAAACATTGGGTGTAATTAGTTAGTCGCCAGTTGTGACTATCATGAGAAATAAATACGTAGACATGAAGAATAAAAATGTAAAATGTAAATAAAAATAAGAGTTTAAACATATAGAATCAGCCCTCCATCGTACGTATATATAATTTATAGTTTTACAGAATTATAATAGAAAATGCAGCCGAAGATCCTGTTCTGTCAACAGAAATATATAAAACAACATTTTGTGCCTCTTCTTTGCATATTCTGTATAAATGAAAAATGAAATACTACAACAGTCTTAATAATGGGATCCGTACGTTTGCCCAAATGTTTAATAAATAAAGTCAAATCATCGATACTATCATGTTTGTACAAACACGTTTTTTATGTACCATATTTCTTAACTGATTCTATGTATTTATATTTTGTAATAATTTCGATTAAACCGAATTATCGTATGCTTATATGAAACACCAAATTTTGAACCTTGTTAATACCAGTCTGATATACGTTAACATCATTTTTCAACATCGTCATCCTGATTTTCAACACATTTGCTCAATCGTTCCACAAGATTTCCGATTCTATGAGAAGAAAAGTTTTTCTGTCGAGATGTAAGTCACGTAAGCAACGCATCGTTCACCTGTTATTACGCAATTTAGTATGTAATGCATAATTTCATATGTACATGATTTTCCAGTTCATCAGTCAGTCGTCGCTTATTGACAATCATTGACAACATGCTCAATGTTGTCGTCAGTATTAGACGTGGTTGGACGTCCTGCAGAATCCTATTCCTTTGCTCTCGTTTCACCGCTTTAATGTAAATATTTATGTATTTCATATCACAAAAGAAAATGTATTTCAGAATGACGGTCTTCTGTGGTTTAAACGGACAGTGATGTAGTTTTTTGTTTAAATGGTGACACTCAACAAACACCGCCACTATATTTTTTAAGTGCCCGTGAGAATTTATTGTTCCACAAGCTGATCTTTATAGGGTCAATGAGAAGGTTTTTTTTAAGTACTAAAATGGAGTTTGTAGCTGAGGTTTTATTTATTAGTGTCCTCCGAACTTTGTTAAATAGTAATAGATATACACTTAGTCACATACAATGTTTCACTGGTCTTGAAAACAACAACAATTAATCAGAAAAGTATAAATATGATAACAATTTATTATTAATTAATAATTATGTATTAGACCATTATAATAACTGTGCAAATCTTATGTTGGTTATTGTAGGAAATATAAATTAATGAAAATTGTAAAGTACTGAAAGAAAAATGCATGTACTATAAAATATAAAGTCGATTATCGTAAATGAAAGCGAGTGATAAATTTGAAGTATGAGAAATTATTTAGCGAACAACAGTGGTACGTGTAATCATATATTATGTAACGAAGAAGGAAATAGTTGACCTAATGCACTTGAAAAAATTCATTGAAGCCATTTTACAGTAGATGACACGTAAGAAAATACTAATAATAATGTAATGTGGTGTAATGTAAAATATAATAATTATTATGTATGCATGATTGATTTTTGTGAAAAAAATAGATGTTAATGGCAAATAATCTCTGTGTACTGAGAATGGACATTTTATATAGGAGAAGGAGGTATACAAACAGTTATTTGGAGTGGCTGTGGGTGGATGCTTAAGTGTAAGTCTAGCGTGTATATGCATGAATCACCCATTGAACCAGACAAATCCAGAATGTGTAGTGAAACCCGGCAATGATTTTAAAATAAGTGGACGACCTATTATTCATCATAAACGAGGGAGAAGAAGAGAAGATATTAAAGTTTGTAAATAGTCAACATGAGAAAATTGAATTTACAAAAGAAATGGAAGAAAATGGAAGCATATGTTTCCTGGATATAACTATTAAAAGGTCGGAAGGAAGACTAATACAAAATGGTATAAAAACAATGAAAGTAAAGATACCATCCTAAATTTTTATCAAATCATCCGTTTAGAAACAAAGCAATGAACTTAGTAAAGAAAGAAATAAAAGTTAGTGACGATGAATACAGAAATTAAATAAAAATGAAGTGCTTTTAAAATCTTAAAAGAAAACTGGTATCCGGAATAATACATACTTTACCTACGGAAAGATTGCAAAAAGCAATCGGACGGAAAAGAAGGTAATATAATATCAAAAAAGAAAATAAAGCAGGGAATGAAAAAGGAGATGAAAAAAAGCGGTTACGAGAAAAGTGAGGACAATATAGAAGAAAAGTTGAGGAGAGACGGACTATATCTATACTTAACTCCTAGTAATAAAAGTAAAAAAAGGAACAGATAAAAGAGAAGATGAATCACTGATGGATGATGAACAGGAATAAAGGAAGAATATCAACTCTCACGGAATATCTTACATCAAAGTATTATCAGAAAAAATTGGGAAATTAATGAAAGATGACGGATTCTGGGAAGAGAAGATTGCGTGGAATCCGATGAGTAAAATAAAGAATATGATGCACAGTATGAACGTTAAGATTGAAGAGAACAAAAAGACGCATTGCATATATAAAATGCAATTTGAAGGGGCTAGAAAAAGTATGACTAGAATTGATATAGATAGTAGGATCAATTACCACAAGGGAATATGAAAGAGCAATCGAAGGCAAGTACAGCATTACCTCAACATTTAAAGGACACTCGACATAAATGCGAGTGGACTAACCTTGAGTTGTTAGATATTGAAAGCTCAAGATATAAAAGAGGTTTTCTAGTTGGGCTGTATATTCAAGTGAATTTAAAAGATCCTGTGAATAAATGAACAGATACAGGGAATTTGGGGGTTTTCTATGCCATTAGAATCGAAATAATAAAAAGAACGAGAAAAGGGCAACGATATGGATGTAAAATTTTAAAAATAATGGCGAAAAAATTGTATTAGTATCATCAATATATGTTAATATAAGTACGCTTCGAAAGATTAGGAAATAAACATTAATTAAATCTGTAACATAATGTAATGAAAAATGTACGTACAACGAAATATAAAGTCGATTATGGTATATATAAGAGAGAGAGAGAGAAAGTGATAATTTTGACGTATGAGAAATTGACTAACCAGATACAGTGATAGACATAAACATATACTATGTTGTGTTATAGAACAAAATTAACGTAATATATATATATATATATATATATATATATATATATATATATATTGTAATAACCACAAAGGGTATAAAATAGAAAAAATATAATTTTGATTTTAACAAACAAATTTATTAACACAAGAAGAATTTACATTTGAATTTTATATTCTATTATAATAAGAAACTCTTGCTCTCATGGGTCTCTACTGGGTTTGACAACGGACAGAATCGAACTCTTAAAAAGACCCAACATTTATGTTTTAAATGAAACAAAAGTATTTACTAAATTTATTAATGAACTTAACCTATAGATTGCTTCTAACTTTATTATCAAAAGAAGAGAACGACATCTGACTGTTATCCTTTAATAACGTTTACATCTGTTAATATTATGCATTCCAACTTACGGTTTCTCAGGTTTACTTCGACCCGTTCTTAAGACACTCACTTTATAGCCTTGACATTCACTCACTGACTCTAGCACAATATCACTGGTTCGCCGTAACACCCCTTGACGTCGTTGGCTGCATCCAGGTCGCCTACCATCGAAGACAGGTCAAATTCTCCTACTCATACAGATAGAGCTTCTGTATTTTAAAAATGTTTATAGCTGTTATGGTTTTGCTGACTGACTAACTGTCTCTTCGATGCAACCAACGCCTCTCTCCCACGCTAACTGTGTCTGTCTCCTCTCCCACGTTAACTCCAACTGTCCAACTGTCCAACTGTCTCGTAGATGCGCCCTCCACCTCTCTCCCACGCTAACTGTGTCTGTCTCCTCTCCCACATTAACTCCAACTGTCCACACAATAGGTTATTTCCCCTATATATACCACCAGCCTCCTTGTTTTTCTCTTGATGCAAAATTTTGTCGCAACGGCGCGGTGACAGAATCCCATTACTGAAATTTATGTCCCGGTCACTGGAGTCCTTCCGCCTTCTGAAACCCGACAATCGCGACAGGTCCAATTTGTCTTTGGACCTCTCCGCTCACAAGTGCGCGATACTAATTTCTCCAGACCCTCATCATCCACTGACCCCCGCAATTACTCAGGACTTGTCGGCTGCTCTCTTTTGTCCGACTCGCACAAGATCTTTTCTTGCAAGTCCCAAGCAACTACGCCACTTGTCAGGTCATTCGTTAGAGACAATAGCCTGCTCTAACATAGCCACTTTGGGGCCATCTGCTCGCCCACGTTCTGCGTTACGAATTATTCACGCCGTTCCCCAAATCAATAAGTTACTGGACCCGCAATCACTCTTTAGACCTAATTGCCGCACCGTCACCAGCACTCATCCTAGATAAATGTCTTACCGCTCCGTCTTGTCACCTCGTGACAGGACCCGCGGTTCCTTTTCCCTCGCATTCTCTTTACGACATGTGCGCTGTTTTTAATTCAATGCATTATATTATATGCATTACAATATATATATATCAGAGAGAGAGAGAGAGAGAAAGTGATAATTTTGACGTATGAGAAATTGACTAACCAGATACAGTGATAGACGTAAACATATACTATGTTGTGTTATAGAACAAAATTAACGTAATGCTCTTAACAAAAATCATTGAAGACATTTTCAGTAGATACTAATACTAATGAAAATGTATTGTGATGTAATGTAAAATATAATAATTACACGTTGTATATTTGATTTATGTTTTTTTGTAACAAAACACTGGGATGAGTAAGGCAAATGCCGAAAGCTCCTGCGGTTTATATATCTAAGAAAATAAATATATGAGGAGATCTGTGTGTCGTTTGATACATAACAAGTAATTAAATACAGTTTATAAAACATAATAATAATCGAACACCACTAATAGTTCACACAGACAACTGCGTATTGAGGTTTCATAAACATTTTCACAGCGAAGAAGTCGCTAAGCAGAAACAGGAGTGTTTTCAATTATTTAGTGCTATAAGGAATTGTGTTTCAAATTTATAATCCTGTTTTAGCAAATTCCACAGAAACATCTTACGTTTCAACGGTTTTGTATCTCTGAATTTTTGATAAATTTTAAATACATGGTTCTCACAAATACTATTACAAAATACAAACAATTTACGTAAAATAAAGCTCTCTACATGGATTCCGAAAACTAACCTTATATAATATCCAAAATCACAACTTTTGGATTAAAAACTGTATGATGCCCTAAGAATTACCCCAAAATTTAACTCATTAAGGCATTATGGAGTGTAAACATCCCTTACTTATTGTGATTAGCTACAATTCACAGTCAAAACAATTATAATTATATTAAATGTGTTATTATCAATCTCCTTCGCTGTGCATCATTTGTTTTTTTATTATATTAACCCTGAGAACATTAGAAAATATTACACCTCAAGTTAGCGAACGGAATGGGGAAAAGACAACTCAGCTGGAGGAAATCATAGCTGCGAAAGGAGGAGGCGGAAAAAAAAGTTGTAAAATGGAAAGAATGATAGCATGGCTGCATACGAGATTGAAAGACAGGGGAACAACTGGTGAAATAATTAGCAGTCGGTAAAGTATAAGCGTCTGGAACAGTCAAGCGGACCGAAAAGGACACAGAAAGACTGCAATTTATATATGAACAAAGCATAAACATTGATCAAAATAGGAAAATGACAAGAGCCATCGCCTGACCCCGGCATTATACTACTTTCCCTACGTAGTAGTCGAGAGCTCATCCAGCTCACATCTGCAGGAACGCGACACAGACGTTCACACTCCACGATAGAACAAATAATTTTTTGAAAAGATCAAGATTTTCGCGCACTGATTATTTTGGGACCAATGATGGAGTTAATACTATTGCAAGCAATTCTTTTCTTTCATATTATTTACGTTCACAAAATTGAACGAAGAAATATTATTTTTCTAAAATTAGTAACCGAGAGTAGAATTCGAGTACGTATTTGTTAACTAGTACAGTTAGGAAAGGAATAATTCAATATTCTCCACAAGTTTGAAACGTATTTCTCCCGAAATCATAAAATATAGTTCAAAACTGAATGCTTTTGACTATAGACTAGATTGACAAATAAGATAAAGGGTGCATCTACGTATATTTTCTCCTAAAGCTCAATACATTTCAATTACAAATATCACAAACTTACATTACCATAAATTATAAATAAATTAAAATTATAATACTATATATTCCTATTAATATTCCTCTTTTGGTGGCTTTTGAGGTGCTACTGTGGTCTCAGATTCTGCTTCTGTCGTCACTTCGGGTGCTGCTGTTGTTTCAGGCTCAGCAGCTGTTGTCTCTTCGGGTGCTGCTGTTGTTTCAGGCTCAGCAGCTGTTGTCTCTTCGGGTGCTGCTGTTGTTTCAGGCTCAGCAGCTGTTGTCTCTTCGGGTGCTGCTGTTGTTTCATACCCAGAACCTTCGGGTGCTGCAGTTGTTTCAGGCTCAGCAGCTGTTGTTGTCTCTTCGGGTGCTGCTGTTGTTTCGGGCTCAGCAGTTGTTGTTGTCTCTTCGGGTGCTGCTGTTGTTTCGGGCTCAGAACCATCTGGTGATGAATCTACTCCACTTTCGGTAGTTGCTGGTTCTTCGGTAGTTGCTGGTGCTTCTGTAGTTTCAACACTTCCAGATCTATCACGAATTGAAGCCGAACGCACTTGCGGGATAGTATTGACGGCGAGAATTGTTACAAGGAGCAACAGAAGCGTGATTACTCGTGTCATCGTTCTGAAAATGAAGAAATTATTAATAAATCGTCGTATATTCATTACAATGATGTAACGTATTAATTTTAGATCCGCTACATGCTACTTGGGTTTAGTTAAAGGATTATAATAAATGTAGTCATCAATATTACTTGTCCCAATCCATTCTTCCGTGATAATTTGTCTACCATTCGAGACATTTTTCAATTTCTATTAAATTTCTGTTAAATTTACTGCGACATTCATGGATAGAGTACAATAATTTACGAAGCATTCCCGTTTATCGTGATAGAACGTATTACAATTTGCTGTAGTTTATTTGATTTCCCTAACTTTTACGTGCCCGATATACACTGAAGATCCGTAATTCTGCCATCGACGTGATATATATGTAGTATAGTTTTGAAAGATTGTTTCAGATATGTGAAAAAGTTTTAATATTATTATGGTAAAGAAAATGTATATAATGTATAGAGTATGTAATCAAATGGTTAATGCTCTGGTAGAATCGACTCTCTGACAGGTGTCACTCCTAAATCCAGAATGTTTCATGTAATATGACACTCTGGCAGCCGCCTCGGAAGGCCAAGGCCCTTCATGTGCTGTCGAGCCAAGGAATTAGTTATGTAATAAACTACCCCTAACAAATAATAGATTCATTATAGACTCGAATAAATTATTGTTACACTATATTTTTTAAATTGACATTATTAAAAACAAATCACTTGAATTGAAAAGGGAATAAGATAAAAAGGTTTCTAGAAATAAACAATGAAATCTTTGTTCTAAAATCATGTGACAAGTTTGATATGTTGCGATTTCCAATCTATTGAACGTTAAATGACAAGCATATAAAATTCAAGCAAACTGCAGGCCACATGGGACCTTTTTTACTCTAATCATAGAAGTATTTATAACAGTTGGCGTTAACCTGTCTGGAATGAAATCAATATAGTGCCTTGATTTCAATGAAATATTTACATTCGTTAATCACAAGAGTGGAAAATAATATGTTACAGTGTCGGATGTTGAACATGAGAGCATGATTATAATATCTTCAGTAATACTGACAAATTAACAACTTTTATACTTTACAAAATATCATGGTGCTGTTAAGTGACACGCCGTCTACCAATTTTTTTAAAAGGTAATTGTTGAATTATTATGGCATATCGTGTACTCACAGACTGTGAAGTTGATGAGGCTCGAAACTGATGCCTGTTACACCTACTACTAGTCTTATATACTCTTGGCAAGGAGATAATTTAAGTCGCCCTTGCGCGACCAGATAAACTTTATATTATATAAATCGTATCATGTGAATATTAAGTATCTGATAAATGGAACTTTTTGTATGGAATGATAGTGACACTTATATAATAATCCAGTAATCGTTTCGTATATTTCAACAAAAAATTTTAAATCGTTTAATAAAACGGTCACTGTTGTGGATCACGGTCTAAACAGTCCCGAATTTGCCTCTTCCGATTTTAATCTTTTTACAAAACTTTAAGAACACCTAGGAGGGATTCACCTTTGTTAGTGACGAAGTGGTGCAAGCGGACGTGAGGCTGTGGCTCCATCAACAAAGACAAAATTTCAACAACGACGGTGTAAACAAACGTTGCGTGAAATTAGTTAATCGCCAGGGTGACTATGTTGAGAAATAAATACGTAGGCATGAAGAATAAAAATGTAAACTGTTAATAAATGTAAATAAAAATAAGAGTTTAGACATATAGCTTCAGCACTCCAGCGTAAGTATATATATATATATATATATATATATGGATAGTAAGATCAATTACCACAAGGGAATATGAAAGAGCAGTCGAAGGCAAGCACGGCATTACCTCAACATTTAAAGGACACTGGAAATAAATGTGAGTGGACTAACCATGAGTTGTTAGTGTAGAGCGATAGTTTTATTATTGATATATATATATACCAATTTATATATATATATATATATATATATATATATATATATTGTAATGCATATAATATAATGCATTGGATTAAAAACAGCGCACATGTCGTAAAGAGAATGCGAGGGAAAAGTAACCGCGGGTCCTATCACGAGGTGGCAAGACGGAGCGGTAAGACATTTATCTAGGATGAGTGCTGGTGAGCGGCAGAGAGGAAGCCGTAATTTTTAGAGACAGTGTGACGCTGCGGCAGTTAGGTCTAAAGAGTGATTGCGGGTCCAGTAACTTATTGATTTGGGGAACGGCGTGAAGAATTCGTAACGCAGAACGTGGGCGAGCAGATGGCCCCAAAGTGGCTATGTTAGAGCAGGCTATTGTCTCTGACGAATGACCTGACAAGTGGCGTATTTGCTTGGGACTTGCAAGAAAAGATCTTGTGCGAGTCGGACAAAAGAGAGCAGCCGATAAGTCCTGAGTAATTGCGGGGGCGAAATCACGTCAGCTGCAAGGAGAGTCAGTGGGTGTAAGGGTCCAGGCACTTGTTGACTTAGGATCTGGAGAAATTAGTATCGCGCACTTGTGAGCGGAGAGGTCCAAAGACAAATTGGACCTGTCGCGATTGTCGGGTTTCGGAAGGCTGAAGGATTTCAGCGGCCGGGAAGTAAATTTCAGTAATGGGATTCTGTCACCGCGCCGTTGCGACGAAACTTTGCATCAAGAGAAAAACAAGGAGGCTAGGGGTATATATAGGGGAAATAACCTATTGTGTGGCAGTTAGCGTGGGAGAGAGGTGGAGGACGCATCGAAGAGACAGTTAACAGTTAGCGTGGGAGAGAGGTGGAGGACGCATCGAAGAGACAGTAGACAGTTAGCGTGGGAGAGAGGTGGAGGACGCATCAAAGAGACAGTTGGAGTTAGCGTGGGAGAGGAACGAGAGTCAGCGTAGGAGAGGGGTTCGGTGAACCTCGACAGTTAGTCAGTTAGTCAGTCAGCGACAGTCAGCATCAGTCAGCAAAACCATAACTGCTATAAACATTTTTAAAATACAGAAGCTCTATCTGTATGAGTAGGAGAATTTGACCTGTCTTCGATGGTAGGCGACCTGGATGCAGCAAACGACGTCAAGGAGTGTCACGGCGAACCAGTGATATTGTGTTAGAGTCAGTGAATGAATGTCAAGGCTATAAAGTGAGTGTCTTAAGAACGAGTCGAAGTAAACCTGAGAAACCGTAAGTTGGAATGCATAATATTAACAGATGTAAACGTTATTAAAGGATAACAGTCAGATGTCGTTCTCTTCTTTTGATAATAAAGTTAGAAGCAATCTATAGGTTAAGTTCATTAATAAATTTTAGTAAATACTTTTGTTTAATTTAAAACTTAAATGTTGGGTCTTTTTAATAGTTCGATTCTGTCCGTTGTCAAACCCAGTAGAGACCCATAAGAGCAAGAGTTCTTATTATAATAGTAGAATATTAAATTCAATTGTAATTTCCTTCTTGTGGTAATAAATTTATTTGTTGTTTATAAAAATTATTTTTTATTTCGACGCAGTTATGTGCTTATTACAATATATATATATATATATATATATATATATATATATATGTATATTTCATTTTAATATAATTAGATATTAGCAAGGGTTGAGAGCTTGGCAAGTAGGAATTTGATCATGCGCCTGCGGGGGATAGATAATCCCTAAGGTCTGGGCTTAGGCACGTAGAGTATTGACCCTCGGAAGTTACCTGCACCGTGGGAAACGTCTCTCCAAAAATCCCAGAAATTGAATTGACACGTGACTGCCTGTACCAATCACATTTCTTGGTTCAGGAAAGATCGATCGAAAATTTTTCGAAAACATCGATATTTCACATCCAGCGAAGGGGCTGTAAAGCAAGTGTAGAAAGACTCCTCGACGAACCGTCGCCAGGGACGGACGTACAGCCCCAATCTTGCAGTTTTCCAGAGGACTCGGAGAGATCGAGGGTGCCACACTGTCACGGCCAGTGTCACTGCCAAGTGTCTCAATCCTAGACGCGCCTGAGGATTACCACAACATTAATGGCGCATCAACGAGTGGTATTTTCTCTAGGTGATCAGGTGCGAGAGACTTGATAGTAATGTATTGAATTTAATTACAATTAGGGGATGTCGGAGATGATTAATAATATAAGAGGGGATACTGTAAGGTTTTATTTTTATTCAAGCAAATGTTCTCAACTTTAACTTAATGTATTTTTTTGTTTTGGGAGAATTTTAACTTTGATGTGAGGTAGCGAAACTTAGCAGAATAGGTGTTTTGGGGAAATATATTATTGTGATGAGTTGGTTAAGATTAAGTTAATTTTGTGTTTTTGGGGGAACGTGATTGTAGTAGAGCCGCGGATTGTGTTATTTTATTTTATTGTGGTATGATGTTACGTTCCGGAATAGAGGCGAGTCAGGTAAACGCAGACAATTCTCAGAATGTATCGGGGGAAGGTAACGGGATTGAAACCCCACCCACAATCACGGGATTTGGAATGCTGGAAGCCTTGTTAATGACATTGATGGGAAGAATAGATGCAAAATTGGATTGCCTAGCGAATAGATTTGATAGTTTTAAAAGTCAGGATAACAAGGACTTAGTGGTTAACCGAAAGTGCGGTAATATAGAACCAGAGGACAATAATAAATTTCTGGAAGTGGAGCAGAAAATAGAGAATGTAAAGGACGATATGGAAAAAGTAATATTTAACGCGACGGGAGAAATAGCGGAGCAGTTAGAGACCAGAGAAGCGGATTTAACGAAACTAGATGGGATTGATGCGGAAAACAGAAATAAATGCGATGAAGTAGAAGAGCGTTTGGCTAATGCGGAAGTTGGAACGGTCAATTCGGCCAAAGAAACACAGGAAAACTGTAATACGCAAATTGTGGCAAGGGCGGAAGAGTTGAGGAAAAATATTAACGAAAATGTTGCTGGAGGGAATGGACATCTGGAGGAAGTTGCAGAAAATTTCATGAGAGTGGATAATAAATTGCTCACATACCGACTTTCGGAGACGGTATTGTTACAAATAATTGATAATCAATTTAGATCGGAGATTGCTACGCACTTAAGCGATGCAAATATTTTGACTATCGAAGCGGCATTCGGGTTCGTAGCGAGAGTTGAAACAATTCCTCGAAGTCGTTCGCGGCCAGACGACAATGTACCGATATTCGGCGGTCAAGATACATTGAGGCATGTGGAGCCTAGACCGCTGTATCATTCGAAGACATGGGAGCTGCCCTGGGAAATGGCGACAATCTGGAACCGAAGCCACTTAATGAAAGTCGGGATAAAGAACACCTGTATTTAAATTAAAGTTAGTTTAATTGTGTATAATATAGTCTACAATTTAAAAGTTGTTATGTTTCCGGTCCTTGATTCATTGTAGTTATTTGTTCATGTATTTATTTTATTTTCGGGGATTATTGTAATTGCTAACTTGTGTTGTTTATTAGTACGATTCGTCTGTGGCACAGACAAGGAAGTGATTTGCGGCAGGCTTGAGCAGGTAGTCGTAGTATAAGGGTTTGTGTACTGATGTAGGGGCCCCAAGTTGTAAGGTAATTCATGACTACCGCATATTTGGCGCGTGACAACTGTTAATTATTGTGAACGTCACACAGCTGCAAAATCCAAGGGGCCTGACGTCGGGAGATTGATATTGAGAGACGGACCCTTGTGACGTTGTCGAGAGTAGCTCAACCTGACCAAGCCACGACCAGAAAGCAATGTACGAGATTCCTCAGGGCATGTTCTACACATGATGGGCGTGGCAAACCCAAGGTCCCTAGCTGTATGTTCTGTCTGTCACTTCATACCTGTTCATCTTCCATCTTTTGATCTTTCTTGATCTGATGTCTGTGAATTTTTTCTCCTTCGATCTTGATCAATTCTTGTTTATTTCAATCCCGACGCTATTAGGTAACGAGGGCTAGGGACTATTTCATTTCACTCTTCTTTCACCTAAACTATCTATCCTTTCGGAACGAGCGAGGCGGAGACGGAGAAGCTGTGCAAAGTTCAACAGACCACGAGACGACTGCTGTCAGCTTCCATGCCGGTTGGAGTTAACAATACAATGGAGTAGAGATGTGTTTCGACGTTGTGTAATTAAAGTGTATTGTTATGGAATGTTAAAGGACGCTATAAAAATGATCTTCCATATATCCTAAAAAAAGCCTAGACAATAGAGATAAAACAAGTTATCATTGGGTCATGTTTAAAGTTAATTTCGTATATTTAATTTTGTGTTTTTTATTTATGTTTAGATTCAGAACAAACAAAAGCCAGGTAAAGCAATCCGATCTACCACGGTTAAGTATGAGATCGCATTCAGGAGTTTCTCCGTAAGTCAATCTCAAAGGGGGAATTTATGTAGCGCGATAGTTTTATTATTGATATATATATATATATATATCAATTTCATTTTAATATAATTAGACATTAGCAAAGGTTGAGAGCTTGGCAAGTAGGAATTTGACCAGGCGCCGCCGGGGCGGATAGATAATCCCTAAGGTTTGGGCTTAGGCACGTAGAGTATTGACCCTCGGAAGTTACCTGGACTGTCTCACCGTGGGAAACGTCTCTCCAAAAATCCCAGAAATTGAATTAACACGTGACTGCCTGAACCAATCACATTTCTTGGTTCAGGAAAGATCGATCGAAAATTGGTCGAGAACAGCGATATTTCACATACAGCGAAGGGGCTGTATAGCAAGTGTATAAAGACTCCTCGACTAACCGTCGCCCCAAACTTGCAGTTTTCCAGAGGACTCGGAGAGATCGAGGGTGCCACATGATCACGGCCAGAGATCAAAGCGACGTAACTGCCAAGTGTCTCAATCCTTGACGCGCCTGGGGGAATACCGTAAATCATGGTTTAACTTGAGATTAAGGGATCCGATTGTTTTGACCGGCTAACTGAACACACATAATTTGTATTTATTTAATTTTAGTTTTCTCATATTCAGTTAAATTATTATTAAATTCTGTAAAATATCCCATTACTTCATCATTTAAAAAACCTACCACTACATTAGATATTGAATACTCAAGATATAAAAGAGGGTTTCTGGATGGGCTATATATTCAACCGAATTTAAAATAACTTGTGAATAAAAGAACGGATACGGGGAATTTGGGGGTTTTCTGTGTCATGATAATCGAAATAATTAAAAGAATGAGAAAAGGGTAACGGTAGAGAAGTAAAATTTTAAAATTAGTGACAAAAAAGTGTAGTATTTGCAAAATATTTTAAAATAAGTAGGCTTTGAAAGATCTTGTAGCAAATAAAAATTAATGAAATCTGTAAAATAATGTAATGAAAAATGTATGTACTAGAAAATATGAAGTCGATTATCGCAAATGAGAGAAAAGATTGAGTGATAAGTTTTAAGTATGAGAAATTGACTAACCAGATAGAATTATAGACGTAAACATATACTATGTTTTGATATAGAAAAAAATTAACGTTTTTAACAGTTTGTACTCATACGTTCGTATTTTCCAGATCTACCCAACCAACCTTGTGAAGAATGCAGTCAACCACTAACTATTCCACATATACTATTCTATTGCAGCAGGTACAACGACATCAGAAGAAATTCAATAGCAAAACACCACATCGCAGACCTCTGAACTTCAACGACAGCTGCCTTGGACATCATAAAATTTATCGAAGAAGCAAACATAAGTGAACAAATATAGGAACCCAATTGTAATTAATGTTAAACTTAGCGAACGGAATGAGGAAAAGACAACTCAGCTGGAGGAAAAGCTTACGTACGAAAGGTGGTGGCGAAACATAATGATAGCTGTATAATGAACAGCGTGGTAGTATGGCTCCGTACGAGATCGAAAGACAGGGGAACAACTGATGAAATAATTAGCAGTCGGTGAAGTATAAGCGTGTGAAACAGTCAAGCGGACCGTAAAGGACACAGATAGAGGACAATTGATATATGAACAAACCATAAACATTGATCAAAGCAGGAGACTGACAAGAGCTATCGCCTGACCACGGCAGTATGCTACTATTCCTAAGTGGTAGTCGTGAGCTCATTCAGCTCACATCTGGAGGAACGAGACACAGACGTTCACAGCTCTACAATAGAACAAATAAATTTTTGAAAAGATCAATATTTTCGCTTGATGATTATTTGGGGACCAATGATGGAGTTAATGCTATTGCAAACAATTCTTTTCATTCATGTTATAAACGCTCACAAAATTGAACGAAGAAATCTTATTTTTCTCAAATTAGTAATCGAGAGTAGAATTCGAGTACGTATTTGTTAATTAGAACAGTTAAGAAAATAATAATTCAATATTCTCCACAAGTTTGAAAAGTATTTCTCCCGCAATCATAAAAGATTGTTCAGAACTGAATGCTAATGTCTATAGAGCAGATTGTCAAATACGATAAAGAGTGCATCTACGTATATTTACTCAAATACCTCAATACATTTAAATTACAAATATCACAAACTTACATTACCATAAATAATAAATAAAATTAAATTATAATACTAAATATTCCTATTAATATTCCTCTTTTGGTGGCTTTTGAGGAGCTACTGTGGACTCAGGCTCTGCTGCTGTCGTCACTTCGGGTGCTGCTGTTGTTGTGTCTTCGGGTGCTGCTGTTGATACAGGCTCAGCAGCTGTTGTTGTCTCTTCGGGTGCTGCTGTTGTTTCATACCCAGAACCTTCGGGTGCTGCAGTTGTTTCAGGCTCAGCAGCTGTTGTTGTCTCTTCGGGTGCTGCTGTTGTTTCAGGCTCAGCAGCTGTTGTCTCTTCGGGTGCTGCTGTTGTTTCATACCCAGAACCTTCGGGTGCTGCAGTTGTTTCAGGCTCAGCAGCTGTTGTTGTCTCTTCGGGTGCTGCTGTTGTTTCGGGCTCAGCAGTTGTTGTTGTCTCTTCGGGTGCTGCTGTTGTTTCGGGCTCAGAACCATCTGGTGATGAATCTACTCCACTTTCGGTAGTTGCTGGTTCTTCGGTAGTTGCTGGTGCTTCTGTAGTTTCAACACTTCCAGATCTATCACGAATTGAAGCCGAACGCACTTGCGGGATAGTATTGACGGCGAGAATTGTTACAAGGAGCAACAGAAGCGTGATTACTCGTGTCATTGTTCTGAAAATGAAGAAATTATTATTAAATCGTCGTATATTCATTACAACTATGTAACGTATTAATTTTAGATCCACTAGATGCTAATTGGGTTTAGTTAAAGCATTATAATATGTTAAGTTATCCATATTAGTTGTCACAATTTATTCTTCTGTGATAATTTGTCTACCATCCGAGATATTTTTCAATTTCTGATTAAATTTCTATTAAATTTACAGCAAAATTCACGGACAGAGTATAATTATTTACGAAGCATACCCGTTTATTGTGAATAAAATGTATTAAAATTTGCTGCAGTTTAAATTATTGCCCTGGCTTGGACAAGAGTGGAAAATAATATGTTTCAATGTCGGATGTTGAACATGCGAGCTTGGCTATAAAATCTTCAGTAAGACTGACAAATTATAAATTTATATACTTTACAAAATTTCATGGCGCTGTTCAGTGACACGTCCTCAACAAATTTTAAAAAAAGGAAATTGTTGAAGCTAGTTCAACGAATTATTATGGCATATCGTGTACTCACTGATTGTAAAGTTGATGAGTCTCGAAACTGATGCCTGTTACACCTGCTCCCAGTCTTATATACTCTTGGCAAGGAGATAATTTAAGTCGCCCTTGCGCGACCAGATAAACTTTATATTATATAAGACGTATCATGTGAATATTAAGTATCTGACAAATGAAACTTTTGCTACGGAATGAAAATGGCACTTATAAAATAATCCAATAATCGTGTCGTATATTTAATCAAACAATATTTTTAAAATTGTTAGATAAAACATTTACTGTCATGGATCATGGTCAAAACAGTCCCGACTTTGCCCCAACCGATTTCATCTTTTTCCAAAACTTTAAGAACACCCTTGAGGGATTCACATATGTTAGTGACGAAGTGGTGCAAGGAGACGTGAGGCTTTGGCTCCGTCAAACAAAGACAAAAGTTCAACAGCGACGGTGTAAACAAACGTTGGGTGTAATTAGTTAGTCGCCAGTTGTGACTATCATGAGAAATAAATACGTAGACATGAAGAATAAAAATGTAAATAAAAATAAGAGTTTATACATATAGAATCAGTCCTCCATCGTACGTATGTATAATTTATAGTTTTACAGAATTATAATGGAAAATGCAGCCGAAGATCCTGTTCTGTCAACAGAAATATATAAAACAACATTTTGTGCCTCTTTTTTGCTTATTCTGTATAAATGAAAAATAAAATACTACAACAGTCTTAATAATGGGATCCGTACGTTTGCCCAAATGTTTAATAAATAAAGTCAATTCATCGATACTATCATGTTTGTACAAACACGTTTTTTATGTACCATATTACTTAACTGATTCTATGTATTTATATTTTGTAATAATTTCAATTAAACCGAATTATCGTATGCTTATATGAAACACCAAATTTTGAACCTTGTTAATACCAGTCTGATTTACGTTAACATCATTTTTCAACATCGTCATCCTGATTTTCAACACATTTGCTCAATCGTTCCACAAGATTTCCGATTCTATGAGAAGAAAAGTTTTTCTGTCGAGATGTAAGTCACGTATGCAACGCATCGTTCACCTGTTATCACGCAATTTAGTCTGTAATGCCTAATTTCATATGTACATGATTTTCCGTCAGTCGTCGCTTATTGACAATCAAGACACACACTTGCTCAATGTTGTCAGTAGTAGACGTGGTTGGACGTCTTGCAGAATCCTAGTCCTTTGCTCTCGTTCCACCGCTTTAATGTAAATATTTATGTATTTCAGATCACAAAAGAAAATGTATTGCAGAATGACGGTCTTCTGTGGTGCAAACGGACAGTGACGCAATTTTTTGTTTAAATGGTACCAATCAACAACCACCACCACTATATATATATATATATTTTTTAAGAGCCCTTGAGCATTTATTGTTCCACAATCTGATCTTTATAGGGTCAATGAGTAGGTTTTTTTATAACTTAAAGTACTAAAATGGAGTTTGAAGCTGAGGTTTTACTTATTAGTGTCCTTCGAACATGGTTAAATAGGAATTGATATACACTTAGTCACATACAATGTTTCACTGGTCTTGAAAACAACAACAATTAAGCAGAAAAGTATAATTATTTCACTCTTGACATCAGTAATTATTTGACAATTATAACTACTATGCAAATCTTCTGGAGAATTTGTCCATAAGTTTGTGTTTAATAGAATATATAAAACGTATGTATTAAATTTATACTAAATAGAACCATAAATATCAAAATAACATAGAAGAATTAGTAATGAATTAAATTCCACAGAATGCTTCTGCATGCCTTGTCGTATCGCCAGGTGATTCAAGAGACGGTAACGAACTCAAAATAATTTTAAGCTTTGGTTTTTAGCTATTTTTGTACTTTGCCTCCTGGTTTGTTAGGTGTGTCGTTCTTGTGGGGTTTTTTAATCACCTGACGAAAGCAAAACGGACACCTGAAACTTTGTATGATATTTAATTCCGCACTTATCTTTTTCAGTTATTTGTATATTTATTTAACTAATAGAGTTGTGTTTTTTTGTAGTATGTACTGTTGAAAATTGAAAGAATGCTCAGTTATCCGGCGAAAGTGACGATACATCAATTGATGTTACGAACGAGGAGATACTCATTCTGTTGATCAGGCACGGCAAATTCAAAATAAAGACTAATGGACAAGCACTGACAATGTACATGCTTCGTAAATTAAAGTTTACTATTCACTGTAACCATTCAATACATAAGGATAAATATTGTAGACAACAATATGCCAAAATATTTTCACCGACAAAAAAATTAAAAAAATGTTTATTAAATATGATGTATTATCCCTCACAATTTATCCAGAAATATTAAGCAAAAGTGATGAATGAGACAGGTACAACTATTGAGCATGACATAATATAAAACTTTGTATATATTTCACAGAAAGTTGGACTCATGTAGCCCATTTCTTTTCGACTTAGTATATTTTTAAAAAACCTATATTCTGTCCCCATTCTTTCCTCTGAAGCCAAAAATTTCATACCAAACGATAATTTCAAACCATGTATATGAAGGACTCGAGATGCATATTATCTTCGCCAATATTAAAAGTTGGTTAGGTGTCTTTATATCGGGCAGTGATAAGTTATATTATAAGAAATTTATCCATGCCGTTATTTTTTTTATTAGAAGCTCCGCTTTAATTATTTTTATTTCAATAAGTCTTTAACTGCGAAAAGAAACCTTAAGGAAGCTTGCCTTGAAAGATATTAACAGTACAATGTTAACTCAATTATTACCAGAAACGGGATATTTAACAGATATTTCATTTATCACTATCTCAGAGAATATTGCACGAGGTCAATTTAGCGGTAGTAAATTTCTTATCACGGGTCCGAAGATATAGTAGTGTCCGCAATAAGTAGTTTGATGGTCTTCAAGTATCGCAACTACATTAACAATTTAAGTAATAATTTATTTCTGTCTATTATAGATTTTTTCTAAATTTTATACCAAGAGGACTTATTAATTACTGCGCAAAATGATGTAACTCAAACGTAAAAGGGAAAAGTCGTCATCATACGGTATCTATAAAATAATATTAATACGAGAGTTCCAAAATTGTATTTAGTCCACCTCCATATATTTTGTGGTGACGAGCAGTTTTCTGTAGTTGTTTATTGGCATCATAAATTATGATGAGTAATGACAAATTTATAATAAGGAAGAAAAATTGAATTTTAAATTGAATAAATTAATAGTGTGATTACTTGTTTTTTACTTAATAATAACAATAAAAAATAAAAAAAATATTCTGTGAGAAGAATGTCATCAATTAATTTGTAACCTGCACAAGGTGATATGGGTCAAATTTATTTCAAAGTAGCACATTCATGTGTATTATTAATGTTGTTTGGAGGCAATTATTTTAAACTAAATTGACAAGTGCTTATTTTATTGATATATTGATGAAATAAAACAAACTGTAGTTTATTATATATTATTTAATTAAATATTTTATGTGTTTATCTTCAAACAGATAAATATATTGTTCATCATTTTCATGCTGAATTAAGAATTTAGGGTTTATTCATGACTAAAGTGTTTTTTTTTTAGGGCAACAGGCTACATGAGGGTGATCCACATTGGGCAACTCCCCTTTAATAGCATAGGAAGAGATTAGGGAAAGGGGGGATGCGGAAGGGTAGAGTAAGGTAGCCAAGGGTTACTAGGGCCCCCGGGCTATGGTTTAAGGATCCTACCCAGCATTCGCCTAAAGAAATGCAGGGAAAACCCTAGAAAAACCTGCATCGGGTAGGTCGGGCATTTGGTACTTGTCCCACGCCCTTCCGATAGCGGGAGAGGAGTTTGCTGTGGGGACGCAGCATTCCCTTCCCCGTGCCTCGACCAGTTTAGGAGGCAGCTGGCCGTATGCGCAAGGTCTGCGACCCCGGAACATACACCTCTCAAAACAGGCCGAGGTGCATCGGCTTGTGGGAACCTTAGTTCTCCGCCTAAAGTGTTTTCTTCTCTGTTTGTTTATATGTTTCACCTTTCGTGAATAAACCTATGAGACCAGTTTAGCACAATACTTGATTCTGCCATCCCTCATACAACACTGTTGCCACTTCCCTTTTACCTCAATTAATCAATTATACTAATATTGATACATAAAGTAATAAATTAATTGATTGTACATTTTTAATACAACAAATTATCACCACTAATTTTGCAGTTTAGACCTGGTCAGTTTGACCATCGGCAACAGATACAGATCTAGACTGCTAACTTTTAATGTGAATTCAAGAACTTTATGATTCCCAAATTTAGAAAAGTGATTTTTGTTTGTTATAAGAATGGTTTAAAAGGAGAAGTTTGAAAGTCTTGAATTCTTTCCCATGGAACCACTCCAAGAAATATTGTGTTTGCTTTGAGAAACTGTTTATATAGAAAAACTTATAAATGGATTCCAAGTCTGTTTATTGTAGACAAGTAAATTGCACAGGAAATTATAAAATATAAAACGACTGTTAGCACTTATTTTTTTCTGTTATTTGGCTATTTATTCTTCTAATTAGTAAATTAGTCAGGCTTTCTGATGTATGATCTAGTTCACCTTCCAGAGTCTCATTACTTCTCATAATATTCTCAAATCAGTACACTGATTTTAATTGTTTCTTAATCAAGTTTTAATTTATGTCTGTGTCAAATGATCTCTGATAGTGAACTTCTTAAAGATTTTAAAAGACAGAATTTAGCATTAGTTGCATTTTTAGCTTTCAAGAAAAATTCCTGGCTCTTTCTATCATAGTTTCATCCAACACACAAAACTTGAATGATTATTCATTCTTGTAGCAACTGTATCTTAACACATAATAAAAATTATTCATACCTAAGTCTAGACCAATAAATAGTAACCATGTGAACTTTCTTAAAACAAATATGTTTTTCAACCTAGGAACCACATTCCTAAATGTCCATAGATTTTTGCATTTGCTGGCTAATTGTTACAATGACCCATGCACAATCATAGATATCACAACACAACACACCAACTACAACTACATTCCTTAACTTAATTAATTCAAAAAATTCATTCATTTCTGCAATGTTCAAAAGATATTTTGCACTCAAATAAAATTCAGGTAGTTAAAAATTTGTGGAAATTCTTTAAAGGCTTCTGAAAGCAAAATAAATTAAACTACAACTTCAGTAGATTTCAAAATTATGGGCAAAATCCTAAAACCATTCAAGATTATTAAAGGTGAAGTAACAACTAAAATATAGGAATCATGCTATTTTGATCATAATTAGATAAATAATTCTACAGAAAGAGGAAGTGTTCCTATGATGGTTTCATTGTAAATGTAATTTTATGGAGTCTTGTCACAGCTCAGGAAATTAAAACAACCATTGAGAAAATGGAAACAACTTGTGCATTTTATTTATATGATGTATACACTTATGAAAGTTATATAAGAGATGTGTTTCTGAAAATCTGGCTGTCACCATAAATATAGTATTCACAGACAGTTACCTCCCATATTGATACCTGTAAATAAGAAGAGAGGACTGGTTATAGATCCATCATCACTGGTGCTCATTGAGTCTAAATCTTTGAATGTAGCCTGAAAATGTTCTGTATCATAATATTGATTTTATAAATAACAACAAGGATTTATAATATGCTCATCCATCAAAATCATTCTCTTAAGAATGGTGATATGGCCTGCATATTTAAATACTCATTTTCTGTTTTCACATATCCATTTCGAAAAAATAATGAATATATTAGGCTGATCTACTTGACTTTAATAAAGCATTTCATACATTTACTAATCAATTCTGAGGAAAATGTGAACTATTTTAACATTTGAAGCCCTGTGCTATTTTTTTAGGAACATCTTAGTAGTATCCAACAAGTAATTAAATATGGTTATGTTATATCTGATTTACTAACTTCAATAATTCACTCTCTTGTTCAATAAAATAATCTTATTAAATGATTAAACAGCTATTAAGAAGTTAAACTGGGTAACTGGTTTTGTGTTAAATAAAAAACAATGCAGTTAATTTTTGATTGAATTTGTAACAGTGTCTTACACACAATTAAGAAGAAAAGGATTAAGTCATTAGTTTGAAACCACTCCTTTCATGCACTGAGAGACTTGCTAATAATAGTCCTTTCAACCTATTCCTTAATACACTCTTAAAAAATAGTACTGTCATTTTCCTCAATATTGACTTGACATGGAGTTTTCTTTCTGAAACCATTAAAAAAAATTGTATATATGTATTACTGTTAAATTTGAAAACTCCGATTGATACAGTTTCAAACTATCTTTTAAGAATTAACAACTGAATGTCTACTTTCAGATTACTTAGCTTTACTTACCTTCTCTATGGTGTGAGAATGTGGCGTAGCTCCAGTGTAAGTCATTCAGTCACGCTACACAAAACCAAATAATTCAACAACCCTCAAGACTTTGGCCACAATTTCCTTCAAACAACCCCAATTATAAACTGATCCACCAGGTTCACTGCTTGAAATAGCTAATTGAAACTATGGACATTAGAATGACACCAGACACTAAACATTTATGTCCCACATGACGCTAAAAACCACCATGGCCAACAAAAGGCCAGAGAGGTACAGTATTAGAGTGTATAAGTACCTATCTCCAACTATCAGAGAACTCCCTGTAAACAAAGTCCTAAGAACATTAAATACATTTTATGTGAACAACCCTAAAGTTGAAACTCTTATATTTGATTGAGTTGTAAATTTAAGATTCACTATATTTCTTATGGTTTTATATAAGTATTTGTTTACTTCTGATATTCATGGTGAACAGAAAAGCCTCACTACAAAAAATAAAACAGAGCAATTAACAACCCTCAGGCCTATAATTTTCTTTAGTTCCTACTTCAATGCTGTGTATAACAAAGTGTCAGAGTCATCATAAATGACAGGAAGAAGTTCAAATTTTTGGAGGAACTTCACTTTCTGTATCATTTATAAGTATGTGATTGATACCCAAACAAATTACGATACATCCATTAAGGGTATTGTAATAAATACTCTAAAGACTTTTGTGTTATTGTGGGAACAAAGAGAGAATACTCTTGGGTGTGGGGATGTGCTTTCCTGCCAGGCAGTGAAGATTAATGGATTTTGGTGGTCATTAACAGTTGGACATGAACTGCTGTTGCATGAGTATAGCAAAATGGTGCAAACAAGTATTTCTCATAATCAGGCCAAAATATATTGCTTCGTTTGTAAACATTGTTTCATGAGAGATGAAGCAGCTGTGTATATATACTTTTTACCCTAAGCAAGTGACAAAAATTGTATTTAATTAATCTCAGGAGATGTACAAGGACAGTTATTTTAATCCTTTCTTAATCTTTGAAGAGTCACACATGCAGTAAGAACATTATCAATCTTGTGAAAGCACAAGTCCAAGTTTTGTTAATACTGGAGCAGACTCATGTTTTTGTTGATATTCAATCAGTCTAATCAGGCTTGCTGGCTGTGCTGTAGTGAGCTGTCAACCTGCAACAGTTACCACACAGAAGGCATAGTGGGACATCAAATGACAACACCAATTCAGTACACTGAAGTCCTCTACAAGAAACAGTCGACATTCCAATGATAAATGAGCAGAAACATTGCCTTTACCTATTTCTGTCATGTTTTTCTCTTTTATGCATTGTTCCTCAGTTCCCATCACAATCCTGAAAAAAAATGAACTTATAAAACTGAATAAATTATAAAAAGAATATTATAATCCTTTCAACTTATAAAACATGCAAAGCATATTTAATTTATTTTACTCACTCTGTACAATGTAAGTAAAATGAGTTAAATAACGCAAATAAATATCAGGCATATCTACAATCCTTTCAGTCAGATGATTTAGGGAACAGCTCTCCAGGTGACTTATTGGATTCCACTGTTTTTTGTTTTTTGTAAGTATCCTATCCAGGCCAAAATAGTTGATTCTTTTCTTCTTAATTGTGTGTAAGACACTGTTACAAATTCAATCAAAAATTAACTGCATTGTTTTTTATTTAACACAAAACCAGTTACCCAGTTTAATCATTTAATAAGATTATTTTATTGAACAAGAGAGTGAATTATTGAATAATTCGCATAAAACTAAATCAAATGAGAGAGGATAAAATGCTATTTATTGAAACCAGCTTAATTAAGCATATAATGCAAAGTTTGGCAATTTTTTTTCTTCTAATTTTTCTTATCCCAACATACTCTTTACACATTGTAACAAAGGTTCTGTCACTGTAGCTCTTGACCATAATGAATACACAAAACACTGGTAACCAACTTCTTTCTAACACTAACTCTTATAAAATTTGCAAACCACCTGCATCAATACAGTTATCGACAAATTAAAAACTATTCTCAAGAGGTGGAAGCAAAATGATTTTATTGAACCATCCACATTTTACTCTTTACTCATCACATCAATTAACATTTCCAGAGCTTATGCCCTTCCTAAAATTCACAAACCTGACTTATATTTTAGAATTATTATTGCTTCTACTGGCAGTCCATAACACATTTCTTCCTATATTCATAACATGTTTTATAATGCCCTCATTGAAGAAAACTATTATTCTTTTATATAATTCATACCAATTTATTGATCAAATCAAGCACCTCACCATGACCACTCTTTAATTTCTCTTGGTGTCATTTTCTTATTCAACTATATTCAATGATTTAGTCATTAACAGTTTCAAAATAAGATGGCCCATTTTCAGTCAATATACTGCAATTCCACATTTTAAATCTAATCCTCAATTCCACTTATTTTAAGTTTAAGTTTGCTATCATCATATCAAAGGGATTTGTTACCAGTGTTTGTGTATTCATTATGGAAAGCCCCCATACACCTTTTATTTTCCTGAGATAGTCATGAGAGAATTAGAAAATTATTGTCTTTCTCTACGTTCAGTCCAATCTCTTGGCTACATAAAATAAGTAGATGACTTTTTTTGTTAATTTCTATCAAATCAACCTTATAGTCAATACTTTCAATAATTATCATCCCAATTTACAATTCACCTATGAACTTGAATTGAACCATTCTCTAATTTCATTGATGTCACTTTATCTATTACCAATACTTCCATTTTCACCAAATGGTTCAGAAAACGTACATACTGTGGATGTGTTCTCAATTATCTTTCTGATCATCCTCCAAACCAAAAGAGACCTGTGGTATACAATATTGTAGACAGATCTATATTACTTTCAAACTCCAAGTTCCATCAACACAACATAAATATTGTCAAAAACTTTTTAATCTCTAAATTTAATCTTTAAATATTATTAATAAACACATAAACACTATATTGAACAAAATCCAATATCCTACTGTCAATCGTCCCCAAACACCTCAATCAAAACTTTTTCTCATGCTCCTTTATTACAAATTCCTGCATTACAAATTTATCCAAATTTTTAAATGATATCAAATATTCATCATACTCTTTCCTACTTGATTAAAAACCACAATAACACCTACAGCAAACATTGTGTAGCTTACAAAATCTCTTGCTCTAATTGTAATTCCTGCTACATAAGGCAAACAAAATGTTCCCTTAATACCCATATCAAGTAACATATGTCTAATATCAAACTTCCCAATGATAAACAATCTGTAGTCTCCGAGCATATCATCATTTCAAAAAATACATTTGATTGGAAAAATTGCTAAGATTTTAGACATTGACACCAGGTACAATTCCAGACTCATATCAGAGATGCTTCAAATTAAATCAAACATCACAGATTTTAATGTACAAATGAGACACTATGAAAGTCAACAATTGCTACAATCCCTTATTGTTACCATACCCCTCCAGCTCTCCCATTGTTATTGTGTTTTCGTCACTTTTGAGTTTTGTCAACTCACAAGTGCAGTTTATCTAGGCTGTATAGTGCCATGAAATGGACCAGCTGAAGAAAAACATATCTTAATACAGGGTTTCTGCAATTATTGACAACAACCTTAATTTCCATAATTAGATTTATATCTATATGTATATGGCAGCTGTGTCAGTATGTATTCTACAACAAAAGATGTTTGAATATTTATAAACTTGTAAAACTGTGTAATAAAACTTTTTTTAACAATTTCTAATTTACATAAATGTTATGTATTCATCATCATAATCAGGGACTCTACAACCCATTTAGAGTCTTGGCCTACCAGATTCACCTCATCTGATCCTTATTCTTCTTAAATCCGTCCTGTACTGGTGTTCCCTTTGGCTTCACAGCAGTGCTTTATTTTATGGGAAAGGGTTGCTGACCCCATGCCCGACCCCCAACCTGGAGTACAAGTGAGCTACTCTATGTCTGGTGTCTACTCACTGACCTGTCTGGCTTGGGTGGCCGTACCAGGATCTTAAGTTCCCACCAGCATAGCTCTCAGGGTCACTGAGACATGCAAACTTCTCTGCCCTGATAAGGCAGCAGCCGTTTGAGGGAAATGATTCATGTTAAGATTTCTAAATATTATATGGTGAACAATAGATCATTAAATTTAATTGTTCCTTGTATTCAGATCTGAACAATGGATGGAGTAAACTAGCATGTGACCAAGACTTGATATGGATAGCTCTTTAGTAAGAGCCACCACATACTAAGCAGTGAGTTTTTTTATCTGAATCTGTAATTGATCCTTTTAATTACAGGTAAATCCCAAGGCTTATTTTTCTTTAGCATTAATTCTGCTGAAGAAGTGAGATAAATTTATTATTTAAATTATTACAAATATACCTGATGAGGTAAAACACAGTTTTTATCTCTCTGTTCTATTTTAACAGGTCCATTAGACACAAACTTTTCATATTAACAATTTAAGTTTATTTTGGGTCAAATACATGGCAATATGATTAACCATTTCTTCAAATCAGTACAAATAATAAAACACTTTAACACTCTCCAAAAAAATCTCCATTTATTTATCCTAATAACTGTACATAAAGACATAAAAACAACTAGATGATGCATGTACTGACATAACTTATTAAAAAGGCAGAATCTGCAGCATCACTATACAAAAGGGACTTTATTCGGCAAGCTGTAGACTATACTACATCAGGTCAGTTTAAATTGCAATTTCTATTGTAAGCCAGAATTCTACAAAAAGTATTTTCTTTGAAACACATCATAATATTACATTAGCATTAATTTCTTATACAGTTACAGTTTTATTTTGGTAAGTCCCATCTTTTATTATTCACAAGAGCATACATTCATTCTTTGGAATTTGTACATTTATTTTTTAGATACATTCAGTATATTTTTGCACATTTCGAGACCTAGTGAACCAGCATATAAATGAAGATTCATAGTTTTAACTTGATATAAATGCTAACAAATGAGATTTTTATTATAATATAATGATTTATAGCATTTTTTTCAATACACATTAAATTAGTATATTGGCACTGAAGCTTGGTAAAAAAATCTCATAGGCTAAATCACCTTGATTACTAAAAATAATTGTCAAATAAATAAATTATTATGATATTAAGTATTTTTCACACAAAAGAGAAAGAGAATACTCCTTAACTTTATGTATTTTAGAGAGTTATGTAAATGAATAATAAATTTTCAAGATGACAAAGCCTACAAAGGCAATAGTTAATTTTTAGACTGCCATACCAAGCTTAAGTTTTTTTTTCCTATGGCACCTATTAAGTTATCACATGTTTTTAAATCTTGAAGTAGCAATAGAGTAATAATAGAAGTTGTAACCCACATTTCATTTATGTATATATAAAACCCTCAATATTGACTGTTGTCAATTTGAAACATAAGTGCATAATGTTAGCTCATAGCTTACCATACCATATACATATAATTAAAAAAAAATACCATCCAGTTTTACAATAATTATCCATTTACAATATTTTATACTACAACAATAAAGATTTGGAATTTCCATCAAACATGCACCCCAATAAATAGCACACTTGAAATAATGATAATATAATAGTTCAATAATAATAATGATAATAATAATAATATTTTAATCAAGTACAATAGCACCATTTCTACCAACAGTCAGGTCAACACTTCTACTGTTCGAATTCTACAAATGCATCATCTCACTGACTTTTTTCAAAGTTTATTTGAATATTCAGTCTGTGTATATTTAAGACCAATAAATTACTCTTTCTCATTAAGGTACTGGCCTCTGAGACCCTATTTATAATTGAAATAAATATGTAATATAGGGTCTTTGGCTAGCATAATGTCTACATCATATCAAAAAGCCATGGTCACTTTTAAGCTATGCGAGACTGACACAGTAAAGGGATGCTACTATTTAAATATATTATACACTATTTTACATTACACAGTGTTAATGAATTGTATGAAGATAAAATAATTAATAAAAAATTGAAAGAACAATGATTAATGATCTTCATAGCAATCAAATTTTTATTGAAACCCTTACTATGAAATATTTGTAACAATTTATCAAAATATATTAATGCTAAAACAATGATTTCCGTTCATTTTATAATCAAAGCAAAAATGCTAGAAATCAATAAATTTGTAATTATTTGTAACATAAAACATTATCTATGTATGTCACAGTAACTTCTTTTACATTCAACGTTAAAACTGAGATTATAGGTAACAAACAGAACATCGATTTATTGCACTTCTCGTTGGGGTCTCAGACAAGAATCTATAGAAAATGTAGATTTATAGAACACACACAAGTCGTCTACATAATACTGAAATAGATTAATTCTTTATAAATCCTTTTGCATAGCTTTAAAGTCATACCACGAGATCACATGGCACATTGAATTATCACAACCTGCATTAAAAAATAATGGAAAATTCCAAACAAAAACAAAACAACTTCTTGATTTCACTGTTGTATTCACTCAAGGTGTCATAGAGTCTTTCTAAATCACAACAAATCACTTAGTGTGTACTAACAAACAAATTCATCAGGTAATTATTTATACATCCTACTAAATGTTTTATATAATATACTTTATATCCACATTATATTTCCAACATAATATCCACATTATTTATTAATCCCGATTCTTTCATATTTCACTAATAGTTTTCCAGTAAGCCTCCTTGTCTCCTGGAAAGTTTAAAACAGAGATAGTATCAATGTAATGTCATCGTTTGACACTACACAAATTCTACAATTAATACACTATTGCCAAATTAGTTCTTCAGTCCTCCTCATGTCGCCTAGGACTTGCATCAAAAGCTGTCGAACCTGCATCTGGAGAAAACCCCATTACATCTGGTGGAGACAGACTGTCTGGAGGATAATAAAAGGGATGATGTTGATTATCAGTACTTGGGCCTGGTCCACCTCCATTGGACATTAAATGTGTGGGAGGGCTGCGGGCTCCAGATGTCCCTGGGGATGACATGTCCGCAGGTCCTAAAAATCCTCCTACATCTGGCCCTCCAGCACCACCCTCTCTGCACCAAAGCTGACGCATCTCTTGTCTGCGTTGTCGCATCAGTGATTTATATTCAGAGATTCTCATCTTCTTTCCATCCACAATACAAGTACGCTTTGGACGAGGCCTGTAACGGTAATCTGGGTGCTTCTCCATGTGAAGTTTTGACAGTCGAGACTGTTCTTCATAATAGGGCTGTTTCTCAGCGTTCGACATGGCTTTCCATCTTGCTCCTGTAAAATATTAAACAAATATACATACTTAGTATATTAATACACTATTTGAAAACAATTTATACAATTCATTGTTAGTATCCCTCTAGTTAAAAGTTAAAACATTCAATAAAGAAAAATCTGAATTTTCAGCTTAGCTTTTATTTATTTATGATAAATCCATAAAAATTTATGCTTAAATAAAACATGGCAATTAATAGATTATAAGATTTTAAAGAACATTACAACTCTTTGTTACATATTCCTTTTAATAAATTCATACTAACCTAAAATTTTAGAAATATTTGAGTTATGCATGTCAGGGCATGCTTTCAGAATTTTTCTTCGTTCATCTTTTGCCCAAACCATGAATGCATTCATTGGCCGTTTTATATGAGGTTTTGTTTCACTATCTCGCTTCTGTTGCCGCACCATTTTAGCTGTAAATTTAATTTCAATAGTCATGTAATACAGTTTTTAAACATTGAATATAGAGTTTTAGCTAATATGATACACTTAAATTTTTAAATTTTAATATTTCAAATATATTACCTTTCTCTCCATTATCATCTGACAGTTTATAACCAGCTTCAGGTCCCCACACTATAAATAATAAACAACATCTCATTAGTAACACTTTCTGAGGGGTAATAATATCTTGATATTTATAAATTTTTAAATAAAATTGATCTTATATAATTAATAAAGATTTTGGAACATAATTAATAATTTTTTTTACTAGTGAGGCCTCAATTATTTTAAGTGAGCAGATGATTTATAATCCAATTAGTTATTCATGTACATGCTTACTTTGACAAGCTGCCATAAAATCTTGTTCTTCTTTGCTGGTGTTGAGAGATGTATCAGACTTTGATGAATTGAGATGAGAACCAGGAGGAAGACCGTACATGTGTAGAGGAAATGGTGAATGTTTTTCTGGTGAAATGAGACCATCCTTACCCTGACCTTGAGGAAGTCCTAATTTTCCTGGATAATAATAAAATATTTAATTCAGTTTCAAAAAATATATGAAAATATAATAACAAAATTTAACCCAGAATATTTTATAAACTATCATTTTGATTATATACCAGTAGGGAAACAACCTTTTAAAATTATTATTGTATTAACATAATGTCTATGAAACATTTTCAATTCAATTAATTTTTTAATCCAAACAACGGTGGTGTTTTATGAAAGGAAGTGATTTAAAATTGGAATTATTTCTTTTTTTAAAATATTATAATTGTAATTATTAATAATATAACAACTATTCTTTTATATTCCTTGAGTAATTAGCAGCTTACCTGAGCCTGGAGGCAGAGGACCCAGTGGAGGTGGAAGTCCTGCATATGGTAGGAAAGCCCGTGGCATGAGGAGTGATGGAGGCAGCAGTTTTGGAGTTGTGGCAGCCACAGGTTGCTGTTCTCCCAATCCTTGAAGCCCTAACGGTAGGCCTTTCGGTTTGCTCAAATTCAGTGGAGTGTCAGGGTCAGCTAGAGGTGTGGGTGGAGGAGGTGGCGATGGAGCAGGAGGCGGTGGAGACTTATCAGGTGTTGGCAAGTGCATCCAGCTGGGCATGTGATGTGGTCCCATGATCTGAAACATTTTAAGATTATAATGAGTATTGTTTTGAGATTTGTAAATATGCACATATACCAATTTATGTTTTTATAAAGAACTTTACTCACTTTTCAATCAAAACTTTATATGGACACTATATAAAATAAGTAACTAATCTTAAAAGAAAGAAAACAATGTAATGTACATTCAAAATTAAATGAGATAAAAGGGAACAGAAAAATCAAGTGGATGGCCTGGAAAACAAAATATAATATGGAGAAGTTCAAAGGATATCTTTAGACTGATCTACTCACCGAACCAGGCATTCCTGTTTTGTTGTGCATTCCGGCACCCGAAGACGCTCTGAGTTGATCCAAGAATGGCAGAAACATTAGAGACTGATGACCCTGCAGTGATCCCAGGCCTTTGGATGCATATTGGGATGATATCTGGTTCTGCAAAAGACACATCTGATTTGAGTTAAAGCTGCCGACAAACAATTTTGCTATGTATTAATAATATTCTTGGTACTAATAAGAATGAGTTTAAGACAACGAATGTGTTTTTTAGATTACTCTTGAATTATAATTGACTGACTACCGCTCTATTCTTAGTGATGGTTCACATTAACTTGAGGTAACGCAATATTGTGATGAAGGATCACCAAAGTAAACTACTTAAAGTATCGGTGTATTTACGCAACTCTCAATGTGCCGTTCACCATGGGTGTCAGTGTTTTTACGATCGGTGTGAGAAGATGAAGGTGCACTTCCTTTGAAGCGAATCTCATATTTAGATACTATTATTTGGTCGGTTTTTATAGCGATAGTTCTCGTTTTAGCATAAAGCATAATAGACAAATAAGCGTAATTTTTATTTGTAGACTCAACGTTAATGAGTGCCAGACGAGGCACGCATAGCGGAAGTTGTAATTTCTACGCAGTATACCTTTATTTGACAAGTCCCATTCATATTTATTTTTACACCAGCAGCGTTTCTTTGCACGTGTTGCACGTGCCCCCGGGTCTAGATACAAGGAGGGCTTTCAATCATATTTAATATGGAGTCGTGTTTTCTGTCCGTACACCCGCCGCCACATTTAATTGTTTTCTCAGCTCGCTGACTCTTGTGCGGCCTGGTTTCCGTTAACCCCCCACACCAACGCCAGCGTCACTGTCCCACTTTTTTTTTTAATGTGGTGAAATGGACCAAATGCAAGGTGAGGAAACCTGTGCCTCCCTAACAGATTCAGCTATAGTAAATGTTAACATTAGACGCGCCACTGCTTCATTATGTTTGCTTGCTTTTCTTCTAACCCCGACTCCAGGCCGCAATCCATTCCGTAAGTCTTCTTATGGAAATTGAAATTTTGTATTTCCGTAAAAACCAAAGAGGAAATAAAACAATTAAATGTATTAAAAATACGATGTTCTAATTTAAATAAAATAGGTTGGATAAGTAAATAGGGCTGCTGTGACATTGATCCCGGGAACATATTCGTATTTGCGAGTACCAATAATACGTATTATTCGTATTACGTCCAATAAGAGAGAGCAAATGAAGAAACGTTTGTTGACATAAATTATATTGCAAAGGTATTTGAACATGAGTGATTAGAACGAATCTTGCTAAATTATTTATTGTATTTTCAATTATTATTATTAGAACAGAATTGACTACGTTTCATAAATTGTAACATAGATTTGAATGACAACTGTAGTTTAATGCTCTAATCAAAATTAATGTTTAAGAAACTTAGAGCGGTTTTATTTTTAATTTGTTCTCATTTGTCCATTTTTTAAACATTACATTACATCATATTCACTCTAATAAAAATTATTGTCCTTTTGATTAAGCCAATATTCTTGTATGTATCAAAGTTTATTTATTCCTTAAATGATATTAATCGTTCTTTAATCAATATATTCTTCATAATCTGCATAGTTAAATAAGATAAATAATTTAATGTTTTTAAATATGCAACTCAGTAGTAAGAATATGTCCACAGTGAAGTAAAAATTCATACTTTCATTACTTAATATCTCATGGCGAATTTTCTGATAATTCAACAAGAAAAGAGAGGATACTTTTATTTCAGAAACCTGTGAATAAATCCCAGAAATCTTTATTAACTATTGTGTTATATCAACGCATATAGGCCTACTCATTGCTGGATTTTATAAATAATAATGATTCATTTAAATATAAACAGAAACTAATTTTAAATGAAAATTATAAGTCCTTAACAGTTGATCAAAAAGGAGCAGAATATACGTGATTATACTCTTTGAACAATATTTCTACCCTCGTTAAAAAATTGTAAAACTTTCGTGATATTCTCAAAATAGTACGTAAATTATTTCTACAAAGCCACGATTTCTTCCCTGTAATTGAATTTATGAACCACAATAATGTGAATAATCTACATTAAGCGGTAGGTTCACTTATTATAATTTACAAATAAGATTGATGATTTTAGAGTATTTTAATTTTACTCCGACTCTTGAGATAACATGAATGACTAATTATTGAACTATAAAATGAATGATTTTATTATGTATTATTAAGAATTTTAAATTATTTATGTATTCGTCATAAAGGTACTTGAATCTTTCCACGTCGTTGAAGAGTTACTTCCCTGCGGATGGATACAAAATGATTATTAAGTTTTATTATATCTTAATAAAGAACTGTATTACGGTACAGTTATAATTATTCGCTATGATACAGTATTAACATTTGCGTCGTTAGTAGTGGTTTTATTTGGTGGAATTACGCGTACTACCCCTTGATATTTCAGAAAAAAAATTATTTTGTGATTGAATGAAGAAATAGTACAATGAACACATCTAACCTGCAACTCCTGAATTTTGTGTTGTTGTTGAAGCAGTTGTTGCTGCTGCTGAAACCGATGCAGCTCCATCTGTTTCTGAGTTTCTGCATTCGCCAGAGCCTGCAAAATAAATAGAAAATTATCAAAAATGAAAATACGTCATCTTACAGTACAAAGAGTACGAAAAAATAAAAAAAATGTAAATCTTTATTTTCATTATAATAATATCAAGAGAATGCAGGGAATGTACTAATGAAGTTCGAAGTTCCTTAAAATTATGTAATATTCAGCGATATGTAGAAACGTTCTGAGTAAATTGATGAGTAATTGCGAAATAATAAAGGCATGGTAGCGGAATTAATTACACTTGTAACATTTTGTATTGTGTAAAATAAATCTCTTTTTCGTCTAACTTACAAAACAATTTTTCAGGACTATAGGGTTTTCTCATAATTGACAATTAACATTATACGATGAATCGCGGAGTTCATTTTTATTGGTCTACGATGCTAAGTTTCAGATCTTTCGATTAGTCAAAACGTAATAAAATATTAAGAACTTTTAATAACATTCTACATCACAAAAATTGAGCGCACCACCCCCGAATGCAACACGCAAAACACGTTAGGTTCAGAATGTTTAATGCACCCTGATTGGCTATGAAGGAAAATAATTCCTCCCATTCAATTACAAGGTGTCTAAAAACTAATTCAATTTTGGCTCAGTACATATTTTTAAGGAATTTAATTAATTATCCATGAGCTGTTATCATTAACGATCTACTTCAAGGTGTATTTTTTTACGATATTTCAATTACGTTTTTGTTTTTGTAAAGACGATTAATAAAATTTTCTGTTTGAATTAGAAACCATGGAAGTCCATTGTGTTTTTACGTATAGAAATAGTATTCAAAATATTTCCCTTTAAAATTTATCGCTAATGTTAAAACACACATGCGTTTAAATGAGAACAATGATTTAGCTTCAATATATTTGATGTGGAAAAAAACCTGTATGGAGCTTCTTAACCCATGCAGATTCAGTTATTTAGCAATGTCCAGTTAGAAACTCGCAATTCGCTATTTTAATACATTTTACATTAATAAGTTAAATTAAACACTTTGACGGTATTTATGATGCATATATTTAAAATAATTTCAAGGGAGTGTAGTGAATGTTTGAGTTGAAAACCTGTGTAATGGGCGAACTATTTTCTTTCTCAACAAATAATATTTGAATAAGCATTCCGTTTGACGTGTTGTATTTAAGAGTGTACAAGGTTCATAAAGAGAAATAAATAATTATTTTATGAATGGCCGCAATTTTAGCTTTCCATTGCTTCACGTTAGGTAAAAGAAATAGCATGACGACGTGGGCAAAGTTCTTTCGAGATGGTGATCTTGAACCTGACTCGGGTCGGTCCAGCGCATATTTCGAGGCTAATCTGTATTTTTTAACGTTGCAGGTAGAGCGGTGAATGGGCAGTGTAGTCACGCCTAGTCCCTCGGCGCTAAATATACTCACTCGCGTCTCCAAATCTGTCCCCATTCACCGTCATAGCAGCCGCAACTGCCTTTATGCGAGGTCGAAGTATGACGAAAATAAAGTGCAACCACCTCGATTCTGCTTCACAAGGCATAGCTGCCTCTGGGAAAATTTGTATCACATGGTTTGCAGATTAAACTGAGCGTTTTATTTTGCAAATATCAATTCTGGTACTAATTTACGCCTTTCGGTTCGTAATTGGTAAATTACTACACGATATAATTAATTTCAGTCACAACTACGTTTGTAGTGTTATTGGTACTCTTAGTATTTTTATTTATATTTTGTAATCAAGAATAGTTTGTTTCACCATTCCAACAATTAAATGGTTATCCTTTAGTATTATTATATTTTCAATTTAATTGATTATCTAAATATCACCGCGTCTGCTTTATTCGTTACAAATATTCAATGACAGCTACTTTGAAACGTTTCCCGTTTTTCACCTATTACACATTACGGTCAGATTGTATTTAGTAAAAAAACAGTGTATTTTTAAAAGAACTTTAACTTGTTTTTTGGACGTAATGTTAAGAACTTTATTTAGCAATCCACATCACAAGAATTAAGCGCCCCATGCCGGAACGCAACACGCAAAACACGTTAGGTTCAGAATATTTATTCGACTCTGTCTCTGAAAGAAATCTTAAACTATTTGAATCGTGAAGAGTGCTGAAAAATTAACTGAACTGGACAGATCGGAATATGGAAGGCGGAAACAATTTTTGGAGAAACCAATTCAATATAAGAAAATAGTATATAAATAAATTTATATATAGCTCCTATTCGAAAGTGTAAAGTAAAAGAATCTATGTATTGCATATTCTGAAATTAAAATAAAATGCGAAAATAATAAATAATGCAAGGATAAGGTTATATTAAAGCATAAAAGGAAAAAATAAAAGCGTGAAGGTTCTTGAAAATTATTTTTTTCCTTTATGATTTAATTTAGGCATTACTTCATTTAAAGAAACAGCCCTTATACAATCTCAATTTTTCGATGATTTTATTTAATTCGCCAGACATTTTTTCAGATGCTATCGGCCTAATATATTAGGCCATAATCATTTGTAAATATATTATTCAAGCATTTACATGTCAACTTGTTTATATTTCACATCTACGTTAATTATTAAAACAAAATACCTGTCACTTTACTCATTTAAACAATAAAACTATTTAAACATCTAATTGATTCTATGGTTTAGCTCCAACTGACGTCACAATGTTTACGTCTTATAGAACCTATATCAACCGTACAACCTATCAGAAACCACTTAAACTAATTTACAATCTTATATAATTATTTTCTGATACGTGTAATTATTAATTTATTTTAATTTTAAATGTACATTTTTATTTTCTGATTAAATTTTCTATAATTGTAAATTATTTTCTTTAAAGAAATATATATCAATCTTATAATTAGTTTTTAAATCATATTGATTTTAATTTTGTATATGATAGACATCTTGATTTTTTGTTTCTTTCAAAATATATTTCTAACTCCTTTTTTCCTTTTCATAATTTTCTGATATAAAACGCAAACAGTTCCCACTTCATTATCTCATTCATTGGCCTTGCCAAATTTTCATCCTTCAATAATTATTTTCAATGCACGATTCTCTTTAAGGATAATTTATATTTTTTACTTTCAAAATACATTTTACCTTAACATTAATTCTTATATTAGCAGTTTATTTGATTTTCAGGATATACAATAGATAGATTCTATTACATAAATAACATAATTTTCTAATGTAATATAAAAACTGCAAATATATTAATTAATGAAAGCATATGGTTATGCCTAATTTTATTGAGCGGGAAGATCGGAATATGAAAGACAGAAAATTTTTGGAGAAGCCAACTCCAAAAAGCAAAATAGTATTTATTTTAGTAAATATATGGAATATAGAATCTTAAATCGCGCTGAAAATTATATTTGAATTTAAGTATTAAATATATTTATTTCAGAAAGCATATCTGTATTTTTCTATTTGGAGTTGGTTTCTGTCTTCAAAATTCCGACCTGGCAGCTCAATTAAATTTCAACACACTTCACTTCAAAATATTTTAACCCTTAAGTGCATAATTTTTTAAGGTGTATTTTGGTGAATACAATACGGAAAAGCAACCAAAAAAATATCATACGTGACCAAAGTCATTTTGGCTCATGATGTTGCACATATTCAACATAAATATAATTAGGTCGGGTTTATCAATAATTCACATTAATTGTATAATTATTATTTAACTGCAATTATAATATCGTGAGAATGGTACGTAAATTTTCCTTCTTGGAAAAAGAAACTATAAAACACAGAAAATAAATATTCTGAAGCTGACCGGCGGGTAGAAAAATCTGGCTTGAGGGGTTGACTCACAGAAAGCTAGGAAAAGCGTGTTTCAACGTGTCCACGGATGCCAAAAATTTTACATTTTCTTAAGTGTATGTTGTTTCATATCTACATCACAAATTAGCTCTCTTAGACACCAGCAGATGCATTTGGGGTTGTACTAACAGTTATGTTATTATCCACTAAATACGAGAAGTAACTGTCCTAAAACACGTAAAGGTTATTTTAAAATTTCGTAGTCATCTTTTTTTATTTTTTGGGGGGGCTGAATATCTATTTTCAATTAAAGTGACTTAGTCACTTCAGTACGAACCTGGTGTTGAGAGGCTTGTCAACCTGACGGCTCAGATATCAAAACGGTAATAATAACAGAAAATTCCGATCCCTATGTCCCAAAAATTCACTGCAATAGTATCTAAAGTTGGGTGAGATGACTTCCAGACTAACTGCTACTTTCAAACACCGTAAAAATCTACACGAGTACTGCTAAACACGATAATAATTGTGAATCCTTGTTTGTGGTACTTGAGATAACTTATGAGCATGGATCGTAATCTCGTATAATGTTTCTCGGAAGTGGAAAATTGATTAGCGCGATCCACAAAGCTCATTTCCGCCTAGATTCCTTTTCCTCTGAGCTCCCCGCCTTGTCCACTGACAAATGTGGAGGCTCTTCTTTATCCGCAGCAACATAATACAACTATTCCTCATATATCTTTAAATAAGTTCCGGAACGCGGGGTTTGTTTCGTTTTTCTTTTCCTTCTCTCTGCCGTCGACGACGAGGGCAGATAAGCAGGAGTGGCGAGAACAAAAAGGGTGCTTCTTAGCCGCGGTCATTATGCGTCGTGATGGATTTCTTCCTGCTGCCTTTCTGAATGAAACTGTTTGTGTGTGGCGAGCATGCGCACAGGCGCCAATTGTTTCGGCCGAAGAGGCCAAGCACTTTTGAATGAAACGTGCAACGCACGAGTCGATAGGCGCCTTTATTTGTCAGCCAAATGGCAATTAGATACGGCCTCAATGGCAGCCTCGGGGACCTTCCGGAACATTGTGTCACTCAAAAACCGGCCGGCGTCGTTGTCTCGCGATCATTAAAATCCATTTCAAGCACTTGACGCGCTTCCCGGCAAAAGCGAGAATGACAGATGATGCGTCGCGGTATCCAGGTAAACAATTTTCAAAACCCGAACGAGTGCTTGTAACGCCAGGCACGCGTTAGATGATGTCATTTTTACTGAATATGGATAGCGTCCGAAAAAGAATCTTGTTTACCCTATTTGCTTGACGATGGTCACCTGCTTAGATAATTAACTCCGTTGACAAACCTCAAAGAAACTAATGTGTACAAGAGAACGACACTTGTTCCACTGTATTTAATTATAAATGAGCAAAGGTTCCCGTCTGACAGTTTTCCAAAATCTTCATTTAAAACTTTGTGTTCCGATAAGCGTCCAAATTTATTCAGTATAAAATACAACTAAGAATCATTGAAATGTATCCATTGGATATAGGAAATACATTTAAATTTTACGCAAAAAAATATCGAAGTTAAAACACCGGAGCATGGATATGTTTTATTTGGTCTCTGGAGACCTTTCAAGCATGAGGTTTAATATGCAAGAAATTCACAAATTATACCATTCAATAAAACATTATGTTAAATTTTTACTACTTCTAATTATAATAGCTTCCTAGCCGTACAGTGTGATTTATGAACTTAAACGCTTAATTTGATCGAAAATATTATTCAAATAAATGTCTCCTTCTCTACAACACGGCAGATCTATTCATGAGTAAAAAATTCCACAAATTTTGTGTTGTAGTTATATAACACGATTCCAAATAGTAATGCCATGGACTTGTGTTGAGGATTCTCTCGATAGAGCCATAATCCGAATTTAAGTTTTATTTCGTAACCCATAAACTACCTCCTCAATTGTTTGATGAGCAATGCTGGACGTAATCCCAATATTGTGACAATCGTCGTGAATCAAAAATTGAAATGCATAAATAATTATTATATCACTGTTGCTACATTTTAAAATATACAGCTATATTCACGTGTTGGGAAATTAATAGAAGTTATGAAAACGAGTTGCACTCAAATATAGACTGGATATTAGACCAATAAAAAGTAGGCAGAAGTTTCGGAGTTTTAAAGAAACTTCGCTTAAATTCATCTTCATCAATTATTTTTAAATGTTATGAACATATCTTTCAAAGTAAATTGGAAACGACGTATTTAATTTCAGATTCCTCTCGAACGTTTAAAAGAATTTTTGGCAACCTAATGTTGCTAATTAATTATAATGCATGATTTGTACGCAAACAATAAAACGGATGACTGACACTTTTTTCTGCGGCTGATCAATATACCAACTCTTGTTCCCTTATTTTAATGCTGAAACGTTCTTCGCATGTCGCTAATGGAATATCGCGTGAATATTTGTTGACGTTGGCAAGGATTCTGCAATTACGATGAGATGTGCGTCCTAGTAGTGACAAGCCTTCGACCCCGACTGACAGTCCACTTTCGTCAACGAATTTGATTCCCTAACAAGTTCATTTACACTTAATCAAAATGTTGTGCAGCATGTCGCATTTATTTTTAAAATATAATAATACCGTATTTTCACTCTGAGCTTTATTAAATATATATCCTAATTTTAATGTATGGCACTGTCGTTCTTTTTGTAAGCAACGCGTACATATTACGTTCCTCGAATATTTAAGATTTTACGTGATCTACGTAATCGGTTAAAAATGCTTTCCTAGTATATGTCCAGCTCGGGAACAGAAACCGAAACTAACAACGTGGTTTTAGTATTTATTGACCTGCTGGATCCACCAAGGATTAAACCCAGTGACTAAATCACAGAAGTAAGAATGAACGGACGTAAAAATCACTATTGGCTATGCATTGCTTAGATTTAAAGAATTTTCGTTTAAACCTAAAATCGTTTTAACACTGTCACTCGGTTCGATTTTCACAAGAAAACAGTCGGACCGTTTCGTCGAAATTGTTTTCGTCTTTTTTTTTAGAATTTTTCAAAATCTGCAGTCTGAGACGTTACAAAATCTGAATTTAACTGCTTCCGAGAAAGATTTTGTTCGCTTTACAGAAACACAACAGTGGTAAATAAATTTGTGGCTGTATTTAATCGTCATCCGCTTTTTGAAATGTTAAAACATAGTTCAGTCTGCCAAATTTTCTTTTGTTTGTACGGGGAATGTTATTGATACGTAACCAAACTCTATGTTGTCAAGAGTAAGCGCGGATGAAACAGTGCGGTAACTTTGTTGATGGAGCCAAAAAGTAGCAAGGAATAATGAAGAAAAACAATGAGGGACGTAACGCGTAATGAAAAAAAAATAGACCAGAGAAATATCCCATAAATAGTATACATTTTAAAATTAAAAGTATATGTCGGGTTTGGAAATTAATAATACGATGAAATAGCCAAATACAGACAAAAGAAGTGATGATATAAATACCACACAAGGTTTCTGGAAACCTTGTTCCTTTCTTCAGGAGCTAAGAAAATTAAAAACACAAGAGCTTGTTTAGGTATTTTATCTTATTAGAATACATTTTGGCCGAATCTTTGTGACAAAAGCTTTCGTTATAATATTTGCGTCAACCAGCTAGTGTTAATCAAATCTCTGAGTAAGTTTCCTCAGTAAAAGGCGGTTAATATTTGCAAAGGTACGTCTGTAGAATTCGAATTCAATTTGCCAAAAAAACAACAACTGATTATTGCTCATAATTCGACTCTCGTACATCGTTAGCGTAGTTGAGGGTGAGAAATGATGGTATTTTTTCATCAATCTAGCTTTGTCTTCGTTCTTTCATAACTGAACACCAATTTAATACATCAGAATTATGAAGACGAAAAAAGTGGACAACGATGTGTACGACAGAAAGATGAAAATGTCTCCGACAAGTGTTGGATTAAGAAAACCTGAATAGAATGATACATACTTAATGGATCGAGTAAAGCTGAGAGAGAGAAAAAGAGAGAAAATATTCAATGAGTCGTGTTGTGAAATGAGGAACGTGACACAATGATGATGGAAGTGAAATACTGGCAGTGGAAAATGTCTGAGAAATTGGGTTCTCATGTGACGTCGACGACGGCTGCCCTATAGTGAAATAAATTTCTGTTAATTTAGTTTGAAGGGGAAATGCTGATGACGGTACGGAACCGTATAATTATTCAGAGACAACATTTAATGTGTAGTGTTGGCGTGCGTTCGCGGAATTTCAACATCGGCAACTCGGACAGTGGGCCCCTGCACACCACGTGGGACACACGTGTTGCATCCCTCAAGGCGTCCCTTTGTGCTCCGCGCAGCACGTCAATCATCTGCAAGCGAGGGGAGAAGATAAAAACTCTAAACAAGGGCGCAACGGAAATAGAGTTATCACCTACGATCACGGCCGGGGGTAGCGGACTCGGAAAGGGGTTCGTAAAACGGCAGACTTTGTTCGAGTCAGGGGAGACACGGTCCCACACCCCTGCAGACTTGCCCGTAATAAAGTACAAATTAACAAGTCAGTAGCGAAGCGGACCCCGCGGAAACACTCCTGACAATGGTTTCGCAAGATTAGATTGGGCTTTAAGAGACTTCACAGAGAAAAAAAAGTTATATCCAATCGTACCAAGGAAATATGTCAAATTATTTTTAATTAATATAATTACAGCTTTGGCCAAACAGGAAAAAAATTGATTAAATGTATCTGTATCCAACTAGGTTGATAGATTCAATTTGCGCCTTTTGAGTTTCTCAGAAAATTCTATTAAAATTTAATGCAAGTTGAAAAGAAAAGATTGAGCAATAAATGTAATCGTTAAAATGTCAGACATAATAGTACGAATTATTACCCCAAAACATCGACACGGTTCCCATCTTTCATTTAAGTTACCATAAATAGAGATAATAAGGTTTCTTAAAACTTTTTTGAGTGGTCTGTATCAATTGGTAGAGTGGAATTTCTTTGACTATAAAACCATGGCGGCGGGAGAAAATATAGGAGATTTATACATGTATATTCAGAATCACACCTCTTTTTCCAACATTTATTCATTAATTTAATTATTTTTCTTAATTACAAATATATAGATTACAAATTTTCAGTTAACGTATTTTTTGAATTAATAAAACAATTGATGACCTTATAGACACTTTTTATTTATAGTATGATTGTACAAAAGCAAGGAGCAGTAGACAAATAAATTACAAATAACTTACCAAATAAACACAGTAAACTAGCACAAGTTATGAAATTCACACAGTTTTTTGAACGGGGGGAGGGGGGGGGGAGTCCGAGGCACACTAGTCAAGACTAAAAATGACATTTTGAAGGTTAACTTGAAATTTGTACAATCAAAATTGTAAATATCTCATCTGTAGGAAAATACCTTAATAACATACAAAAGGTGTCGAAACGTGGTATAATAAAAAATAAAGTGTGTCTTTATAAGGTCATCAATTATTTTAATATATATATATATGTAGTTTTAAACTGTAAAAACATATTATTATAAACATTGACTAAGTAGAAGATATCGAGCTGTGAATACTGTTAATTGAGTAACAAGAAATATATTAATACTTAACATTATACGGCAATTATCATTTGATTAATAAATAAACAATTCAGCCAATATTTCAGTAAAATTTATTATTCATTAAACAAAAAAAAATCGGTTCATACGACGTTTTGCCAACAATAAACAGGTAATTTGTGGGAGAACCTGATAAATGAGACGAATTTTGAAAGTGAATAATGCTTTTCAGTATTTCAGTAATGTTTTCTTTGGCAATTTTTTTCTAGTTGAATTGAGTTTTAATGAGTGTATGAGCAATAATTTAGCAGTATTTTCTCGTAATCTAGAAAAAAATTATTATAAAAGTGTTTCAAATTTTCTCATTTTTAGCGGTACTTTCACATTGTGTAGAATAAGTATTTTTCTGATCGAATTGTTTAAAAAAATTTCACTTTTCAGCAAAAAAAAAAATACGACAATATTGAGTTGTTATAAGGGAACTCGCTGCATGCTCGACATTTTAATATATTGGACGTGTATTTCGGCATTAATTTAGCAGTATTTTTACATGGTCTGAAAAATGTTTTTTTTTCTGATCAAAGTGTTCAAAATTTTCTCATTTTTTTACCAATATTTTTTCTGTCCAAAGTGATTTATGGTACAAGAATACGCTGTTTGCAACACGTTTGACCATTAAATACTACAGTACGGTGCCAAAAATGTCTGGAAACAACATGAACTTCATTAAATCGTATTTTTGACGCCTTTCTCTTGACACTTTTTGAGTACGTAAAAGTGGAGCTCCATACTTGTTATTATCGTTAGTGAATAAATAATTTGTTAATGTTCTTGGATGATACTCAGGCGTAACATAAGAGAAGCTAGAATGATTGTTAACAAGTTGGAGTACGGAAAACCTCGCCGCTATAATTAAGATCCGTGTTGACACAGTCTTTCTCTTAGTCCAGTAAAACAGGGAACATCAAACACGAAAGCTGGCAACAAAAGTTTTGTTCGTGTTGTCTCTTACTTGTTGCGAAGTGGCGGTGTTTGTTCTTGAAATTACTCTGATTCGTCTTAAGGTTGTAGAAAGTTTTGTGTGTGTCTTAACTGAAAAGCAAGAGAATTGTCGTAAACAATTCATGGTGTAGTACGTCCCCCTTTTACGTCTGAGATGATGTCTATATAAAATATATTTTGTTAAGTTCCTCTGCTTTTCATTTATAACTCCGGCAACGGTGGTGCGGCCTTTTTCTCGTAAGTCAGATTCGCGGCAGTGAACAAATACAAACGAGGGAAAAAAAGAAACACTTTACATTTCTCATAGACGATTATTTCCGTGTCCCCGGCTACAATTTCCATCTACTTTGCTTCTCCCTTCTAACTTTGTTCCACGGGGGCACAACGTTAATGTACTTCATTATCTTGTCGATTCATTACGAGTTCCTTTCTTCGCTCGCCTTTTTTTACTTTATTTTTTTTTTGAAAGACGAACACCTTTGAGATGCGAGCGTGCAATAACCGTAATGCGATCTCTTTTCGTCTCTCTCACTCTCTTATTTCTCTCCTCGCCTGTCATTCAGCGCCCCAGAAATAAAGAACCGCCCATGAAAGGAAAGTTTTTGTTCCAAACAAGAAGGAAAACGAAACTCTACTTTATTTTAATGGAAGCGAAAAGAAAAATAACACAGAAGTAAGATTGTATCAAAAAGATGTCTATATAAAGATAGAAGGAGTTGGGGTGAGGATGGAGGAGGGGGTGAGGAAGCGATGCGAACAAAGATGGCCCCTGTTGTAGTTAGGATGTCCTTTTCCAGTGGTAACAACATTAGGTTGAACTGCAAATCTGCTTTGGTTGTCCTGGACAATTCATTGAAGAAAATGCAAAGGAATGTTTACGTGTTCTAGAAGACAAAGATATGGCCGCTCTGAATATTTAATTTGTGGGTTGATATAATTAAGAACAATTGATCTTTAGTTCTATGGTGGAAATAATTAAAACTAAATAAATAAAATAAATAATAAATTTTCAAAAATATAAACCCAAAATAATCAAATGAAATCGGATAGGCGATATAAAGTTTCTGACGAAATAAACCATATATCGAATTACTTCTTTTGAATATTTACAAAGTTCATAACTATTCAATAAATTTGTCTGTAATAATTCCCAATATTTTGCTGCTGTAGTTCTCAATTAGTAAAAATACAGAAAAACCGAAACCCTTAAAAATATGGAATTTTATATATAGAATACGAGATGTATTACCAGTGCTGAGAACGTTTGGCTGTCCCAAAACGATTTCCGAAAATGTATGTCACATTGAATTAAATGTGTAGGCACATTAATTTTCATTTAAGCGTTCCTTTTTTCTTATTATGCGTCTAACACGACTTAACGACACAAACGGACGATATTTGTGTTTCGTAAAAGACCAAGCATACGACATATGAATTATAAAAATTATTTGACCTTCAATAAAAATATTAATAAAATTTTATGTCCATTCAGTCAGAAAATTAGTGATATTATGAGATAATTAATTAAAAAGACATTTATTTTTGAAAAAAATATTAAAAGACATTTTGTCCTTGTATTAGAACTTATTAAGTTTTTCAGGAAATTTTAATCAAGCACATCATTAAAACACTCAAACCTGTTAATTATCATTTAAAAATATCAATTACAGATTAAAATACTGGTGTCAGTCAAGCAGCAAGGGCTGAATTTTAAAAAAATAATGTTTTATTAATTGTCTAATAATTTCATTAAATTTTAGAGAGAATGGCCCTCGAATTTAATTAACAAACGAAATATGATTGGCCAGCTGTGGGTGAAAGAAATATTTCAAATGAATTCTCTAGGGAAGGCCATTAATTTATTGTCATAAGTCAATATTTGTCTTGTATATTAGCCAAAGTAGTTTTTCATAGCGTTAAAATTTGAGCATTTAAAATCTTATAAAAATTAATGTGGGATTTAAATAATAATATTGAAGTAAATATGGATGTAAAAATGTCGACAAGGCCGGGAATCGAACCCGGGTCCCTCCGCGGATGCTCTCTGAGCCAATCCCGTCGACTCCCAATCCATCCCTCAGAAGTCATTCGGTTTCCCTACAAGGATAGCGGAAGGTCCCGGGTTCGACTCCCGGTCTGGTCGACATTTTACATCCATATATTCTTTGAAAAATCTTAACCTTTTGCCTTTTGGTTGAGTATAGAATTTTTTTTCTTTCAATCAGAATATTTTTTATTTTGATCTACGGCTGTACGCATTTTTTTTTAAAAAAAACATGTTATTCAACACGAACAAGCGGATTGTTACAGCCTACGTTGTTCATTGACGCGTTCCTTTTTTATCATTAATCGACTAACACGTCTTAGTGACAAACGGTCGAGATCTGTGTTTCGTAAAAGACCAAGCAGAAGAAATATGAATTTTAAAGATTATCTGAAGTTCAATATAAACATTAATAACATTTTATGGAATCCAGGTAAAAATTATTAGGCTATTAATATGACAACATTAATTTTTGAAAGCTCGGGCCTTGTTGGCTGACAGACACCAGTATTTTAATCAGTAATTCTTTCAACAAATATTTTATGATGATTAAAATATTTAACGTACCATTGTTTAAGTCAATATGTTAGTTGATGCACATTCGCATATTTGTAGACGAGAATAATAACCAGTTGATGAGTGAGATTGGCGTTCCGAGTCGGCTTATTGATTAATTATTTCCGGTATCAAACTAACACAAGTATTTCGAATCCAACTTCGTCAGCTGGAAGTTCGTTCTGGTGAACGCGAAATTGTTCTTACAAATAATGCTATTCCCAGTCTCCAATTTTAAGCGACGCGCGCGGCGGAACCCAATTTCTGTGACACATTCAGTGCCTGTTACCTCGCTCGCTGCGTTGTATTATTGCTGTATATTCCTCAATAAGTGGTTACGTCTCTCGCCCCGAGAGCTTTGCTCCCAGAAGAGCGATGCGGATGGAGGAGGTTATGCCACAACAAATAGGGCAGAGTTTGTGTCATGTAAATGTTTTGGCTCACTCAGCGGCGGCTGATTTGTAAAGCATAATGCCCCCCATCCACAACCAGCGGGAGCGTAGACAATAATTCCCGCTGCCGACGTGCCGTAATTACCCCCTGTAAGATGCTATTACTGCTCAATGGGAGAGCCACAATCAGCTTATACAGACATCGAACACAATCTCCGTCGCCGAATAATTCCCCCGCCCCCGCAACCCACCCCCGCCGTCGCCTAGCGAGGGAGGCAACGCGCGTTCGCGCTTTGTGCCGCAGCCTTCTATTGGAACAGTTGAAAGCGCTTATCTGATTAATTAATCATAGTCCAATCAGCGTTTGCTGCTTCTCTAAAACACATCAAAGTAAAACTGGAGAGGGATTTACGCGGCGGCTCCCATTCTTCGCGACATGGATACAGAGGTTAGGAATAATGCGCTGCCAACCAAACAGAAAACAAAATCCCTCTAAGCGTAGAATGTACATTTGGTTTAATGGACACAGACAATCCTCCATTATTTCAAACTCACAAAAGGAGTACACAGACACGCATAACAAAAAATACAAAAAAATAAACCAACCTCACACTTTCTATAGCATCAATGGCGCGTTTCAATACGGGATCGTGTACAAAAGAATTGGCCTAAAACAGAAGAGGAGCAAAGCGAACACGCTACGCACATACACTATGTGAACACAAAAAAACAAACTGCGGATAACAAGCGAGGTGCGCTCAAAGCTGGACTCCATTGTCGCTGTTTGGCGCCCGGTCTCTGTCGCTACAAATGAGTTCCGCGTGGAAAGTTGGGAAAGGGGTCAATTGGAGTTCTCCGGATCTCGAATTCACCCCCGGTGCGACTGAACCCGAAAACAAAGACGCTAGAACAACAACGCGGTTTTCTTGAGGCGGTTCTAATCACATGACTGCCTGTAGATTAAATTCTCTCTTTTTTTTAAGGGTAACACGCTACATGAGGGTAATTCACATGGTGGCAACTTCCCTTTAATAGCATAGGAAGGGATTTGAAAGGGGGGATGCGGAAGGGTAGAGGAAGGTAGCCAAGTGTTAACTAGGGCCCCCGGGCAATAGTTTAAGGATCCTACCCGGCATTCGCCTAAAAGTAATGCAGGACAAACCCTTCATCAGGTAGGTCGGGCATTTGGTACTTATCCCACGCCCTTCCGTTGGTGGGAGAGGGGTTTGCTGTGGGGTCGCAGCATTCCCTTCTCCGTGCCTCGACCAGTTTAGGAGGCAGCTGGCCGACTGTTCCAATGGGAACAGAGGACAACTCTTACCGTATGCCCAAGGTCTGTGACGCCGGTACATACACCTCTCAAAACAGGCCGAGGTTCCTCGGCATGTGGAAACCTTAGTTCAAAAACCAGAGAGATGTGAAGTCCCATATTCAACCGAATTTTATTCAACCCGACTTGACTATTTTTTACAGGATTATTTTTCCAGACTATATTATTTATGCCTTTTTTATATAAAAATACTAACAGTGAGTAAATGGACTCTGTGAATACTCCTCTACTGCACGGTACTTACTGCATTGTTCCAGAATCTATTAGCTTCATAACTAGTAAGAGTCTTCTTAAAATGAATGATAATTGATTTAAATATAATATAGAATGCACAGATTTGTATCTGATTAATTTTGCACCTGATCCACTTTCCTCTGCATTGTTCGTTCTGATGCATCGACGCCTCTTGTAAGATTCAATCAATATAAAAGTTTAATAAGACTTTGTAAATTTCAAAAATTAAACGGTTACAATGTTGCGATATATATAACTGTTAGTCATGACTAATTTCATGTGAGCGCACCTCACGCGTCAACGAGTATTACCAGTACTTTTGTATACGTTACGATGGTACGGGAGCAAAACAGAATCATTCCCCTGGACACAACGTTCGCTTCCCCCGTTTAAAGACGAAAAGCGTTTCCCCTCTGTGCCTGCAATTCTATTACATGGGCTTGAATGACGGTGTCTCGACGCTGCATATGCAATTAACGCGAGATCTGGCAGCTCAGAAACTACATCTGTTATTGTCATATTGTTGAGGGTGAACAGCCTGTCGATAGAATTCCACCGGGTATTGCAAGATTTACAACTAGCTGAGAGGTGAGAAATGTAATTTCTTTGTAAGTCTGAAATATCTAAACTCGTACATTTATTCAAAATGGTACGACCAACGTTTTTAAATTATATCCAAATCATTTATCAATTAGGAGATAATATTAGGAACCCTTAATTAATAATATCCACTGAATATTATTCTACTATTCGAGAAGCCTGTTAATTACGGCAATGGAATTAACGTGTACGAAAGTTTATTATGTGAGGAAATGCGAACACAAATATTTGTCGGCTTAAGGAGTTTCTCTTCCACAACGTGATTTAACTTTTTTTCCATCATAATATTGTCCCTTGTAAGAGCTATCTTCCGAGAGGTACATTCGTGTAAGAACGAAAAACATAATTCGCGTCTTTATTTATTAAAATATTAGCATACCGGCCATCCGAATGATGAAGTATTCTTAAAGTAGGCTCCGAAAATAGTAAATCAAACTATAAATAAATATGCGACTTTGAGTCACAAAAGTATGCTTATTAACAGAAAATTAAATGAACTACGATTCGTCCTCATTTGGGAAATCTGCAGATTCTAGAATTTGGCCAAGGCAAAATAATAATCAAAAATTTATATAGCAAACTATAAAACCTAAAGAGGTCCTAAAAGAAGACGAAGTGTCATTTAATCATTTTTTTTGTTAATAAACATAATTATATGACTCCAGGCTGTATATTTAATTATATATATTATTATAAATGTCAGATATTTTTTCATTATTAATAAATCATACTCCTACTACCGCCGTTGACTTTGTATCTAGAAATTTTAAGTTCCTGCTCAGCAGTGATAAAGAACTTATTTTTATCATGAATTCGAGAGTCAGATTTATTCCATTCATCCCTATTTAATCTAATCGAAGAATATCCACATCTGCTATCCAAGAACTGTTACAGGTTAATTCTAGGAACAGCTCCTAAAAGAAGACGAAGTGCCGTTTAATTATTTCTTTTTTGTTAATAAACCTGATTATATGACTCCAGGCGGTGTATTTAATTATTTATATTTTTATAAATGTCAGAAATTTTTTCATTATTAATAAATCATACTCTACTACCGCCGTTGACTTTGTATCTAAAAATGTTAAGGTCCAGTACAGCAGTGAGAAAGAACTTATTTTTATCATGAATTCGAGCGTCAGATTTATTCCATTCATCCCTATTTAATCTAATCGAAGAATATCCACAACTGCTATCCAAGCATCGTTACGGCCTAATTCTCGTAACAGCCCTACGTAATAACACATGCAGGTACAAACGTCTCGTCACCTCCATATTTGAATAATCGCTGTTCAGCGAAACGCATTGGTAGTCAGTCCTCGAGTCAGCGAGCGCCATATTTCACTGGCCATTGTGTCCCTAGTAATGCTTAACCTCACAAACAATCCGCATACGTACCAGACCCATTACAATGACAGAAGACTACCGACCTAACGAATTCCGAGCAGGGATCTCCACGGCCTTCGTACGCGGCCGTGACTGCATTCTGATTTTTAAAGACTTCCGTTAACAAAGAAAGGTATTCTCTCGGAGCAGCTTCTGAAATAACGTTGTACAGCCTGACTTACGCATGTGAGTAAATAGGAGACGGGCGGTTATGACGAAAGAATCTCCATCCGTGCGGATTAGGAACTGTATTTGGCAGCAGGAACGCGTGGGAGAAAAATATCTAAAAATTTGTACCATGACGGACTAATTCGTGTTTACTCTGCGTAATTTCAGTGTTCTGTATAACATTTAATGGTTTTTTTGTCTCTTTTTTAAAATTCGTTATTTTCTGTCTTAAATTTGAATTTACTTTACTTTAATTTCACTAAGCTTCATGATCAAAAAAGAAGAGGCTCATTAATCACTACTCACAATTCCGTAGTCGTATATTTTTTTTTATCTCGAGGGAGTCGTTTAAAATTATTAAAAGTCGTCTTTATTAGACAGTAGGGTGATAAAAAGGCGGGGACATTATTTTTACTTCCTAAATTCCTAGAATTCTAGGACAATTTGGTGAGATAAAGGAATCACTATTATATTACGTGAATTTATTCCTCGTCACGTTACTCTGATTCTTACATCAACATTATCTCATTTCTGCCTGAAAATCAATATTCGATCTTCCAGTTTATCGCCCCCATGCCTCATATTAGAAGTCCAGGTAATTATTTTCCCCGTGTTATTTTTCGAAAACGGCACTCGTCACAAGTCACATTACAAGTCCGGGTAACTATTATCTCTATGTAATTTGCGGAAACGGCAGTCGTCACACAAGTCCGCATCCTGATTGTCGTAACGGCTCCAGTCGTCGATGTTTTACTGCTTCGCCTTGACACGTCCCTGATGTGTGTGACAAAACGATTTCATGCCTCCGTTCCCGAATTCGAGATTTGTATCTTACGTGCCGAATAATGCAAGACGTGCTGTAGCCAGATACGGAGGGGGGGATATAGACGCGTTTAGTCGCGCTCCACTTGTTCCGTCGACAGTTGGCAAGATTGTTGTCTGTGTGGAGATGTCCCAGGGGACCTTACCGCCAGGATTACTTGTCTATAGTCTCCCGCAGGACGTCACATTGTCAGCTCGGCCGCGCGTGAAGACGGCGAACTCGCTGCAAGGAAGGATTTAGCGAAACTTCTCCGCAAGCCCCAAAGCTTCATCTTCATTACAAGTGTCGTCGGGGCGCGGAAAGTCTTAACACGATAGAAATACCCGTAGACGGTAAAATGCAATGAACTGAATCTATAAAAAAAATTATGTAATATTAATGTGCGTTAAAAGTGGATTTAAAGCGAGAGCGTGGGTTGAAGTAAGAGCTATTTCAAATTAATAAAAGACCGTGCTATTAAAACCTAATGGTAGATTAATGTAAAAGCAAAATCACGTATTACGCTATATACTATATTATACATAGTATAAATATGCGCATTTATGATGAAATAAAATCTGTTCATCACTTCATGAGCTGCAAACAAAAATATAATCTTCAATTGGACCCTGTATTTTTAGGGGGTTATCGATTGCAAAACAAATTAATTTAATATATGAAGTTTATCTTTTACCTTTCAAAATATAAGCTCATTTCTGCGACATTAAAATATATCAAGTTTTGTTTAAATATAAAGTTATCATTACGTAATAAGACCGTATTAAATAATTTATCGAAATAAATTAGCACCAAAAGTGCTATTTGACCTTTTTTATGTACTGCGTACTACGCTCAATTACAATAACGCTTAAATATATGGTTTAAAATTTTTATTAATTTTGCGTGATAATCAATCAAATTGAGGGCAACTATTTACACGATTATTTATCATTAAACCTGTCATTTTTGGACTTGGCATTAATAAAATTAAAACCTTCGGCGGATGAAGCACAAGTCCGTTCTTTGGACATGAGCTAATATTGGAATAAGACGTTTGAAAATTTGTTCACGATAAATGGGTTCATTAACGGGTTTCATTTCAGTGACGACATCTTATAAATAAAAGTGAATTTCTTACTGTAGTAGAAACAACTACTTTCAAAATTACGTATTCGAAATAACAAAACTGAATGAGTGGCAAAGCAACGATTAATTGAACTAAATAGAATAAACTGAGGGTTGCTTGAGCCATAATAAAAAAATGTTTAATAGCGGTAATGTTTTGATTTGAGGGATTACCAAGATGGCTGTACCTTTTATCTGCCGTCCAGGCTCAGCGAAAGAAAGCACAGCAGATCTTTAACAGCGACCGGCCAGCGACGTCCTTTTCCCCTGAGGGACCGTCCTCGAACAAGGGCATTTTCAAACGCATACACACTTCACAAAGGCCTCTAACGCAAATGTATGTTTATTAAAGAAAAGCGAGTCTGCTACGCCGACCCGTGTGTGTGTGTACTTATTAACGAAGTTCTTTATGACAAACCCCTTTGAGGAGGCCAGAGAGTGTATGAAACATGGAAATGCGCATCTCGTTTGCTGCTGGAGGGGGAGGAAGCTGGACAAGTGGGGGGAGTCCCAGTGCGTCCAACGACAATGACGGAAACATTGGTCTGGAATTAATAAGAGAAGGCGCAGGGATGGGGGGAGGGATTGAGATATACGGTAGATGTGCACCCACAGCCTTCTGTTATTCTATCGGGGGGAATGTAGAGTCGCACGCAAACACATCTCTACATAGCATTATTATAAAGGCAAATAGTTGATTAAGAATCATGATGATTGAAATATGATACGAGAAATTTTCATTTATTAATTTCTATACATCTCAATCCTCAAAACTTTATGCAATACACTGGGATATTAAATTCTTTCCGAAGCGTTTGTAGTCTGGTTATGCTGTTGATGATCAAAATGTTCGACTTAAAGCAATTCCAAATCATTAGGATAAAATATATACCTACCACGAATAAATTCTTCTGCATACTTTCAGAAACAACCCAATTTTTTTAAGATGAAGGTAAGACGATGCCATACTTCTATTAGAAACCAAACTCTATCAAATTGTCAGATTCTGGCAGGGGGGAAAAATCAGCTTTTTATAAATTGTCATTTGCTAACGCGATTCGCTAAGTCATTGGAGCATTCTCAATAAATTAAAAAGGCAATGAAACAAACGATGACGATCTTACCTAACAGTTCTTTTAATTTACATCAATATGCTCATTTCCTCATTTACCGTTTTGAGGCACCGTTTCTTGTTACAATAATTGAAAGTACAGAAATTTAACTAATTATATAAATAAAAAGTCAAATAACAGACTTAAATAAGTGATAAATTAATATTTATAATAATAATAACAAATTGTTAATAAGAAAGATAGTCAAATAGTGACAAAAAAAAGTGATGATATAAATACCGCACAACGTATCTGGAAGCCTTTCTTCAGGTTCAGTAAAAACGCAAGAACATAGAGAATCACATCTGCACAATTCAGTTGACTATACTCAAAAGCCTTCCACATGCGTTGTGTGGTATTTATATCAGCACTTCTTTTGTCTGTGCTTGGTTATTTTTTCATATTATTAATTTTCAATATAGACGTAAATTTTTCATATTAATGAATTGTATTTATTTACCACTTATTGTGGCTGTCATTTGGCTATTTATTTATCTAATTATTATATTATATTCCTAATTCGACAGAAATTTCAACCCGGGACTCTTCATCCTCATATAATCGAGTAATACAGTTAAAAAATAAATTCCTGAAACGTTGGTAATGGAAGTAGTAATAACTATTTTAGAAAAATTTGTAGGCCTTCAATGATTATCGTTGAAGATATTTACGTCTTTTGTACTAAATTAATTGAACTATAAAACAGTCAGGCATTAAAAATTACACTACGATATCACAACGTGTTTCGTTTTTTGTATAAAATGGTTTTATTTCAATCACAATTATTCCTGCACTTTCATATATTTTATTCAATAATTTTTCAATATTAATATTAAATTTCCATTGTTTCATATCAGTAACAAAACATGTTGTGATATCTTAATCTAATTAAAAGTGTTTAGCATTTCAGACTTATTTTTCGATTAGGGTAACTTATTGGATTTTGAATCTCGTAAATTTTAATTTTATTTACAGTCCCTTCATTACGTAAATTCTGTAGCAGCTATATAAAGGTTGTAGTTTCAACTATTAAATTATAATGACATAAGAAGTTTGAGGTAATTGTTTTTAGTCTGAATCGTAAAGGCTACATAACTTCAGCACTATTTGATTTAAAGATTCTGTTCAAAATTCTGTTTATAAATTGATTTTGTTGCTTATACATATTAGCAAGAGATAATTTGAAAGTGAAAAACTAAGGTACAATTTGAGGTTGTGAATACTAATAATGTATTAAATATGTAATAACTGAATTTTATAATATGACATTTTACGAGTACATTAGACCTTCCAGGGAAAGAAACGGCCACAGAAATAATTTTCAAATGCGGTGTTATAGCATTGATTAATATTACTTTCATCGTACCTTTCGTTGCATATTTACACGGAATTGTTTTGTTAATCAGACTTCTTGTTACAGTCGTAAATCGTAGCGAAATCTGGTCGGTGTAACTTATTGTGTAAAAACTCTCGTCGGCATATGAACGTAAACAACTTGTGTTTCCTTCGCGCTTTTGTATTTTACCTGGAGCTAGTCGTTATTTCGTTGTGAGCCCGGAGATAGCTGGGCGATGACAAGAGATTAGCAGAACCCTCGTAAAACAACAGCGGCCAGCCACGCCTTTGATGTAAGTTTCTGAAAGTTGAGGGTGGTCGCATGAATATAAATGCCTCGCGAAGATTCGCTCTTTGTTTCCTCTCTCTTTCTCTTCCCTCTAGCTCTTATTTTCCGATTGGCTGGACCCCGCGGGACCTGGTACCCAATCTTTCCCCCTTTCTATGTAGTTCACGGAACATCTTTCAAGGAACAAAGCTCACTGTTTTCTGATTGGCTGGTCTCTGGAGACCAGCCAACCAATCCCTGTGTTGCGTTATTACTCTGCGAAAGTGGAAAAAGACAAGAGGAGAAGAGCAGCGCCGAAGGAAGCGGAGGAGAACAAAGGGAAGTGTCTATCTGGCTGTGTGGGTGGGGACGAAGAACAGAAAGGGGTGTGTACAGCCGAGAGGCAACCTCACGTTCCGACGTACAAAATCATATAGTGATTATTTATTTAACGCTCACGGAGTTTATCTTACATAATGACTTGTCAACAATCCACCATAAAATTTAACTGGTAAAGTGTACGACTATATTCCTTGTGATCTGTTGGTTAGCGCGTCGTCCTTCTACTCACAAGGCCGCGGGCTCGAAACCTGCCAAAATTATTTCGGGTGGAAAAAAATAACACAACGGCCTTCCATCCAGGGAACTGACACTAAGCCGGAGGTCCAACGATGTCGTTGAACGTGAAAAAACGTAATCATTGTCACGCACGATTTACCCAGTAGTGAAAGACAAATCCGAACATCCCACTGCAATTCCTTTTTTTTTCTACGAGCCTCTTCAAGATTTAATTTTTTGTTCAATATATGGGGACGTATTTCGGGAAGCGATCTTAGCTGTCTGGGATTATTTGCCTGAGTCGTTTGATGAATATGATGGGGTTTTGAATCCCGATTCTTCCTCTGGTGACCTCATCGCGTTACGATGGTGTCACTTCGTTGGGTGTCATCGTTTCAAGAAAAATTTGGACAGTATATTGATACAGGAATTCACTGTTATCGTTCTCAGTTTCCCGAACTCGAATTCTGGAACACAAGTTGTCAAAGCACTGGAGTATTCTGGAAGTAAATAACCGACGGTACGAATTAGGTCCATCTACGAAGTCGTACTTCGCCATGGGACCATTTCACTGGCAATCAGGTTTTATCTCTTTCGGAAACCTCTATTCTTGCATTGACGAACTAATGTAACACGTGTATATGGATCTGTTATTTTTAATAGTTGCGTCTCTTATAACTGGGAGATGCGATTATGTTTTTCTACGGGATGTATTTATCTGTGTGTACTAGGGAACGATAAAAATCAGGACCGTAAATCGCGTTCATCCAACCGCTTAAAGCAGCCCGTATGTCAGTTGGCCGTCTGTATAAAACGTCTGTCGGCCGCCCCGCTGGAAACACAGTGAAAGCAAACAAGCTGCATTGTCCGCAGAGAGACTCGATCTACGAAATGGGTCACCAGACAGTCTCTGAGCGGAGAGACATTAAGGTGCTGACTTTGGCAGACAATCTGTCGGTATCCCCCTCTAGAAATAATACCTTAATGTGGGACTAGTACAGAATAAATCAGTGACAGGAGTGGGAAATAATTCTTTCACTGCGGTTTATCTCGCCACGATGGGTAAATATTTGTGGTACCACTTTAAAAGCGTCTCTGGCTTTCGCTTCAATATAAATATCCATCGATACCGAGACACTGTGACAGCTGGGTTAATTTTAATACTTCCTGTAAGACGACGGAATTGAATGCTTTTTGGCGTAAAGGTTAATAAAACGTACCATAATAAGTTTTTATTTATAAACGTCAAGGTCGAAAAAAGTGAAAAAAATTCTAACGTATTTATATGCTTTCGAAAAGCATACAAGCCATAAAAGCCCAATTTCCTCTGACTACCTAATTCGTTCTTTAAAAAAGTAAAACTTTTGGTAGATATCTGAAATATTTATTTTTTTCGTGAAAGAATAGTCGTGCTGAATTACGTTTTCGTGAAACAGAAATCGAACAAGTTTTATTCAAAAATATCGTCATTTAGAAACAAGTTAAATTCTCTAGGGACACGATTACTATATAAATTCAAAATGAAAAGAGGTTCGCTTTATAAAATTGATTTTAAAAATATTGTGTTGATCAATCTGATTACCGTAGTATAAGAGAACAAAATGCAACTGGAAATGTGAAATCTAATTATTAGCAAAGAATACCAAAATTGAATAATTAGAGTTAAAGGTCTTTTTTAAGTTATAGCAGTTGAAATCACGGATAAGATATTTCTTAGAAGTATTTTAAGACTATTATTTTGACATATAAAAATTGTAATATCAACCACTATGATTTTTTTAAATTAATAAACGTCTTTTTTAGTTCTGCCCTATGAGCACGAACAGTTTCAAATAACTTAATTGAGACAAAATTCATTAAATTCTGGAGCGGTACAGAAATTAAACTCGGAAAACCACAATAAAAAGTAAAAAAAAGGGGTTGTTGAGTAATAGCAGTATTGGAGATTTAAATAAGCAACCCTTATACAGTCTAAATTTTGCGTGGTTTTAATTTAAATTCGTCAGCCATTTTTTCAGGAGCTTTCGGCCTAATCATTGGCCATAAATCAAACAATAAAATTATTTAAACATCTAATTGATTCTTTGGTTCAGCAGAATAAATAATTTAATTGTTTAAAGTAGTGAAGTGATAGTCGATTATGACCAAATTAGGACACAAAGTTATTGAAAAAATGATACGAATTTAAATAAAATCATCGAAAAATTGAGACTGTAAAATACATATAAATATTATTGGAGATTAAATTATGTTAAGCATATCTTATGTTATATGATTGACTGAATAACAGTTTATATCAAAATTAAGTTTCCCCAATTCCATTTAAATTTTCTTTAGTTTACTGTATTACGGCCTGTATTGGTCAGTGAATTTTGTTAAGAAGCAAGGAAATTTTATTTGCGTCCCACACATCAAGATCATAAACTGGAAGACCATCGTTTGGTCAAGATTTTTTAGAGTATCGCGTAAAACCTATTGGTGGCATTTTTCGAGTCGGCATTGAAGGTTACGAAAGAAATTAATAATTTATAGAATTCTTGGAAAATTAAATGTATAGGCGAATTCTTAGTATCCGTTTCCACTGCGCAGTTTGTGATTGAGAGAGACAGGGGACATGGTGTAGACGGCGCCTGCATGAAACCGCAGATAATGCCCTGCACAATAGCAGGCTGGCACCCCTTGTGTCCTATGCGGTGACGCGTGCAGTTAATTAGGCCGGTAATCCGCCAATCAGCGCCTAATGAGCGGCCACACAACAACGGGCTGCATTGTGTTGGCGCCTGCGCTGGGCTTATTTACACGCGAACACATCAGCTTCAACCTCAAAGGTTGCGCGCGCTTTCCCCGCCCACAACAATGGCTACACTCAACACTTTCAACAATTCCACATATAAATATGTACTTCTGGAAACAGAAAAAAAAATAGTCTAAAGTAGAAAAAATTAGCCTGCAATATAAATTTCAAAAAAATGAAAATGTAAGTGTGGGACGCTACACCGGGAAATATCCATTGGAAAAAAAATGGACACGGTATTAATCGGAATAATTCTGTAGAGACGAACATGAACCAATGTCCACATACGGCTCATAAATGCATATGATATCGTAAATCCGGGACATAAATGCATATTTTTAACTGCTAGTTTATTACTCTCAGAGGAAGCATAATTCCGATTTTTAAAAACGTTGGCGCCAACAATGTCCCAACATATTTTCGCAATCCACTTTTCGTTTTAAAGTTGCGGAAATAAATTATAACGATGGCATATTTCTGTTTCAACAGGTAGAACCTTTACTCAAAATTTTACTCATGGATTATATACAATTTATTAAGAATTTTCATAGCTGATGAGATTCCAGAGAAGGACTGGCTCTCAAATTGGGCAATTATATTTTGTTGGAAAATAATGAATAAAAATACCATCGTCACGAAACGTTGGTCACGCGTTTAATAAATTATACAATGGCTTCAATGGGGTCACAAAGTTGTGAACACAAAAAGCGACTGTAAACAGCGAATAGCTGTGATTTATGACGGAAGATTCATACATCAGGTCCACCCTTTTTAGGATTATATTTAATGTCATTCGTAATTTTTATTTTCATATCTTACGTTGCCTAATACATAAATGTTTTGTTTCTAGCTTTAATAATATGTCTTATTTACAACATATTGATTTAGTGTTTTAAAACGTGAATACATAACAGAGCTCAGTTTTTAATATATATTTCTCTTTCTCCTCTTCAAGAAAAGGAATTCACAGTGTGGCGTTGAGAATTTTTTTTTTATAAACAAACGTGACGGAAAGACCAATAAGTGTGGGAACCAGAGGACTAACAGATTAAGTTAAATGTTAAAAAAAACACCACCCTATTGGTCAGAAAAATTTATGATCATATTTAAAACATAATATTTAACAGACACGATGTTTCATCACTGTTTTTCAGCTGGACAATTACAGTTCAATTCAGTTATCTAAAAAAAATTAAGAAATAGAGTCTTACATACTTAATTTTTAATGAAATTATGTATAAATGTTTTAAATATGATTATATATTTTTCTGACTAATAGACTAATGTTTTTAACAATTATTTTTTTTAAACAAAATGAAACTATTATTTTGGCAAATGAAGTTAAGTTGCAAGAATTTTGAAATGCATTTTAAAAAGGGTATTTCTCATACTTGAATAATGGCAGAGGTTCGATTAAGTTAATAATTAAGAAAATAATAAGAAAAACAGTACTGAGGGCTTTTAAGGATTTTGAACACGTTCTTCTCCATTCCACGGTTCATAGGTGAAATATCGAATTTATTATATGTAACAGGAAAGAATGACTGGTATTCTTAGCAGAATTATAAATAAATAAACGGCCTTGAGTCCGTTAATTGCTTATTAACAAAAAATTAAATATACCAAATATCCTAATTTTAGGACCTCTTCAGGTTTTGTAATTTCATATTACATTTCATAATGAGGCAATATTGCAACAGTAAACTTATTTGAGTTCTTTATATATGAAATTACTAAACCTGAAGAAGTCCTAAAACAAGGACCAAACGTTGGTATATTTAATTTTTATCAACTAAAATTTTCTGTGTCAAGGCCGTTAATTTATTTGTTTATATTATTATATCAGATATTTTTTCATCATTAGTAGAATTGAATTCTTTAGTCCTGAAATTGTTATTAACAAGCATTATATAAATGGAATTACCTGGAAATAGTATTACCTTGTATTTAATTTAATCTTTTGTGACTTAAAGTGGATTTGAATACGATCCTGCTCGATTCAGAAGTCTTCCCGCCAGTATCTGAAGCTCTCGTCGGCGATCATGAATAGTAAGTGACTTACTGTAAGGACGCGACGTGGGGGCTATGGACTCTCCAGACGCCCAGCGCCGGTGCCACCGTTAATTGCGAGGGACACTTTGGAAAAGAGAAGCCGCCACAAAGCCTCGATTACTCACAAAGCTCCAGGGGTGTCGCCCAACGCGTGCTCACGTTAGTTAGCTCCTCAAGTGTTTATTAATTGGTTCATTATCCTGGTCCGTCAGCTCCCGTTGTTCGCAAAAAGCCAACGGACGCTAAAATTTATAGGCGACGTCACACTGTAATAGATGCGTGCATTCTGACTAATGTCATGATCTCTTTACTTCTAAGAAGAGATGTTGGCTTCAGTTAAAAATTAAATAAAAATCGAATACGAAGGAATCGCGAGTCAATAAATCAACTTAGGCAGCAATGAAGTATTTCAATGTGATATAGCGCGAAAAATATTCTGAGATGGTAGCTTCTCAACATAGAAACAATATCACTTTTTCCAAGATAACTGTTAGGCCTAATCTGATCGAATGGTCAGTTTCTGAGACTGGGAGATTACAATATTCTTTAAGTATTTATTTCGTAGAAGAAATAACTTACTGCGTGGTTTCAACGGAGTATAACTCAGTAATTTAGTTAAAATTTAAAGTAAGTTTAATGTGTAGTTGAAACAAGAAAACCAGCTGAGGAGCGAGTCCAACTACCAGCAGTCGCATGGAACACTTCAAAATTATAATGTAATGATATTGTACCCGTTCACGAAGGAACGCTTATGGATAAAACCAGTCCATAACTCAACAGAATTATTAATGGTCAGGGCCGCGGTCTTTTGTAGTGGTTCAAAAGGTAGAGAGACAGATCGTTATCAAGGCTGATCCTCAGAGAACGGCTGCAGCACCTGTCGCAGCGATGACGACGTTGGAATATCCGGTGCCCCCATATAAAATATCTCCCCCTTACACCCACACTGAGGCATTTCTTATAAATATAGAAAGCGAGTGTCCCTTTTTACCTCATTTCTGCGGTATTTTTAGCATTGCGCGCCTCAGGAATAGCTTCACTGGCCAAGAGGACGCGCTCACTACAGTGTACAGAGCATAGCACAACTAGAAACGCCGTGATACGAGTACAAGGAACTCGTACAAACCGTTTCAAGTTCAAGGGAAGACAATCCTGAGACAGTATAACACATTCATGAACCTGTGTTAAAGCAACCTATCGATCCTCACTTACATTAACTAGTACGCTAAAATCGAATCATGATATAATTTATGACTAGAAAAAAATGGCTCACATATTATCCTCAGTTTCCTATACTCTTATAACTACTTATTTAATACAATAACTCAAAACAATGTTTTCGTATTTTTTGAATTATTAAATTTTAATTTGAACTTATAAAAACAATCGCCTTTCTTCGATTTAACACAAACACGTAATCGGGTATTAAGGCTATATTTTCCCATCCCGCTTTAATGCGATAATTCTATTCTTTGAGGATATTAATCCCGAGATATTCCGACTTTAAATTACTTATAACGTGGTTGTTTTAAAGCCAATATAATCACTTATTTAACGGCGACGGGGAAAAACAAGATATATTGATCATACTCTTTTATCAAATATAATTCAACATAGAATCTTTAAGATTTCAATCAAAATAACAAAACACGTTGTAATTTTACAAATTAGGTTATACTGCCACGAAACGCTGGTTTTAATTTGGCCGTCATCACATTACACTTTTAGATTAACAGAGTACTATTGCAACTAAACTCAAACGCGTGGTCTCGTAGAACTTCGGGTGAAATAGCACGACTAGCGACAGTTTAGCCTTTGCGTTACTTATATGACACGTTTGGCCTTTCTCGTATTAATAGATGATTGGCGATGTCTTGACGTAATGAATTTAAAGACGTTAAAATAATTTAGCTTCACGTAAAGTGAACCGAATCAAGTGCACCAGTACTACGGAGACTGATACAAGACATTAGATATTAACCTTTACCACGTGCAATATAATAAAATGTGCAGATTAATTTCTGATCATTAAACGTAATTCTCTAGTTTAAAACACAGACAATCAAGGGGCCGGTGGTTCGGAATGCCAACGGTAATCCCGTATTTTCTGAACACTCCACACAACTCTTGGAATTAAAATCTGCAAACAAGGAAAGACTTTGAAATTTATATCCACCAATTATAGGAATTAATATTCAAATAACATTAGTTTTTATTTCAGATTTAATTTAATGAATTATCTGGAAAAATCTGTTAATTCAAATATAATGGGATTGTCATAAAAATTGTAACCGGTATATGACGGTTTCAAAACGTCATAGTAACAATTTTAACACTTATCTCTTCATGTAATAACTTATTGATAAAAACGAGTAAATTTTCCAATAAATGAGAACGTGTAAATGTATGTAATTTCTAGTTGGTGCTAAAGCAGCAGTCACGAACGATGGCGGTTAGCGCAGATTGAGGGACGGGAGGTCAGTCCAACGTTGTCACGGTGCGCCGCACACATATGGTACACAACAACGATCTAACGCGGTCATGCTCTAGACTGAATGGTAACGAAACGCACGAGGAGGAGTAACAGCTGCGGAAAAATATACTAAACTAGGCCGCGCAGTACAGGGTAAATCCAATTACTGCAAATTTAACAGCAATGAAGAAATTCTTATATCCAACATTTATTTTTTTCAATTTAATAGTATGTTATCACCTGATGAAATTACATTGTTTCTATTTTCAGGAAGATTTTCAATGTTAATATAATCATTTAGCTTGATTAATTAAATTAATGTTCTGACTTATTTCGTTATTAAATGCCTCATAAAATATCAATTTCAAAACAATAATTAATTTTTATCTGTTCTTTAACAATTTTAATTATGTATATACGATATTTTACTTTCTCACTAGTACAGCATTTCGAAGAAATAATTGCTAATGTAGTACGTAGCAGGACATTACTGCTTGAAGTTCGACCATTGCGAGCTTAAGACGTTTCGGTGTAGATAAAACGGAGGAAATACCGTGTATAAAATACTTTGTCAAAGCCGACAATAGGAGGATCGTTCCCCAAATCATCGTCGTCTTCCGTACAACTAGAACGATGATACTTTAAAATTATGCTGGGAACATTTATCGAGAATTATTAACTATAGTCTTTTATAAGAAATAGACGACAAGTAAGTAAATAGTGTTATTCCCTGTTTTGGTCACGAGGGCTACGCGTTGAAGAATTAGGAGTCGAGTAATCGAAAGGATGGGAAATGGCTTCGTCGTCGTGGTGGCGCCAGCTAGCTGTGTTATTGTTTATGCATCGGCTAATGCATGTCTTTCTCAGAGCTAGCTAGCTGTTTGATTGTTGCGTCACAAGATGGCTGCTTCTAAGACGGACAAAGAGATCAATACGCGTCGCAGGATGAGAACCTTGACCTATCGGATTCCTGAGACCAAGCGGTTTTGCTCCACGAACGTTTCGTTAAGTAACTGCATTTTACGAGTAAATCGGAATATTTTTACTTTTTTTTAAAAAAAAAAAAAAGAAACTGTAACAAACTCTAAAACAGGAGTAATTTATAATTGTCAGTCAAACAGAAAATAATCCTAAATAAATCGCAGTTTCCACAAATAATATCATTCACATGTTATACGCCGAAAGTGAGAATTTTATGTTTCGTATTCTAATAGCAACATTTATTTCCCAACATTTTGAAATGATTCATTATAGTTTCACATAAAACATAACACTCCTAAGAAATAATATTAATTACGTGTTACAATCGTAGAAAATATTAACAGATTCAGTTTGTGTAGTTTATTCAATTTTGATTAATTATTAATTCTACTGCATGGAGTATCTCAACGCAGTAAATAAATTATTAATTCATATTGTACCTCGATATTAGGTATAAATTTTAAAAGTCGTGCTTCAATTAATCTCCGACGAACGTCAAAACAGAAATCATCAAAATGACCCTTCTATCGACCTCACTTTGGGACAACTCATTCGTATTAGTTATGCAGGTTTTCTCTCAGAAAAAAACGTACATTACGTAGTACACTCCAGGACCCCGAGAATTTGATCGGTTACGTAACTAATTCACTCAACTCGTGTTTCACGTTGTTCTCAAAGGCATGCGAATTAAATGTTGAGTAATATAGGTAAAAAATTGGACAGTACGCATATTTCCATATTGCAACATAAACACGTCCAATAATGCATGTTAATTTTTACACACGTATATTTACATCACTTCGAACCTTAACCGTTTAAGGTTAATCTACAATGTCCTTGCTAAATAGTACAAACAATACATTATTTTTTACAGGTATTTAACAACCCACATCTAAGACCGAAAAGGTCGTTAATGAAGTTAATCCTTTATTGCAGTGATTTATTAATATGTATTAATTCTCAACACAGACGTAAATATTTCACTGTGATATTATGATTGGAACAATCACAACTCATTTATGATAAAGAAAAGTAAAATTAATGACCTTTAACAGTAGTAGGATTTTAGAAATGATGTTCGCAATGTTTTCCACGTAGAAAATATTTCAGGTTGTTAACCTTACATATGGAAACTACAGAAGTCGGAATAATTAATATTTTGCTCCAGTAGTTTCGTCCGCTTGCAGCAGCAAGTATGTCTATAACAGTTGCAAAAAGTTGAAAGTTATAAAGACTTTCAAATGGCTACATATTCTAAAAAGCGATTCACTAATTACACTCAGCCACGTGTGTAAGTAACGACGAGTCTGCATAATTAATTTTGTGATCCAGTGATTTTTTTCTTCAAACAGCAGCTTTATATCTGTAAAAGCGCACAATAATCTGATGTGCTAGGCTGCTTATTTTTGTCTTTCGACTCTGTACCGGGGGTATTTATTTCTGGGGATTATCGGTGCCAAATGCATTCATCTTGCCCCCGCGATACGCGGTTATGCCGGAAAATCTTCCTGTACGTCGCTGAAACGCGTAATTACTCGCGGACGCAAATGTGACGTTGGACAGATGTATATGTATGGCAAATAAGCCGGCCGCATCACACGGGGGGCATATTGTATCGATCAGAGAGATCTTAACTCGCTTATCCCTCTCTGTGTGCCGCATGACGCGCGCGCGTATATTTTTTTTCACTCTCGGCACAATTATAAGTGAATCGATAATTGCCAGTTGTAATTGAGCGTGCATAAACTCGATAGTTAGCCAATGAAAGAGCGGCTTTGAAGCTCGCGATTGATCTCTGATGCGTGTACCAACAAACAGTGTTAGCCATAATTGGGGGTGGTGGAACGAGGGAGGAGGCGGCGGGGGCGGGGGAGAACTTTCTGCTGCGGCGCGTAGTGGTCGCTTCCGGAACTAACAACGACTCCGCAAGACAAAACGAACATCGACGGTACTACAAGCGCAAAAGGGTGTATTTACCTCCCCCACCTCTAAAAAAAAGGGACCCTGGAATCGTAAGAGGCTTGGGGAGGGGCCGTCAACGTTTCCTGTATCATTAAAAATATTTTAACCGACTAACCTGGTAATACCACTCAATGGCTCATTACTTTTCAGGAATTTTATTATAAATGAGTTTTATTTGACGGACAATACTAATAATAAGAAAGATTTTAAGCAGAGAGACATAAGAAAACATGCGTGCTACTCTCAGTTTTGAGATTTGGAAATATTTAAAGTGTTGTTTCTCGGGTTTTCCGTTACCATTTTTTATCTTCATCTACAACTGAAAGGAATATTAAGCGTGTTAATTTCGGACCTCATCAGGCAAACTTAATTTTCTATTGACAATTCTCCCGTTACATTATTTCACTTTTATTTCAGCCGTGCTCGTTGAAGTCTTCCGGTAGTAGAACCAGTATTGTATAACTCTTCTTCGAGCTCATTTTCGTGGTTAGTAATTTGTTTTTTGTAGTTGTTGCATAATCGTTCAATTTCCTCTTTGACAAAACGAATCCTGAGGTCCTTCAGTAAGGTTTCATTACTTGACGTACCATGGAACGCCCCGAGATTGTCCGCAGTACTTTGAACTAGAATCAAATATGATTGTTTTGCACTACCCCATATTAGAACAGATTTATTAGGTGGACAAAAGTTAAAAAAAGGGTCTTTAATATCCCACGGGTGTCGATGAAAAATTAAGCTCTTTTATAATTTAATTTAATTTTTAACGAATGAAATTATTATGATCGTATTCGTTTTAATACGTATAAAAATATATTTAATTTATCCGTCTGATTTTTCACAAGTAAAACCCGATAATATTTTTGATAATTCGTCATAAATTCTTTAAATTAACATCACTGTACACAATTGAACCTTCTTCGGGCTGTTTCTGGCTTTAAGGTTCGCCATGATGTTCTAAAAGTTTGCTCAGCCTCACTATGAATATTATTTGTCAGGTTTCTGGTGTATAAATATAATATAGATTTGGACGGTGTGATTGCATCATCTAAGCAGAATCGCGCGTTTCTTTTGTAAATATGTTGAATGTCGCTGTTGGGGGAAATTTGGAAGATAAAATGAATTTTGAAAACAGTGTTATACCAATTTTTCTATAATAGGAGATATTTCGCAAAATGTATGTCAAATTGACATATATAACGTCTTACGTTGTCGTGGAAGGACGGTAACAATTTATTAACCAAACCTAGAAAACGATTAAGTGTGACAGAACGCGATGATTTAAAATTATTATTAACAAATTTTAAACCAAATATGCCAAAAGCAAAAACCACAAACATTGGATAACAAGTTTTAAAATAATTATATTGCAATTACATATAATATGTCGGTACAATAGAAAATTTGTTTAATAAATTGTATATTTATGTTTTTAGAAGAAAAATTAATAAAATATGCTCATTTAGATATAAATTTATTACAATAATAATTAAATGTTTGTGTTTACAAAATATAATTATAGATCTTGTAAATTGTAATTGTTTTATAATTCAAATTTTGTTTTGTAGATGATTATGGCTATTTCGGCCGAAAGCTCCTTTCAAAATTAATAAAAAGAAATTTAAAGATTTAGTTTTGAATATCATTATGGAGACTGATTAAAAAACCTGTTTGGGGTTACATTACAAAATTACTATTCTAAAAATGAGTCATACTAAATTATAATCCTTAAGTAATATGTATATTTATATTAAAATATAATTAGTGTAAAATTGTCATGAGTCATGATTTATTAACATTAAAATTTAAAACGTTTTGTACTTAATTAGAAGAGCTTAAGTTTAGAGTTTCGACTCCAACGGAAATTTTAAGATGCAATTTAGCTTAAATTTCTGACACAAAGCTTATATCTACTTTAAGCGAGCCTAAACCCAATAAGATATAAATTTGTATTTTATTTGACTAATAACAACAAAATAACTACGTATAATGGCCAAGACGAAAGAAAATGTTTAATACCAAATATCCATCTCAATAGCTACATTGACATTGAAATTAATTTAAATAGAAAAACAATAAAAAAACATTACGTTGTATTGTAATTTGTAACTTTAACAGGTGAAAATATTATTAGTAAAAAAAGATGACACCTTGATAATTACTTTTTGTGATGCTGACTTCCGGCATTCTAAAATTTGACATGTGTTGAGAAAATTTGTTATTAAATTAAGTTCGCCTGATGAAGTCCGAGATTAAAGGACGTATCGGTTATTTGTTTTTCTATTTTTATTCATTACAATGTCACTACAGTCATTGAATTGCATATTTGGTATTCAATTTTTTCTAACTGGCCATTTTATTTGTTTATCAAATAAGAAATATACTTTCTCCGATACTTTAGGTTTCACTTGATGATAATTTGGTGAATGTTGTTCTATAGGGCTTACTTTAAATCGGACTTTCATCATTATACTATAGCCATCAATAGTGGTCGTGGATTGAATTGAGAAAGACATGGTCCAAGCACCATATCTTTACCGATAACATGACAAAGAAAGTGTATAATTATGACCTTAAATCCATTTCTACAAAAGTACATGAGTGTGAAATAGAATTATTAAACGTAAAATTCGAATTGCGACCTGAATTGACATTGATTTTGGGATCCTTCTCACTAAGATTAACTTGGACTTCTTCACTACATAGAATCATTTTCGGTTCGATTCTCGTCGCAAACTGAGAGAAAATAATAATTGTGGTATTGTCAGGATGATTGGTTTGATTGCTGTCCAGGGCAACGAGTTGGTGGTCGGACTGCGACGTTAATACGAGACAGTCGCAGGAAGAATCGTCGCATTTGTCAGGAATCCACGGTGACAGCTGCGGTGTGTTATATTTAGCAAGTAGCGATATCCATATAACTCGTTGACTTCCGGTGGCCCACGTCGTATTTATAAAACAACAAGGACGCATACTGGATGGCACAGATATCGGACTCCTCTACTCATCTGTCATGGCCTTCAAACGCGGATCCTAATTGACTTGTACAGCAATTAAAATATTCAAGAGGTTTATGAACCAATGCAATGGCATAAGATGATATCTACGGTCATAAAAATACTTTAAAAGAGGCACAGGCTATATATTTGAGTAACTATTACTGGTCATCCTGAAAATCACAAAACTAACTTTTCTGATAACCCAAACATTTTAAATAAACAAAGATCTAGAAATCTTATAGGTAGAAATATGGTTAAAAATATGGAGAAGCGTTTCAATGAAGATCCGTCTTTCGTAAATTAATAACGTGTAATTTTTTTATAATATTCATGTCTAATCCCAATATGAATTTAGCAACAAGATTGCTTAGACTTGGTACCCAATTAGAGTCAGATAAAGAAATAAGTTCATTCAAAATAAGAATTAATGTAGATATTTAAAACTCAAGTCTCAAATCTCCGCCATTTTGGATGACGATGCCTGACTGTGGATATCGGCAATTATTCTGTCATGAAAACAACGCAGGTATTTAATTGACGATGAAATATCCAATTATGATTATTTTAATACCCAATAAATGGATTCATCTTGCGAGACAGTTGATTGAGACAAACTGCGAGAACGTTGCATCTACTTATTGTATTTAAACACTATAATAATTTTCAATACAAAGAAAATTGGTTGCCGAACCATTCTTAGCTGCGTAACTTATTTGGTTAATATATTTGAGAATTTTAATGTTGCTTCAAATTAAAACGAGGAGTCGTTTCAATTACAAGTTACTTTTTTTTTTTGAAGGAGGTAAAAAGATAGGTGTGAGCGATAATATGCAAATGCCGAAGTCTCATCCTGAAGCACTTCCACCCTCGTTCACTACCATGGCAAGAAGCGCAGCACATATTACTGTAAGATTCCGTCGTTAAGCCTGTGTCCACTTATGGTGATAATTGCGCAAGCAGTTGCCACTTTCCGCACCAATGACACCACAGAAAAGGCAAATAATTGCTGTCCGAATGGGATTTCTTGCGGCCGCACTTGTTCGCTCTTGACGATTGTGCACGTAAAAGACTGCCAGAGTGCTCTTTATTATGCCGTTTTAATTTACAATAATGAAGAGTGGTGCAGTACCAGCAGCCATTAAAAAACAGCCTCAGAGTTTTCAGCGCCGAGCAGCGGAGCAAGGCTCTTACTAAATACACGATGTTAATCGTAACGATTCCTGCAAAAGTGTTAATGAGGTGAGATAGTGAGGGGGTAGTTTCCAGGCTCTAAGAGGATTTTTCTTTACCTCAGAGCACGTTGATTTACGAGTTTTAATGCGGGATGATTTTCGTGCAACTGAGCACTGATCAGTTTAGCGTTCAGTCATTCGTCAGCTCGAACATTTTCAAGTAAACGACAAATGTTTCCCTCATCTCACAAACTTACACCACAATTGCCTTCATTAGTGCCTATTCAAAATAAAATACGCGGAACTCTGCTTCCTTATTCATCTATTCACACACGTAAGTATGGTTAAATAAGGATTGCTCAGCGAGCGTACATAATCTGAAAAGCGACCTCTAAATTCCAAATTGTTTCCGTCATATATTGTACCCACAAACTGCAAGAATAGTCAACAACAAAAAAATACGTACTTTCCGTTTAGGTAATATAAATAAAATAATTAAAATGGTCGAAAGCAGACTTTTAAAATAATAATTTATTTATAAAAACTACATGTTTCGACCCTAATATGGAACCTATTCATGCTCTGTGAAAATAAAGACAATGAATTATCTCTGTTTTCACAAGCCTGACGCGGAACCACAGGAGGACCTCATCACGTAGTTTTATTAATTAAATTATATTTTTAAAAGTATTTTTTCAATTATTTTATTTACTTAATAAGTACTTTAATTAAGAAACGTAGGAAAGTGAACGACATCTTATCAACTGTTCCTGTAATGTAGCTGATTTTATTATCGGGTGGCTCTTTTTGCTAATTTTATCTGATATAGAGAGTGTTCTTTATTTTCTTTATTATCCTGATAACAGTAAATCATCAGAAAAATCAAATGCTTTATATTTTATAGAAAATTAAGGATTAATACTCACTAATGAGAACAGAAGCACGTGTAGGCCTACTAGAAAATTGAACTTGGCTATGCCAAATATTGAATTTATCAGATGAATGTAATACAGACGATCAACCATACTATTCCAATAATAACCCTACTGTTTTTAAAATTTTCCTTTAGAATTTACGATAGCTAAAGAAGGTTTAGTGTAACTTTTTAATTACAAACTTAATGGTGGATAAATAATTATTACTTTCTATTTTTTATATGTTTTGAAGACGTTGATTGTCGACTTGTTAAATTATCAGATTTTTTTAACATTGTAATAAGTTGCACTTTTCCTGGAAGGTAAAGACAAGCTCATTTACACACGTGTTTAAGAAATATAAAAACTCGACAATGAAACAGAGGAGGGTGAATACATGCTAATTTGTTCACCATATAGTTAGAATTTCATAGTAACTTACTATTAGTAAAATAAAAGTATTTTTTATTTATTCATATGATGTGACAATACTACACAATAAAAATTAAAAATATTTATTCTCAAAACTGTGATTCAGTGATTTAATCCGTTAAGAACACCAAAGTACTTCAGATTTACGCGGACAAACCTTCGCTTAAAAATGTAGAAATGAATTCCGCTTTATTATTCATCGTTTAAATTGCGCTGAAAGTAAATGTAACCAAAAACTAATCGACGTCTTATCAAATAAATAAGAGACATGCTAATTGTTTAAGGGTTGAATACATATACTGACTTATTTACAAAAATACTGCCGATGAATGCCGCTTCATTTTTTTTAGAGTAACAGGCTACATGATTTGAAATTGAAATATAAATGTATCAGGGGACAAAACATAGCACCTTAAAGTTTTTGTATAAACTCATAGTCTCCGTGAAGGTCCATTGTTACCCCACGCGGTATTCGACTCTTACCAGGTGCTTTCTGGGCGTCTGGAAAGTCTCGTGTTTCGAAAACAGACACGGTCTACCCTCAGACTGCATCTGGAAGTTCCTTTGTGTGTTAATGCAACCGATTTTACACAATATTTCCGTCTCTTTACAGTGACTGACACAATTGTTTACAGCCCCAGACTTACACAAAGCTCCCACGTTACTTTAAAAAGATTTTTTTCATTTAAATTACTCAACTGATTGCAAATATATATATTAGTACGGCTCTTGAGAACTCAGCATTCACGGCGAGTTATGTGGGAAAATAATAACTCAATATCCTGTACTGCGGAAAGATGGTTGCATGTAGGATGCAATTGTACATTAAAAACAATTCTGAATCTGTGCTCCAGCTTTGATGATAATAATAAAAACCATTATTTTGGCAGGCCTAATAACAGTAAATATTTCGCAGGGTGTTTGGTGCTCTCTGACGGATAACATTACGTTTCAATGCGTACGTCATTCCTATTTAAAGTCCCAGACCCATAATGGCGAGGCTGATAATTGAAACGTAATGGACTGAGGACGCCATAAATATTTCTCTGCTTGTGATATCAGGAAGCAGGCGGTGGAGACGAGTTGCGCACGTAAAGGTTCTCTTCCTCTGATCACAAGAGAGACCGTCGTGATTGTCGCTCGTGGAAGACACACACACACACATACTCGAGACGAACAAATGCCTACCGAAATGCGCGGCATTCTTTCCGACGATCCGTGAGCACCGGCAGTAAATCACGACGGAACTAACACTCAGCGAGGAGATTTCACACATCTGTCTGGAGACATGCCATCCATTAGGACCGAAAACACTCCCGCTGCCTTTGACAATGGATCGCGACAGTCTTAAGTGCCACAGCTTCGCAAGAGGTCGTAACATCACCGGTCTATGTGTTATTTAGGAAGAAGTAGCTCAAGTGAGTTTGACTTGCGAGTTTCCGACGTTTCCAGATGCGTTTTAAACATACAATATATTTAGGGGACTGCTTCCGCACAAGTCATGCAAGGCATGGAAAACCTGAGGGAGAGGAAGAATGCCTGTGGGAAGATAAAGATCCAAAGTATACTTTGGATTTCATGAACGATACAGCCAGTTTTGGTAAGCCACTAACATTCAACGCTGAGAGTTAACCACTTGACAACAACGTATCAGTTTGTTTTTAGCACAAAAAAGCCAATGGGAACAACTTTCATTTGCTCGCAGCACCCAGAGACTGAAACTCCACGCCGTATTTATTGTTCTGGTGGAGGCGGCGAGGCGAAGCCGGTCCATCGCACATGTGCGCGTCTCAAGTCTTCCCTAAATCAAGATCATTCGCTGCGCTTGCCGCAACAGGGCATGGAAGCGTTAAACAACAAAACTCTCGAGAAAGCGCGAAGAAGAATGGCCTGCTTTAGATACTATTTCTGTGGCCGCGCCCCAGCTGTTTCACACTACATCTGTACAGCGTAATAATAAGGATTTATTGGGTGCAAGATAGCGGAAAACTTGACTTCCGGAATACATTTAAAAAAAATTATAATGAAGACGGAATTAAAATATTTTAATTCTCCATCTCGGAGAATTCATATTCATGGGATTGAGACACATGTCCCAGCCGTAAGAGTACCAGAACTCTGAAACGCAATACACCGACGCAATTTCTTTACCACGCATTAAAAAACAGCCTTCGATATTTATGTTTATAAAAATGCCATCCTAAGTATTTTTTTGTTAAAAATGTATAATTTACGTCTGTTTTGAAAATTAATAATAAGGAAAATTGCAAAATACAGACAAAAGAAATGATTATGTAAGTAGCACACAACGTTGTGCCTTTCTTCAGGTTCTAAGAAAACTAAAAATCACAAGAGCTTAGAGCGACACAACTACACAATTCAGTTGACAAAACTTAAAATGCAAAGGAACAATGATTCCAGAAACGTTGGATGGTTTTTATATCAACACTTCTTTAATTTTTCATCTTATTTTTTTGTTTGTTTAAAGGATGTTTTAGATCCGATATGGAGGCTACTACACATACCGCGTAGTAAATTCGTAATGGTGCGTGTGCTGTTCTGTTGAAGGTGACGTATCGCTCGCGACTTATTTCCCGTAAACGAGCAATTTCACACAACCGCACAAAGAAGACGAAAAGGGCTGAGGGGACACGATCTTGGCGACTAGTTCACAAAACACCTTCGTGCCACAATGTGATAGACGTGCGCGCTGTATGACGTGTGGCGCCGACTCGTTGGTAAAACAAAAGATTGTTGATGTCAATATTTTTTCACTTTTGGCCACAATGCACGAAATGTCAGTCACGCCGAACACGTATTTTAATAATATCACATCGTGAGGATTTGCCAAGCAGTGAGGAGCACGGCTGTTACAGTTGAACGCCAACGTTTCAAGCAAATGTTGCCAACGTGACCATTTTAAGTTCCGAAGGGTTTATTGATAAACTCACTATATAATTGCATCGAAGAAAAGACATTGGTTGGATATAAATTATTTATTGGTGTATGTAAACTGTTTTCTGACACGAAAAATAGTGAGACGAATGTCACAGCAAATTTGGGATCAATTGCAAAATAAGAGGTAAACTTGAGAGAGAATTCAGTTTCCGTAGAGTGAAGATCAGAGTGATTAAAGGCAGACGAATGTTTTGATGGCTAGAAACCGCAGCAGCCCTAAGTTAGGGTGTGGACCCTTCATAAAGGCGGCGAGTAGCACGTGCGACAGGGTTTGAAGGGATGCACTCCAGACATAACCTGCCGTCTACAAGAAGGGTTCACACCCGCTTCCGGGCCCCGCTGTCGCTAAGGATATTAACACAGCTGAATTCGAAGAAGAACGGTGTGGGTGACAAAGTCAAAATTTAATCATTCATAATTTTAACAGAATCTCAACAATTAATTTAAATGAACATGTGTGTAAATTTCACAACTACGTGTAATTATTTTACTGATTAATAGTACATTTTGTAGGCAACAATTTATCGACTAGTTATGCTGTCTTCATCAGATAAAAGTTTCATAAGAATTGGATTATAATATTTATTAATAATAAAAAACCTTTTATACAGTCTCCAATTTATATATAAATTTAGGTAGACAGCTTGCGACTTATGTTTTAAATTATTTTGAACAGTTTTAAATTACCGTAAAACACTTCAATTTTAATAAAAAGAAAAGAGGTCATAATTAAATAATATAATATCATTCCATCTTGTACATGTGCCTTCATCTAACGATTTTCGAAACTAAACTTCTACATTTGACTACATTGTTGACTTATATCTCTAAAGAGCGCAGAAAAGAAGAAAAATACTCTGTTGTATATAAAATTGACTTTCAATAAAGAAAATATGTGCACAAAATTTACATCCGATCTTGTTTAACTTCATTAGGCCGTTGAAAAATAAATTATTTTTATGTGCGCAGAGGCGTGGGTCAACAAGTCGTATTACACAGCTATAATTTATTCAATAGTATTTTTTTCTAATTTTAATAATTGTGAATTATTCATTATAAATAAACAACAGCCTATTGACGTTAAAAGTCAGAGAAATATATTTAATAGAAATTACACTACGTTTCTTCGCTAATATGCGATGTCTTCAGGTAAGACGATTTACATAAAATCAAACAAATACATTAATTAAAATAAATTTTTATGGAAGATATAAAATTATATAAATTTTGGTGGTCTTACAAATTTTGATAGTCAGGTTGCTGTGGCCAAAACGCAAAATTTAAACGAGAACGACCAGTAAAAAAAACTCAGTTACATTACATAAACAACACTCAACAATGTAACTGAGTTTTTACTGGTCGTTCTAGTTTAAATTGTGCATTTCAGACACGTCAGTCAGCGGTGAACGACCCTGACTATAATCTTTCAACAAATTTATTTTAATCATTGTATTTGTTTGGTTTTGTAGTATAAAACGTTTTACCTGAAGAGGTCGCAAATTAGCGACGGACGAATCGTAGTATGATTTCTATTAAATATATTTTTATGACTTCTGACTTCAAAAGACTGTTGTTTATTTATAATTTACCTTCAATAGTCAAAATATATACATCATTGTCAATTATTCGGTCTACTAATTATAATAAGATGTGATTAATTCTTCGTTGCTCTATACTGTCATTGTTAAAGTGATTTAATAGGGGCGAATCTTTAAAACTGCACGTCGGCCTGGCGGTTTCTGATTGGTGCATGCCCGTTGATGACACTTCCGTTACACAAAAGATTCCCAATCTCGCAGTGTTACCCGTTCATATGTAAACGTTAATTTCCAAAATTCTATTTCATTGAAAGACTGTCCCGGGGATGTGAATCAAGACACAACTGACAATGTCTGAGGAAGGAGCCAAGGTCCATGCCGGGAGTCAGCAGCGCTAATTACATCAGCATCTTCAATCGCCCCGGGGTAAATACAGCCTTCCTATCTCACTCGGCTCAAATTGCTAATTTGCGATTCAAAGTTCACAACGCAGTTTGTGTCAATGTTTGCTCGTTGCTTAGATCACACGCACACACGTACGGCCGGGCGCACCTTTGCCTCCCAACTTATCTCATTTCTAACACACGGCTAATTTCCTCCCAAGGATGTTATTTATCTATCCAATCCCTTCCTCAAATAGCCGCTGTTGCTTAATTGAAAATTGAATAAGATTCTCTTGGAAAGCAATGAAACTCTGGACGACTTTAATCGCGTTTGCACTTCTTACTTTACTGATATCCGTCAGAAATTATCAAAGCAAGAATTAAACGCCTCACTTTGATTCCTCCAAGCTCGAAACACATTGCTTCAATTAACAAGATACAGCGTGACAAATGAGGAAGTAAACTCGAAATTCACAGTTGAATATCCTAACACAACATTCACCGGATAACACTTTTTAATAAAATCAAACTTACTCTAATTAATTAGCTTCCGTTTGCTCTTAAATATTAATTGAATATCTTTCGAAGGATATCAAAATAATAATTTAATCTTCCCCTCACATATACTTTCTACGGAGCTCCAGAATCCGACATATGAAAATCGTATCAATGCAATTCGAAGAGTGATTATTGCCTACTGGTAGGTCCTCAGATTCTTCCTTCATCAGCCAACATCTTCCTTCGTCTTTCTCGATTCAAGTCGCCTAGCGGCTGCACTCTTCTTCCACGACCTGGTGTAGTTAAACTGTTTCTCTTTAGGATGTGTGCAATTCAGTTTGACATTCTTTTATAACTGCAGTTAAGATCCATTCTCATGTATGCTCCTTAGAATCTCTTCATTCTTTACCATTCCTGTCCACTTAATGATTTAAGTTCTTCTACAACACAAATTGTTGCTGTAAGAAAAATGATCAGTCAACTTCATTTGCAAGTATTTTATTTCTTTCGTATTGCACAACATCTAGATTCATTGTAAACTGTAGAGTACGCCTGGAAGACTGTTCTCTTTGGACATTTTGGAATGAATCCTCTTAAGCTTCACAGGACTCTGCCCCAGACATTTGCCTAAAAGTTATGGAGAAATCTTGAAAAGCCAAAAACGAATTTAACCAACCGGGAGAGAATTTCAGAACCCCTCGGTGATTTTAGATTTATTACTATGCAATAATTTTCTGGAATCTTATTACTTGTAAAAAAAAATTATGACCTTATACAGACACTTTTTCCAATTTTAAATTTTATTTTTTGTTACGACGACATTTCGATACTTTTTTGTATCTTTTTCAGGTATTGACCAAATTAATACAATTAAACGAAAAAGCTAGTCTGCCTCGGATCCCCTTTCTAAACTGTGTAAATTTAATAGCTTGTCGAAACGTCGTCATTAATTTAAAAAATAAAATAAAGTATCTGTATAATGTCCTAACTTGTTTTTATTAATTCAAAACAGACGTTAAATTAAATATTTTAATATTGCATTATTATTAAGAAGTGCATCCAGTTTTTGTTAACATTTCGTCAAGATTTTGGTCAATAAATGTAACCAACAGACGGTCACAACTTAGCATAAACATTTTATTCGATGGGTAAAGTCGCATAAATCGATAGTACATTTTCGTGAATTTAGCCTATAATGTATGATCCTTTCAATTAAGTAAAATAAAATTTATTTTAGAAGATTTCGGCCTCAATCCGTTTTTAACTGTAACAAAATTATCATTTCACTGGAATTTTTATACACAATGTGACAAAGAACCGAAAACCAATTGTTATAGTCACTCCGGACGTTACCTGTATGTTTACCAGAAAACCACACAAGAACCTTCTGTCAACTCATAAAATAATTATTTAAAATAAAACAAGATTAAATAGTCTGAATTTACTTATGGAATTATCTACTTATTTTAATTAAATTAAGATGATTTAATCTTGTTTAATTCTAAATGCTCGTTTTATGGGTCGACACAAGGTTATTGTATGGTTTTATTGTAAACATACTTGTACGTCCCGAATGACAATAGTAGTCGGTTTTTGGTTCTTTATCACATTGTGTATGTTAACGATGTTACAGTTGAAAATGGCCTGAGGCCACAATTTCTACAACGAATTTTATTTTATTTAATGAGAAGGATCATGGTAAATTATCATTAAATAATAATAATATCTTTTCCGGATTTTGTATCAACTATAATATATATATATATATATAGTGATGTTTTAGGTTTCGTTTAATTAAAATCTATAATGATAATGAATTCCTGTAATAAAAGTAAAAGTAAAATAAAATTACGACAGATACGTGACGTATTTACAGTCGTGAGAAATTACGTCTAACCTATTATAATTTATTTTAGTCCATTCTGCAACAGTCTATTTGTAAATATTTACTTTCGGACCATGGTCCATGCACCTGACACACAGGCGCCCGACTCTTGGTCTCCGTTGACGTCAGCCAAGCTCTTAGCTTATCGCTCCAGGGCTAAAATTAGGACAAAAGCTTTGTGCGTATCCCGAGAGCACATTTTTATGTTTATTATAAACAATGAGAAAGCACTCGAGAGTATCCCCCACTTGAAGAGCTTCTTGGCCGACAATGAAATATGGAGCGGAATGTTTGAGAGATTCGTTAACCGCGCTGAATATCACGGCGAGTTCTGTTGCTCTGAGCTATCAAAACAATTCAATAACTGTTTTTTGAGCTATCAAAATATTAGAATCAGTGCATGTAGCATTTAAGATTCTTCATTGAAGAACTTCGACAAAAAAAAAAGTAATGCGAGCCGATAAAAATGAAACCTTCGCTAATATTCATTTTGAAATATTTTTAAACTGATTAGGATTGAATAAGGGCCACATGCAGTCGCAAAAACTTTGGTTAATTTAATCGGAAGCTTTCTACTATTTTTTCAAACGGAAAATCAATTACTGATACAAAGTGGACTTTTATACGTGTACACTACACATTTCTAATTTACAAATAATATTCTTAATAAATAAATATAATGATCGGAAAAGGTTTGATAATTGACAACGCAATTAATATAATTTGTAAAATAAAATAACACGTATATTTTATCCCTATTTTGGGACTTAATCAGGTAAACAATAGTTGTTAAAACAAGAGTCCTAAATGATAAATATTATGATCTAAAGTTTCTTCAATGATGTTGAATATTCTGACAAATTTGACTTCAGCGCTTTTCAATTTATACGTTCCAAACCTTATTTAATATTATAAAAATAAGTTTGAATAAATGTTAGAATATTATAAATAAGCAAATAAACGGCCATGAGTCAGAAAATATGTTTAATAATAATAAAAAAGTTAAATATATCGACGTTTCGTTCTTGATTTAGGACCTCTTCGGGTTTATTTGTTTTTTATATAAATCAAGGCAAAAAATTTCGTGGCAAGAACGAATCATCCATATATTTAATCTTTTGTTAATAAACAATTTTCTGACTGAAGGTCATGTATTTATAATATTACAAATGTATGTCTTTTTTCACCATTAAAATGTTAAAATGGATGGGTTGGCTTCTACGTCTGTTGTTAATATTCTCAATTGTGGAAATATAGAAATTGAAGCTTTAAATATTAATATTTGAAGAATAACCTAAATAATAAGTTATTTATATTTTTGAAAGAAAAAATACCATCAATTTTTGTACTTAACTACGCTTTGTTTGTGTTCAAATCCTTTTCATTAATCGTTAACAACAGTAAAATCAATTGTAAAATAGTATCCATGCATCTGGGAATAAAAATTGTGCTCAGTCTCCAATATACTTTTTATTTGTTTAGTTTGATGGCTTTCGATTTTTTGTTAAATCATATTTAAATAATGTTTATGTAATGTAGTCGAAAGCTATCAAATTGAATAAATAAAAATATTATTGAAGATTGTTCAAAGCTTTTATTCCTACATACTACTCAACTACCTACAACAGTACAATATTACTTAATAGTTTACATGTTGATTACTATTCGTTAACGATATCGATTCTCATAAAAGTACGTTATGCTGGTGTTGCTATTGTTCTATTACATTGTCTTTTAACAATGCATTTTTCAAACTCCTTTGTTTTCTGATTCAGTTGTGGTTTCTACGACGCATGAGGGGCGTTCCGTACTGACCTTCCGCTGCAGCAGTAATCGTAAGTCACAATTATAAATGTAATGATGGCAATTAGGAAATTAACCAGAAATTTACTTGAATAATTAGAATTGAAATGCCAGTTTTTCGAATTCATTTAATTTTTATCGAAAATGGCAAGTGTATTTATTGTCCAGCGGTTTTTCATTTCAGTTATTAATAAATAACTGACGTACAATTTATTCCGCCATTGATAACGTTTGATAAATCGTAAAATTCCCCTTTTTTTACTTTCGTGCGGGGTAAAAAAGTTTTTCAGTGAAATACTAATTTTATTTACACTTCAAAATTAGAGCTATTTTATCTAGGTTGCTTTCGGAAGTAGTTTTGAATATATAAATCTATTACGATATTTACAGATGCTCCAAATACATTTACATGTTTCACTGATAAATTTTGTTAATCTGTCGCAAAATTTATAGACCAAGGGTTTATTTTTTAAAGACCGTTATACCGTAATGAAACACGTTGCCTTTATATATTTTGATTGACGTAGTTAATCTCAATTTTCAAGGGAGCTCATACAAAGTTATAAATCGTTAATTTTGTGCTAATTTTATTTCCAAACGTACAACATGAAATTTGTTAGGGGCTTTAAAAATATTTTATAAATTCTAAAATTATGTTTAAAAACATTTATATTGTAATATTAAGAAAAAAATCGTTTAAAATATTCATTCTGTTAATTTCTGTATTGTATCTGTATTATTATTACTCTATTTTTCATAATGCCCTCTTCGTAATGCTTTTAATAAAACTGGAGGAAAATTATTACGAATTATGAGCTTTTATGCGTAAATAATATGGCGTTCTCTACTCGGAAATTCAGGATCCATTTGAACAACCCTTTCATTTTGCGTTAACTATGGCGCAATCGCAGAAAAATTACAAATATAACTAAATATTTTCTTAATCGCTGAATACATTTCAGCAAAATTTGCCAGATGTAATTTAATAACAAAAAAATCCTTAAAATTCACGTTTCGCCCTCAATCTAGCTAGGACGTCATGTAGTAGATAATTATATAAACTGCCAATATTATTCAAATTTATTACATTACATCCATTTTGGTTAATAAATACGGAAATTATCTACACCATAACTAAAAAACAATTTTTCATTCTGATGGCTATTAAATCAGAAATAAAATTAATGTAATTAATAGACAATTAATAAGAAAACATTACATTTTAAATAGTAATGAGATTTGAGTGCTTCAACGTTTTATTGGGAAAATTAAATATGTTCTTGATTGAAATTTCCTATAAACTGAAGAGGTCCTAATTCAAGGATGAAATGTCTTTGAATATTTTTTTCCCAAAAAATTAGTGTTTCTTATTAATTGTCTAATACTTTCATTTATTTTATTTCTGACTTAATGACCATCAAACTTTATTATTTCTGGTATTAAAGGATAGATAAATTTTATAATTTACACCATAATAAACACGATGAGGACGAAACGCTGTGAACTTTTTTGTTACTAAATTACGTGTGAAAAAAATGGTTGTATTCATTCATTTGTAATTATACAATGACGTCAGATAAATATCATCATTAATAAGTAATTTTTTGTAGAATTCTACAGGCATATTTCCTGTAATTTCAATAAACAATCTAATTTATAAAAGTCGAAAAACAATTAACAGAAATTTAATTGGGTCTGTAGGCTGCTTGTAGAATTCTTCCATAGGCTACCAATTTTTTTTATTCTTGTGTACTTAAGGAAGTTACAAGAAAAGGATGGAAACGTGAGTTTTTTTTATAAAAAATTATTTTATTATATATTGAAATGTTTCTGATATATTGACCGATTTATTGCCAAACATATTTCATAATTATTATTCTATAAATTCTTCTTTAAACGCAGACAATTCAATGTTAAATTAATTTGCATTATGCAGTTATGCGGAATTTCTCAACTGTTTAAAATAAAGAAACAATTTTCCTTTTTTTGTTTGCCATTTTTAATGGGATGGTTCAGAGGCTTATTTTGCCGCATAGCAACGTAATGGATATCACATCCCTTGTACTTGTGGAGTTCGAACAGACCTCTGTATAATTGGTGCCTCCTCCCTGCAACCACAGCGGAATATAATTGAGTCCACAAAAAGTGGTCGCGTTCACGTTTCCAGCGATAATATGCCATTACAGCTTTTTAGCAGATACAGCACAGAGCCAGTCAATTTGTGTGCGGCCTCATCTCTATTCTTCGCTTCCCCCATCCGCCCCCACCGCACGCTAGCAATAAAAACATACATTATTCACAGCCCAGTTTTAATGGAAAATATATTATAGCCGAGAATTATAATTACTATATTGCGCCCAGTGTGTGATTGGAAATGCATGCAATTTGCGCATTATGATGTATACAATACGGTCGCTGCGTTTTTGATTGCCTCAATTTATGTTTAAATGTGAGATAGCCTTTGGCATTATATTTCAAATTATACATGACATTCGCAAAACTTTATAATTGGAAGGGGCGGAAAGAATCAATGTGTTTAGCTCTTTAAATAAACGCCAAATTAAAAAAGGGTTATATCATGTTGAAAAACCTGTTTCGTTGTTTATTACGATCAATTGCGTTTAAAAAAATATAACCCGGGAAATACGTTTATGTTCACATCCTTGAAGCAGTCATTTGAAGTACGTGGGATCCAATTTTAACCTTCCGATTAATTTGACAGTCCACTACAGCGGCGCCTACGCATCGTCTGAGAAATTGCAATTACAAATATTACTACATCAGTCCAACAGTTGTTTAAAAGTATTGTAAATTCATTATGTACTCAAAAACAAACAAAATGTTACCCAGACCAATGCATTTGTAGATTTAATGAATTGGTCAGTCTAGAAAACGAAATCGTTAAAGTCGCCCCGGGTCACCCGAAAGCCGATAAATGTCACAGAAACGGGAGTGGACTTTTGTATCTCAATTTACGAGAAATATGTAAATTTGAGACTGGCTTGCAAGATAAAATTTGTAAGCTATACGGTTGATACGAAACAGGCGTAACATGTTAAATAAACTTCAAGGAAAACTTCAGAAAATTATCGTCAAGACAAATTAAATCGGATTTTTTTTTTGTAATATGTTCGGGTTTCACACTAAATAAAAATAAACCCGCTTTTATTTAAAGAAAATAACTGAATTTAAAGTTTCATATTTATTTTCTGTAGAGTAACCACTTTTACAGTCATAATTAAATTATTTACAATTTTAAAAGTTATTACTGTTACAAAAATCAAACCAGGAAATAATTGAATTGTGACTGTAAAATTGGATATTTTCCAGAGAAATATTTGCCTGCTAGTGTTGCCAATAAAATTAATTAAAAGTATTCTGACAACTGCAGAAAATTAAATATATCATCCGAGAATGTCCGCTAGTCCAATGATTCATTTTCAAGAAGTTGGCTTAATTTGTTTTCGATAGTCAATCAAGAAAGAAATTTTCACACAATCATTTAGATAGTTAAAAAAAGGTCTTCAACAGATTCTTAACCATTTAATTTGAATTTCCAGGAACGCAGAGTGTCATGAAAACGGATCTCCCATAAGTTGATCCCCTCCCCCCTACCCTTCCAACCACAGTTTGTGCTTTGTGCGGTTCCGACCCCTCCTGTGTTTGTATTAGGTCTGACTTAATACGACTGACACTCAGACATTCTCTTTTCTATTCCCTCCTAACATCCAAATAAATTTTTATGTTGCGTTTATACTCATCGTGACTGAACTCTATCACGAAACATCAGTCCCAACAAACTTATTTGTTTAATGATAATAGTTATTACCTGTTTATTTAAAAATAATGTTTGGACAAGAAATAATGATAGATGGATTTGCTGTTTTGAAACATACTCGTTCACTTGTTAACATTCTTTTGACAACCAAGCCAAATCTATTGCAACGGTTTTGATTTTTCGAACCTCAAACTTGCGGGTAATATTAGCGATGTTTTAGCATAGGTATATTCATCTTCAAAGAATATAATGAAGTCTCTTCAATAAAGTGAATAATTAGATATTTGAAAATTATGTATAAAAATTCTGTATACCAAATTTTTAAATTTCTTATACCCCGGTGTTAATCAGTCACCAGTTCCACTATTTTCCAAGTATTTATTCAATTTTAATTAATAGCTGAAGAAGGTTTCACTATTAGCAATAACTGATTTTATGATCTCTAAACATCAATGTTCTGGATTTATGAAGAAATGTATACAATGTATATTTAAATTCATCAATCTAATTAAGAAACATTAAATATGTCATCCAATTTTTATTATAATATAAAAACTATATTTCTAAAATATAAACCGCGGTAACAAACCTTCGAGTTATGTATTTTGTTCCGTGTTAAAGAAGTCCTAATGAATCGGTTAAAGTATCGGAATTCCGGATAGAAGATTGATCTCAGGCCAGGACTGAACTTGAGAATTCTCCGTGTTAATCAGGAACATCGTCCGAAATTAAATAAAAGCTTTTAAACTAAAATTGTGGCCAAATGAATTTTTGGACCCACGTCATAATGAGTAATTAAATGAGGGAGTCAATTATTTTTAAACTTAGACTGTACCTACTTCCGATTCCAATATTTATCGAAGTGAGGAGTGACGTTATAACGATTAACAGCCAGAATTTCAGAATTATATTATACGAATTAGGCTAAATAAAATTATTGAATAGATGCCCTGTCTAAATTTTTTTCACAATGTTGCGCCTGTCCGCGGTTTCTCACCTTATCTTTATTTGTATACATACATATTACAATTTATTTTTGGGAAAATTGTAGAAGAGTATTTGTTTAGTGACTCATTAAACCTGGGATTTTAAAATTTAATTATTGAATTTGTAAATGGCTGATGTTTTACTTTTTTAAGGAAACTATGAAAATAAAAATAATTTAAGCTCATTCCTCTGTCTTCTAATTTTATTTCAAATTAATGTAATATTAAATGAATTAAAATTCAAATGAGCGTTATATCCATACAATTACTTTTTTCGATGTGTTTACTAATGTACTGAACATCTCGGATGTCGATTTTGCGATTAATCCTTAAAAAAAATATTTGATACTTTGTAACTCATAGCAATAGACAAGAAATTTTGATTTGGACTGGAAAATAAGCAGTTTTTTTTTCAAAATAGTCAAGGATGATTTAACATGGAAGGTAAATAATAATAAATAGTTATATACCAAATAGATTCTAAATTAAAATGTAGTCCAATAAATATCTTGAAATAAACAAAAGAACACTTCCCTTTAATTAATATTCTTTCCCGATAGTTTTTTTTTAAAAAAATGTAGTCATATTGTTTGATTCTTAAATTGTTCCGCCTTCTATTTTATTACTAACAATAACAAATTATTTCTCCTAGAACAGTTTTCTACTCCCTAGATTATATTTTGAGGCCAAGACTACATCTACCATACAATATAAGCCTTTCTCATAGACTTCTTATCAACCTAAAAATACCTTAAAGAGGTAACGAAATCGTGGTTTATACCGTTTAGCTTTTAGGGACTTCCACCCTAAGTGTTACACAATTTCGCCGCCTTGTCCGGATCGCGTATATCAAATTTTGCTGCTTTCTCCGGATTTTTTTTTTCAAGGCTGTCTATTTGTAATTTTGTGTTTGCGGACCCCGAACGTACTATGTGTTTAAGACGGAAACTCTGTTTTATGAGAAAGTGGTGGTTGCATGAAAGTTTCATACATACATATATATATATATAATTATAATTACAATTTTCAGCTAATATTTACTTAAAACAGCTGCTTGAATGAATTTTTCAATGGACATTTTATTTCTTAACGTGACATGAGGATTTCAAAGTGAGATATAAATTAATTTATTGTCGTTACTTTAATGGGTACACATGAAAGGAAAATACAGTTCTTGAAGTATGGTAGGTTCTTTAGTTTTTCAATAAATAGATTCTTCTGTGATAAATCTGTGAGCTTTCGATCAATCCTGCGTAACTTAAAACATATAGTTTCACATGAAAAATCATATTTAACCCTTTAATCCTTTAGTGCATAGTGTAGCATATATGCAACATAACTTTTAGGATGACCCCAGAGGCATCTGTTGGTTTCTAAGAGAGCTAATTTGATATGCAGATGTGAAACAACATGCACTTAATGTTATGGGAAACTTTTGGCATCCGTGGACATGTTAAAACATGCGTGTCATAGCTTTTTGTGAGTCGACCCCTCAGGCAAGATTTTTCTACCCGCCGGTCAACTTCAGAATCTTTTTTTTTTTAATATTATTTTTCAAAAAAGCAAATTTTAGGGTAATTCTCATGGTATTCTAGTTGCTGCAAAATAATAGTTATCCAATAATGTGAATTATTGCTAATTCACAGATAATTATATTTATGTTGAATATGTGCAATAACATGAGCCAAATTGACTTAGGTCACGTTTGATATTTTGTTGGTTGCTTTATCGGTATTGTATTCATAAAAAAAAATCTTTAAAATGTAGTCTAAAATTTTATGCACTAAAGGGTTAAAGTTTATATGTAGTATTATCGGAACATGATCGGAGTATGAACAACGTTCTGTGTTTAAAATAAATCCCATCAAGTTTCCAAGTGTTATATTTTCCGAGATCTGTGTTCCTGGAGTTCCAAAGTGATATTGTTCGTCAAGGAAGTAGTGATGCGTAGGGACGTTCTTACATAACCGTGGCCAATTGGAAGAGGCCCCGGCAGCGAAACAAAGGCGCCCTGTACCGAGATAGGCCAGAAGACTGGTCTTTGATGCGCAGCCTTGCCCGGAGTTTCCTGTTTTACAATGGTCGTCGAAAACAACGAGCCGTCCCTGTCCAATGGGAACAGAGGAACCTGCGCGCATCAGTCACAAGGGCGGCTTTGTGGCGGTCCCTTCAAAGGGTATATCACATTTGTATAGGGCCAAGGGCTGCGTCCATATTGTGCGGCCGGTCGCCACAATACGCAGTTAATTTCACAGCCAGCCTAATGATACACGTTAGCGACAACTAATCACACTAGCCATAGAGATCGCATCTCGGTTTATCATCAAACAGAAATTATAAAACATTCCCCGGCCGCTCGGTGTGGCGTCCATTTGAAATGCATTTGCCGGGGAAGAGAGGGTAGGGGGAGGGATAATGACAAACAGAGAGATGTATGTATGTATCGGAACATTATTCCCTAATGAGAGCAACACTCGCCGCCTCACCCCCTCGCAAACAACCCCCTCTCACAGGCCGCCGGCTTTGCAGGATTATTAGCGGTCAAGCGCGGGAGGGGGGAAGATTAGCCGTGATCGGGCTCGCAAACCGCGATAAAGGAACGCAAATGCGGGGGAAGGTGGGGAGGTATTTGCGGGGGAAGTTCTGCGATTTCCCTCTTCCCTCGCCGACTGACGCGGTTCCGCGGCATTCGTCACGCGCATCAGCCACGGCGACAGGAAATCGAGAAAAAGTATCTGGAGAAAACTCACCGTCAGCTCGGTGCTTCATGGAAACTAATTCAACAAGTTTTGGTTAGAATTGTGCCTATAGTTATACAATATATCTACGGATTATAGGGCGGACCCAAGGAACGAACGTCTCGGCCGTCAAAAACATCAAATTAATCTTTACATATCCATGCGAAGTGATACAATGTAAGACCTTTTTTGACGTTCCGATGTGCGCTCAAAACGGCTTATAAATGGATGCCGTTCTGTCTGTCAGCGAATAAGAACAGTTGCCACATGGTCAGTAATGAATGACAACAACCCCTTACTGCAACTGCGTAGACGGTATTGTGAGGCAACGTCGCACGAATTTGGTTCTACGGCGCAAGGAAGAGCTTCAAGGTCAAATCGACTCCCATTTGAAAAGAACTATAGTCATTAGTAATATAATATTCAAATAGAGACAAAAGGAGTGATAAAGCAAATACCACACAACGTTTCTCGAAGCCTCCATTCTTCAGGTTTTAAAAAACTGAAAAAACAGCCTACAGCGACACAACGGCATAAGTCAGTTTAAAAAAACAGGACTTACAGAAACCTTGTGTGATATTTATATAATCACTTCTTTTGTCTGCATTTGGCTATCTTTTTGCTGCAAATTTTCAAAGTAGACGGAAAATTTTCATTTTAATATTTCGACAAGAACCATAGTCGTTCTGCTACACGGTTACGAATTCTGATTTTGCAGCCTGTTAATTCACAATAAACGGGCTCTGGTCACCCTAAAACAGATTTCTATTCATGAAAACCCAGGTACCAACTTTAGCGACATTAATTATTAATAATACGGAACCCGCACACTGCAGGATTATAACAACAAAAAAATGATATACAAATATAAAATTTCAAGCGGATATACACGAGGGGCAGTATATAGGCTAGAATGGAAATTCAATATGAATGGACAAGCGCAGTTCAATTAAAATGAATTCTTCTTGTTCTCTTGTTTTATTTCACTATGGGAAGAAAAGTAGATATGACCCGACCCTTACGAATAATTTCTGATTAAGAATGTAAATAAGTCACGCTCAATTGCTTACTAGTAGAATGTAAATAAAGCTGACCTTATGGACAAAAGATGTAATTTTTATAGATTAAAATATAAAATGTCTATGTTAAAAGTAATTAGAAAAATAAATAGACAAAATACCATAGAATTCAAATTAGAAAATTTTGTCTTTGAAAGAGGGAATCCAGATTGTGCAAACGTTTATTGTTCTCACTCGTAATAACTACCACAAGTTTATTTCATGGATATTCGTTACTTTTAAGCAGTAATTAATTCCTTTATTTATATATATTTTTAAGTATAATAAACGAATTACTGTGTAGGGCGCCAAGTAAAAACGAACAGCGCAAGGGGTTAAATAACACGGGAGTTTTGTAGCATGAGGAGAGGACTGTGTGGATCGCAATAAATCAAAACTGAAGGGTAGTGAGAAACGTAAAGAAAAGGTAGGTAAAGAGAAGGGGGGGCCATTTAAGAACTGCCCTGTGGAGGGTAAACACAGCTTGTGAAGAGGGAGGGGGACGCGAAGATAATATGGCATGAAACAGGAATAGTGGTTGATCTTGTTGGGGCTGCTGCAACCAACCCAACATGGTTGTTGTAGATAAATCATTTCGCTTCTCATCATGAAAGCGACGTAAAACAGTCACCAGTTCGATGAATGAAATATTTGTAAATATTTATTTAAATTTATATTGCACTCGAGTGCAGGCAAAGTTTATGTTGAATACATGGGATATAACATGAACTATGTAATTATTTATAGGTCCTTCTGTTAGTAAAAATAAATCTTTAACACCATTTTGGGACCTGAAACTAATGCGAAGTCACTGTCACGTTCGTTTATAAAACAATATAAAACAATCTCTGGAATATTGACACGTGAACTACAAATTAGATCTGTATTTTTATGTATGTCAGAATTATCTTCTTATGTGAAAACCATTAATTCCCGTAAAGCTAACAAGTGACATATCATACATAACCACTCTTACATGCGGTATAATTTTGCAGAATTGACTTTAAATCATTATTAAGAATTATAATGTTGTGTTTCCCTTAAAGAAAATTGGGAACCGAGATGCGAAACAGGCGTTCAGTATTGTAGGTTGCCATTAAAACTAGTTAAATGCATATAAAGTGTGTTACACGTGGATTCTGCGTCGTAATTGTTATAAAAGTGCCGTTTAAAATGATTACAATAAAAACACGCGTGATTTATCTTCTCGAAGTAGAGTTTTTCACACTGTAAAAGTTCAGAAACCGTGTTACCGTAACAGAAAACTAGGCCTACCCGTTATTTAAGTAAATATGTATCTATTCAGCTTATTTTTTAGAAATAATATAAGTAGTAAAATCCAGATATAATTTCAAAACGAGTTTACAACGCATTAAAAAACACTCACACTTCCGTTAAGAAAATAATGATCGTAGCTGCGTGTTTGTACTGTATCTGACGACAGTTTGTACCAAACGTAACGCTGAGGCCTAGGCTGTTAATAAACATTTCTTGGAGTAAGATAATTAAATACAAAACGACAAAACTATCCTATAATCCTTATAGAAAAAAGTATCCAGATAAATTTAAATGACAAAATAAATACCACACGACGTTTCCGCAATCTTTGTTGCTTTCGTCAGGTGATTCAAAAGCACGAGAGCCTAACCTTCGCCTCGTTGTGCGGGTTGCCAACGTTTAGGCGCTACTGGTTTATGACAAACAGCATAACACTGTATAATTCGTTGCTGTTATTCCGTTTCGGGTGTCAATCAAGTCGAATTTCCCCTTATCATCGATAAATTGCTCCTATTATATTACAAAGTTATATAAACTGTAATACACGGTACAACATAATTTTTCTTCGCCGCTTTTTCCTTGATAACCTCATTGTTTAAAGAAAAAAAAGTTGCAGTCGACAAATTTTACTATACTACAAATAGTGTGTGACCTAAATTTGAGATGAATGATCGATAAGACTTACAAATTATTGTATTCTACGTCCACGCGAGCTTCTAGCGCAAAATCGACCGGGAAAGGATCTGTCCTTGATGTCCCTGTTGATGCTGATCCGGCGCTTCCCGAGGACGATAGTGACAATTGTGTTGCTGCAAGTGCATATATAACTGAAAGGTACGACGAACTGTTTTGTGAGGTAACGCACGGTTTATATGAGCGGTAACTTAAGAGGAGCCGAGGTAGTGGTCGGGAAGAGGAATTGGATTGGCGACGGGACAAGACAATTGCTACGCTGAAACAGTAAGGCACAGAGGCGGAGCGCGGCGGTCAGCCAATGGGCTTTCGTCCAATGGGCGACCGCTACCTGGGCGGGCATTGTCTCGGTGACAATAGACGCCCACCTTGCCGTTCTGGCTGGACCTTTAACATTCTCCGCTTTATCGACCTGGCGCCGCTTGAAACGGACTTTAAACAGACACACCGTTTCGATTATTTACCCCATCTCCTTCATCAGGTAGAAATGAAGGTAGGTCATCAATAACTCAATCAGCCTTTTCCCCCAAGACTGCGTTTTTGACGGGGGACTTCCTTGTCTATCACAATCAGTACTCATGAAATTACTCAATTTTAAATCTCAATATCATTTTAATTCTTCTAACCTCATGCACAACAATCTCCAATGTATTCAGTCTATTTTCTAATGTAACATATGCGATCATATCATTATATAATTTTAATGTTAAATTATTAATAAGGCCAGAACAGATCATTAATAATTAATTCAACAGCATCTTTCACTGTTGAAGATCTGGTTTAGAATGAATATATTAAATTATAGCTTCTATATAATTGTACAGCGATGATAGTCAAAGATTATAATATGGAAATGAAATAAAAAAGTGTAAATGGTTGGAAGAATAAATATCATGGATGAAAAACTTATAAATATTACTTAATAAATTAGTGTTAGTTTTTATATTGAGAGAATATTTATTATGCTTAAAAGAAACTAAAGTCTCGTTTGATGTGATGATGGTTGATAAACAATCATTGTATTTTAACTGATAAACAACGTTGTGAATTTTGCTTTCATCAAAATGGTCTGTTCAATATCTGCTTTGAGCTCATTAATAATTTGAAGTATAAAGATAAAAATTATTATTAATTTTAAAGTTATTTATTCATTTTTTTTAAAAAAAAAATACTGCCAAGTGACAAAAACTTTTTTGGTTATATATACTTGTTATGTATCAAACCACATACAGTTCTCTTGATATATTTATTTCTTAGATATATAAACTACAGGAGCTCCTGTAGTTTATATATCTAAGAAAATAAATATATGAAGAGAACTATGTGATTTGATACATAACAATGTTATTTATTCATTTGAAGTTGGCTTCTCGCGGACTGTCTACGTTCCGCGGACTATAGCATTCCATTAATCATAATCATTTTAGATGATATATATGATCATAAAATATATACTATTTCTTCATTTACAAAATCCAGCATTATTCTGGCCTATAAGTTTTGGAGATATAAATTGTTTAATTCTACAAGATTTAAATTTATTTAGTAATTTAATGCATTATTGAGTTGATAATTAAATTTTTACGTGCTCAGTGATCGATTTACTGGTATGAGATAATGAACCACTTAAGTGGATAGTTTGTTTTATAGCCCACCGTTTGTTTATTTTAAATAAATTATTTTCTGTTTCCTGTACTAACTTAGTTAATCACTCAGTTGACATTTTTATATCACGGTTGTTTAAATAGGGAATGTGTTAGGAATTTTAATACGTATTACGATTTTTGGTAAAACTAAAGTTTCTAATATTAGGTTAATTAATTTATTTTCTTCAGAACTTGGTTGTAGTTTTAAATAAATCGTTGCAATATTTATTGAATAGAAATATGCTGACAGAAATTTAAGTGTTCGAAAATTATAATTTATATATATTTCATTAAGTAAGCTAACCAGGCGTCTCGGTTTGCGCCTACAATTGCACTACACCAATTCTGCAGAAATAGCTGTTTTTCTACACTCTTCGGTTAAGATTCGGACCATTTGAGTATTGTACATGACTTGATCCATATAAAGCGCCGAGAATTGATAGCCTCTAGACGCGGAAAGCTTTCAAGATTGAAGTTGACGCTGATCATTTGTGCCTTTCGCCTGAATCACCATACTGAAAACCAGGTTACCGATGCGCGAGGAGCATCACCATTCAAGGTTGTACGGAAGTGGGCAGTGATTGGGATCGGAAGAATCACTTTCACAGCATTTACCTACGAAGAATTGTTAGGGCGGCTTCAATTTAGTCAAAATTAACACGGTGGTTAAATATTTTTTATTTCAATAATATGACATTCGATATAAGAAACTGTCGGATGAAAAGAATCAGGTAGGCCTACAGGTTTAATGCAGCGGTTAAATTTCATATTTCATTGCAACAAGAGTTTTATTTTAAATTCATACGGATAAACGGACAAAATATTATATCAAGAATCACATAATTATTATTTAAAGTTGTATCAGTGATGAGTATATTTTGTAAGAAATTTTTTAACTTATTGAATCTGGCAAAATTATTGAAATATTTAATTTGTGTAACGACCATTGTAACAGTAACACTGAGAAAGGTTTTTGTAAAATAATTTATCACCCCGATATTATTTGACACTCAGCATTTAGGAGTACAATTTATTGATATGTGAATTTTTTATGGCGATTTTGAGAGTTTATAATGCATTAAATCTGTTCGTTATTTATAAGCAATACGGAAAAAAATTCTTTGAAACGTTTTTCGACAGTTATGTTATTTAAATTAATGATTTTTTAAAAAACAATTCAATTACGTAATAACATTTTGTATTTATCAGTAATGAATCTGATTTTTTACAGTCTTCCTTAATGCAATTTCACGTCTTTGAAAAAGAAACACAAAATATGCAGGTTAGATGTCATTGTCACTATTTACTTCAGTTTATACGTAACGAAATTTACTGTATTCGAAAGTTAATAAAGAAATAAAGAAAATTTGTAAGTTAATGCATATTTTAAGATCCTTAGAACCTAGCCAATATACAAGTTTAATTGGACGCAATAAACATTTGTGATTATAAAGCTAAATCTCGCGAGTAAAGCCGTCCACCGAAGTTGGCATGAAGTATGTGTGTTCACAAAGAGAAAGCTGTTCCCATATTTTGTTTTTAAAATAGAACGTCGTTCGTGCGTGAAGTGTAGCGGCCATATTTTTTTTTGTGTGTGTTTATTCCCGAGGTATGTGTTCTAATATCAGATTTAGCAAGGAGCGTGTCTTCATTTAAGTGTGCAGTGATAAATACCCTCATTGAATACACCTTTTCCATAACTCTTCAGCCACACCCTCCACTCCCACTCAAATACTTTCAATGACTCCTAAGCTCCGCCTTCAAACAGAAGAATAAAAAAAAAGTTTTAAAAAAATATCTTCTTCATACATTGCCAAATTCCAGTCTCTCCCGGCCCCGGCCGGCGGATGCCATCTTGGTTCCCCTCCCCGCTTCCCCCCGGGGCTCGAAGCCAGTTCTCACGGGTCGATGGCTATTAATTGGGCCGGTGTCGAACTCCGCGCCACGCTCGGCGACGAGGGAAAACGCGCCGTGAAGACGTTTCAGAACGCCACTTAGCGCCGCACCCGTAACAAATGAGCAGCCGTGTTCGGAAGTTCTATTCTGGAGACCAATATCACCCACACGGAACCAATTAGGTCACCTATTACGCGAGGAGAATTCGCCGCGATGGTCCATTTAAGAAGCATCCTTACCACATTTAGAAACCCCCTCCCCAATTGCACACATGAAGGATTTTAAATGACTGGAGACAGTCTAGCTCTGCTTCCTGTTTTAAGTCAGCGACAACGGGCATAGCTTAAATTGCAGGAAAATTGATCATCTCAAAACAGATTAAATTTTTTTAAAATAAGTAACGACCCACCCAACAATATTGAAAAAGCATGACATCGAACACAACTCAAAATCAACCAAATTTTTATGAAACTGGCAACCATATTCGGATGTTCTATTCCTTCAAACCAATATCGCCTTAATACTTTTTTCTCCACCGGTCGACACGCAGGACATAATTTATAACTTGATAATCAAAAAATTTAAACATTCTACACTGGTACGTCCAGTGTTTCACACGAGAAAAAAAACCAGTTCTGCTCCTAGTTTTGTGACGAATAAGAATGAGCTGACATTTCAGAATTGTTAGTCGACCAGCGGTTCCTTTTTTAAAAAATTAATTTTTACAACTTTTAGTGAAAGGACTTTTGTATAGTTTCGGTAAATTGACATACAGTATTCACATTTTTAAATAATTAACATGGAAACTTGCTGTCTTGAAAATGACCATTCCAAGTTATAGACGAGAGGAACAGAGTGTATTGGATGTGAATTTTATTTTATTTTGACGTTTTATAAATTTAATGTGATGCTTGTTCAATGGTTATAGAAAAAAAAACGCTTTCACGTGACGTACATCATAATTACGAATTACGTCCAGGTTCAATCTTCCATTTCCTAACTTGAAATTTAAAAAAAAATTATAGAAGGCTACTTTTATACATTGAATACGTTTATTTCTGATCGACAGGAAGGAATTTAGAAATCCGTGTGACTACAGACAGACCAAAAAAAAATATTCCTGATGAAAATGTTTATCAATGATTACGTTTCGGTGCTTTTGTATTAATTTCGAACAAGGTCCACATAACGACTGAAGTATGTATTGATTAATAAATATTTTTAACATTTTTTTTGATCCTGTGGTCAGTTACCAATAATATTTAGACTACGGGAGAATATTACTATAGGCCTAACGACTTCTTATTTCGCTCTATTTCCAATCACTGTTCAATCTTCGATCAAATGAATGTTGCAAAAATTCGGAAATAAATTATTCTGCGGACTTATAGTCGTGAAATTCACTCGTGGTAAAGCACTGTATTACTGATGAATAGGCCTAAATGATCATTAGAGTGGGAGAATTATTAATGAACGGTTTTTGTAATATATAAATTTTATCATCGACTTATATAATTTAAAGAAATGTTTCTACATTTTCATTATGGTAAATTTGATTTAATAACGCCGGAATCAGATTCGTGACTGTTCGGAATTTTAAGTATCTTAGTCGATGTTTTCGCCCTCAAATAAACGTGTTCTGTTTGCCATCGATTAGTTTTTAAATATGTTATATAATCGTATTTAAATCGTTACATTAATATAACCTATCTATTAATAACCTCAAGTACTAAATTATTAAATTTTTATATTTTAATAATGGCAGCCATTTTTAATTTATAAATACTATTTCGGACTCATGGTTATTTATTCTTATTTTCATGGAATCTCTTAATGTGAAACGGTTCATATTATTTATAAAGATAGAAAACACAAAACCTCTGTTGCGAATAATTTATCAAATGTTCCACTTCACTTGTCGGAGGAAGTTAGGCAGTGGTAAGTGATGAGGGAGGTGTTGTTGGGGGGGGGGGAGAAATAGCCAATTAGGAACGGCTCGAGACCTACATCTGTCATAGTGACAGCAGTGCCATGTCGCATTACGGAAAATTCCAAGTTTTTCGTCCGGTCTAACGACCCAATTTGTGCCCAAACGAATAGCACCACGCTTGTTAAATTACATTCATAGCATTAGAAAAAGGATTCACAGAAGTGCACCTGAGTTCGAGTCTTGTACGTGTTGACAGGAATTTTGTTTTCATGTTCGACCTGCAACTTAAAGAAAATTTGGAACGAGAAATACAATACTATTGTTCTGGTCACGAAGCACGTTGTATTCGGGTAACTTCGTTACGCCGTTCAAAATCAGAAGAAATGAATTCAAGCCTCGCAGCGATGCGACATATATAAATAATTAAATTATAAAATATATAGAAATAATTAAGTCATTTCTCTTTAATGTTTGTACCCTAAATATTTGTTATGATGCAGTGGTGTACAATGGAATTAACGAATCACTGGGTTACTTAAGCTTCTACATAGACTTATATTAAAGTTTAAAATATTTGTGTAATTGAATGTGAGATACTCATAGAAGTAAGCAATCCATCGCTAAGTATCCTGTTTTAATCTGAAACAAGTCCTAACAGCGCCGATTTTTCTGTGAATCTGTGGTTAACACGTGTATTCAAATGAGCAGTCCGACTAGTTTTTGTTACTTCTACCAGAATGTTATTTCTGCTCCTTAAAACATCTCCATTAATTCGTTTTCTCATTAACTGACTAATAGATACCTGATGCAGGATTCCAGATCGGAAGAATTCTCCAAGCACATTCAGAGATTTCCTTGATATGAAATGTTTATTAAAACGCTTGACATACGTAAATTTTCCAGACATGAATTGTACGAAATAGAAATTTATGAATTTTACGATTTCTGCAAAAATATAAAATTTTATGAGATTGTAATCGTAGGCGGTTGTATTTGTACGTAAACTATATTTATTGTAAACTGATAATAAAATAAAACAGTGGTAATGTGTTATTGACCAGCTACACGTCCATATTCAGAATTGTAATTGGCTTGTAATCTTTTTGGAAACTTCAAGTACTGAAAGGTGCCACTATCAATTTTCCCCAATGTGTTACGAACTGTTTTTGGGGTTCTGATTAAAGAAATGCGGACCGGGATGAATATTTTAGACATTGCTGAATGCGGGCTACAATGGCGCCTGTTCGACCTCAATATGCAAACACTTCGAAGAGACTTGTGTCCATTGTCGACAGCAAGGAAAAGCAAACTCGACTCGGAAAAGAAGCGGAGATAAGAAAGCTGCTCGGAAGGGAGAGACCGACGACAAAAAGAGCTACTGCCACGCGGAATGCTAATAAAAGAGGCAGCCGAAAAGAGGACAGAATTAAACATTATCGTGCGCAGAAAATAAGAGGGACGGACGTAGAAAAATAAAGAGATAATGAATAAAAGAGGAGTGCGGCGACGACGCACAAGTGAATGGAAGAATACATCCATCTAGATTTCAATTTTTATCCTTTTGATGTTTTTATTTTCTCTTATATATATTCAAACTTTGTAATTTGTATATTCTATAGAGGCTGGGAAAGGGTGGCGTATATACAGAGTCACATGTGGAACTCACAAAGAAGGGATGCCAGGCCAAAGGGTTCCTTTATTTGAGGCCGAGTCGAGGGATTTCTGCATTCCTCTGCGGCCCTTTGTAACTGAAGGGCCTACAGGGATTATTGTCTTCCTTAGGGAAAAAAAGCCTTGCCGCTCGCTTCCCTTTTCCTCCCCGAGTCCAGCGAATCAATTTTCTGAAAGTGACTTTCTGGGGAGTATTATAGTCTCAAGTGCTATGATGCCTATACAGTTCTTAAATAATTTAACGAACCATAAAGCCAATTACCATCGAAATGAGAAAAATCTGAAAGCAACAAAGGAACGGGAATGTGTAATCAGTTATTAGTATTTAAGAAAATGAACCACCTGACAAATTTAATTATTATAATAATGTTTGAAAATACCCATTTAGTCATAGAAGTTAAAACGCTTCTTTAATAGCATTATAAATGTTTGTGTTTAAATAGAAAAACAATGTAATCAAACTCATGATCTCCATATATACAATTCATTTTCATAGAATCAAATATGGAACAACGTTTTAAAATAATCGACAAATTTTTAGTAAACTTTTTTTAAGTTGTCAAAGTTTCTTTATTAAAAAAACAAACACATTCTCTGAATATGACAATGTGTTCCAAAGATCCTGTGTTTGTTTTTTAATAAAGAAACTTTGACAACTTAAAAAGGTTTACTATAAATTGGTGAAATATATATTCAATTAGTTGTCTGACTTTGTATACTATAGCATAATATATATATATAACACTTTCAACGTACATATTTGTCAGGTTTTATTAATAAACAATATTAAATACTGGGTTTTGGTAATTGAGTCTTAATCCTAATAGACCTGTATGTTTCTTTTAAGAGCTTGCCTTCAGACATACACATCTACGTCAAAGGAAATAAAAAGAATGTTCGTTATTTAATTTGATTTGAAATTGTGTATGTGCTCTTCTACTTTTATTCTAACTGTTTGGGAACAATATGACTTTTTACCGTTACTACTGTAGGGGAATAAGGTATTCAGATAATTATCTGACGCAAAGATTAGTATCTGGAACTATAAGTATAATCTCGGTTGTCAGTACAATTCAAAATAAATTTTAACAGTATTTAATAAATATATATTTTGTATTATCTTAGCTCCCAGTTAAATAAGAAAAGATTACACGGTTGTTGAAGCTTGCCTTGGAGATACAAATAGCAAATAATGTAATTGTAAAACTATTTATATGGGTCTTAATTTCATAATTTGCTATTATCCAATACAATTTTTTTATTATTGTCAGGGTTTAATTAAGCTTGATTTCGTCTTTTCGCCATCAAGAGAAAGGGATTTCTGTTCTGCTAAACAAATTGAATTGATTGATTGCTGTGGTGATATTTAATTTTGTACTGAGGAATGTAAAGAATAAAGGACATTGATCAACTGAATGCCAACTTTGGTAAGGCTGAATCTGCAGTGCGCTTGCACACAGAACACTCGCCAACTGAAATATTCATAATGGAGGATCTCGAAGACAAGCTTCGCCTGTTTATAAAAGGCCGCCGAGGCAAGAAAGAGGCTCTGGTGTGTCCAGAACAAGGGCGGACATTGTGAGGGGGCGATGCAAGCGCCAGATACTGGCCACGGGCAAAAAGCGCCGAGTCTCAATATTGGAGATCGCGTTACTGCAGCTGGAAGGGGCCACGACCTCCAACCAGAGCTACGAAACACATCTCCATTGTTACGCGGATACAAATATTTACGACAAATAGATGACGTCTGCTTATCGCAAGAATGATCATATTCACTGATAAGTCTCATTCCTAGTGCAATTCACAACACGATTAAACTCATCACCACCACAATTTTTTTTAAAATAATATGTTGTAACATAGCATCCATGATTTATTCCTGAATATTTGTTTTAGTGTGACTGTGGGTTCATTAAAGTAATAATTCGAAAAAGAAATAACATATATCTCATATAAACATTTTGCGAAAGAAATAATGTGAATTTATTATGAAACGATATATTTTTTTAATGACCCGATTACTTTGTCCATCTAAATAGATCCTATCTTAAGTGATAATGTAGTCGAATAAGTCTTCTTAAAGGTCCAGTTTTGTTAAATGGTTTCGTGAGGCTAAAAACTACAATTTAGTGGTATTTTATGACCTGTGAGTTGTACAACACATTGTGTCAATGGTAAACCTCCATAGCCTACATGTTCTTCCCCCAAACCTCATCAAAAAAGCATCACAATGTAAACTGTTTAACTCTACAGAATTAAATCTGTGTGTAGAGAATTCATCTGACATGTTATGGAATAAACATTTTTAGTAGACAACTTCAGATGTATTACTTATAATGGTTTTGTAAAATAGACATTAGCATGAAATAATAGAATATTTATAATTGGCTCCTCATTCATACTGTTTACTATTTAAACCAAGTGTAGTGAATATTTAATACACGCTCGAATCATGTAAAATTGAAATGTAGAAGGGAAATTTACAACGTTTGCACGTCCCAGATTCCGAATAAAATTCAAGTTTAGATAAACTAAATTTTGAATGTCTAAAATGCAAATACAGATATTCTTATTACGACACGGAAACGTATTCCTTACAATCGGCAAACGAATTAATTAATCAAATTAGTAATTTTATTCATATCATAAATTTAAAGATGGTAGCAAACATTAGTAATGAAAAAATAAAAAACAATAGAACAGACGGATTTAAATGTAGTATTTTTCTTCTTTCAATGCATTTGAAGTCTCATAAATCTTAAAGTGATCATTAAAAGCACCGAACTGCAATGACGCGTTGAATTATCACTCTCCGCTATTAATTGAATGAATTAAATTATTGTTTATTGTCTCGAGTATTCTTAGGCACGATAGCATAAGATTGTCATTTATTTGAATGTTTCTCCATGGCCTTGTTCTCTTTAAAACTATAACAATTGAAAAAAAAACAGTCTATAGAAATTCTCATTCATAAACAGATCGATAGGTAATTGGAACAATTTACCTGCAGTAATTTTATACTTTTGTTTATGTATTTGTTTTAAACTGCCACCGGGAACCATTCGCAGCTAATAATATTCATACATTCATACAAATGACAATGATTCAAAATGTAAATATGATGAGTCAATGAATGATAAAGACATTTAAACACGTTTTCATGTACCACTGGGCATATCAAATTAATTATTTTCGTTACGAACTCTCTCAGTGTGGCCCTCTGAAGCACTATATACCAAGCGTCAGTATATACTATAAACCGAAACCTACACCGTCAGCGTCAATTGTTCTTGGAATGCTCGTGTAAATTTCCTAATTTTTAAACTTTATTGTTCATAGGCAACGATAGAGAACAGAAATTTAGAAAACTAAGAAACAAAACAAATAGATGAGTAGACGAATGACAAATATTTTTCTTCACACATAAAAGCCTGTTTGCGAAAAACATCACGAAGGTTTTTAATACTTTCATGGAATAAAAACTGAAGTTATGCTTCCACGTATACTCCTTAAAAAAATACAACTCATATGTTCCTTGTATGACCATCGGAATAAGTTTTATCTGTGTTTCATCCTAAATCAGTGAAGTTAATTTTGTATCACAAAACAAATTCAAACGAAACCGAACCGGGATTAACACTGTCGGGAAAAATACTTCTGTGATCGGATGGCAAAATGGAACACTTTTACAAATAACAATGTAAAACATTGTCTTGCTAACTTTACAACAAAAAAAATCTAATTTATTGTATGAAACGACCCAAATGTGATGATGCTGTGCGTGTCCAAACTGTTGTCAATGTATAACATTAATCGCAGAAAATTTCCCTTTTGTCGAAATAGAGATTTATTGTTCATCGTCCTGCGTAAACGACAATTTCGTCGTGGAACCGCACTGTTCGTTAATTAAATATACAGCTGAGTGCGAAGCACGTTGCTCGTACCTTTGAGTCCTGCTCCTGCTTCTGGGTCAGCAACTGGTCGCGGACCATCTGCAGCTGGAGGATCATCTCCGACAGCCGCCTTTCTTTCTCCAGGAAGGTCTCTCCAGCCAGCGCCTGCGACAGCACCGCGGCGCCGTCCATCATCGACGCCATGCTGACATCGGCCAGCTCGCTGGAACCGGAGGACACCATGTGTGAGAGGCAATTATTAAAAGTAGCGACTCGGATTAGGGCCAGTCAAACTGGTTGAGCACTAACGGCATCCCGGGACCCCGCCTCCCTTTACCTTATTAGTAAGAATTTCCTGTTCTAGTATATTTGGTGGGAAGACTGACAAGTTTTTTGACCCCGCGAGTACAAATTTTCATCTTATGAATAAATTTGAATTCTTCACTAAATTTCGACAGTCGAACGCTGTTGTCGACAATTTATTTCTGTCCTAATATTAAAACATTCCGGTAAAAATGCACCTGTTTTGTTTAGATCCAAACAAGTTTTCAATTCACTTCCAGATTAGTATTATTAATACGCTGAACAAATATAGAAAACAACATAAATGCAAAAAACATTCTTGTCGGCCTGAAAGAAAATACATTATCCAGTTATTTCACAGTACACTTCGTTCAACCAAGGTGTCGTTCCCCTTTATTTTAAAAATAAACATTCTTCCCTCCACAAAACTTACCTCTGAGTAAACCTGAATTTTTAAATATGAAATATGGCTACTTCCTGTCTACGAATTCTCTATTGTGACAGAGTCCTCCCCTATTACACTAGAGAGGAGCTGCTAGAAGGGGGTACAAGGTACGGGAGACAGATATGAGAAATTTTACCGTTACGGACGTATTATCTCCCGCAAATCGCGCGTGAACAAACCCAGTCTTTTGTAGCAAGTATGGCGGTAGCTGCTAACAGAAGAAGGGTTGTGCACGGAGATACGCCCAACATTGTCCACCACAAATCTTTTTAAGATATATAGGCCCCAGGGCGGGTTCTCGTAAGGACAACGGGAAACGACGGGACAAGTAAAACTTTATACGCACTAATCACATCAAAAATCGCGATAAATAAACTATTATAACAAATTAAATTAGCAACGAAATATATTAATTGATAATTGTTATCGCTGACTGCAAAGGACGTCCTCACGATTGAGAACAATTTAGGCGGAATGTTTACGTAATGTTTTTACATGTCATTTTGTAACTGAGATAGCTCCGTTGGATTTCATGGAGTGAATGCCTGAGTGACCAAAGAAAACAATATGGCGAATGTCCTGGTTTATTTGCTTTTTAGTTTAAGAGAACTTTAAATATTTAAATGATACTGATAACGAAAATTTTAACTTTTTCTTTATACAAACAAGTTACGAAGAAAATATGTGACGTCTGTTATTAATGCAGAAGTGTTCAATATAAATATGGTAGTCTTGCGAAAAATTTGTTTCCTAAAAATGAAAACATTGTTCCAGTCAATTAAGACACAACTGACCGATAAGATTATTCTCGTGTCGTGTTTCCACGTGAACAGTAGTAGATTATTTTTTGAACACGTTCTTTTATTTTAATAAGTTATAAGGACGAATTACAATAAACTACTCGTTGATAATAACTGGAATAAATTGCTAATGAGAAAAATAATTTATTAAATTTTCTAAAACTGTCGTTTTCTTCTGCTATTTATAGGCGTTAACGTTGTCTATACCAAAAGGAATAATTTCACGATTAATTTTCGAATAAAATCCGTGTTAAGACTACTTTCCTATATTGGCATATTTACGTATAACTACGTGTTGAATGCCTCATTTATTAGTTTTTATTTCGGTACAGTGTTATGATATGGCACTACTACTTTACGTATTTATACAGACTTACAAATAATCACTATGTAATATTAGTGCTCAAATAAATATTTATTAATTTGTTCATTTACATAAAACGCAGATGACTTGCTTCATTTTCACAGTAAATTTTCAACCAAATTAATTATTTTTACGCTGCCCATATTTTTTTCCGACAAGTATTTATATTATAGAATAGTGAAATGTTTTAAGATTTTGTGTGAACGTGTTTAATCTACTGGTGACTCAAAACGCTTACGGTTGACTATAAAACGAAGTTTCGCAATCGTGAATCCTCGCTAAACCTGCTTCGCAGTTGCGTAAATGATTGGAGAATCGTACAGTTCCTTTGTGAATCAGTAAACTGAGACTGTCACCGCGTCAATTGCAAGTAATTTTATTGAGGCGAGAAACTAGTTGGTCTAGAATTTCTATGACCCGCACGCAATACGATGCTGTAGTGTTTGCCTCAAGTAGCCAACTTAGTGATTACTCGATGTCAGCTGTGGTATCAGTATACTATTGACTTACAACCTTTTGTTTATCAATGTAAAGAGGTTTGTATAAAGCAGTTAACTTTCGTACCGTGTCTCTTGTAATTCAGATAAACAAACCATTTAAATTTTTGTTAGTAATAATATTAATTTTTTACTTAACGAAATTGAAGCACTAAAGTTAAGGTCGGAATCAGTTTATAGTATTTTGGAAAAATAGAGTAATCATTCTAACAATTTCAATACGTTTCGAAAGTGTTGCAGTCCTAAAAACGTTACGTTTAAGTAAATTATCAAGAGTATAAAATTGATATTTCTGAATTTTTACAAAAGTTAAGATCAATTTACTGATTAATAAATTTTATAAAAAAAACAAGTGCGTAGAATATTCTAAAATTCTAAGCAATTACGGCTGTAAATTTAATTCAGTTGCCTCGGACTTAAAATTTTTGTCGGTGACGGATGATGCAGGAATTTAGTTAGGGTGATTTAAAAGTTTCGGAAAGTTTATTTTATTGGGCGTTCTGAAATACTATTCAATAATTGCGGAATATTTAATTAATACGTCATATAATACTCTGTATATCTACAACTATTGAAATAGGGTTAAATATTTATTTGTATATAATCAAGAAACGCGTTTAATTTTCTCCTTAGACAGGCATCAGCTTTCCTGCGGTCACGATATGTGCTATAAAATTATTTTAATTCCCGAATATTATTCCTGCACTAAGGATTAGCTAGTTAAATATGTGAGGAAGAAATTGTGATTTTGACTCACTAGCATGAAATTTCCTATAGAACCGTTGAGCTGATTTGATACAGACTCTCAGATGCGCCTTCTCGGCCCATGGTCCGTCCGTAGTTTCCAGATACACAGACTTCGTATAAAAAAAATAGCTCGTCTATTTTTCCAAGACCGATAATTTTCTCGAGTGATGCCCCCCTGAGAGTAGATTTGACGTAACGGTGGCCGATTGGTCAGTGACCGCCGCCCCCGAGCGACACATCGAGCCACTTGTCACCCCCGAAGAGTGTCGCATTGTGCGAGCAAGAAGTGCGTGAGTGTGTGTGTGTATGTGTGCGTGCTTGTGTAGTCCCCGGGGAGGACGCCTTGAATTATTCACTGAGACCACTATGCCCCAGCGCTGCTTTGTGCGAGGCCGAGGTTACATTATTCAGGGCTCGGCTCGCCGGCAGCACGGAACAGATTGCGGCTACTCACGAGTAGGCAGTCTACCAATCATGCACGTCACATTCGAGAGGAAAATATTTGTGTCTCGTAGTCCACGACATCGTTTGGCGAATGTCTGCTTTAATCGTTATAGTTAGCATTTTGACTTTGGTACAGCGGCTCCGCTGGCAAGGTCGCCTAAAGCCATACAAGATCACAGCCCGAAATCCGCCACGGTCTGATGATAATTAGAGCAAGAAAACAACTACACACACACATTCGTTTTGCAGGTCAGGAGATGTCAGTTGTAAGGACGCGGCAAGTACAAATAACCTTTTCAGTGTTTCTAGATTAAGCAAATATGACGTCGCGAAAGGTTACGATAGAAAAGAATTTAGTCCAAGATCAGGAAAATATTCTCTATCCCATAATACACCTTTAACAAACCTAGCTCTGAAATTCGTACATCGTTTTACCTGATTGTACAGATTACCTCCTCGTAAGACCATGAGACTGATCAACGGTTTCAGGATCATAATTTATGTAATGCTGGTCTTAATTAATGCTGGTACAGTCTGTAACTGTTCTTGTGTAAGGGAAGTGACGAGGCTTGGCTCGCTTCTACGCTTTTATTTATTTAAACTGTAGAAGTTGACAAATAAAACGATTACCATAATAAATGTATGGAATGAATCGCAATACACTTGCACGCCGAATGACAACCATGTGAAATTTGCAATTTCTGAAATAAATTGTTATTTGCGTTATATTTTTAACCTGAATTTCCGACCATAAAATATATATTCGCCAAATGGGAAAACAGGCGATATTTCTGACAGTGACTGCACTTGAATCGTGCGTGATATGAAACACGATATATGAAACATATTGAAGGTCCGAAATTTAATCTGAAGTTTGATAGTCAATTATCTCTGAAGGTATTTTGGGCAATCATCCTATCTTCCGTAAACATTTATATATTTATTCAATCCAAATATTTTCAGCTATTAATTAAATCAAGATTTTTAAAAAGGCAGCTTTCCTCATCTTCGAAATAATTTTATATGTGTAAGATTAAATTGTATTTATATCGAGGGCAGTGTCTCAATAATACCCGAATAGTAACTCATCGACGCCGGAACCTCTGAGTGACCGGAAACAGCGTCCATTATAAACGAATCGACTGACTGTAACATAAACATTATATTCGAAGAATAAGTGCAAGTTCTGTATTTGGTTACGACATTTCAGTACCCGCTATAAAACGCACAAAATGGGGCTGCGACATCGATTTTTTTCTATTAATTTGTGACAAAATTAATGCGAGTATATATATATATATATACATATATATATACATATATTTAATTTTTTTACAAGAACACGTTAATCTAAGTTGCTAAGAAGTATGAATTTAATGATTGCGAAGTTTTCATACGTCAAAACCATTATTTTGATAGATCAAACAAGTAATATTTCCCATTTATTATAATAAATTTATTACTATATAATTTTTCGGTATGAACAGAAAAAAAAAATTTTTTCTCCTCAGTGCAACAATTTGTTCTACTGTTAAATTACATCCCTCCGGAGCTGTATATTATTATTCGTAATTAAAATATCGCTATGAAGGCATAACTCAGTAATGGTGTTCTTGTATTTAAAATCTTTTTTATTTACAGCAGGAACACAACATTCGGCTTAACAAAAATTAAGTGAATGAATGGACAAAATAATTAAAAACAGTCTGCATTACGGCACAAAACTATTTGTTAAAATAAATAAAGTAGCATTAACATTGGAATAAATTTCTCCTCACTATGAACGTGACCATGTTTGATTACATATTAGCTATTTCAAATAAGTTTGCTTGAAATGTTTTGGAAGCAAAACGTTTCGAATGGAAAATTGCCGGTTTGAATGTAACTACCAATAGATACAGGATGCGGACTTTTCGTGTAGATAGAAGTGCTGATGCAGTCGGTTACACATCCCTTACGTGATGCAGTAGATAGAAATATCAGCGAGCCCGTTGCGCACGACGCTTCCCCAGGTTGCGGGGCCAAGGTCCCAGCATCAATGACTGAGATAAATCCCGGCGACGCGTGCCTGCAAAAAGATGATAGCTCTCACGAGGCAACAAAGTGGTAGTACAGATAAAAGTGCTCTGTTCAAGAAATGAGTTCACGCAGTTCCTGGCTGTATCACGGCGCTGACCGATCCGTGTGTCAGTTCCGCAGAACTAGGAAACACCTGCCGATTTAAAAATACAGCTGTTAAATATTTCTAATTTTTTATTACACGTTCAGATTTTCGTACGTCACGAAACAAATTTTCGTGAATCGGCACGAGCTCAATTTCAACACATCGGGATGCATTTTTTTTTGTGGGTACTCCGAGCCGGTTTGAAACCTTGAGCGTCAGTCCTGCCTTCTCATCTGCGTCGAATGAGTCTACTGAGGGCCACTAATTCATTTTGTGGGATACATCACCTACGATTATTGTGTATCCGTCCCCAACTATATCCGGATAGTCAGATTCATATTCCAACTCCCGTAGTTATCAAGGTGCAGTGTTGATTTTAAATAAATTTTTGTTTGTGAACAAGATTTGTATTTCAGATTATAAAATAAATAGTTCTCATCTTTGTAATAAGTCGTATGAAGTTTGATAAAAAAAATATACCCTGAACGCATTTTCCACCGTTAAAAACTAAACTCGAAGAAATTCCTGTGTTTCAGGCATTCATACGCATACGAGAATTTTTCTCGATGATAGATAGCGCCGGTCACCGGAAGTCGTCCTGTGACTGTAAGGTTATTAATTACAGCAAACTGACTTAAAAGATCTGGTCACCGATTGTTTTCCTAAAAGCTTTCCGATACCCATGTAGTAACCAATGACGACACCGCTTTCGTAACTTGCTGAAAATTAAACGCAGTCTTTCTGTGAGTCATCGGGCACCCATTTTCCCCTTCTACAGTTCCGAGATTTTTTTTAAGGTAGAAAATGCCGGAGAATGGTATCAAACTGAGTTCCATTTAACATTCTACAAGGTTTTACAGCTACGGTGGGTCAACTGAAAAGTGCGTACTCTAACTGGGATGATTAGATTAATTTTTACAGGCCTAAGTCTCGTTTTTGTAGCTTTTTAAGTAGCTTTGCTGTAATATATATATATATATATATATATATATATATATATATCGAGATTTGTGTCAGCCGTTACCCTCCTAGGAAGAAACCATTTTGATTATTGGATGAAGTAATAAGAAAGGCGTCCATACCTTGCTGGTCTACCCGTCGGCGTCCCCGCGGGCGTCGGCCTCTTGTCCTCCCGTATGTGCATCTTGGAGGTGAGCCTCTTGAGCACGTCGTCCATGGTCCGGGGTTTGACCGCCGCGTTCCCGCCGTTGTTGAAGGGCGACGCGCACTCCGCGAGGCGCTGCTTCTTCTTGCTGGGCGCCGTGCTGTCCGAGACGCCGCCGGCTTCCACGTCGCTGCCGGCCCCCGACGACGACTCGTAGAAGGCCCCGACGCCGACGCCCGCCTCGCCTCCGCTACTGCTGTCGTCGAGTTCGTCCGAAAGGCAGCCGCCCCCGTCGCTTCCGCCGCCGCACAGCGAGGGCGGCGCGGCCACTACGTCGTCGTCCACCGCCGCCCCCGACGATGCAAGGCCGCCGCCGCCTCCCTCCTGAAGCTTCGTAGGCGGCGACTTGCGTTTAGAAGACATGTTCCTGTGAAAATGCAGAACGCGTTCGTCGTCACCTCTAAAAATATGGGCCCGTCATAATCACATTGTAGCAATATACAATACTCCTAGCGGCCTGAATCAACGTATAAATCATAGTTTGTGTTTGCAGAAGAAGGCAAATGTGAGTGGATTTACTGCCACGAGAACTGTTAAAAATTAAAAATAGAATAAAAGGCTGGAAAAGATATGTAACAGACTAGAACCGAAATGCTTGACGTTGAGTGAAATTACACAGCTAAGAATAATTTCATTTCGGATTACTTCAATTATCACTCTATCATCCACACTAAAATTAAAAAGTAGAATATTTTTTTGAAGTTCAAAATCCTTTAAACGTTGTATGGAATTATTTCATAAATTAAATTGTATTTCAGATCAATAGACGAAAAGAAAGTAGTTGCATTTACAGCACTTAATACCTCATACCTCTATTACGAATAAAGTCGAAAATCACGGAACATCTGGTATCACAAATTAAATGAAAAAAAGCGTTAGTATCAACTTTATGACCCAACATTCAGTTTCCCGATTAACGAAAACAACCGAGATTGTAAAATCAAAACGAAGAATCTAGGAGTTTCGTTCCTTAATGGATCAATAAATTATTTGAACAGTATGCTCAGAAAACTAATGAGCAGTGTCTTTCACCTTTTTCAGAATATTTACGTTTAGAGTTCAGTCACAAACAGAAATGATTAGTTTCTATATCCCATTCATTCTCACGTATTTATCTTACGTAGCTATTCTTTTTATTAAAGATTTTTCTAATTTTTTCAAATCATATTTAAAGATTGTTTTTCTTCAGTTGCAAACTGATCTAATATGAATTTCCTTAGAGTTTTAGAAGAAGAAAACAGTATGTTGATGTTCCAAAAATCTTGATTGCTCAACGGACACGTGAAGCAACTGCAATCTGTCATGCTAGTGTATGAGTAGACATTAAACACGACTGGAGACAACCAAAGAGCACCATTGTAAGACTTTTTACGTGCGTGAGTCAGAGACTGACTCATCTAGTGTGCCATGTGCAGAAATATGTGGCTTTGTGAAACAGATAGATAGTTCATTACGGAAGATATAATATTTTATGATGTTCATTTCTAGTACTTGAAAAGCAATTTTCACTAGTATGGAAAATGAAAAACAAGTGGCAGAAACGTGAATATGTTTATTAATAAAGTGTATTATAACCATTCTAACCGGTACAGGGTTACATTCAGTGTCATATCTAGAGTTTCAAATGGTCATTACGTTTTTTATCCTTTTTTCCTGCGGAAGAAGGGGAAGAAATGTGAAATTTTTATTATGCGAAGTCCATGAAAGCAGTAAGGGGTAATTAATTTAAGCGCTGCGGTTGATGTATTGTAATAACTTTCATTACCAGTACAATGTTGAATTATTTATGTGTACGTGTTTCAAGAGATAACATTTATGATTGTTAGTGTAGTTTGTAGAACTGTGCATCCGGAGCCGAATAATTAGACTCTTTAAACCTGCCGTTATTAATTATGTCAGCTAATTTGAGCGTAGTAGCACAAGTACAAGGAATATTATTTGCGAGGTTTCCAGGCCTGAAGTATCTCCTCTGACTTGGCTTCTGTACTCAGTTACGCTCTTTGTGCGCGCGCTTTTGTCATATTTAATTATTCATCCCCGTGAAAGCTTTATTGGCCCACTCCATCTGCACCGCTCTAATTGAGAAAACGGCTTGTTGTCTTTGCAACATTCTTGCTCTTCCGTGCGAAACAACAGAGAGACGAAGCCGTGCATTTTACACGAAAACTCTGTTCCCCCCTCGCTTCAACTTATAAATAATGTAATCATAACTCACTCTAAAAGTTATGCGGGTCCATTATTCGTTTTTAAAGTTTTATAAAGCGAGAGGGTTGTTAATTATAACTACAATTAGATGTTATTAAACCGTTTTACCGCAATATGGAAGTTGCTTTTTCCGAAATTATTAAGATCAGACAACTTGCTTATTTTATTTTTTTAAAAAAATCAGTTTTAATGTAATCGTATGTCTCTGCCTACTCAGATGTTTCTCGTATCTACGAATTACTGGGCGCGTTCAATAATTCCACGTATTCCTATACAGAGCAATGATTAGCCTTATCGTTGCTACTATCACATTCCAAAACCTTTAGTCATTCTATTTATATTTTCATTCTTTCTTATTTATTTTTAGAATAAACAAATTCGATTTACGTCTGATTGAAAATTAATATTATTTCGATTTATCTGGCATGTCAATCCTGTAACTCATAAACGAAAATGTTTAGGTCTGTGACGGATCTTTGGAAAAAAATCCTATTTATTAAATTCATTGCGTATGTCGGTTGTGATTTTTTTAAAATCCGAAAACTTTGTCTGTACGCAAAGTTTTGTATATTTTTCACGAGGGATGCTGCGTGACACCCTCTCACCCCCGCCGAAGTCGTTTCCCGAAGCCGCTGGCCTAAGACGAACTCATTAGCAGCGCAGGGGGATGTTTCCTCCCCAGCGATATTAATAAATGTCCAAGCGATTGGCCGCCTGCGTCATTTCCGCTAACCGCTGACCGCACTCTTGATGAGTCCCCCAGATTAGTTCCGTAATCTCATCACAGATGGTGGTGCTATTTCAAGGAACAAGGCTTCCGGACAATACTTACCTCTCGTTTAGTAGATACGACGATTGTGTGAACCGTTGTGGCCGGAGTAAAGTGGATCACTATAGCGAACTGTTACCTCGGAATTCGCCTGATACAATTTCACGAAACAGAAATACTACTGTCCTTGTTGAGATTTCCTTCTTTCGGTTTATTTGTTAACCTTTTAGGGAAAAAAATTACTTCGTCCCTGGTACTTCTCCAATTCCCGTATCCATAGTGACCTCAATATTCCATATATCCACCAAACATTAACCAAATACATACTTCTTCAATATAAAAACAGACGCAATTCATCCGAACTAATATCCATTACAGTTACCTCTCCCCCTCCTCCTCCTCTCATCCAACATCGCCGATTAAAAAGAAAGAGACCGAGAGACATAACTAATATCCAATAAAAGTACAAGAGGGGAAACGAAATGTGCTCCACAATATATATATATATATATATATATATACATTTCATTTCGTTTCCCCTCCTGTACTTTTATTGGATATTAGTTATGTCTCTCGGTCTCTTTCTTTTACTATATATATCTTGTACTATATATATATATATATATATAGTATAATATAAAATATAAAAATATCACCACAGTAAAATCATTAGATTGTAAACTTTCCAGAACAAAAAAAAATTATGATTCCCCCTCCCAGCGGCTGTATATCCAAACGATCATTTTCACATATTATAGCCGGAAAACATAATTTGTGCAATTTTAGCTCAATCTTCTAGTGGTATACAAAACTTTGAGAGACTAGATTGACGGTATAAATAATTTGTAAGTTTTTTCTGGACTTTACGTGTTTTCCGAAGATGGCCGATGTATGCCGAAGGTCGCCGAAGTTCTGTTTTGTAGTATACATTTCTTACTTTTAATCCAAGTTTATTATTATTTGTGTGCGAAGACAGCCAGAGAGGAGCCACAATGAAAAATAATATATCCGTATATAACACATTTTAAGGGGGTTACATCTGTTTGGAGCTTAAAGAGGGATAAAACGGCATTTATACATGAGAAATTAAATATATTATGTTGGTTATTGTTGTTAGAGATAAATAACATGACAGATTATTAAAATCTAAGTAGTTTCCGAAATCTACTTGCTCTGTGCAGCGTGAACATGTTCGGTTTCTTTCCCCCCCGCGAATCCAGGGTTTCCAGATCAGGTCAGAGGTCGTGCGTACGCGTACCTAGCGCAACTACTGCATTCGGAGTTAAAATAACCTTTCAAGCGCTCGGTTACTGCAGCTGTCCAAATTATTGCATTTCCGTCGTGCAACTATTAAAAGATCTTGGAATAGGTTATGTGGGTTTAAAATAAGTATAGTGCTGGGGGGGAGAGAAGCTTTGTTGGCTATATTGTGGTTTTCTTCCGGTATGTTGAACTTACTCCTACACCTCGCACGGGAACTGCAATCGACTGGCTTCCTGTCCCTCAGTCGCGACCGACAAAAATGATGCGGAGTTAATCGTAAAAGAGGCAACGCCTCTGAAAATGATTTTAACAGGACGTGTAACTGTAACTTCGCAAAATTACAGGTTTGGGCGAAATAAAAATTTTGGGAACACAAAATTTTAATTTTCCGTACAGCTGCTAGCAAACGTTTTTGTAGCTAATTCACTTCTTTACAGACTTAAGAGAGACAACAAATGGCGCCCTGATTTTAGACTCTGTTTTAATAAAGTGGATATAAACGCAATTATTTTATAATACTTAATTTTTGGTGACTCACGTAAGATGTCCTTTCGATCGTCAACTCTATGAGTACTTTCGCGTAAGTAGGCCTATATTAATGGAAACACCTCTACATACGAAACATTAAATTTGAATTGTATTTTAAAGAAATTTGACAGCTCCTCAACATTTTTAGATTGAACTTATTGTAACAATTATTTTAGGGGGAGTAAAATCTAAGAGTCCCTTAATTTTGACAGGTAAATTAAATTTTTTTAAAAAAATTCGTCTCCGAACTGTTCGTGGAATGCGTTGATTCCGAACTCAATTGCACCTAGATGTTTATTTTTGAAAACCGGTACTCGGTATATCTAAATCTCTGAAAAATTTCAATACCTAGAGCCCTCGGGTTACGAACTCGTTCCTGGACTCTTGGTTGTAACCCCAATTGTTTGTAACTCGGATCTATTTTCCCATTGAATACACGGGAATACAATTAATCGGTTCCAGTCACAGAAACTCAGGAACATACATTTATTGTTGTGTTCAGTTTGTTCAATAACACATGTATGATTATAACAGTCTGCTGTTTCCACATTTGTGCCCCGATCATAATTTAAAGTTGTGTCCGTAACCTGAAGAAAAAAATTGTTTCCAAAAGCTGTCGTAACCCGAAGGTCCAATATAAATGTCACACGTTCCTACATTTCAGTTATCGATTTGATTGTCAAGAAACGAAGGATACGTTTTATAAACAATGTTCCAGAAATTATTACATATTAACTTGAGAACAAACTAAGAATATTTAAATGTCACAAAACATAATACGTCACTTTTAATTTTACGTTATTTGGCTCTTTATTTATCTAATAAGATACTTCAATAAAATTATATTATAATACCCAATTAATCTCTTATCCAACTGTGTAAATTATAGTATCAAACGTATTTTACGTAGCAATAAAACCGTTTTATTGTATTTAAACATTATAATAAATGCATGGTATCTACGTAATTGGACAAACGCTTATGTAGTACCTACAAATAAATAAACTTGTCAAATGAATATTTTGGTGTGTTGCAAACATAAAATAAAAATCTAATCTCCATATTTCGTATTTTTCTAAGTTGTTGCTGATGGTCATTGAACCTTTTGTGCAATGGATCGTATGGTATAAAGTATTTGAGTTCAGGGACACTGTAAAAGGTGCCAGATGGCACTAATCGAAAATAAGAATGCTGTTGTGCGTTTGTCTGGTTACTTTTACATTGATATATTGGACTATCGAATCCCATATCCGATCAAACACTAACTTAAAACTGGTCTGTTAAACGTCGAATCATGATTCTACGTTAACGAAATTACTTCACAGCCGGTACTTCAATTAATGTTTATCTTTCTGGTGACGTAGAAATAATAACTGTCCCGGTGTGATTAATCTGTGCATGACGCTTTGGCTTGAATGTTTTTTTTTTGTGGTCCTGCAAGTTGCTGACTGAAGCTGCCCACGCATGCCTCGTGGTCTGTCTTACGCCTTTGGAGGCGCGCAGTCCTTGATTGGGCCTATCAATGCCTCCGTATCAGAAAACAACGGCGTAAGATGCTGGCACAACAAAGCTTTTGTTAGCACGAGGCCGGCGTGTGACGGGGTCACGACTCTGCTTGCACCACGCTCGCTACACTCGTATGTCATGATCGGTGCTAAGCTTCTGCTGTGGACAGTTCCGGAATGAAGCGTATTTTACGTTTAAAAAAATTAAATCTTTCAAACAGCTTAAGATATTTAATAAAACGACGAAGTCGTCGACGTTTTAAATTCCATGATACAGAACATGTTACCCTTGTCCTGGTCATATTGTTAATACTAAGCTATTAGTCAGAAAAATTTAATATAAATTTAAAACACGATGTTTAACAACAACAAAGTTTTAACCCTGATTGGGACCTCCTCAGATGTACAGTTACAATTAAATACAGTTTTTATTATAACTGAATTTAAATGTAAAGAATCAGGGATGAAACTTTATGTTCTAAATTTAATAACAAATTTTTATGATTGTTTTTTAAAAAAAAGTCAGATTATTATAATCGTAAATGTTTATATGATCAGCGGTCATTTCGATTACAATTTGTCATAAATATGTTTTCAACAAAAGAGCGCCATATCACATAGACTCTGACGCACGGCTTATACGGCGAAGTATCCGTACCCGTCCTCAGATGTCGCGTCGAGTCTTAAATGTTTCTTGTAACGTCTCGGTTTTTTTCTGACTTGACACAAAGGATAAAAACACGTGAATCCATATGTTGGCCTTTTTAGTACTATCTTAGGAGTTTCGCAACGCCAAAGTGTATGATCAATTAAGTCTCATGTTTCACTCATCCTCTGTATCAATGCAATAGGTTGTACTTGACCGTACAGATAATAGATTGATATATATATATATATATATATATATATATATATATATATATCATAGGAATCCGAACATATGGTATTTGAGGAAACATTTCTGTGATGTATAGGCTACATATATATTGAACATTTTTACTGGATGTATTCCCAATCTCATAGTTCTGTACATATACATATACATACATATATATATATATATATATATATACATATACATATATATATATATATATATCAACATTTTCGAATATACACGTAGCGTCTCAGACATCGGTGCACGAATGTTTGAAAACTTCAACGTCCAACGCATTTCAGCGTGTACAAAATTTTTACTTCAGATGCATTCATTGTCAGAAATATATTTTGGTTTACTCAGTTGGTCAATCAAATCTATTCTATTATATATAGCATCATCGATAAAATGCTTACTGTAGGGAACACAGGTAAATGTACTATCGTGACGCAGCCCCGGTCAAAATTTATATGACTTTACCCAAAACTAAAATACATTCATGTTAAAATCTGGAGAGTGCATTCCAGTCGAAGGTGAAATTCTGAAAACTAAGCGTATTTAGAGATCTATTTCGTTACGTTTGTTTTGCACGTGCAGGTACTGTTTCAATTTAAGCCTATTAAAATGTCACATTTTCTTTTCTTTCGGAAATTAGTCTTACTGCTATCTTCTAAAATATTTAACTCTGCTCCTAAGACTTTTTGTTGAATATACAAGTTATCTTATGAGTACATAATAACTATTAAGTACTTTTTCCGGTGTTTAAAATTTTATTATTAACGGCTTTTCATCGTCTATCGGCGTTCCAATAGAAATAATGTAACATAGTTCACTGATTTGTTTGATATACTGTTGCATACTGAGCATGGAGACAAGTAGTGTGATACAAAAAAAAATTATATTTCGCATATTCTATTATGTAACGAGTTAACTACAGAAACTGCTTACACAGTCGTACGATTTTAATCACGTGAATTTGTTACTCCAATGACATTCACGAATTTATCAGTACACAATTGAGTGGTTAGTGTCTTACTTGAATGAGAATTAACAACTAAAGAACAACGTTTGAATTATAGTTCGTATTATTGATATTTTTTTATAATTTCAATTTAATTTCTGCCTTGTTAATTTCTGTAATCAAAAACAATCGATCTAAGTAAATCGCGGCTGGCGAAGGGAATTAATACGATGTTTTGTGCAAAAAAATAATGTCACAAGACTGATATTATCATGTTATACATAATTGTTGATTCTAGAGATCGAGCAAGAAACTTCGGAATATAACTATTGTACACATGCAGTTTTTGAATTAAGACGCGTCAAGTCGCCACGAGAGCCTTGCGCTCAAGGATCCAGTGATTATTATAGATTTGATAGGAATCAATTATTATTAATTAGAATACGTTTTTTTATTAGATAAGCAGTTAACTTACATGCTATAATAGTCGCGGTAGAGGTCGCTGGCGCATGGAATCAATTTTATCGAAATCGTTTCACATCCACGTCGCAGAAATTCGGCGGAAAAACGGAATGTCTCACATACTCGTAGTTATTTCTGTCTGTGAAGAGGAGCGACCGTGAAGATATCTCATTGTGTCTAGACGCATTCGGGTCAAGGGAGCTTGATAACATTGATCTCAGGAAAACGTTTTAAGTTTTGTTCAACGAAATGCAACTCTCGAGTTCAGGTAAGGAGAATCCGAAAAAAAATGTTGACGTTATTTTTTAAATTTAAGAAATAAAATAATTATTCAGATCTTAAACGTTGTCTAGAAAGCGTGTTCCAAGTGTCATGTTTGCTGAAATCGACATTTTGCATTTCGCGGAGCAAGATAAATTGTTATAGCTTGCAGTTAATTTTTTTGTTACTGTTTTACTTTTCTGAATGATAAGAATCGTAGTATTCAGATTAATGTTGTGATTATGGCCAATTCATTTTTTTTTTCATGTACGATACAGATAAGATACAGTTAGCTTCGTCTTGAGGAAGACGGGGGTCAAGGGCATATACACATTTTCCTTAACACATCACGTGTGATTATCGTGGACCTGCAAACCTGAGTATTTGAGGCCAATGCAACATCGACCACGCCCACCAATTTGCCTTTAAAATTTCATTGAGAAACAAGTTCTGAATCACGTAAATTGGAGACTTCTACATTTGGTGTTGCGTGAAAGTTTCCCGCGTTTATTGATTTACTTGGTTGTAATTTGTCACCCTCCCACCCCGTTTCATGAACGACCCTTTGGGGAGGACTGACCCTTGGGTTCCTCCTCCAAGAACGTCCTTGCCAGGTCTGCATCTCATTTCCCTCAAGAAGACAGGAGATGAGCCCCATTTCCTGCGACTCTCGCTTGTAAAAGATGCGACTTCTTAGTCTTCGCCCCTGTTAGTCGCCAATTACTGCGCTAATGAACTGGAAAATTAAGGTTAAAGCGTTCGCCCTCAGGGGTTGAGTAAACGTACGAGAAATCGTGGTGAGGCGATAAGACGGTTTTGTAAGTGGTTCACAGATAAATAGAATCCAGTATTTATGAAAATTCGTATTATATGTCAGAGTTTTTTACATGACTTGCGCTTGAAATGAAATATTTTAGGAAATTTTGAAAGCAGTTTATCTCAAGAAATGTGACTTTTTTGCTGATTACTTTTTTTAGGAATTATAAAAAAACGTCAAACATAGGCCTACCAGTAACATAATATACAGCTGTTTGTATTTATAATTATTTTAATATAATTATCACTTAAATAATATTGATATTTTTCTTGTTTTGCCCAATATTCCGGGAATAATTGTGGAAAAATTTCCGTTGAGCATCACGTAGTTTATGTTAATTATACAAGACACAAAACATTAGATTCATAGTTGAGCCGACTTCTGATTACGTAATAAATTGATATGAATGATATATATTTTTTCTGACTATTTAAGATAAATTTAATAAATAAAACAGAGTGTTTGTATGTATGTATATATATTTGTTTGTGTGCATGTTCGTTATACAAATTTACACCGGTGGAGAAAATTTCACCAAATTTCGAACAAGTTTTTCTTTTTAGATCAGGAAACAAGCACTGTCTGGGTGAGACACATCTACGGGGGTGGAAATATTCAAAGATGCTAAAAAGGCCGATAATTGAGTCGGACAAATATTTTTAGGAGTCAAGGAGGTTGATTGTGTTTCTACCGATGTTATCTGTGTATAATTTCAGCCTCTTTTAGCACGGGAAAGGAGCTCTCTTAGGGATGTGGGTGGACGGGCGTTATACTACAAAATAACGCGAATACAACCGAGATTGGAGTCAAATCCAGGGTTATGGATGTCGCTGAGATTAATTATTACATTGTAGTTTAATACCCACGGGTGGGGCTGAACGTAGGTGGACATTTTCAAACATGTTGATCGGCCGATTTTTACGTGGAATAAATACTTTTTGTTTAAGCCACAGTAGCGGGGGTGGAAATTTTTGAACATATTCATACGGCTATATATTCGTCGAATCACACTATTTCAGGGTCAATGAGTTCAATACCATTCGGAATGGGAGGTAAATACATGTAGGGATAGGAGTCGAGTTGCGTTACATAAAAATAACGCAAAACGTTCGAGTCAAGTCGGTGGTTATGGATAAAATACATCCCCGGGAAACGCCGGACTCCCAGCTAGTATTAAATAAACAATAGCCATTTAACGTAAGAAAAAGATTTTTAGTAGAAATTATACAACGTTTCGTCGTTATTTGTGACGTCTTCAGGTAAGAAGATTTTCGGCCACAGCAGTCAGGGGAGAACGACCCTGACTATCAAAATTTTGCAAATCTTCTTACCTGAAGAGGACGCCAATAGCGAATAAACGATGTATAATTCGTATTAAAAAATATTTTTCTGACGATAAATGGCTGTTGTTTATTCATAAATCGGTACGAGTTTCTGTTATACCTCGACTTATTATGACTGCCGAATTAGAGTTTCTAACGTGAGAAAGTCTTCAACAAAAATTTTCTATCAACCTTGAATACAGATTATTCCCTGTACTTCCTTATAATAAGTGGTCCGTCTTTAAAAATATTCCTAAAACACCTATCGGTAAAATACAAGCCGATAACGTTTCTGTTCCTTGAAAGAATATCAGAATAAACGATAAATATTAAAATATTTAAGATACTTCAAAATTAATCCCAGATTTGGCCTTAATTCCAACATGAATCTCCACGTACCGGAAAACGTTTCACCATTTCACAAATTCACTTTAACACGTTATTGAAATTTTTGTTCGAGAATTGATAAACGTCATTGCACCGATATATAAATTTTTGTTCAAGTACGCCAAAGTAGAAGGGCATGAGCTAATAATAGAGCCTTTCTCTTCCTGCTTTTCACGGAAGACGTTAAAGTCCTTTGAGGCTCGCGCCCCTCGTTCGAATCTACTTGGACGATAAAACATCAAACAACAGCGCAGGTGCAGAGCAAGTCAGAAATAATTAAGGTATTCTACCATGGAAGAGCATTTCCGCAAGATGTCACATGCAGAAGTCAGGTCATTCTTGTGCGCAGGCACAGGTTCTAAGTCTCCGATATTGTCAGGATGAATATGTTACCTAAACACTCCAATTCTTACCAATGTAATGAATGGCATTTACGATCAATTTTAATTGCGGGTCTAGCTTTGACTAAGGTAGCTTCGGGGGGCAAACAAATCGGTGTCGGCTCTTGGGAGGTGCGCTGTCTAAAGCTGAGAACGTTTTCATGTTTCAGGTTACTTTGTTCTACTTTGAAAGAATATTCCCAGATTTTACGAGTTCTGTTCATCAATATAACTATGGCACACTGTCTGCAAAAATGAAGTTTTTTTTGCGACGGTACTTACAAGGTGTGTCGTAAAATTAACGGGAATTTTCGGTTTGTGTCAAGAATTTTATTTATCCGTCTACTTTAATGTTATTCCCTTAAAAATAGTCCCCATAAGATATTAAACACTCATGCCAGTGTTTCTTCCAATCCCCGAAACACATCTGGAACTCGATCCTGTAGCGATCGGCATTAAATATTCTCTATGCTTGAAAAACGACGGCCCTTTAAAATCCTCTTTATTGTTGGGAACAGGAAAAAGTCCCGTGATGGCTGGGGAATCATTTAAGTGGTTTCAGGGGGGGGGGGGGCAAAAATGTATGGACAAGCAATGAAGTGTGAGGAGGTGCATTATGGTGGGCCGTTTATTTTGGATTGCTTCACGCAAACAGCTTTGAATTTGTAGGTAACCAGTCCTGATTAATCTTTTGACCTTGTGGTCACGATGCACTATGCCGTTAAAATCGAAGAACACAGTTGAGAATTTCCTTTACATTTACGACCGCACTTCACGGCCTCTTTTCGGTTTTGATGATCTTAGTTTCGACGGCATATCCGAAAACCCAAGTTTCATCACATCTAAGGACAGTTTTCAGTACTACTGACTTCATTTAGCGTCTCTTGAGCAACTTTACTCGCCGATTTTTTTAGTTCGAAATTCAATAATTTGAAAATTTTGCTGTTACACGTTTCAAATATTAAAAAAAAAAACAGAAAAAAATCATGGCATGAGGCATGGCATCGTCAGCGACTTCTCTGGTTGTGATTCGGCGATCGTTCATAATTACTTCTCTCGCTTTTTCCACATTGTTGATATGCTGGGGCGTCCAGAGCACTCGTAATCCTCACGGCCTTTTTGGAAACGCTTATAGCAGTTATTTTACTCATCAAAACCAATATTTAACATTTCTAAAACATTGCTATTCCATTCTTATAGCAAAATTTAATGCAAACTCTCTGATACATTTTTTAAACAAATAAAATAATCGTCGATGGTAGCAAAACGCATGTAAACATTTTAATAACTGACAACAGACTAAACATACGATTACAAAATTGGCGTAACTTTTTGAACACGCCTCGTATACCTTATATTTTCTTTAAGCAATGACATAGTGTGAGATAATTTCACGGTTAGCTCTCGAATATAATCGTTTAAATTAATTCCTCTTCTTGTGTATGATTCTTCGCTCAGAAACATACGAGTATCTATTTCTGGCCCCAGTAGCTGCGTTTCTAAGACCGGGACAGTATTTTTCTACCCAGTAAATCATAGGCGGACATAATTGTTTTGCCACGGTGCATGGATTGTCGCTACAGACATAGCAGGTCGGGATTTGGGAAAGGCTTGCTGGAGCAGAGAGGGATTCAATTTAATTTATCTTTTTAAAGCGACGTCTTACAGCATATTTATTACCTTCGTACCTCTCTCTTCGCCGCTCATATTATCCTGCCGCCGCCGCCTCCGACGCGTGCCGACAATTTTCTCTCGCCTTTTTCCCCTCCTCTCTTATTTATTAAGCGCTTCCGTTCTATTTACACGCCTGCCGAAGAAAACAGTGACAATCAAATAAACAGCAACGGGGAGGTGCGGTGCGTTGATTGGTTAGAGGCTCTGGGTTGACAGAGTGGAGACGCACCGTCCCACACCTGCCACTCGCTTGGCAGCGCCCGCTCGTATTAATAACTTGGCCACTTGGCGACCCTTGCACCAGCACAGCTGATTTACCCGACCTTAATGGCTTCGTAGGCCGCTATTGACGAAGAAAACTTGATTTCGAATTTGGAAAATCGTTGAAAACTGAGTTCAACTGCACGCTAAATCCTTCTCTCTACCATCAAACTGCCAACTTCCCAACTCGAATTCGTCTTCTTCAGCGATCATCGCACAGAGTACGCTCAAATTCCTCCTGGTACCTTCCACATAGGCCTTGAATTCCCCTAATTCCTGCCATAATTCATAAATCTACCAAGTCACTAATAAATAGCTCCATCAACCATCCAAATCCCACCATTGAACTATTCTAATGTAACCCACCTCCTCCTTCAGAAAATTGCAGACTAAAACGTAAACTCCCAATTGACATCATCCTCCACCTAAATCACTTCGGAATTACCTAACTCCAGCCCCTCCTACCAACTGGCACTACATACTCCCTAAGTATCCGTTCTTCCCGTCTTCCCCCATAATATCCTTAACGCTTTTCAAACATGAAGTTTCCCCAATGACCATATCGATCGCTAACATGTTAATATGTGGTAAACAAGTTTACATGTGAAATATTTACAAATTATAAATACTTTTATTATATTATTATCACAAATGTGAAGTCTCCGGACTAAAAGTTAATTTTAATAAATAATAACAAAAAAAACTGAGTACGCTCTGCTGCTATAAATGAACAAATCTCGACAGCCAGTTGGAGCCGCTTAAATGCTCACGCATGATTCTGGCATTTAATGAGACAAAAATTAGAACTAAGCGAAGCCTGAAACATCGGAGCATGAATATATTTTACAGGGATCTGGCTTCCCTTAAAACAACCTATTCTTTATTCCTCCACCCACTCCCATATCTATTATACAAATGGGACACTAGGATAAACTGCTTCAAAACCAGAATAAACTAACTGGGAAACGTGCGTCAGTAGCGACCACGTAAATGTACTATCGTGACGCATCACGGTGTGTTAAAAATGACAACCTATTCAGTTTACAACTCAGAGCGATGACTATGATAATATCTCATTTATTATTTTAGCCCTTCAATTTTAATTCATATTACTGAACCCCTGAGTATCTGATACAGGTAGCATTTTAATGCATGTCAAACAGTGACGAATAGTGTTAAATTCCCTCGCTAAATCATCCCTGATAGCTCTTTAAACTCTACTTCTTATTTTCGCTTTGAAATTTATTGTATATACAGGCATTTATAACGAATAAAAAGCCATTTAATCGTTGTTCCAAAATTATAGCTAAGCTCGAGATGTTAGGATCTACAGATATGGATTCAAACGGCAAACGTAAAATAACATTTCTTTACGGGATCAAATTATTGGTTGAAGAAAAAAACAATTTTTGTAAAATTCAAATTGTCGTAGTTGTTTTTAGACTAATAAAATTACCAACATCATGAAACCTCGTATATCAAGAGGACGGAAAGTAGACGAGGAAATGTTTGTTTAACTGAGGAGGGGGATGAATGAATAACTTGGTCACCTCGAGCCTATTTTCACAAGCTCGACAGGGGCAGGGAGATTATATATAAGAAGAAAAATATATATATTGCTTGAAATTACTATTTTATTTCGGTGGTGCAACTGGTGGTTGGGGTTTTCAGCATAATAATTAAGATTCTGGTCGTGCCAGTAATTTTATCAATGAAACTCATTACTATGAACAATATATACCTCGATTAATGGGTGCGAAAGTTGTTCCCGTAAAAACGAAGCAACTCTTCTCTGTCGTCGAGAAAGTACCTACAAAAAAAATCGAAACGAACTACTGAGATATATTACTCAACGCAAATTGGCGCGTGCTTTAACGGCTTTGCGAAGTAACAGAGAAAACTAAGCAGGAAACCTCGAAGAAATAAATAACATGTTCGCTTGAAAGGAATTAGTCTCAACTGTTAATGAGTTCTCAATATTTTATATGTATCACTTAAATGTTCGTATTACGGTGTTCGTTTTATTTTTTTTAAAAAACCAAGTATTTTGGATCTTTTTATTTAAGAACAACAATATATTTAAATAAATATTGAATTCAGCCAATATGTCAGAAAAAATGTATTATTTAATTAAACCACACTCAGGTCTACGACGTTTCGCTCACAATTTTGGGACTTCTTCAGGTTTAATTAATAAATAATTATTTCTGACGTATTGACTGAATTGTTTATTTATTTATCAAGTGAAAATTCAGATATATGAGATATTAAATATATTCAATAGTTCTACATTCGTTTCACTTCACATCAAATTTCGTGTTATTTGGTTACATTTAATTAACAGTAGATTCTAGATAGATTTGTCGTTCTTTGTGTCTACTGCGAGATGGCCTGGATTAGATTGTATGACTTGCCGCAGAATACCGACCAACGCTCATCACTAAGGATCACAAGACCAAATCAGATTAGACCAATATTGGTCAAATATATTATTCTTTCGAATTCCGTGGGAAGGAGGAGCTCTGTTTATGCTGGTAAGAGCATAAATCTACCTTCACATGCGTTGGTGTGTGTGTGTGGATCTGAGTTGTTGGCGTGCGGATCAGCTCTTGGCACGGGGCCTCTCGCCGTACAATGTGCTCTCTGGAGAAGAATGAGAGGGGCCCACACAATTAAGTTCGCTAGAACCTATTTCTGGAACCGAGGAAATTAATGCACGAGATACATACAACACGGCCAGTAATTTACCGCATAAAATTTCACAATTGGTCGTAAATTCAGGCCTTGTTCCGCAAGAGGGTTGCTGTTGACGACGACGGGCTTGGCTGCTCCAGTCGGCGAATATTTCTTCACGACGTCCTGTCAGATTTCCAACTCAATCAACTATCTCTGCATTCATGCTCAGCTCGTTAACGATATATTCGTTGTTTTTTTTAGATTCCCGTTGGATAATTCGGATTGGAAAACAAAGTCTTATAATAATGATGGAAAAATATGACTATAATATAAATAAGTAGACGGTATTGAGTCAGAAAATATAATGTTTATTAACAAAAAATATTAATTTCACGACGTTTCACCCTCTTTTGGGATCTCATCAGGTTCAACAGTTTTTAATAATTTTTATACAATGCAAAATAAATATTTAGAGATAAGACAGCAGAACCTTGCCTCTAGATATCACTTATAAATTGTATGCAAAATTATTAATAACTGTCCAACCTGATGAGGTCTCAAAGTAGAACGAAACGTCCTGTAATTAATATATTTTTGTTATTTAACATTATAATCCTATTAATAATGACTGTTTTAAACGAAGTTATACAATATCGCCCCACTACCCCAGGACTATGATTTATACTTATTTACAATATTTCACTGCTGTTACACTAACAGATGCAAAATAGTAATTTATAAAACGATAGCATTTAGTAACCTCTATTCTGACATATTTGTTATTTCAACAAGTTAAAAAGCTGAAACATTCCCATTTTCATTTCCAAAGCAGATGAAATATTTATAGAATTGAACTAACGTAGAAATGTTAAATAATGCATCATCATAGTTCAGGAGAGAGAGAAAAAAAAAACAGATCTACATATTCCGCTAAATTATACCCTGTGTATAATAAATCAGCCTAAGTATACATACCATGGAAAAAATGCAACACGCCATAGTTAACACTTGACAGTTAATTAGAACTATTATTTCATCTTTGGGGGCTTCTGGGGAAAATCCTTGGATTTAATAATTACAGAACCGATATATCATTAGGACCGATTACTGTAACAAGGATGGTACTACAAAAACGAATCGGATCCTATAATCAGGTTCCTTTTACTTACAATGTTAATTAGGGCCATTATCGATCTTTCTCGGGATATGTTGACACAACGTTTCCGTAATCAGGCTGAGCGAGGGTATAGTAGCAAGCCAAGTCGAATATTTCGCGATGGAACATCTCCGGCCGGAGGGATGTTGCAGCTGTCATTTCTCCAGCATCTGCTTCTTTGTCCTCTTGACAAAGACGAAGCGGATTGCCGCGTAACGTGCGTATGTGGGAACAAACGTATCTATTTTAAGATGAATTGTAGACGTTTGAACGTTTTCAATTGAAACTGTCCATCTGTCTTAGGAACTATTAATAATTTTACTATTGTTGGTTTGAGGGGGACGTGAGGCTCAGCAATAGTGAGGTGCACTAGACAAGCCTGTGGAGGTTCTTATCCTCCAATTACATAACATTGTTTCAGAATTAACGTTTTGCAATGAACCATTATATATATAAATGTTTAGATATATGCAAGTGTATGGATAAATTCTCCAAGTTTTTAAACATAACATATGCACCATTGTTCTATTATTCACGATTTGTCAATAAATAAATCGCGTAAGTAGGACAATCATTTTTACTCACTGAATAACTGGTCGTGGAAGACATAGTGAGGTCTCAATAATTATGTAAGGCCTCCTATAAACCGTCCTAATTCCACATGCGCTACAGGTAGCCGTAGAGCGGTGCTTATTTTTCTTACTGGATTTTTTTAATTACTGGAAACTATACAATCTAATAAATTTATAGTTATGATATATGCACATGTTAGATTATACAATATAACCACAAATGTTACAGCCGTACTTCCATTATGGAACAAATATTTTTTTCATTGAAAAGGGATAAAGGTGAATTGGAATTCACTTTCGTCTAATTCCGGCCACCTTCCATTTTTTTTTGTCACTAGCTGGGTGCCCGGTGTTGCACGAAATGTCATTTATCCATAACCCCGGATTTGACTCCAATCTAAGTATCTTTTAGGTTATTTTTATGTAACGCAACTCGACCCCTGTCCCTAAATGTGTTGTCGGCCGGTTACATTGTTTGAATATTTCCACCGCCACCTATTAGTGCTTAACTCTCATGCCGAAAGGGGTCGAAAATTTCCAAAAAAAAACATCGGTAGATATATTATAAAAGTCATTGACCTCAACAATTATTTATTCCACGCAAATATCGACCATTTACCATGTTAGAAAAACTATACCCCCGTGTAGCCCCGCCCCTGGTAGTTAAATGGCTAATTGATTGTCATTATTAAACTCAGCTACCTCCATAAAACTGGATTTGACTCCAATATCATATTATATTAGCGTTGTTTTCTTGTAACGCGCGTCCACCCTCAACCCTAAGGGTGCTCCGTTCCCATGATGTAAGGGGTTGAGATTATAGTCAGATAGCATTGGTAAAAATACTGTCAATCTCTTTGAACCCTAAAAATATTTATCAGACTCAAATATTGGCTGTTTTAACACGTTTGAATATTTCCACCCCGGCTCCTGGGGTTGGTAGACGTGTCTCATCCCGACAGTGTTTGTTTTCTGGTCGCATAGAACACGTGTACGAAATTTGGTGAAATTTGCTCCACCGGTGTAGATTTGTATAAGGAACATACACACAAATATATATATATATATATATATATATATATATATATATATATATACAAACACCCTGTTTTATTTATTAAATTATTATACGTTCACCCGATTTGTATATTTGGTTAACAGTGTTCAAATAATTGCAGGTACCTATCATCTATGCCAATATTTAAGAGCAATGTATTCTATCCACAATAATTTAAAGCACATTTGTGATTTTATCGTAATTTTTATTGGTTCATGTTTTTTCGTGCAGCGTAGTCTAAATGAGTCCCAGTTGGATTCAGCTCACGGTCTAGAAAGACGAACTAATGGCAGTACGTTTCCAGTTTCCGGTAAAGATCGAAACATGAATATATTTTCAGTTTAAATATTACGTCCGTACCTTTACCCCTCCGACACACTTCCGAGCACTCGTCGAAACCAGGATCTGAGATTTTTACGTGCCAAGAAGCGAGCCGAATGATAATGTTGGCGCAGCTATTAGGGTGCAGTAAGCTATTAGCGAGCGAGATTATAGAGAGCACGGACAATACCGCCCCCTACTTCCTGCGACGAGAACAAGTGAGCCCTGACGAATGACATTGTCGCCGGGTATTATCATGTAAACGCCAGGGCCTCGTCTCGGACGCACAAAGAGGTTGACTCACGAAACGAGAAAGCTGGGGTGGAGAATTCGGACACAACTCGCCGATACGTCGCTTCGTCCTACGACAATTTCAAAACACCTACAAAAGTAATTTGTCCCTTGGTAATCAATCGTTTTCATTTAGTACATAAATATTAAATTCTGGTGGGGAAAAAAAAGGAAAAACAGTTTACAAGTGTCTGCAAAATTCACGTTTGCTGAGTTCCGATGTATAAGCATCTTTCTGACGTGTCTTCTACAAAGTTCCTTTGGAAAGACAGGATTGGAATAATTTAATTTATTTTATTAATTTTTACAACTTATAGTCAATAATGACTACAGTTTCGATAAACTGATATACAGTACTTTCATTGTTAACAATTAAAATTGAGACTTGTGATCTTGACAATTCCCAGAGACATTGCAAGTTATAGACGAGAGGAACAGAGGGTATTGGATGTGTGTAAAATTCTCTTTTGAGATTTATAAATTGAATGTGATGCCTATATAAAATGTGTTATACGAATTTATATTTCAGTTTATTTGTGCATGAGATATTTTTTTTTGGGGGGGTGGGGTAACAGGCTACGTGAGGGTAATCCACATCGTGGCAACTCCCCTTTAATAGCATAGGAAGTGATTTGAAAGGGGGGCTGCGGAAGGGTAGCGGAAGGTAGCCAAAGGTTAACTAGGGCCCCCGGGCTATGGTTTAAGGATCCTACTCGGCAATTCGCCTATATGGAGAAATCTTGAAAAGCCAAAAACGAAAATAACCAGTTTAGGAGGCACATGGCCGACTATTCCAATAGGAATAGCGGACAACTCTTACCGTATGCCCAAGGTCTGCGACCCCAGAACATACATACACCTCTCAAACCAGGCCGAGGTGCCCCGGCATGTGGGAACCTTAGTTCAAAAAACCAGAGAGATGTAACAGCTGCGCTGAATTAAAAGCACCAAAAACATATTGCTGCTGCGTGTATCAAAATTTTGCTCTTCGTCAGGAAATGGACAGTATTTAATACTTTTGTGAACACAAATAATTTAGCTTCTCATTCGCTCGAAATAGCAAACATGTTCTTTCAGATTAGCTACGAAAAAAAAATGAGATAAAAAGTTGAAAATAAAGTACCCCGAAGACTATTAAACTGAAATTACACAAAGTACTCCTGTGACGTGATTTTAATGATTATGATTATGGCTTTCAGAATATAGCTCGACTGTCTATATAAAGCAAAATAATTCAATCTCGCAAGTAACGAAATGGCGGAGTCGGACTAATTGGGCGACGTTTGTCAGTGTTGACAAAGCAGCCTTTACTCGCTTATTAGCCACGGCTGCAGCAGCTCTGGGGACGAGGAGGAGGAGGAGGAGGAGGCTGCCATTATCTTAGCGTTTCTATCGTGTTTGGGAGAGGAGAACAGATCGCCATAATGGACCCCGCTGGTCTTCTTTTGAAGCAGCCGCGTCTCTTGTTTATTTATGAGCTCCTCTTTCTCTTCCACTGCCTGTGTTTGCGTTACAAGTGCAGAGACGCACTTAGGGAGGTGGGTCTTTCCGGACAATCGATACATATCGACCCTTTCATTTCGGAATACGCATCAGGCTGATTACTTCGGAAGTGAATAGTTTGTCACTAAATAACGTTTATGCGTGTCTTATCACGCCACACGGCGAGTGAGGGAAATACAGGAAATGAGATTACATTTATTCGATGTTCGACGAAAAGCTAAACTGATACGTTTCGAGAGGGTGAGATGTGAAGGGAAAAATGTACTGTTGAACTTTTTGTGTGTCACGTACTGCCGAACTGAATCGTGTAAGACTCTGCTTAAATGAGTGCTAAGATGCTTAATTACCCGGGGAATAATGAAACATTAAAAGATACGTTTATTAAACTTGAAGAAGAAAGTAAAATAACAGGATTGAAAATAAATGAGAGAAAAACTAAATATCTAAGAATGTCAATAGCGGAAAATTAAAGAAAAGTACAAGATTTAAGAATAAATGAATATTACTTCGTAGGAGTAACTGACTTCACATATCTTGGAGTGAACATCAATAGTACCAATAATATATCAACAGAAATTAATCAAAGAGTAACAAAAGGAAATAGAGCATATTACGCAAACATCCCAATATTAAATCGTCCCTAATAACAAGAAGAACAAAAGTAAAAGTATATAAAACATTAATTAGACCCATAGTAACGTTTGGGGCAGAGACATGGACCCTAACTAATAAAGATATGGAGACTCTAAGGAGATTTGAAAGGAAAATTATTAGGAGAATCTATGGAGCTGTTAAAGAAGGTGAAAGATGGAGATTAAGATATAATAAAAAGATAAATAGCATCCTAGAAGGAGAAGACATAGTTAGATTTATAAAACCATGGTGGGGACAGAATGGCTACAGATAGAATGCCAAAGCAGATATATATAAAGGGAAAATATTTGGTACTAAAAAAAGGGGAAGACCAAGGAAAAGATGGATCCAAGATGTGTTAGAAGAGTTGAAGAAAATGAAGACAATACGATGGTGGGAGAAAGCCGAGAGGAAAGAAGATTGGAGGCAGATTGTGAAGGCAGCCAAAGCCCACATCGGGCTGTAGAGCTTTGGAAGAAGAAGAAGAACGGTTTAAAAAGTTGGCCTGCTTTAATTTTTCTCCTGATGTTAAACATAACTGTCGCCCAATTTAATTTAGATATGGAAGACCTGGTTTATAAGTGTCTGACAATTTTTACCACCAGAATATTCTCTAAATAAAGTATAAACACCACAAAAATCCGTTATTGAATTTAAATGATTTGTAAATAAAAATAAACTTGGGTATAAATATATTTCAATTTCTTATGTCAGAAACTTATGTTCATTATCAAACATTAAATAAACGACGTTTCGACATTTTTAAGGATTTATATTTTAGTATAATTCAAATAAACCAAAATTAATTTTGAACACTATAATTAGAAAATTTGTTCATATCAACTGCTGTTATCCTTGTCATTGCCGGACTATTACAAGTTTCTGGTAATACTATTGACAAGGATCACAACAGTTGATCGAATAGTCAACAAATTTTCAAATTATAGTGTCAAAATTAAATTCTGTTTTTTTTGTCTCTTATACGGGTCGTTAATTTCTAGTGTTATTATCTTACAGACGCTAATTTTGTTTTTAAGTCACGACAATTGCCGCATTGCCTCTTTGCGTGATTTATATACTAAATTATTAAATCTGAAGAAGCCCTAACAAAAGGAAGAAACGTCGTTTATTTGATATAAAGATCATTTTGAGACATAAGGCCGTGTAGTTGTGTCTTTATATTATAGTAAATGTCATAATGATGAAGAAATATCTGATATTCAACATAATATAAATAAACCAGGACTTATTCAGAAATACTAATTTAGTATATAAATCATGATGAAAAAATATCTATTTCAATCTACAAGATATGTACGTGAAATAGAAAACTGGTCATATATGAAGTTATTTCAAGGATAACGGACGAGTTAAAAATGCGTATTGTAATTAAAGTAATGACCTAGATATAGATGATAAGCGATGTGAATGTATGCTGGGTAGTCGTGAAGCCATTAACCAGGTTTCTGTGCTATAACTGTGGGGACTTTCGATCGACTGTCGTGATGCTCTCGTAACTCAGTTTCGTAGGTTTCGTCATGCTATAGCAGTTTGGGCTAACTTCATTCTCTTCTGGCAGCGCAGACAGCTAAGATGACGCAGGCGTTTAACCAATTATCCGAATAAACAAATAACCTAGGCCCGTAATCCGATCGAAGCGAGCGACGTGGCCTCGATAAAAAGCACCTCCCCCGCCCACCGCCGCCCTCACCCCGTCCCCGCGGAGCTGCTTGCTTACGTTTGAAGTCGGCTTGGCGCTGTCTTGCAGCGGGGATAAAATCCTGGCCGAGGAGGAGAATTTGCCTAAATTGTAATAGCGAACTGGCCATTCAACGAGGACTCCTTGCCAATCACCGACCCCATTCAATTACTCGACTCGCCGGGGTTCTTTGTCATTTACAATATAGGATTGCCCAAACGACGTACGGGACTTGAGGGGGCGATCCACATCCGGAGTCGCCGTAAATAAATAAATAATAATAAAAAAAAGTTCCCGAGTGCTTAGAAAGCACTTCTAAGTCAGTGTTTTGTAATCGATTATATGCCCGAGATCATCGTGGAGAAGGGGAAATATTGTGGCTGTTGAAGCAGAGACTCGGTTGTAATTCCTTCTCAAAAATTGATGTGGTGTAACGTAAATAAATGAGCATTACAGATTTGTGTTTCATAAGGCAAACTCTACAACGAATTTTCTTAAAACACAGAATAATCGTTAATTTGTCTCCAAATTACGGCTAGAACGAAACATTGTAATCACAATAAATTGAGTATTTTTTTACAAGATACAAATTAATACATTCAATCGTTTTATTGATTTTCAATTTCTTGAAAGAAGAAATAAAATGCCGTACTTTTAATATTAGGAGTTGTTTTGTTAATGTTTTAGCGTAACGAATTTTATTTACGTGTTTCGCTAAATTGTCAATAGTATTTTCGACTTGTTATTATTCAATGTGCTTTCTGTTCTCGGTAACAGCTAAGGTTTTATGTGCACTCATTCATAAAATAAAAGAATGATTTCGCAACGAAATAGCGTCTTTAATCTACATAATGTTGTAAAAACAAAATTTCTAGCTGGTTTAGGCAACATTTACTAATATCTACCAATTTACTCGTGAATATGACTGTATTTCTTTACTGATAACAATTTTATGACGTGGCCATACATGTCCGGAAGATTATATTCTGTCTTTTAAGAAAATTTATTGTAGCGTACATTTTTATGGAGAAAGGACTCCTATTTAATTTTTGATTAATACTTGCCCACGACGTACACTATTAATAAAGATACGGACTTGGCCAAAATGTATCAAATAAAAATTATTTCTCGTACTGAAACATTTTGCTTCTCGTAAGGCCCATAAAATACTTTCAATATTTTTTTCTACAGCATGTATAAGCGGTATATAGAATCAATGTGTAAATAACTTATTAAATAGTTAAAAACCTTTTAATCGGTCATCATATAAAAATAGTCACAATTTTTATTCTAAAACTCTTTTTAATGTTAAACTGACAATTTTCAAACAAAAATTGTGACTTTTTTTTATATAATAACTGGGTTAATAAATGGTTTCTATCCAACTAATATAATTAACCTGTCTGCTCTTAGACGTTTAATTTAATTTTTTTAAATTGCCTTATTTAAGGACCCCTTAAAAAGGTCATTAGCGACCGGATCGTACAGGGTTTAATTGAAGTTATTAATATATTTTGAAAAAATTATATTTTACTATCTATGCACGGTGTTAATCAATGTTCAGAATTTATTGATTAAACAATAAAATTTACAGATTAAACAAACCTATATATCCAAAAATTGTAAACAACTTTTAATGCAGCTGAAAATAAAATAATTTTATAGAGATTTAAAAATGTATTTGTAATCAATATATACAAAACAACTCGGCAATCGAACGAAAGTCCGTATATTTTAATATTTTAATAAAATAGCTAAATAGCCAAAATTGAACCATAGTCTTTCGAGCTCCGAATATGCTTTTTATTTTCACCAAACGATTTTATAACTGCAGAGCTCGAAATGATCTCTGCTTTCTATTAGTATTTGTAAGAGATTGATGACGTACTCTAGAAAGCAGTACAAAGTTCTCCTATAGATTACACGAGCGTGTCTGTCTGCTTCATTTACCTTATTGAACTGCGGTCTTCCTCAGACAAATGGTTTCAGTTTCCTGTATCTCGATGGAGCTCATCGAAGTGACTTATCGGCAAATTATACGGCAAGTGTGACCGGTCTTTCAGTGAAGGTTCTTCGTGCTTTCGAGTGTTCTTTGATCTGAGAATAAACAGCTATGAGCCGCGGGGGGTGTGGTCTTTAGGTTTCACAGTGGACTGCGTTTTGTGCGCGCAGATCGGAAGGAAGGAACCTCAAAGGCGAAACCGATTGATGTATGGACCCTTCCACATCATTTTCCACTTTATGGTAGCAAATAAAATATTACACGATGCACTGTTTTGTAAGGATTTCTACTTGGGTCGATTTTTCTTATTGAAGAGATAGGTGCTAAGTACAAAGTAAATCTGTGCTGCGATTGCACTTATGAATACTCTAACGGGTGTTGTAGTGGTTACACTTAAATGTCTATTAAACCAACGTTTAAGTTGACACCTTAATAGACGTCACGTCCATTTGTCCACCAACTGTTTCACGGAAGAGTAAAAAAAAATAATTTAAATTAAGAAGTGCGTGGGTTAACAGAACGTCAATCATCTAGACTTTTAACAAATTTGTTCAGTGTTACGAATCTATCAGCATAGTTTAAGATCCAACTTGAAAATTTCATTAATATCAGAATTCAATTTTAAAATGAGCGGAAAATAACACCTCGAAAGAAAATATAACTAATAATAAAATATAATTAATGGCACAGGAAGAACTAATCTGGACCGGACTAGAAATGGAACCCGGAACCTTCGCTCCCCGGGCGGAAGTTTTACAAACTGAGCTACCCATGTCGATTTCGGGAGTGAAATTCCTCGACCAATTTACATATAAAATCTGTTCTTCATTGAGGTTCTAAATTTTTTGTTTTAGGGTATCAGGCTGATCAGGCAACTCCCCTTTAATAGCATATGAAAGGATTTGAAAGGGTGGATGCGGAAGGGTAGAGGAAGGTAGCCAAGGGTTAGCTAGGGCCACTGGGCTATAGTTTAAGGATCCTACCCGGCATTCGCCTAAAAGTGATGCAGGGAAAACCCTAGAAAAACCTGCATTAGATAGGTCCGGCATTTGATACTTTTCCCACGCCATTCCGATAGCGGGAGAGCGGTTTGCTGTGGGGACGCAGCATTCCCTTCTACGTGTCTCGACCAGTTTAGGAGGCAGCTGGCCGACTGTTCCAATGGGAACAAGGAAAAACTCTTGCCGTATGCCCAAGGTCTGTGACCCCGGGACACACACCTTTAACAGGTCGAGGTGCCTCGGTTTGTGGTAACCTTAGTTCAAACACGGAGAGAGGAAAAGGCACCCCCAATGGTAGCTCCTTCCGTCTCTCCTACAAGGTTCTGCCTACGAGAGAACATTCCTCGCAGGTTCTGCCTGCGAGAGAATAACCCTCGCAGACGTCCCGAGGTTGTAAAATTTCGGTCATGTAAGATTTATGATTTAGTTATTTGTAGGTGAGCCTGCAAGAGGTATAATGGTTGGAGACATTTTGCACCGGATCTGGAGTCCACACGGGTAGTTCTGTTGGTAGAGCTTCCGCCCTGTAAGCGGAGGTACCGGATTCGATTCCTGGTCCGGCCTATCATCATGCTTTAATTTAAATTCATGGTTTGAGCCTGTGAAAGCTTTCTCTGTATTCTTGAATTGAAAATAAAATATATTAAATTACGTTATATGTCTGATAAACATCATTTTTGATAATTTAATGACAAAGTTTCGGACAAAACTGAATAATAATACTTCCCGATTATGAATCTAGTCAGCTGGTGGAAAACCCGTCGTTTTTCCTACTATTATCATTAAATTTTGTCCTGAAATGGGTCATTCAGTTTTTAAAAAAATCAAACGTATTTCATATATTGCAGAATAGTATTTGCATGCAGTGTTCAACTCGTATAAACTATTGAAAGACCTATTATATAAATAATAGTTTAAGTAAATTACACTGATTTTTTATTCATTATTAGAAACAATGACAAATGTAATGGTGACGCCGGTCTGCTTCTCCACATGCAACCCGCACGACTTTGTAGATTAAGAGCCGAGTACTCAATAAATCATCAGATTAAGAGGTCAGTGGGGGATTCAGACTATGGTATACTCAATTTCCCACTCACACAAATCAATAAAAAATGCCATTCAGAGTAAAGTAATTTAGTGAAGCAGCCATCAGAAGCACCAGGAAGACGGAATGCGGAAATTGTAAGATGATATTTTTTTTTGGAGGGCTACCACAATAGGGACGCATCAGCATCATCCGCCAGAGAGGTAATGCCTTATAAGCCCATCAGTAGTTCCGATACGGCTTGAAAGGACTGTTATATCATCCACGGAGCATTGACTCGTGAATAAACAGGATCCAGATCCGTAATTTATTGTGTCGCGTTGTTGGAGCAGAAAATAAATTTGGAATGTAGAATTTATTTCTTTTGATTTAAAAAAATATTTAACTCTGACGTAACACTAATCAACTTAAAATGCAGGGAGGTATTCAGAATGAAAATATATTTTGCTAGTTTATTTCAGTTTTATTGATTGTATTCCGGTTCCCACTAGCCAGTCATTGTTCTCGTAACTCGCCTTCCTTTCTCCTTACAATTTATATTTTGAATGAAAGAAGTGCAATAAACTTTTCGCTAACCAAAAATAAATTATAGAGGTTGAAATTTAGGGGAAATTAACTACACACCATTTCATATCATTTTAATAGGAATCTTTCGACCTAGTTGGTCATTTTCAACATATATGATAGGCTATAATGTTAATTAAACCAACATCATGTATATTAATCAATTACATGCCTTCCTACGTGATAGATTGCTTTTAAATAAGTAACCTTAACAATTATGTATATTTAATCATTATTATAACCTATTATATTCTTTCTTTTTTCTTGACTCTACAGACCATTAAGGGTATTATTGGCCTACCAGAATGACTGGCAGACTGTCATCAAACATAACTCATTCTGGATTTAAATGTAGCACGGGGTCAGCGTAGTAATTCTCCTTCATTCTTAACCCCAGTTTTCAGGACCATGACGAGCACAAACGCACATGCCCGCGCTGGGATTCAAACCCTGGACCTCTATGATGCAGCAGCCGATTTAATATATAACTTGAAATTGACCTAGGTCTAAATCTTCTTTTTAAAATAATTAACACTGTACGAGAATGTGTGCTTAATTTGCCCGAATATGCATCGAGCACCAGTCATTATTACTTAAATAATATGTAATTAATATTTTTCATTTCGTATGTTTAATTAATATTAGAAATTAACGGTAAGTTCTATAACTCATAAATAATGTCCATTAAAAGTTTCAGCAAAGAGTGTTGAGATATATTCCAATGAACAATCAATAGTATCATAAATAAACAAATACACGGCCTTATGTCATAAAATATGTTTATTAACAAAACGTTACATAAATTATGTTTGGCCCCTTTTTAAAGGACCTCTTCAAGTTTAGTAATTTTGTATATAAATAATGCAAAGCATTTTAGGACAAGGTTTTGCTGCGTTTCCCGTTCCAACCGGTTGCTACCAAAAAAAACATAATTTTATGACATATGACATATTTGTGTATTATTGTGAATGCCATATATTTTTTATCATTATTAATAAACAGTATCAATTGACGTAATTTTGAAATAAAAAATGCTTCCATTATTCACAAAATTTGTCTCATCATTAAATTAACAACCAAGGACGAACAGATTTTATTGAACAAAATAATTAAGAGCCCACACTGATGATTGGGATCTAAGTCGCCGGAGAACGTGAGAACATCGTCAAAATTTTCGTCTCCAGCTGACTCTTGGTTTGGACTGCATGTGGCTGTTTCAGCGTCCAGATTCTTATGCTTTGGCTGTGATTACATCCTCAGTTTCCAGTTGCTTTTAAGCTTATACTTATTGATATTTGAGATACTTAAACAGTACAAAATTCCAAAAAATATGTTAATTAATTAATTCCTACGTTGGATGATTTGCACTGCTAAAGACATCCCTACTCTTGATATAAATGTCATATTCCGCTCTTAGTTAACAATAATGGATCTTTGAATACACGTATATTTGTTTCTTCTGATGTCTTACGTGAATTTCGCTTGTTCAATGGAGTATGAAGTTCTGGACATTTAACAAGGATAATGGACGAAGTGAAGTAGATGATTTCTTGTGGTTGTGGCGCGGTGGGTATTAATTAACCTGTTCGGACATAATGCGACAAGATATTTGTCTCGAGGGAATGCAATGAAATGTGTGTTTTCCGGTGCACGTCGGCAGGGCCCCAGCTCAGCTCAGCGCAGCACAGGATGTCCTAACGACTACCACATGGGCGCGCTCTTTGTTGCCGCCAAAACACTTGTGGATCACAAAGCCGACCCTCGCCCGACGTTGCCATTGTTCCCTGCAGCAACAAGTGGCGCTGTGCCTGATATTCTACGCGACGCCTGACGTCTCGGCGTTCCGATATCCATGTGAAACCCATTTTGGCACACTTACGGCGCTCGAGGGGGAAATGCTCCCGTGCCCATGCGTTACGCTGACAGACGTGCCCTACTTATAAATTAAATTTATTTCTGAGTATTCGACGTTCTGCGAGAATATATTGCTTAAAAAGCAACAACGAAAAATTATCCGCTCTGAAAGCCTCTGCTTTTTTTTTCATTGCTCAGAATTTTTCCTCGGCTCAAACATTCCGTGATCATACGAATTTACCCCATCAAGTATCTCTTGACGGTATTTACTATAGGAACAATGATACACGTTGAGTGATGTTTGGGCGGCACTGCGATGGTTCTTGCCAGTTTTTTAATTTTTAAATTATCCTAAAAATTTAATTCCCAAGTTTGAGCCACTTTCCAGATTAAGAAAACTGGGGGGGGGGGGATAACCTACAATGTTCAGCGAAGTAATTACACTATTACAATCATGTAAGCCTATTATGTATCTTTATTTTGGAACTCACTAAATATACATTTTCATTAAACATTAAATAAATCCACGGGAAATCTTAACAGGTTTTTTTTGTGTGGCCGATGAAACCTTGACCATTGGATTAGGGCCAGGTTTGTTCGCGACGTGTTTTCTTACGTTTCGCCCGTGACCTCCGTGCATTATCAAGGCTAGTTAACGCAAAGAAGCCGTAAAGGAACGTGCAGAAACAGTACAAAGTAAAGCAACAACGAAAAATTATCCGCTCTGAAAGTCTCTGCCTTTTTTTTTTCATTGCTCAGAATTTTTCCTCTGCTCAAACATTCCGTGATCATATGAATTTACCCTACCAAGTATCTCTTGACGGTATTTACTGTAGGGACAATGATACACGTTGAGTGATGTTTGGGCGGCACTGCGATGGTTCTTGCCAATTTTTTAATTTTTAAATTATCCTAAAAATTTAATTCCCACGTTTGAGCCACTTTCCAGATTAAGAAAACTGGGGGGGGGGGATAACCTACAATGTTCAGCGAAGTAATTACACTATTACAATCATGTAAGCCTATTATGTATCTTTATTTTGGAACTCACTAAATATACATTTTCATTAAACATTTAATAAATCCATGGGAAATCTTAACAGGTTTTTTTTTGTGGCCGATGAAACCTTGACCATCGGATTTTTGGGCTCTTAGGGGCAAGTTTGTTCGCGACGTGTTTGCTTACGTTTCGCCCGCGAGCTCCGAGCATTATCAAAGCTCGTTAACGCAAACAAGCAATAAAGAACCGTGACCCAAGGGGTCCCTAATCTTACCCTAGCTTTCCACATTTAGAAATTTCTCATCGTCTTGTCTTCGAGAACATTTAAAAGGTTTTGGTTTAATTTTTTTTTTTTTGGGGGGGGGGGGGGAAATTCATTGGCAAAAAATATTTTGCGTCCAGGGTTCCGGGAGGTTGCCATTGTGTTTTGGATAATAGAAAATTTTGACCAATTTCAACAATAATTACTCAAAAAAAATTAATTATATATAATTCTCATACTGATTTCCACAAGTCCTGCTGGTAAATAATACCTCACAACATTCGTTAGTTCTTTTTTTCCACCCTTTTTTTCTAGTACTGTTCTTTAGAAAATAAGTGGCTCAGCTGATCTTTGAGACGTAATTGCAGCTACAGACGGGGAAAAGTTTAAGATTACAAAGATCTTAAGGTGTAACACGAGAGTTTCAAATATTTATCTGAATTTGAATAGATCTATAAGTTTAGTCAAACTGACTGTCTGTATTTGTTTCTTTTATAATCTAAATTCGATGTTAGATTTATTATCGTATGGGTCAAGGAAACGTTATATTAATCGAGTTCTTGTGAGTGAACATTCGTTTTAAACGTAATCTCATATTTCCTTAAAGTCACAAGTGCGTTTTAAAATGCAAATTACGTCGACGAGAAGGTAAAAATGTGACTTTAGTACGTGAAATTCCGGTTAATCAAATTTACGTGTGTAAATTAATTCTATATACTATGAAAAATAGAAGTTCCTTAGGAGCGCTCACGATTACTTGTGAGATGATTGTATTAATGTCGCAGAATTCGTATGTATGTGCGAATATCGAGCGGCGACGATACAGTTTGAGAGGTGAGGAGTTTCTTTGTGAGGACTTACTTGCCAGGCAACTGCCGCTCGCTACTGTATCTACTGACGGGAATTGACTTGTATCGACATTCTTTAGTCCGGCGCAGCGTTTTGTTTTCGCAAACACAACGCGTCCCCATGACCTCTGGCCTGGGATGAAATTTGCACAGCTTTATCGCCGGGAGAATTCGATGCTGCTAAATCTGTAACAATTTATCATCCTTTTTTCCCCAGTTTGCTTTGTTGCTAAAGTTGGTCGACACGTTACTGAGAATTACATAAGAAACTGCTTCCGTAACAACTGTGGATGGAATTAGATTTATTAAAATGTGTATGGACTACTAGTACTAATAAATAATAATAATTCAGAATAAGCAATCAAATATATGATTGATTTTAAAAATAATCATATTTATAATTAATAAATGTAAGCTTTCCCAATATAAATTATTAATAAATTTTTCTCAGTTGAGCACCAGGTTCAGATTTCTCTATGCTGACGTTTCTAAATTTACTAATCATATTTCTACTTTAAATAATAATAATAAAATGAAAAAATTTACGTCTGATTGAAAATAATGAATAAGAAAGAGACAATTTTATATTATATTATATATATATATATATATATATATATATATATATATATATAATATATTAACACTTTGTTGTCTGAAATGGCTAACTTTCTTATTCATTAATAATAATAAGTAATAGTTGAAATAATCAGTCAATTATCTATTATAAATAAATAATAAACACAATCTATACGTCAAAAAAAAATTTTTAACCAAAAATTCGTTTGAATAATTTTACATGATTACCTGGAGAAGTCCCAAAATTATGACCGAAACGTTGTATTTAGCTTAATAAATTTTTCCGACATATTGGCTTGAATTGATTATTATGTTCCATATTTCCTGTACAGAAGCCAAATTTCGAGTATTTGTTTCCAGGTGAGTCTGCTATTTTAGGTTCGATCTAAAATTATAATCAGGCTTTTAGACAAAATAATTTTGCTGTAATTGCTGTGTTGACTCCCGCAAATGATTTGAAATAAATCGATAAATTTTTTTTTGTAGAAAAAGACAATGTGGTTTTAAGCGTAATTAAAATCGGATTTATATTAATTATTTAAAGAAGGAACCGAATAATAGGCAAATTATTAATCTTTAGTCAAGGTGTGATTTAATCTAAATCTAAATGTTTCTAGTTCCGCACATACTTTCGTACATAGTGCATTAATTGAAAATCTATAAAATACATGGAATTATATTGCATCAGTCCCAACAAACTACCTCCGAATTTCTTCTGAAATATACTCCTTGAGTATTGCAGGATATAATTGTCCCTCAGTCTTCAGACAAAACGAAAATTAAATTGATGAAATTGTTAGCTAAATTCACAGTGTAAACAAATGGTCGCCATATTGGAGTCACTAATATGTCGAAAATCAACTTACATTTTCCGCAAGGATCGTAAAGTATTTCGTGCTGTATTTTATTTTAATTCGATGCAGTAATGCTGGATAAAATTTTTCTTTTTATTTAATGAATATATTTCTTCTTTATTTCATTACGAAATTACATTTGTTCGTCGACGTAGTAACGTCTTTCTCTCGCGTGACGTCAGGGTCTCATGCCGCGCAGTAATTTAACACAAAATGATCACATTTATCAATTATAATTCTTTCCATCTTTATGCTACAGATTTCTCACCTCCACAGTACCGTTTCTTGTCGTGTGAAGAATACGTGTACTAAGTTTCGTTGCAATCTACCCACGCGTTTAAATTTGTATAAAGATCAACGTAAATACATACATACTAATATACATTCTTTTTTATTATATAGATTTCTACAAATTGATTTGTGAGTCCAAACATGTTCTAAATTCATAAGTGAAAGCTGTGCCAACCTAAGTTGCGCATGACGTGGAGTGTAATACTGAATCAAGTTCTGGCAGAATTCAGCAATTACATAAAGTTGATGTGTTCATAACCCGTGCGGTATCCAGGGAAAGCAACGATGACAAAGGTGTGTTGAGAAAGTAAAAGTGCACCGAGATTAGACCATCTAACTCTAGTTTCATTAGAGAATCACACAATTTGTGAAACAGGAAACAGCGAACATTGAATGCACGTGTTAAGGCACCACTTTCCTTGATATATAACCACCGGGAGGGTGTATGCTCCAGTTCCCACCCCCCATCTCAGGAATTTAGGGAACCCCACCTTAACGTCACGTCTGGTTCATCTCATCGACGCCAGATGTCAGAACCCAGAACAAAGGATGCTCAGTGTACGCTGCAGTGTTTTTAGTCCGCTGGGAAGAGCACTCAATAGCCAGTACTATATGTCGGCGGCGCCATTTTTGTTTTTGTTTCCAGGATGATTGTGTGACGTCATGTAAACAACGGAGTGAGTTGTTTCTCTTTATGAGCTCCAGTGCTGCAAGACCAACTACGGTTTGCGTCTACGCTGTTCTTGAATTAAACAGTCGGCCAAAGGCTGCCGGACAGCGTGTTTCATCACTTTCTCTTTAGCAATAAAATGTGAAGTAAGCAAACGTGCACAGACCAAAGCTGGGAAAGTTGCCTTCAGCTCTTCCGTACATTAGCTAACCACCTACGGAATGAACAACTGTAATATTGTGGCAGTTAAATTTGGCAAACGAGGGGTACTCTCATATGGGTCATTTTATACAGATCTGGGGGAATTGGAGGTAAGATAACGAAGATTGTAAACTAAGAGATGCCAGTAGTAGCATTCGCTTCTCAGCAGTTAAAAGGTTATCTGCAGAAAGACAGTTTCCTGGTAGGGAGACGCCTTGGACCAAATACTACTCAGTTTTTTTTAAAATGAACACATGGGGATGCATAGAGTATAATTAAAGGAATGCAAGGGATTGATACTTGTTTGACCGGAAAATGGGTGTCAAGAAAGTGCTACTATGTAACACTTTCTTATACCAGATTTTTATTTCGATTTCTATGGGTTTAAACAATAAATCAAGACGAAGTCCTCAGATGACAGGAAATTTATTCTCGTACGTCACATTATTATAAGAATGAACTCTCGGTAATGTGTAAAAACCATTTTAAAACATACAGACGTTTGTAGGGCTACAACAGCCGAAAGATCATTTGTAAAATAATTAAATCCAAGGACTTCCCTTCGTCTTGATTTATTACTTAATTATTCCTTTGGTCAGTACATTGTTATGAATCGAGTAATTAGAGTTTAAATTTACGTTTCACGCATTGAAACATCTGAAATTCCTGCCACTGACGGTTACTTTGTTCATCTGTCACAAGAAAATGGTCGTATCGATTTCTATTTAACATTTTGCCGTTGTTTTGTAGGGCCGTGGGACGATGTTCCGCGAACTAAAGCCAACGGTTGACGTTTCAAATACTTGTTATTGTTTTATTTTCACAGGGAATCATTTTTCGCTGTTATATAGAACTGTAAGAAGGTTTTTAATAATATAAAGAAAAACCGAAACCTATTTATAACTTCTTAGGCAATGATTCTGTTCATTAAACGGGAAAATAGCTCTCTGAGGATAGTCATGAACTTTAAGGCTATCTCAAATTGTCAACTACCAACTGAAAAAATTAAATTTCCGTCTTGGTAATTTCTTAATAGGAAAAAAAAATATTTATTGTAGTATAGGACGAGAATATACTCTTCAGAACCAAGAAGGAAAATAAAGTTTTAAAGAAGTTTGATAGTGGAACAATTAAAAAATATAGCCACATTCTCTATTCTATTAATATTAGCCTATAGATCGTAGATAATTGTTTTTTTTTGGATATAAGATAACTTGAACGCTGAGAACTGACGCTCAGTGTTGTCATCCCCGTATAATGAGGGATAACCAGTTATTGTAATTAATAGCACAATTGATAACTGTAGTCCCAGGAGACAAAAAAATAATATATCGACGTTTGGTCCATTTTAAGTACCTCCTTCGGTTTAATAATTTTATTTATAAATCTTTAAAAAAAATTAGAAGCAATGTTTTTCTGTCTTTGCTCGTTACAACCGAAAAAAAAATGTGGAAGCATAAATATAATATTATTTTCTGACTCAAGACCGTTTGTTTATGTATTTATATTATTACGTATGTCAGATATTTTTTCGTCAGCAGAAAAATAATTTCGGGGGAAAAATAATATGTTGACGAGCTGGGCACAAACGTAAATAAACACCCGCAATTCAGTTTTCTATAAAGAGTCGGTCTTCGCATCGGACTACTTCACTATTTGACAACTCCGTTTATTATAGAAAATGGAATACTCAACAAGATATTTGTCGAACTGTTTTGGATAATACTGTAGATGAAATCTACGTATGGGATTGCAACTTCTGTACAATTAATCGATTTAATCGAATAAATTTAAAATATTTGTTTCGCCCATGACTTTTATTTTGTTTTGTGAGCTTGTACGGTATGAAACACTCTGTCTGTAGGTTTTTAAATCAGCTATATTGAATTGTGAAGAAATAATTTTTTTTAATAGCATACAACACGAAAAATCATTTGTTTGGATATCCTCAATCAACTTCCGTAAATTCGTAATAATAGTTCCTGATGATTCATATCTCGACAATGGTCAATTGATATGAAGATAGGGTCGTAAGATACAGAACGAATCATAATACGTGGCATGTTACCGTTTCCTCTTGTAGAATTGCCTCAGCAGAAATAATCCGCTTCCAGAGCGCTAATAGCGACGAAACTTTGACGAAAATATTTACGTCGATTGATGAACTTGCCGTTTCCGTGCGGACAGATCATAAAAGTCTTGACAGTGTCATTCACAGTCGGGTCGGTGGAACAACAGGCTTTGTGAGTGGTTTACACGACGCAGCTTGCAGCTACAAACATTTGCTCCGGAGCAGCAGATAAAACACTTTTCGCTCTCAGCGTGTGTCATTTTGGGAGCGTCCGTCGGTCTGTCTACTTTTTGCTCGCCGGCGTAACCGGGGCAGATGTGTTTTACGGGCTTCGTTGGCTACCACAGCAGACTATTGTTCGGGACGGGGGTCTCCCCTGTGCCTGTGACGACGAGGTGTTGGGGAAGCTGCTCAAGGACGCCGCTCTCGGCTCTTCCATCATCCTGACACAATTGGCCTCACCACGCCGTTCGCATTCTGTACCAAGACGCTTCATTTTATAACTCGAAAAAAAAAGTTTATTTCAAATTGGAAGAATGGAATTGTCCGTTGATGCGGCACGGAGGAAACCTGAACAGTGAGAAACTGAATAAGTTCAAACTTCTCGTAAAAACATGTCACCAGATGAGGCATTCACAACATGAACCTTTTAGACATCGTTAAACTAATTCGTCGCCTCATCGATCCGCTCAAGAAGCGAACTATGGATTGTGGATTATGCTGTTGCTCAATGAAGGACTATCAGGAAGAATCGGGTTTCTGAATGATTTTCTTTCTATTGGTGTTTAGTTGCTTTCCAGAAATTTTTGATTCTATGGAAAGGTCTCAACGTGAGGTAAATATTTGGGGGGAAAATTGAATTCTGTTATATAACATCTAGCTTATTTACGAATATTAACGTTCGCGTTTTAAATGGTTTCATAGCGATATCAGTATTAATTTTGAAGTCGATACTCGGGAAATATTTCGTAATATTCCAAACATACCAAAAATTAATGTTCACCTGACACAATCATTTCCTCTTTCCAAGACTCAAGTGCCCTGGTATGTGTCGAATGAAACATGCAATGATCTCAACAAACCGTTCTTCAAAGAACGAAGAAAATTGGCCCACTGATGCAGTCATTAGTTGAACTACAAGCCAAAAGAACACCTCAAATAAGTTGTAGGGGTATCCTCGATGCGAAGGGTCCTCATTCTGTCGCTGTTGGACTTTTAGTATTGGTCCTATGTTCGTACATTACCTTACCATAGATGTTGATCCCACTAAAAATATAAAAAATAGTAATTAAAAAATTAATGTATTCTGGGTTCGTATTTTCCGCATCAAACATGACAGAGGATTTGTTCAAGGCTACTCAACACCTTTTGATTTTAGATTATTATTTAATATTCAATAAATGGCAACTTAATGATTTCCTTTAAATAAGTAAGAAGAAACTACGTCGTATCAATGTACTTCATGGAAGTTAAATAAATTTATAAACAATTATAATAATCACTCTTTTTTAAATAAATTTTGAAAACAACAGTCTCAATGTCAGAAAAAAATGTGTTATCAAATTTAAAGCATAATATTTGAGAAAAAAAAGTTTCATCCCTTTTTGAAACATCTACAGGTGAACAATTAAAATGATTTATAATTATTTATTGGAAAATTTGTTCATATAAATTTTCCAATAATTAATTATAACTGAATTTATTTGTAATTGTACACATGAAAAGAACCCTATTAAGATGAAAAGTTGATTTTTACATATTATGTTTCACATTTTATAATAAAATTTTATCACAATTTTCTCAGGAAGAGTAGATGAAACAATTCGGTCTCAGCGTGCAATAAACGTTTTTTTAAAAATATATTAATCATCAGTGCATCGATGACTGCAATTATTCTAAGGATAACCTTTCTCATGTAAGAAAAACCTCATGAACCGTGCACAAATAAATACGCATGTTGAATGAAGCTCGACTCTTATTGATAAATAAACACAGCTAGAGCAAGCGTCTGGAGCCATTGTGAAACAGAAGCTAGGTCGTTGCGCTCCCGGGATTCAAGGCGGAAACAGAAGCGATGCCAAAGTCAGGAATCTAGCTTACTTCTTCACAATTTCAGAAAAAATGAGCCTAAGCTTCTAAACAGCTGATATTTTGACGTGTTATCATCGCTAGGAACGGTTATTCATTCGTAATTTTTTTTTATTTTAATACCTTGAGAGAATAGTCTAGTCATAATCTTAAGCAAAGGATATATATCAACATTTTGCACTAATTGCAGACTTCATAAATTTTTATTCACGTACTGAATTTTGGAAGACTACTCTTTTTAATTGTACGCTTTCGAAATTTCGCAGACTCTCGGTCTAAAATGTTTGGTGCACTGCACAATGAGCAATTGTACATCTGTAAAGAAGCCAACCGCAGAATAATACACCTGACAATTGCACAGTTTACAAACTAAACAACGCGGAAGTGGATGTAAAGAAATTCACCCGTCACCTGGAGTTTAGAAGAGGAATTTTTTTTGTGTGGAACTTATGACTTTAGCCGGACTAAAAATGACACATTTAGAGATCAAAGGCGTAAAGTACTACTAAGAAGATACAGTAGATTCGCGGTGGGAAGTGTTTTATTCACCGCCAAGTACCGCCAATTTGCCGAACAAAGGGATGCCTTCGTAAGCTGTGTCGTGAATGTCGTCCTCATTGTGTACCACAACACGCGGCTCATTGTCGTGCAGTCTCTAGCGCTAGCTCTCTCTCTAATCTCTTTTCCTACGAATACACCGTCCGAAGAAACAGACGTCGCGTCGGGATCATTACGCCCTCTGTTCGAGACTCGGGGATCAGCTGCGAGTGCTGCCATTGTCACCTGGACGAGAACGATAATTTAATGCCAGTGCCGTGATGGACTGGAACGGGCCAAAAAGACATTTAATATGTTTACCGAGCCGATTTTTTAAAAAAAATTAGAAATTAAATACTGAACCCGATTAAGAAATGCATATGATGAAATAAAGGCCACTGTAACAGCATTATAAGAGCATTTGTGGGATAGTGAACGTAGACTGTTGGTTTTTTCATCGAGACGAATTCTCGAAAGCCAAATTAGTTCCACGTCTTAATGCATTATTACTTCCCAAACTTTCCAACTACTGCGATTAAAATCGGAAATATTAGTTTCTAAATACAATACTCACTTGTGTACGAAATTTGGTTACAATGGGACCAAACGATACTAAGATTCGGGCTTCTTAACAGTACTAAAGCTCAATCTTTAATATTACGGATGCCTATAGAACCTTTGGGCCTAGAAGACTCGATAGTTTTGATTTGAGGTAGTCGTTTCCGGTCTCCGTTCCTTTTTTTTTTAATTCGTAATGGACTTCTTTCTAATTTATGCTTTATTTAGTGAACTACAGGAAATACAATTTTCGTGTTTTTATTGTAAAGAGGAGAAATAAATATGAAAAAATTACGTCTGATTGAAAATTAATAATAATAAAGATAGCCAAATACAGACAAAAATTGTGATAACATAAATACCACACTACGTTTCTGGTATCTTTGCCCCTTTTCTTCAGGTGCTAAGGAGAGCCTAGAGCGACAAAACTGCACTCGTCGGTTGACAAAACTCAACAGCTTTTGTTGTGTTGCTCTAGGCTCTTCTTAGCACCTGAACAAGGGGACGAGGATCCCAGAAACGTTGTGTGGTATTTATGTTATCACATTTTTTGTCTGTATTTGGCTATCTTTTTTATCATCAAACAAATATGGTCCATAACAATATACAAGTAGATTCCAACCCAGAGATTCATTGGTGAATAAGGAAAGCTGGTTAAGTATTAATATCGGATCAATAGTAATATTATAAACACAAGTAATTCACGACCCGTATAACACACAATAACAGAAAATAATTTTGAACATTACATAATTTTAAAGTGAGTAGACGTTTCGATCAACTGTTGTCAATACTAATGTCAGACTGAAATGATATGAACAATATAAACTAACAAAGCTTATTTAAAAAATATCGTTAATTTTATTTAAATGTGACGAGTCTTGTTTTACATTTAAAAAAAATTGTTCGACTTAATATGGAGCATTTCTGAGATTTTTTTTTTAAAAAAATTTTCTGGTGAAGAATATCAGTACTGTCCAAATTGAACGGTTGATTGAGATCTAATGTTTAGTAATAAGAGAATGTAAATAACAAGGAAATTTTACATTAGCTTTATGTCCGATAATTATAGTCAACGAAGTTCGTTTAATCTCAGAAATGCTCCGTTATCAAGTCCAACAATTTTTCTTGATATGTAAAACAAGACACGTCTCATTTAATTAGAATTTATGATGGTTTGTTAAATAATATTTTGCACTAATTGATCGCAACGCCTTCTCACTTTAAAATTACGTATCGTTCAAAATTATTTTCTGTTACTTGTGTTTGTTTGTCCTTACAGAAGTAAATTGTTTTCTTTTAGGAATATTTTAAGTTTGAACCATAATGTAAAAATGATCCATCAATCCACACTTTTTGTCTTTGCCTTAACAACGGTTTTTGTTCTAATCAAATTATTTTCTTCCGATGTAAAAGCTTGGATTTCCAGTCTATTACCTCAGGAAGCAAAAGTCATGGAAACTATGGATTATATACAATTGCCCCATCCAGGGGATTTGAAGGAAATTTATTATAGTATAAATACTAGAGTAGTTAATTCGTTAGATACTGAATTAAAATCTGGAGCATTGCAAACTACAACTACTAGGTTACGGACCGACAGATTTTTATACGATCTCAGAACAGTTAGTCCAACTCTATGAATAATGTAGGTTAGTACCGTGACCCAGAGTGAAAGAACGTATTCAGATCAGAAGTGTCACGTTGCTTCCTCTGATGTCACCGGGGTTAACGACGACTCAAAAGAACGTGCAAATATTGAAACAATAGCTCAGAAGCGCCGTGGACGTATTTTAATAAATAACTGTTCACCAGGTGTCTCGGGTGTTGTGGTTTTCGGCTCGTGGGCTGTTGGCATTCTCCAGCGCCTTGTGACTATTGTGTCACCGAGAACAAGGCGCGTCGTTTGTCACCAGGCGCCATTATGCAGGACATAATAGCGGCAGCCAAGCCGTTGTTTACTTGCATGTTAAAACTCCTCGCAACCGGATCTCAGTCCGTCCTTGGCTGAGAAGATGGGTCAGTTGTGTCGCGCTGGGGTAGGGGGGGGGGACAATTCTTCCGGAAGAATTCTCAAAATCGGTTTCCTCGAAGCATCCCGGTATCGCCGCAACATGACGGAATAATTATATCTGATACCCCAGATAGACAGGTCCATTTCTCTATAAGTAAGAGACGGGGAAAAATGAAGGCGGAATCCAACGGCAGTTGAAATTCTAGGGAATGTATCATTAGTGTCCCTTCAGTCCTGTATAGGTACTGACCTACTTAATCTAGTCGGATGTCTCCGACTTCGCGTCTGAATAGTCCGTTCCTCATTACTAGAAGCTGTCACGAAATTAACCCATACGTGAGGAACCCTACCCTGGAGTTTAAAAGATAGGCAACTGATCTGTCATACGTGCTATGCTTATTCTTTTAACACCAGTTCACAAAAAAAAAACACAGAACGTCGAGGAGGCTATTCTTTCATATCCCAAAGAAGAAAACAATTTTCGTACCAGTTTGGAGGACATTATTTATTACATATTCTTAGCTTGTGATTTTCCACAGACTCGATGATCGTTTCTTTCATCATAATGTAACTGCTGGCAAAATGACACGCAAGAAGTTCCACTTGTATTAACGATTGCTCGGTATTACTATGAAATTATTTTCACAACACTGGGCCTGAGAGAGAAAGATCAGTCGTACGTCAGTCAGGTGAGGCTTGTGAAGTAACGGTTGGTGTAGTTTCCCTTCCCCTCTACTCCCCGGGAAGCGGCTACAGGTTGGACAGGAAGGGCGATCGGCGCTAATAAACACATTAGGCTATTAGGGCAGTAAACGTTTACCAAACACGACACCCTCCCCGCATTAGCATCACAATCGCTTGCTACCTACGCGCAGAGACTAAACGCACTTGGTCTCCGGGGTTCATTACGCACCCGTCTCTCTGGAAGCGGGTTCAAATGCGCAGCTTCCGTTGGAATCGGGCAGAAGTCAACACTCACCACCTCGGCAAACGCAAAATATCATTTAGTTATACCGCACGTCCTCCAATTCGAAGCACTTCTTTTTTCTAAATGGAACTTTAAGGTTCACACGGATTCTAGCTTTCTAAATTCTGCTTTGTTAACCGTAAACATTAAAATCGTAACGTTCTTTTAATATTTAAATATTAAATCTGTTATATGAAATTAATAAATAATATAATAATATAAAGTAAAAAAAATGTTGCAAATTTTCTTAATAACATCGATTTATTAAAATAAATATGACGTTACATCCATCACCTTTGGACCTCATAAGTAAAAAAATATTAGGAACCATTATATAAAATGAATAAAAATAATTTTGGAAAATTTGTAACTTCCCACTACATTTTAAAATAAAATGTCACAAATTAATCCAACATTCACTTGTATGTGAATATGAATATGCAGTGACTGCAAATCAACAGTTTATTCTATTAGAAGTTAAAGTCATATAAACAACCATGACGGACGATTCATCGTGGTAGTACATTTACGCGAAATTCGGACTATATATTTATATAACTAAAAGGTGATACCTTTAGTATTAAATCAAAAATATAATTCACAATAAACTGACCATATTTCTGTCATTAACTTTGAACTTCCTTTGTTTTATCCGCTGGAACACGATTGAAATTATATATATTATGTATATAATCCCACAAATGCTATTATATTGCGGTTACAGTGGCCTTTATTTCATCATATGCATTTCTTAATCGGGTTCCGTATTTTATTTCTAATTTTAAAAAAATGGGCTCGGTAAACATATTGTAATTAAATGTATTTTTGGTCTTTATGAGACTTATATAATGCTAATAATTACTTTTAGAATTTTTTTTCAGTCTGAAGTTCAGTTTATTTAGATACGGAGCTTTCGACCTGTCTCACTCATATCAATTTTCTATTCTTCTTAAATTTTTGAAGTAAACATTTGTCTAATACTTACAAGTAATGTTCCTTAAAAGTTGATATTTTCCATGTGATGTGGCAAAGTTTAAAACACCAACATAAGAAGTATAGAAGACTAAATTACCGGATGAGGATAGAAAAATCTTAACCGGGAAAGGAATCGAACCCGATAATTACGTGGTCTCTATAACCGCACTCACATTCACATGCGAGCTTCCTCTAACTGTACTCACAAGTTTTCTGAATCACATTCTTCTTTAGCACGTCAACAAAGAATGAATACTGTATGTAAATTTATCACGGGTACAATTATTGATTTGAGTCTTAAAATTACGCGATGAATAATATAATTTAGTAAATTGTAGGTGAGCTCTTCTTAATGTCTAAACAACGGGTACTGACAGTGTGACCGGGAGTCGACAAGGAAAGCTTAGCGTAAGGTCCTATTTCATAGAATTATAATAATAATCTGATTTTTTTTAATTAAATATGAAAAACATCAAGCCTATTAGTCAGAAAAAAATTCTTATCAATTTTCAAACATGATATTTAACAAACACAACGCTTCATCCCTGATTGGGACCTCTTCAGGTGTACAATTATAATTTAGATCGACAAATTTCTAACATGGGTACAAACCGCACATGTTAATCTAAGATTTCTTATAAAAAATTATTTCAAGATTTTAATTGTAATTGTACACCTGAAGATGTCCTAATCAGGGATGAAACGTTGCGTTTGTTAAATGTTTTAAATTTGATAATAATTTTTTCTGTACAATAGGCGGATGTTTTTCACATCAATTTCATAGACTTTAGAGGTGACCCTTGAAAGCATTTCTTCTGCTATTGAAGAATAGGAGATGATTATGACTGAGCAAAGCCGAAAGCTCCTGATCTAAATAATCTGGTCTTTATACTAAAATTAGGATTTTTAAACTATCTATAAATCGAAGTCGAAACACAATAATTCAACTTAATTTTTACCGATGTTATATTTAAAAATATCAAGTTTGCCTGATAATTTGTTATAGAGAGAGCAGGACGCGAAACAATAGTCCTTTATACACACGCTTTGAGTCCAATGAAAAAGAAAGATTGTGATAGCAAATGGCTTACGCCTGCATAATAAATCCCAGCAACCTATTTCAAACTACATGTCACTTCAAGCTACGAACAGTGGAAATTTCTAGTCTTCAGAGGAGTTACGTGTTAAATCTCTATAGATTTCTCTGGGTGGAGGGGGGGGGGGGGATATAATATTAAAGGTAAAATGCAAGAATATTACAAATTTAATAGGATTTATAATTACCACAAGTCCTTCCTTCGTTTAAAAATGTTTACTGCTAAAAGATTGTATTTTTACGTCTGTTCATATTTAATAAATAATGCAGTTTTTCGACCAATATCAGACAATATTTTATTTATTTACGGCAGTGTTTCGGTACGTGTTTGTACCTTCATCGGGTCTTTACTAAATATGCTAAATGTTAAAACCTAATTTCACATCCTATTGAAAAAAACACAAACTTTAGAAGTTTTAGACGGTACAAACACGTACCGAAACGTTGTCATAAATAAAAAAAAAATATTGTTTGATATTGGTAGAAAAACTGCATTATTTATTTCTAAAAGATATCAATAGATTTTACACTTTGTTCAGTAGTGTAGAAAATGGCTAAAGAAGCCGAAAGCTATTGAACAAAGTGTAAGATCAATTGATATGTTTTTAGCAAAAAATTTTTTTAAAAAAAGAAGAATTAACGATTATACAAAAATATTTTTAAAAATCTAATTCTTCTTCTCATGTTTTTCGTCCTGATATACTCTGAGAGATTTATGTATTTTTTTTATCAGGATCAAAGGACGTGAAACACCTTGATAGAAAAGGAATAGAGTACTGAATTAGTAAAACAGACCTAATTAAAAGGATAATTTAAGTGACGAGACACGCTTCGGCCATCACTACGATGATTTATAATAATATGTCTGTGTAATTATAAAGATAAGAGAAAATAAAAGTCTATTTTCACAAATTTGCTATAAAGACTTTTTGTATCGTCATTTTCTCCACTTATAACTTGTAAAATAATTTAATTTTATGATTTGCGAAAAATTTACGAATTATAATATTTAAGAGTGTTAATTAAACGTGTGTAAATAATAATATCGGGACCGTTTGAAGGAATCTCGTCCGCTATTCTCGCCACTCCCACCCAACCCGGCGTTCTGTTTGCAATAATTGTCAGTGTCGGTTGTGTGTGATGAGTATATCAGCGTTTGTGCAACCCTGTAACCCCTCATGGCAGGGTGCAGGGTGCCTGGGTCACAAAGACTCTCTCCTCGCATACTGGTGTGCGGTTAGGGTCGTAATCCGGCCATATCTGTCAAGTGCGGTTCGTAATGCAAGCCGTCAGTGGAAGCCAAGAGGGTTCGCACTTGCACCTTTCCGGGATGGGAGCGAAACTGAAAGCCGTGTAGTCCTTCCACACAACCGTGCTGGCCTACCTCATAATTAGCCTGTGAGTTAAATCATGCGGGAGACTACTTAATGAGGTAGTTCTCCGTTACCCGTTATGAAACGTCAACGACGTTTCCATCATGATACAAAGTAGTTTCTTCTTACTTTTTTACAGACAAGAAACAAGTTGTCAGTTATTGAAAATTAAATTATAATCGTAAACCAAAATAACTTACAAACCCGATCAGTTTTCCTAAAAATTCCTCTTTTGAGGATTATTTTTTAATAATTTTTAGTAGGATCAATAATTTTGGTAATTAGCGAATTTCTGAACTTTTTGAATTTCACTAGTTGGGGCACTAATTTTGTGTAGGTTCTCGATATGTGAAAATAAACCCTTAAGATCCGTTCCGGTGTGGAATTCGAACCTGGGACATCTGTGAAGCGAGGTAGAGACGCTGATCTCTAGAAAACAGGAGAGCGCCTATTTTTAAAAAATTATTTATTGTATTTTTCAGCAAGAGATAACAATATTTGGTAACTATCTGTATTAATGAATTAGAAACGCTATGCAAAGCTCTTAACAAATTCATTTTATGAACATTTTAGTTTTATTGTGGCGCATATCGTATATAAATCGTGACCACGACATTGCCATGCGTCACGATAGTACATTTACATCAATTTCCGAGAGAAAGAAATTAAGTAATATAATAAATACCACACAACGTTTATGCATTCGTCAGGCGATTCAAAATCGGAACACCCTCACATTAAGTGATATTTATTTAAGCACATAATTTTGACGTTTTATTGCCTACTTCTTTATATTATTAGCCTCCATCTTATACAGATGTTTCTATATTTTCCCATTGAAACATATTCAAACTGTCGTTTTAACTACAGTATTTAGGCAGTTGAAGTAGAAGACTTTTCCAAACAATTGAGTAATGTACACGTTTCGAGTAAACGCTATATATGGAGGCCAGCCAACGATTGAGCCATATCGGAGTTTCTTTTATGCGTAACGCAGTACCCAGGCGTGTGCCTGAAGCCACAATTCAAATCAGTTCATTCCCACAGATGAGTCACCATGCATGTAAAAAAAAAACACTCATAAGAACGAGTGTTGCGCATCAGTGCGATGTTTACGTGGCGAGGTCAGGCTTCTTCCTCTCGGGTACTGTAATCGAGTTTTCGGGGGGCGCCTTCAGTAAGAGACGAAAAGCTTCCCAGTTGTTTCGGTCGCAGTTCTAATTTTGCGTAATATATGACGATGAACCGTGTGTCTAAGGTTCAATTAGCCTACCAGTAAGTTTCCTGTAAAAATCAACTGGAGGAATTACGGTCCAATATGCCGTCGAAAATTTATTCAAAGTCAAAACAAGAACTACAAAAAATTATTAGATAAAAAAAGGACACTATATGATGACATCTGACTAGGAATAAGATGTACCATTGCGAAGAATAGGGTTTCTACTTGTTCCCCCAAGCGTTTCTTTTTCTATAAACTTCCAATCAATTTTAATAATTATAAATTTTAATAATAAGAAAGATAGCCCAAATATAGGCAAAAGAAGTGATAACATAAATACCACACAACGTTTCTGGAAGCCTTATTCCTTTATTCAGGTGGAGAAAGAACGTGAGAGCCTAGAGACACACAACTGTACGAGTCATCACTTCTTTTGTCTCTATCTGGCTATTTTTCTTATTATTAATTTCCAATAGGACGTATTTTTTTCATTCTAACTATAAGTTTTGTTTAAAATTACCAATAACTCAATGGAGATATAAATTGAAGCAAGGACATCGATACAATGCCAGCTATAGAAACTATAATCATAATTAGTTTTTAGAAAAGACTAAAACATTGAACCAGGAATATTTTTAATTGGGTTTCGGGTCTCTTAAAATATACACGTAAATATTTGAACGTTCATCATGTTTCGACCTAAACAAAACATTGGTATTCAGATGCACTCAACTGTCAGAAATATCGTCGGTTTGCTCAGTTTGTCAGTTACATTTGATATTGATGAAATAGGGACCTCTATAGTTGTATATAATTAAATATACACATAAAATTTGATATGAATTTATATAAACAATTTAACAGAAAGCATTGATTTCATCCATCAACTTCCAGATTTTTTTTGCCTTGGAAGTTGATGGAGGATGTCCAAATTTTTTATGATAAATTGTTTATATAAATTCCCATCATATTTTATTTGTTTCTTTAATTATATACAAACAAATGGAACCGATGTTTTGCACTTAATTATTAATTTTAATGTTAATAAATTCTGACTTTTGGCCATTTTATACTAAATATATTTATATTTAATACAAGTTTTACTTATAAGCGTATATAAGCACCTGAAGATAGGAACAAGGTTTCCAGAAACATTGTGTAGTATTTATATCACCACTTCTTTAGTCCGTATTTGACTATTCTTTGTCTTATTAATATTCAAAACATACGTAAATTTGTCATTTATTTATAAGCCTTTTTAGCTGAAAATTCACGAAAATGTACTATCGTGACGCATTGCCGGGCGCGACTCTATCGTCCAATAGCCATATTCATGTTTAAATGAAAACCGTATCCCCCCCAAAAAAATCGTAATGATTTTGAAACGGGCCGTTACGAATGAAAATTTTTTTCTGAACCCCCCCAGCTCATCAATATGCAACGCAACGAAAAGTAGAAAGAATGTTGAAATGTATATAGCGTCATAGAAAAATGAAGTAGTAATACTTTTTGATTATAACAAAAAACACGTAATAAAAATACAATTATGTATGAATATAATTTATAGTGTTACAATTCATACGTAATTGTAAGCCTTTGTTTCTAAATTTATTTGTTTACGTAATTGTAACTTCCATACATTTGAAGAGGTCCCAATCAGGGACGAAATGTCGTGTTAACTCATTTGCCGATATTTTTAAATCTTAAATTTCCTACGATGCATTATATTAGCAGGAAGTAATCAAGTAAAGGTAAACAAATATTTTCTAAATATGGCTTGACGTTCTATAAGCAAATATAGAGGGAGCCTGATTGTTACTGTTCTGATCCTTTGAAGCATACTTATAATTGAAAGGGAATGAAAATTAAAATAATATTAAGTTCCACACCTCGCGTGGTGATGGATCGAACTGACCTTGTTTCTTTCAGAGAGAAATTTCCGCTTTTTCAGAGTCGAGTAGTCTCTAATACACCTTTTCTCGAGGAATACGTTTCCTAATGACCACATTTAATACAGCTAGCACATTGTCCAAAAGCACGTTTGGATGCCGATGTGTATCACGTTTCACTTAACTCTTTAGCTTTGTTCCGCGTGTTCGTGCCGCGGCCTCACACTCACAATTATAGTGTTGACAGTCGCTTCCTCTCAGACCTTCCGTATTCAGACTACGTAACATTATCGACGCAGTACGTAAGTACACTGAGAGCAGCAGATTTCCTCCTTTTTTGTTTCGGCCTGGTGGAATATTGCGAATTTACTTGACCATAAATGATCTCAAAACTCTCTGAAGGCACTGCAGCAGATAATTTGAAAACCTATAAATACTGCCAATAACACAATAATAAATATATCGGACGTAATATAAACTACATTGAGTCTCAATTATAATCATCTGACTTCTATTTAAATTAAATAACAAAACTAGCAGCTTTTAAATCAGAAAAAAAATTATATTCAAATTATAACACGACATTTCGTCCCTGATTGGGACCTCTTCAAGTATATGGATGTTACAATTACGTAAACAAATAAATTGAAAAACATAGTCTCACAAAATAATAAAAATACAATTATGTATGAATATAATTTATAGTGTTACAATTCATACGTAATTGTAAGCCTTTATTTCTCAATTTATTTGTTTACGTAATTGTAACTTCCATACATTTGAAAAGGTCTCAATCAGGGACGAAATGTCGTGTTATAATTTGAATATAATTTTTTTTCTGATTTAAAAGCTGCTAGTTTTATTATTTAATTTAAATAGAAGACAGATAGTTATATATGAGACTCAAAGTAGTTTACATTCCGTTCGACAGATTTATTATTATGTTATTGACATTATTTATAGATTTTCAAATTATCTGCTGTAGTACCTTCAGAGAGTTTTGAGATCATTTATGGTCAACTAAATTATCAATATTCCACTAGGCCGAAACAAAAAAAGGTGGAAATCTGGTGCTCTATAAACAAATAAATTGAGAAACAAAGACTTACAAAATAATAAAAATACAATTACGTATGAATTGTAACACTATAAACCATACATAATTGTATTTTTATTATTTTGTAAGACTCTGTTAGACCCCATCAATATTTAATGTAATTAAATTGTAAATAACATTTTTATTTAACCCTTTATAGGAAACATTTAGAACAATTGTGTTCAACATTTTAATTGTCTTGGATCACATTGGAATAAGCTTTCTTCTGGCCACACAAAAACGTACCTAATACGTTGACCTATGTTTTGTTTGGCTGCAAACATTTTATCTATAAAATTTCATCATAAAATCTAGAAGTCATCATATTAATGTGACCTATGACACGGAATTTGAGATACTAATACATTTAAATCTGGTTGCAATAGGTAATTAGGCTATGAAAGTCCATCAAAGAGACATATTCAAATTTCTCTCCAAGTAAAATTTCAAATTACGTCAATAAATTGATTCCTTAAAAATTTTGATTAGTTTTCACTCCGCGTCGGTTTTCGGTCCTTTGGTTTTAATACCCATGATTTAGAAAGGTACGACTTTTTTTTTTTTACGATGTCGGTCTTAAAAATATTAAAATGACACGTTCCGTACAAAAAGCCGCACAGTTTTTCGATTGATAATGATTTAATTGTCATCTAATTAAAACGTCGCTCTCCCCACTCCCCGATTAGAAAGACCTAATTTTTCAGAGTCGTTAAGATTTCCTACTTGAGGCAGTTGTTACAATGTAAATATCAATGACAAGAATTCTTCAGTCTATTCAAATAGACGACAAGTCAATCTTTTCTAGAACTCGTATTATGTGCCGACATTTCCATTATAATTAAAGAATTGTGTAATTTTACTTCGTCTCTAGTCACGCGAGAACTACACTCAACGTTTTATTTTAATCTAGGAAACAGTTACCTCATACTAGTAAATAATTAGCAGTCTGATTTAAGTTCTGCTTATAAACTATTAGAAAAATTATAGAAAACATATAAAATTTAATAAATACAAAAGCAAATTTTTCTAAACTTCTCCCATTTATATTCGGAATTGTTTGTGGCAACTATTGAAAAATAAAATAATTGTATACCTTGAATCGGAAAACATAATATTAAATTAATAAAATTATCAACATAGTAATAATATTTTCTTTGATAATAATACGACCAATATTTTAAAACTAGTATACAATAAGTAAGATATATATTATATATACATAAATAACTAAATTAATTTGCAAAGATCAATTATAAATATACACGAGCTCATAGACCTGCTGCGCTTAATACAAATAGTTGAACAGTAACAGGAATTTTCGTTGGATTGTTTTGAAAAATAATACCGAGGAATTATGTCAAATAGAATTTCGTAAATTTACTGCAGCAAAACCAATCATAAACGTATTATATGGAAGAGAGTTCTCATGATTGTAAAAGTAAGGAATTTAGAAGCAGTGAGCTGTTTGTTTCTCGAGAACGGGCTTGAACTCCAGTTCTAAGACACGATGAACAATCTCAAATATCACATTAGTAGAAGTTGTGCTTTTGAGGAAGTAATTTTGTTTTAAGAATCTATGCTGATTCTCTGGACGATGGTATTGTGTTATTTATGTGCCTTGGAGGGCTGATTCTCACGACACAAGTGTGCCCGCTCCCTTCCTGTAGGACCTAACCACACAAGGTTTTCCCAGAGGCAAACAATCCAAACGTTCTAACTGACACCACAACAAAGAGATGCTGAGTCCCGCGCGGTATTCTCCCTATTGTTGTGTAACCCGAGAAAGACGGATGGCTCGAGACGTGGCCAATGACAAATGTCTTCATGACGAACCCTGTGAGTCACGACACATACAACAGTAGACACACACATACAAAAAAAAATGTTGATAGCATACGACGACGCACTTGCGTACGCGATGCCCGCGGCGCCAACACGCACAGAAAAGAGGATTAATATGTGGAAATAATTTCTGTATAATAACGAGCGATTCGTTGCAAATAAACGAAATAGTGTTGTCGGAGCCCCCCCGAGACATTAAATGCTAATAACGATCAATTACTAATGCGTAGTGACGAATCTCTTATTACGTGGTAATTACTAATTCCTGAAAAAGTATAACGAAAGCCGAGTATTTCCATTTCAAAGGAACTCATTAAAGCAATTTCCTTATTAAGCCGCCGCTTTAGCAGGTAGCCGCAAGGTAGCGATGCCCCTGAGTATTATTATGCAAATTCGAGATGCGGGGGCCCCAAAACTTTCGGAAGCAAGTGACAAGAGCCGCCAGGGCCCCGCAGTGCTCCAGCAATTAAATAGCGGTCACGCAGCATACAAACCGATGGGAACTGGTTCCCTTTATCTTCCTCTGATTCATATTAGTCGCGGAAAGGATCACGATTCTGCACTAGTCACATATGTGCCACAGTTTATTTCCGAAATGAACTACAGAGTGTTTATTTTATATCCAGGAAATGCATTCTTAAACTTCTTTGGCAATGCGGAACCTGGAAATCAGCTGTTGAAAATTTATCTTATGTTACGGAAAAATAACCGCAAATGATGATACGAATTTTTATAACGAAACTCCTATCAGAAATTTTACTTACAATCCGTAAATCATATTTCTTTCAATATCGATCTTATAATACAATTTATTTGAAAGATATTTAACGAACAGACGTAAAAAATAAACACAAGATTTTGAAAAGACTGATTTTGCTAAACTGAAATAAAGGTTTTTGTGGACTATAAGGATGCTCATCTAAAACTCTGGAAATTGATGAAAAAATATTAATACAATCACGACTGAATTTTCATAGGGCAAAATTTAACGCTTGTACGTTTTTCTGAACGAAAACCGTGATTTATCACACAAATTGTTTTTATACTTTTACAAAGGGTAAATTATTCCAGAACTAATTCCCTAATAAATATTACTTTATTTCTTATAGTACATACCTTATGGATACTTAAAGAATGACTTTTTAAAGGCTACAATAATAGAATGAAGGACGTGAAAAATATGATGTTATCCCTGAAAAAATTAGCCTTAAGTATATTTTTTCTACGGTGTATTTAAATTTTTCTATAAATAAAATATAATTAATGTGACATAAATTTACAGAAAACCCAAAACGTTGCTTCCCTATGATTAGGGTCCTCTTCAGTTGTTTATAATTAATCAAATATGAGTTTAACAGAAAAATTTTCACTGCTTTCAAAATCATTCGGCCTCTGAATATCGTTGGAAGCCGTCCTAAAAATTTCTGCTCAATTCATATTTCGTTAATTATACTGAATATACTGAAGAGGTCCTTGATCATAGGGGAAAAAACGTTTTGTGTTTTTATGTGAATTTATGTAATAAATTGCTGACATGACTACGTTACATTAATTATGTTTATAAAAGTCAAATTATTATTATTTTCATATAAATAAAATATACACAACGGAAAATTTCAAACAGGAAAGTGTCAGTGTTGTAGTTACTCAGGGCGATTTAATTGTGAAAAAAAAAATTGCGTTTCTGTCAGAGCGCAGGCTGTAAAATAATTTCTCGTGGATGAAGTATAGGAAATTTAGTGTTGAGGCCAATCTAGGCGCTTAGTTGGACGACGGGTAGCGCGTTGGATTTTTTCGGTGTCGGCCTCCGCACTGAAACTGTCCTCGCGTCAGAATCCCGAGGAATTCTGGTGATATTTTTATGAGGAAGACGCTGCACTAGCCTACATTTCTATATTTAAGGTTCCTAACCTTCCAGACTGGGACTGAACAGATGCTAGCCCCCGCGCTCATGGAGGTTCAAGGACGGGATTGCATTTCCATGTTAATTGACATGCTGTGTGCTTTTCTTTTGTCAGCGGGCGGACAAGGCCGTGGTTTTTTTCTTCCGGAGTTTGCGGGATCTTATCACTTACTACGAAATGACGACAGGCGAGAAACGAGCATGGCGGGAGAAAAAAAAAATTCTCTTTGGACCTCCGATTGTCTTAACAGTAAACCGAAGAAATCAACAAATCAACGCGATAATGAGAAATAAACGCAGTGGTCCACAAATCCTGAGTAATTAAGTAATTATGAATTTTATATTGGAGATACAGAAGTACATATAAACATATATCTGTGACAAATAAGAAAACAGGAAACACTTTCTTAGAAAGAAAATGACAATTTTAATCTACGTTAGAGTTTAATTTAATCGTACTTTGTAATGACGGGGTATCTTAACAATGCATGGCATAGATGAATTTCTGCTGATAAATGCGTGCGACAATGTGCAGGATTACATTTACGTATGCACGTATCAAAATGAAAAAAAAAAATCAAAGATAGGACTCTGGTGGATAGAATTCAGTGGATGCTCTTGTACGTTCAAGAATCAAGACACAAATATTCTCCACGACTTGTAAACGGTTTATTATACTTGGGATTGTATCAAAAGTAATCGCATTATTGAAGATATTGGTGATCGAATCCGCCCCATTACAATTAACTTAAGTTGTATACAATTAGTCTATAATCCAGCTGAAATATATTTAGTGTAGAGCAACCCTTGAACTCACCTATCAGTCCGCAAAACCGACGTCTTCTTCCCGCCGGGGTCGAGAGAATGAATCTTGTCTTATATCATGACAATCAGTCGAGAACTATCCCGCGCGTTCCAACCGATTCATTGTACACAAGTAACAATCGGAAGCGCTGGCATATAATTTTCAAATTAAACCACTACGCCCAACGACAACAACGATCTCCAAAATGTTTCTGTTGCGTGAACATTTCTACTCGATTGCGGAAAGGTTTTATTTATTTTACAACTCCGTATCATAAGCAAATAAAAATGAATTGTAGTGGTCAAGACAGGTGCAGCAGATAAGGTCGAACGATGCAGGATTAATATTTGCACGCCTTATCTCTGTCTACAGTTCGAAAGGAATAACACCGCTTTCATGCACAACAACATTACTTCACTTTTTCGATTAATTAATAACTAGACATGGCAAAATTGTGACAGGAAACTAAACGAGACTAACCAAATTAATTAACGCTAATCACATTTTCACTACAACAACCGTGAATCTAACCCCGGATAAGACGAAATCCGTTAAACATCAACTTTCCGGAGAACGAAGAGATTTGTGTTCAATTCGGAGCGAAACATCAGTAAAACAACAGCAAATATTCAGTCACATCTACAGTTTAAAAATAAATTATTTCAACAGCGAATACATAGAAACGATAACTTCACATCACTCCCAGGAAAATATTTAGTATCATATTTCGGGAAATTTCAAAATTAACAGTCCGCTCGATTACCGGCTAAAATTTTTTGAATTAGTTTCCGTCACTTTTGTTTTGTTGTTTAATTTTAATCCTTTCACTGATACGGCCAACACAGCTGATACGCGCACTCATTGAATCATTCGCTTACGTTCGTTAGAATCCTGCTGTCATCACATAAAGAATCTGGCTCAAAACGTCACTGAACTAGGACATTTCAGGGATTTAAACAAGGCCCGGTTCATACAGATATTCTGGAAGATAAAAACGTCACTGTGTTCTTCAGTCGCATAATTTTTTTTTCTAGCGTATTTTTAAAAGCCAAATCAGCAAACACTTGTGATACCAAAAAATCGCATCAACTTGTAGTTAAAAATACTGTACTGTGACCTTGACCATCTGGAAAGGTTTTTAATATTCACACAGGTTTAATCAAATTTTGCCGATATTATTGCTACTTGAATTATTTTCGTGCAAATACCGTGATAAGCGAAATATACTCATCATAAATAGCGCATCTATATATTCATCATAAATAGCGCATCTATATATTCGATTTTTTCACATTTCAAGGAAGGAATTTATTATTTAATTGAAATTATTTATTATATAATTTCCGGCTTATCGCGTCAAGCACCGCTACGGCAAACGTAGCTGCCCCCTGGGTAATTATGGTATTTTGTAAATAAAATAATTGATCAGCTGTTGTCACAAGAGAAGCGTCACGGCACTGAAATAATCGTAGGTTACTACTTTAGTTTATTCAAGGCATCTTCACACCCCCCGATACACGCACATGTGATATATGCAACCGTGGCTTTCTGACGCATCAGTTTAACAATTAACTGCGCCCCGCAAAAAAATAGCATGACACTGAAACGGAGCAAATTTTTTTAAAACAAATATGCGATTCTGTGACCTTGAAGAATTGGGTGGGGGGAGGGGCAGGGTGGGCGAGGTGTAGGGGGAGCGTAGGGGTGGAGGGGGGGAAGTTAGTAGCAGCACGCATCAGTAGCAGAAGAACAAACTCACCAGACTTGTCAATCTACAGATAAGAGTAATGTAATGCACCTAAACGGCTGTAAGCTGGCTCCACCGCCGATCATGGCCGCGGCAGCGCTGCTCATCGCCGCCGACAATGCCCTCTTGTGTTTCACTGAACAACTAGCTGGCTGCTCGCCGTGCACGCAACAATGTTCCCGCGGCCCTGTCCGCCACACGACTACCTAGGCCCCAGCTCTGGCGCTCGCCGCGGGGCCGCGCAGGTGGGCGGGGCCTTCGTCTGTGGGCGGGGTGGGGGAACGACCAATCGCCAGTCACGACGCGGGCGGCCAACCACCTGTGCGCGCGGGGGCTTCGGGGCTCTCTGACTACAGGTGCACGCATTCACTAACGTGCCATATCCTATCTGTATTGCACGTAGTAGTAAATATTACGCACAATCGTTGAAATATTTCAAGTATTGAATAAATTTGAGAAACCATGGAATCAATTTACCAGAATACAAGTAAAAGTCAACATATTGACATCTGAAATGGTTTTATGGTTCCACCAAATTGATTTGCAATTATTTGTAATAAATTTTACCACTCCACTTGACCAGCCCAAACAGATGTCTTAGTGGTTCTGTTTATTTCTATTGAATAATTGATAAATTTAAGAAAATAATAGATATATTATATTGATGGAATATATTTAATCTTCTTTATCACTTAAAATAATATCAGTAACACTACGAGTATTGTAGATCTTTATTTTTAAACTTCGTTTTAGTTCTCCAGTTTTAGTCCCAGCATTATTTTTATTTTATTTAAGGAGGATCAACAATTTTAGATACATTTTAATTTTATTTCGTGTTTTTAATTAAGTATTTATTTAATATTTTATTAAGAAAAAATGCGCATGTTGTAATGTAGTTTACTGTTTTTCGATGTGCTAGCTTCTACATTTTAAATAAAAGTATTTTGAAATTAATTATCCTTGCATTACAGTATAGTGGATAACAAAACTTTACAGAACCAGTATTCTGCCATGGTATTAGGCTAAGTATATTTTTCCTTATAGCTGGGGAAAATAAAATTGAAACGCAGTATAAATGTTCCTTTAAATCATAAATTTACAACTGTTCGTTACCAGTAACGATTTTATGAAACATTTGCCATATGTATAGGCTATTTTAGTAGTTTCTTCGGTTTTCTTATAATTCATTATGCATCCAGTCACATAAGTGCAAAAAAACTCTTTCCGTCTGAATGTAAATTTTATTTGCATATTAATTTGTAAACCTAGGCGAATAGAGCCTAGTTGTCTATTTTCAGATGTCTATAAATACATTTCTTAATGAACGTCTTTATTAAATAAGAATTTCATAAAATTAGATTGATGCCAATTTTTATATCTAGTCCATGATATAAATCGAATAGAAATAAAATTACAATTTTAATTTTTTACTCGCACATATTGAGCAAAATCGGTGAAAATTCATTTGTTTACAACATGAACTTATAATTTGTGATTTGATATAAATGATGGATACGCTTTACAAAGTATTAGTTTATAATGTCACATCGTTTCATGTGGCTGTGTGTTAACAAAGAGACATTTCCATTTCTAATTAAAATTCTTTGGCAGTAATCTGCGGTAAATTTTACTTAAACGAAAATATTTCAGGTAAAATTATAATCAAAGTAGTTTTATCGTTACATTTCAGGACTAAATAAGTGAGAAACAATAATGCAGGAATAAATACATTAAAAAAAATTAATCTTGATAAAGTATTAATTAGACTATATTACAATTATTGTTGCAAGGGTTTTTTTTTTCAAAATCTTCTGCAACGAAACCTATGAGAATTATAAATCATAACGCACAAAAAAAAATTTCAACTGATTTAAAGTCAGAAAAAGGTTTCCTTCTGGAGTAATGTGTGGAATTATTAAGCCCAATCATGAACTCGGTCGTATATAACAGTTTAGCTTTAATCCATTTAATAAATATTCATATATCAATGTAAGAAATTTCGAAACAAAAAGTTTCCCTTTGACAAATGAAAACTGGAATGAACCCCCTTTTAAAGTTCGATATATTATTTCAAAATAAAAGTTTTGATTAAAGCAGAGAATGCTACAAAAGGGTAAAGAAAGTTTCTCATTGAAAACAGTTGGGAACTGTATAAGTATTATTTTGTAAACTTAAAGATTCTTCGGCATTAAAGTATACTTTGTTTAAGTCAGTAGGTCATTTTATTGAAAAAATGTTTTGATATTTCCACGAGGTAGCCTAATTGTTTATATATAACCGGTTAACTCGTTCTTAATTTATAGTGTCTTATTAATCAAGCTATTAACCATTGAAGATTATTTTCATTCTGAATTTAAACATTTTGGGGCTGTTTAGACACAATAAAATAAATCGGAGTTGTGATCTAAGAGAAAGACACAAAAAGCATATGCAATTTAATGAAATGTTAATGTTATGAATGAAAAATTGCAATTCTGTGTCGATACATTTAAAGATAATTTTTCACTTGAATCGAAACCAAAAATCTATTTACAGGGTAACCTTTTAAAATTGTAAGAGAAATGCACTCAAAATTATAAAATATTTTAGAATTTTTTTTAACGTATGTTAAAGGAAAAAGGTTAAATTTTGTAGACTTTTAGTATGTAAATAAGGCAACAAAATGTTTTTAAATGATGATCCAAGTACGGCACATTGCTCTTAATACCATATAAATAATCAAAATTTGACAACATGAAGATATTTTAATTTTTAATGTCATCGAAGGATGCCGCAAAGAAGGGATGAAACGTTGTGGTTATAATATAGATCATATTTAATTTTTCTGGCTACTCTTAACTATTAATAAAAAACTATTTTTAAAAATATATTGATTTTTTTGTGAACAGTGTAAACGAGATGTGGTATTTGACACTTTAGTTTTCTATTTGATAATAATTTTTCATACGATACCAAAACATATTAAAAACTTTAAAATAAAAGGAAACAAATGTAATACCACAAACTGTTTGATCTAGCGATGGCTAACCATATCGAAGCAGCTATATAGGCCTATTCTTTAAGAATTTTGAATTTTCATATATATATATATATATATATATATATATATATAACGGTGTAATTTAAATGGTATCGTGTACAAAACTGTCATAACGAAAATAAAAGTTTAAAACTTTTGTATTAACTGAAACGTTTTCCTGTTGTAACTCTTCAGATCTCACAAAATATGAAATTATGAGCCTTATAAATTTTCATAGACCCTTTAGCCACCAAGAATTTGGGGAGAAAAACTTGGTGGTTTACTTCTAATTAAAACTTGATGTATAAAAGTGAAGTAACTAGAGTTATATTGAGTCCATCTAAACCACCGAGGTATGAAAAACCAGAGTAAAAATTTAAATAACAATCATATTAAACGTTTGCATGGAAGATGAGGTAACTTGAGGTTCCTTGTTGATTATATAAACTTGCTTTTAATATATAATTGAAATAGAAGAAATTATTAAATTTATGCTCCTTAATGCCGTTGTTACTTCGGTAGACACAGCAATGAATCATCTAAGTACTCGTGAAGAATTTCGCTACTTTTCTATTATTTGATTAACAAATTTTTAGTGAATTCTTCAACTGGTCTTGGCTTGCTATCCTAATATTATTATTAGACCGTGCCTAATTTATCTGAGTATTCTTGGAATTTTAATAATTCCACTGGCTAATTGTTGTCCTCTATCGGTCTGGAAACAAAGTATTAATTTTTGTTGTAATATTTGATTTGCATCATAGTGGTGAAGATATTAAATGGTTTGCGAGTTTTCTTCTCTCACACTTCCGGTTCATAGACACACGATTGATTAGGTTAATTAGAATGCATATATATCCATGGATCGTGTAAATATATACATTCGGGTATATTCGTGTTGGTGGTCGGGTAAGCTCGGGTTTGTGCGGAAGGTATAGGCCTACTTCATTTTTGTGTATATCTCTATAATAAGTAACAGTACGGGCATTGGGACAAGATAAATAATGTAATAGGTTAAGAAGAAAAATAGCCAAATGCAGACAAAATAAGTGATGATATAAATATACTTTACCTTTACGAAACACGATAAAGTAAAATTCAATACTGAAAGAACAAACAAATGCACAAACCTGAACATCTACTACTATAGTTTAGTCATAATTTGAGATGACGTCACCAAACATCACGGAGTTGAGTTCGCACTCTGCTCAAGTCTGGTCTCCATAACCTCGGCACTCTGAGCAGTATTATATCCTTTTTTAAATTTATATTTTGAGAAATCACTATACTTCAACTTCAAAAAAGATTAAACATTAATCTATTAAATTGAAAAATATACGTCTGCTTTGAAAAATTAATAATGACATAAATAAGATAATGGAGAAGATGGGACTTGAGCTGAGTGCGAACTCAACTCAGTGACGTGATCTCAAATTATGCGTAATATATAGTAGTAGATTTTCCAGTTTACGTATGTGTTTGTTCTTTCAGTATTAATTATTACTTTACCAGATTAAGTAAAGGTAAAGTATACTAATATCTGCCTCAGGTAAATATTATAAATTAACAGACGTCTTTACAATCTACTTTTTCAAAATATATTATTCGATAACTTACTCCGGTGGCTTTCAAAGTCTGTGTATTATTTAAGCACCTGTAAAAAATGCGTAATGCAAATGAGAGGCTTTAACAACTTTTTTTTACTGTAAGTTGCGTGTTTTACTACGTATTACCACGTGAAACCCTCTATGCCGGTGCAAGTAAATTGACCGTATTTAAACAATCGGGTATCAAAAATCGGACGCCTGGACAATATATGTGTGAGGGAGGCTTGGATGATATATAGGAGGGGGTGTAGGTAATTGAGTCGTCTGCTGGAAGCCCGTGGTGGGGACACTTGACTTGCAGCAAGGCGACAAGTCCAACACCCTATGGAAACCGTTGCCCGTCCGTTACTGCCTAATCCCCGGTCCCCTAGCTGTCCTCGCTACCTAAATTAAACACGCCAGTTGTCATTTAAATCCAATAAGGTCCCTGCCGCTGCAAGTGCTGCGGTGATGTTCCAAGGGCGTGAATTCTCGCCGAGTAATTACGGGTGTGGAGGCCTCGCAGCTGCAGCGATACTGTAAACAAGTATTCTCACAATCGGGCGGAAAGCGTTTGTCCCCTGCTGCGGCCATTGTCTATCCCGGACAGGAAAGGGACAATACCATACGTTACCGCCACACCTCTGCCGTACAAGCACACGATTTCAACGCACTTTCTCCATTAGCTCGTATTTATATTTCAAATTCCCGTGATCGTATTATTTGCGTGTTTAGAATGAAATTCCAACGAAATAATTTCTAATATAACACAGCCTACTTTACCGCCACATATCTTCTATTCTCTGAAACGCATCATCTTTAATAAACATACCCGAAAAAATTAAACTATTATTTAAAAATAAATACTATCCATTTATGAGCTTATACTTAAATACAATTAAAAACAATTCTAAGGTTGTAGAAAAAAGAACCGGAATTGCTCATATCCGGTGATAAAGATTAAAAATTCAAAGTATTTACTTATGTAGGCCAGAAAGGGCCGAAAGTCAACAACAGGATAGGAAAAACTTTGTTTTAAACTTCTAACTGATCCCCACACAATTAATTAGAATTGGTTTATTCATTTCCTACAAACAAAGGGAAGTTTTCTTATTTTTATGCATTTATTTTTTAATTTTATTATTATTAATATATAATATTACTATTAATATATAACAATAAAAATGTTCAAATTATTGATTTTCTTATTTGGTTCAAAAATTTCCGCGTATTAGCTTTAATTAGCCTCTAATTTCAAAATCAAATTAATTCACTGTTTTAGGTTAAAATGGAATTAGAGTGATTGAAGCCAGTTTCTAACAAACACGAACTTGGAAAGCCTTTAAATTTTCGCACCCCATTGTTTTAATTTCGAAGAGTCCGATAATTATTTAGTAATAGAAATAGAATTTTAATTCATTGAAGCAATATTCCCAAAATGTTTTATGTTTAATTATTTATGTTCTGTTTTAAAATTTTATTCCACTTTAGCGAGTCGTGGTCCACACCGTAATCAAAGAATGATGAAAAATAGCTACTAGTTGTTCGGATTTAGAAAATTTAATTGGGATACTTCAAGACCCGAACGTAAGTAATGTGTTTTATATATTTAAATATTTTAATTTTATTTTGTGAATACCGAATACATAGTAATTCAATATGTACGACGCCTAAACCCACAAAACATGTTTTACGAATCATAAATGAATATCAAACGACAAAAAACTTGTAAACAAAATTGAACGGTAAGGGGAAAATCATCATACAGTGAAAATATCACCTTTTATTAATAATTTCAGAAGAATTTTTAGACATTCTAATGTTGATTGGTAATTATGAATTATTTTTTTTTATCTATTACTCTTTAAACTCAATAATGCTTTGCTAAAATTTCCTTGCTTTAAGGATAAATTAGAAAACTTTAAATTATATTTCAATACAACAAAATATTGTTTAATAAGTCCAATTTATTAATTTTGATTCGTAAATCTTAAATGAAATTATTTACTGTTATTTTCCTAACCTTGTTTTAATATTATATATAAATTCAGAAACGTTTTAAAAAATATTCTGTGTTCAAATATTAATTCCGTTATTGTATTATTCAAGTTGGAGATTTATTTTAATTTGTTGTCTGTTTAATTTTTTTTAATGAATTGCGTCTTAAATATCTATGTGCACATTGTCGATTAATAATATATATTATCAGTGATTCTGTCCTAAATTAAGGTAAATCGTATTCATCTAACGCTTCTTTTCTCTTCAAACTAACGAATTTTGCACGAAAACACTCGGTGGAAATGAATAGATTTAGGCAGTGTCACTGTAATATATTTTTTGGCTCCTAGAGTATAATATAGTTAATCATTTACGCAGTAAAAATATTGTTTTACATGTCAATTAAATCGTTATATTAGAAAACTGTATTTCTTTTTATGAAACTACCATTTTAAGTTATGTCTTTATTAAATAAACGCACCAGAAACGGGATCGTCTCTTGAACTTCACGGCAAATACATCTGTTTAATTTGAAACAACGTACAGTAACGAATCTGTCATCAGAAATATGACAAACGGAAATATATAAAAAGTGACGTTAATTAATTTGGATAAAAATTTATATGTTTAATGTTTCCATACAAAAAAATTGCAAAGTCTTCTAAATTATAAAAAAAATGTAGACTTACATTATTATTCTTCAATTGGAGACTGAAATCACACTATATATATCGACGTTAAATTTAGTAATAGTGAATTCCTAGCATTATTATTATTATTAAATCGTTTTTAGATATATATGTTAATATTTTATTCAGTTCTTTGCGTGATTTAATAATGTAGCATGCAAATAAAATAAGTCTTTGTATATGGGTTTACGTTAAGATTTAAATGCAGCCATAGAAAGATGGTCGCTTTCACACCAAGGTACAGAGAAACTTGCACAGAAATTGACCCCCAATTTTAACCCCCCTACCTTCCTTTCTTGCCCTTGACACCTCACGAAAGCTCGACCCTGCCCTACCACAATGCATACAAACAGCTGAGTCCGCCATTTTAAACTGACCTAGCCAATGGCTTACAAATTGTCTTGACCACTTACATTTAAAGCTTGCATAGGGCCGTGTTGCATAGACAAATTATTTCGGGCATAGGAAGACACAAAGACATTGCAAACGAATACTCTGTTTAGCTCTTAAAAAGTTCGCGGGAATTAAAATCTATTCCTCGGCTTTACTATCAACTCTGAGCAAATAAAAATATTTTTACCGCAGTTTTTAAGAACAGTTCATCAATATTCTCTTTTTTTTATTCATTATTTTGAAGTTCGTCAAATAATGTGTGTAATTTTAACTTGTTTTTCTGGTTAGACAAACCTTAATATAATTTAAATGATCAATATTCATCTGGATATTGAAAGGATTTTTTTTTAAAAAATTTAACTTTAATAAGTATGACATAAATGATAATCAGTTAACGAATATTTTCATTGACGTGTTATATGTATTTTTAGTAGTAATTCAAATTAAATTAGTAAGGTGTGACTCATGAAACTGTTTATTTTTAATTATTTTAAATTTAATACTTACTGATTCCGTGCTAGATTTATGTCTATGATGACTTGAACGTTCACTCACCTAAAAAAAAAAGATATACATTTCATATTTTTTGTAACAAGTTTTACATAATCGGAAAATTTAAATGAATAATATGTGATGTTATTCTTTATCAAGCCAAATGTCTGTGTTCTTTCGCACTCACATTCGCCGTTAATGGACTTCAAAACACGCGTCATTTTATTCTGTCGATACGAGTTTTTTTTACCCCTCTCTCTTTTTGTTCCCATTCACGTATAGCAGAATTCCGAGTCGCGGGGATAATAGTCGCGCAACAGAGTTCCGATATTACCTTCATCTTCCTTTGTGTGATTGCAGATGATGTCAATGTGTGTTTCTTGTTTTGGGCACCATTTGGATTAAATGCGTAGGCTATAGAGTAAATTAAACGCGAGTAGAATACAACTCACAATCAGTCGGAGACTAAAAGCAAACACAACATGTATAAGTACGCAGGCATGGACGATCCATTATATATAAGCCTATACATAGCGGTATATATAAAGTTTCGACCCTAATACCACGTACAAATTTATTATATCCCTTGTTGACCATGTCCTTGAAATCAATGACGAACGAGCTCTTTTAGCATCCTATATTTTATGTTTCAATGTCGTATTACAATAATATATTTTATTGGTTATCGTACGAATTATTTTCACTTGCGCAGCAGTTAATTAAACGTCACATAGAAACTTGAATCTTGCACTTGCTCGACCACTAAATCAACCACCACAGCAACAACGTATCCGAGACATAATTTACTATCCATAAATTAGTCCACTCGACGTGGTGGAATTTCATGTAAGAATTTTTTTTTGTTATTTACAGTTAGTTTTATACTGACATGCAAATAGTGCAGTTCTATGCTTCAATCGTCTAATTGCTAACAATTTTATTGCATAATCTACGTAATATCTGCGTTACTATTTTACCATCAACTGTAACGGAATTTACGGTGTATCGCGGGTTCCATAATGCACGCGAACTCTCATGAGTTTGCTTTAAAAGTTCTGCTATAATATTTTATTCATCCATTCATTTTTTAAATGATGTCACTCAGCGTTTTTTAATCTAGGTTACTCCACAAATTTATTTTCTGCAGACTTAATTTGATCGGTTTTTAACTTTTCTAAAGGAGAGACCAGCAAATTAGCGTAAGACTTTTTTTTAACCAGAAAAATCAGGAAAAAATATTAAAACTTAAGGCACACATGTAATGATGTTATTTACCACGTCAGGATTCCTTCCGAAGAATCGCTGAAACGCGTTTGAGCTGTAAAGCTGGTGAAGAATGAATGTTCCTTTCTTGTATCTCCTTGAAAGGCGCTAACAGGCGCTACTTGCCAAAGTAATTGGACCCTTGAACACCCGCACACACGGTGCAATGGGAATTATTAGAGAAAAAATGTCACGTACAATTGCTTATCTGGCACCAAAGGAGCAGGAAAAAAACACTTGCGATTCAACTCAGTTCTAATTATATAATAAGCATTTCAATTAACTTAAATGTTTCATTTTACTACTTCATACATAATGGTAAACAAATACGTAACATTATCATTTCGACGCACTTCGTATTTCATTGCAGCGGTGAAATAATTTTTAAGTGTGACGTAACTGAATAGTACAATACACGAGGGTACACGGAATTAATGTGACGTAGAATGACATTTTCAGCATCGGAAATTGAGGATGTATGTATGTATGTAAACCTTAATATAGACTCAAAAAAAATGAATTGCTTAAATTCAATAACACAGGTAAAGTTCAAAGAAGTTAAAACTGGAAGACGAACAATTGTAGCATATTACCTTTCAAGTAAGAGGCACGTTATGTGGCAAGTTCGGTAAACACATAAAACTTAAAATAGATAAGTAAATATACCATGAATACTTAAAACCAACAGAATGAATAAAAAGTTGTGTGGCTGTGATATAAAAATAAAAGATTACTCTTTCAGTGATTTAATCCTCTAAATAGATAATAAAACGGATTCTGTATGATTCGTTTCTATTGAAGCACTCTACATGTCACCCATTGGTGATTAAAGGAGATGAACCACGGAAAAAGGTAATTCGGTTATAGGAAAAACAAGAAACAGAGGTGTAACATTTTAATTAATAGTATAATTGAATTAAATACTATTTATTATAAAAAGTTCTTTTTAACTTCACACACACATACAAATATATATATATATATATATATGGATCTTTCGGCCTAGGAAGATTATATTTTATAATTAATAATATTTAATATGCAACATTTTACATATTAATTTCATCATTTTAATAGCTTCTACTGCTTCAAGAATAATTTTATATTTTTTGTCTTAATAAAAAGAAAAATAACCAAATACAGAATAAAGAAGTGATTCGGTTGTGTCGCTGTAGCGTCCTGTTTTTTATTTTAATTAGTACGTGAAGAAATGAACAAGTTTTCCAGAAACGTTGTGTGGTATTTATATAATCACTTCTTTTGTCCATATTTTTCTTATTATTAATTTTTCATAACAGACTTATATTTTTCTTTTTAGGAGACCTCGGCCATTGAAGGGACTCAGAATTAGAGATTACTAGTATTAATAAAATTTAAATTAAATTGTTAAACTGTCCAGGTAACCACGATATCAGAAGCCTTAAGAATAGATTGCTTGACGACCGTTCCGAGTACAAGATATTCTTAGCTTCCAGCGAATGTCGGCCACCGTCTTACTTGAACCCTTTGAACCCCCCTCGGAAAGACCTAGATTGTTAAATAAAGGAAAGAAGCTCCCAAAGAAAAGGGAAGCCGTGTCCGCTGTCCCGTCACCGTAAATTGTTCCCGCGGAACGACAGTTGCATGCGAGAAGCAGACAAAGGTCGCAAAAGCGCTGCGCTACCTCAGAAGCGATTTTCAGCGCTGTATAATTGCGTCTGCAACAAAGATACAAAGCGACGACTCCTCACCCCACTGTACGTGTAACATTTAGCACCGGCCATCATTAAAACACGTGGGGTGCGTGCACACGCACAATAGGGGGTGCGTAGATCGGCTCACGCACCGCTGCGCCGAGCCTCTACAAGGTAGCGACGCTACATCCCCTTGCAAAAACAAGGCGTCAAGTACGGCTCTCGTATTGTGAGGGGCCGCCATTCCCACAAGCCGGGGTGTGTGCCCCATTCACAACAGCTCCTCCTTGGACCCGCTCCTAAAGCGCTCTTTTGTCTACAAATTGATAACCAAACTTTTTTTTAAAAAAAATAAATCCGCTAATTAAGAGACCCAGATGGGACTGTCTAATCAACACAGCTGAATTGGTTGATTACGAAGCCAATTAATTAACCCCCCCATTTAATGACAATTAAATTACCTAATTTTTCGAGTTTACTTTTATCGGCAACAACGTCTTTATTTCCGATCAAACAAATCGTTTGAATTAATGAGAAAGGTACAGAATGTTTCAGAAATCAGATGAAGTAAACCAAGACATCGGTTTGGTGCTGGGTTGAACTAAGTAGGTCAACGCCTCAGTGGCGTGTTATGACCAGTTGGGGCCTTGGGCGAAGGAGAATTACGGGCACCCTAACCCCAACTAAATTTATTTCACGTTGAGAAAAAAGGAAAACGCTGTTAATATATGTCTTCATATTTATTGTTGCACAAAAAGTGAAATAAATTCTCGTGACAGCCTTTTACGTAAAATACAAAATATTTGGAAAACACATGTAGAGTATTATAATTCTTATACATTATACTAATTGCAATGTTTCATGAAATATTTACTTTTCAGGATTTTTTACCGCAAAATTATTAATTAGTTCGTTAAAATTAACATAATTCAATTAATTTGACAGTTCATCATGCTACGAATAAATTCTTAAATCTTAGTTCTTTTAACGGTGATTGCAAGTTCAATCCGATTAATTGGAAACAAATTGTTCGAAACATTGTGATATTAAACAATTACACAGAAAAAAATTTGAGTTCTTGAATTCTTATTGAAAATAAGGTGTGTTCATTACGCAAATATTATTTCTTGATAAGAAGAAGTTGTGGTTTAAGAGAAGAGAGAGAAAATAGAATAATAGCAGACAGACGATTCGATCTCTAACAAAATATGTCATCAAGTGAGGAAACGTAACAGATTAGAACATGTGAGGGTCGGAACGCAACCACCACGGCGCGATTACAAATCAAAATCCAGATTCCTAATTATACTGAAAAATCGAATAAAATGGCAATAACAGTTTTATTGAAAGCTAAATGGTTTTGAAAATCAAACACGTACTGTAGCTTAACGAAATATTTAATTATTTTGCTGTTCTGCATAATGGTAACTTTGAAATGAAGTAAATCCTCGTTGTATTGTTTCATTCATTTGTAATGGGGTTTTTAATTGTTCGTTTCGAGGCAAGAAGTGGGGTAAGTTCTTCTTTCAAGTGTTCTTTTTATTGTCACTTGAAAATGTTTCCGTCAATTCTTTAAGACATTTGTCATATTCCTTTGGCTAAGCTTATTTCAAGTTACCATTACATACAACAGCAAAATTATTAAAAAATATTTCGTTAAGCTATAATACGTCTTTGAAATACCGAAACCATTTAGTTTAAATACAACCGTGAATACCCACTTTATTGAATTTTTCAGTATAATTAGGAATCTGGATTTCGATTTTAATTGCCCCCCTCCCTTCCATCCCTCCCTGCACCGGGGCAACTTCTTTAAGCGTTCCGACCCTAATCTGTTACAGTTCCTCACAGATATTTTCTTATCGTTCGAAACGTCTATCTGCTATTCTATTTCCTCTCTCTTCTCTTAAACCTCAGCTTCTTCTCATCAAGAAATTTTATTTACCTAATGAACACATCTTATTTTCTTTGAGATCCTCAAGTATACAATTTTTACTTAGTATTGCATAGTTTAAAATATTGCGTTATTATTCTGTGTAAAACTTGACAATACCTGCCCCAATATAACATGATTTTAAACGCGTCTATAAAAAAATTGCTGTTTGATATCTCAGGGTTCCGACGATTCAATTATCTTATATAGATGAACCAAACGAAATGATGTAGGTGAGACAGGAAGAACGGTAGGCCAGCGTTTCGTGTGGTGAAATCCTCTGCTCGTCTTCAGGTATGGGGTGATTTAGGTCGGTGTGTGTTCGAAAACAGACATGATTCTTTCTATTTTAATATTATGCTAGGAACTATTTGCGTAATATATTTAAATTTCAAAACGTGAATTTTTAACAGAAAATGATGATAGTAAGGTTCAGCTCAAAACCTTCGAGAAATTGAATTCATAGAAAAAAAGATAGAAAAAAAAGTCAACAGAACCGAGAATACAACCCAGACCTCTGATAGCCTCGCCGTCTGAGTTACCCCGTGACCCCACATATTTTTGGAACAGGTTTTATCTACACCTACTTACGAGATTTTTTACGTACTGTATACAATATTGATATTTATGGGTTTAAATAATATTACTGACCACTCCTCCACAATTCATTAACATTTTTGGTAATGTTATTTATTTCAACAATCTTTATGTGATTATTAGTGGTGTCACAACATCATTTTCTTTCTCTCAACCCAATTGTAAACATTTTAACACTCACTTTTCCATTTATTTATATATTTTTTATTTTATTTACATATAACATAACTGTCACTCCTGAAATACTGTAACACTGCAATTTTCACTGGAGATACATTCGGATCGTGAGGTCCGATTATAAACATGTTAATGAGTCCAATATTGACGTTTAACAGTGGCTCTGTAAGAAACTTTTAAAACCTTCCGACATGCTGATGGGGACGTAACGCATTCTACTTCTTACTCCTTCTGTAACATTTTCCAAAACTTGAAAGATGTTACAACCGACTTGCTCCTCGGAGGTGATACTTTTTTTCATCAAGCTCTTTGTTTATTTTGTTTTGGGTGTTACGTTATTCTTTTCACACACACACACCAACATATATTCTTGGTGTAACAAAACTCGACGATGTTATTACAACTGTTATATTTTTTTTTCTCGGAATTATAACCTATCAGGATTTTCAACGTTTAAGAAACATTGATTTTTTATTTTCTGGATATGTATAAAATCGTCGTTTTGTAGTTATGATTACTAGGGACAATCCAACAACTGTTCACACAAACCAGGAATGGTTAAATTCTTGACTCGTCTATTTAATAAATTTTGCTTTTAAATATGACATTGATACCGAATTTAAAAAAAGTCCGCTGTGTTTTGATTGAGTCAATTCCAAAATTAAGTTTGATTTTTAATTTCTTCCATAAAGGATGAAGTAACGAAATTTATGTGGTACGTTGGCAGTTCATATCTTAAAGTTTTTCCAAGAAATTTAAGCGGAAGAAATATGTCCATGGGATGTGCGGTGAGGATGAGAGAAGACGCTCACAATGCTGTGGCAGTCGGTCTCGGGCCCAAAGGAAGCCTCGTGTCACGCCAGGCTGCCTACCACGCAAGGAGCAGCTAATGGAGGTTTCTCCTCGTGCAGTCTGTAATTCGGTTTTCCTCAGAGAGATTTCCAAACTAGTACCACTAACCCCCCCGACGTCACTCGCTCCTAACAACGTTACATTATACAAGTCCCTACCAATTAACCTCTATAATTAAGGCCTTATTTGCTAGAAGAGGACCTTAGCAGCGGGCGGAGGAATTACCAGAGATGAGTAAAACCAACAGACAGACAGACAGGGCAGGGAGAGCGGGGCTCGTTTAAGCGGAATAACGCGCCCTAAGCAGCGCGTCTGTCTGTCGCTTTGATACGCGCTCCCGGGGTGGGTTGACCCTCGGCAAACTAACTCCGCCACATTTAAATATTGTCCACGCCAAGTTATTAATTTCTTTATTATTCTCAAACGTCAATATATTACGAGTATCTCCCAACAGGAATTAAACAAAATGATATTCAAATAATGAGTATTTTGCTTAAATAGGCACCCAATTAAAATCACGAGCATTATTTGGTAGATCCGATTAAATTATTTATTTAGTAATGAATTTTAATTTTCTAAAGTAGCCACGGCGGCTAAATTTTTGTAGAAGGAAACTGCTATTTACTTACATGCCAAATGGAAACCAATATTTACGAAAAAAAAGTGTATAAAACTAAAAACTATAGGAAACTAATTTTAAAATATTTGTTTCCATTATATTTAAAATTAATTGAAAATTTATTGTTTTTTAAACACGTAGAGACTATTTATGTTTGATTACAAAACAAGCAAACTGCGTTTTATCTTAAGTAAATTCTCAACGTCTCTATACTTTAAATTAAATCAATAAGACAGCCGAAATTTTTGATATTGTCATACTCTTTGACATTCACCAACAGCAGTGTTCATAAACGTGTTTATTATTTTGAAAAAAAAAAATCAAAACTAGATTAGCCTTTGTTGATGGTATTTTATGTGTGATGTTGATTCTACTAGCCGTGAACGTTATGAGCATTTTATGAAAATTTCTAAATTTAAATAAGAATGTACCTTTCAAATTTATTTTCTTTACAATTCACAAATATTTTTATTTCTTCCAGAAAGAAATAGATAAAAAACCGATTTCCTGCGGCGTGGCAGTCAGTGTCACTGCCTCACGTCACAGAGGTCCCGGATTCGAATCCTGGCGAGGGCATGGACGTGTGTGTGTTTGTTTGTTTCCAACTTTCTCAAGTTAGTTCCCCGACAATGAAATTCAATAAAAGTAGAAAGTGGCTAATGACCAGCCGTTCAGGGTACTATAAATATATTTTTAAGATTTTACAGTTTTGATATGGTTAAATATATGATTATATTATTTATAATTGGAAAATAATTAACTTGTAAACTTGGGGTCTTGAAGAAGACCATTGTGATTCCAAGGTAGAGACCAGAGGAGACTTGAGCAGAGTGCGAACTCAACTCAGTGACGTTGGATGACGTCATTTCAAATTATGAGTAACATAAGATTCCAGTTTGTGCATGTGTTTGTTCTTTCAGTATTAATTATTTCTTTACTATATTAAGTAAAGGTAAAGTATAGTAATATCTGCCATGGGTGATTATTATAAATTAGCAGACACATCTACAATATTATTTTTTCAAAATATATTGATCGATACCTTAGTCCGTCGGATTTAAACGGGCATAAGTTTTATTAAAATAAAAAAAAACAATTCCAACTTCGATCGACATAATTCAGATCTGTAGTTCGTATTGATAAAAATATCAGTTACGTCATTGGATTTGTATTTAGAAACGATTTTGACTTATTTTTATACTTGAATTTGGACGTTTTACCTTTTTGAGAAATTTAATCTTGATTGGAAATGGGTTCAAATACGTGTAGTCTGATTTGTAGAAATCCAGATTTAAAACTTTAAGAATATAAAGGGAGTACTTTATTAAATACATGCAAATGTATGAAGGAAATACACATTTTACGCTATGATTCGCTCTTGAAACTTGTCGTGCTTTCCTAATATTGGAAAATTAAACTTCCCCAATTATATTCTCCATATCTTTTCAGATGGTGTCTCCAAAGCTGCAGTAATCTTGAGTTACAGAGGGACGAGATGTAAACGTTCCCAGCCCATTGTAAGGTTGAAATATTATACGAGCAATTGATTTTGTAGCTTTGCTTTCTGAGTATGCAAAAAAAAAATCGTTAATGACACAGGAGAGACATCAAAAAAAGCTTTCCACTCCCCCGCTGCACATCTTCGACACAAGAAGACAAACTGAATCGCAAGCCAATAGGCGGACGATCTGCCAGAACAAAGAGCCACGACGGGGAAAAATGTTTATAGAAAGCGGGAGCGAGGTCTCTGCAGTAATTATTCCGGCGGGGTGAGGCAGATGCGGTAAGGAGAAGAGCACACACACACACATATACACAAAGTTTTAGCCGTTTTCTGCGCGACAGAACTGTTTCAAAGGTTTTACTCGTAATGGCGAAGCTCAATCCCTCGTGGGGAAAAGAGCGCAGCGGAAAAAAATGCCAGCGACAAGAATAATAATGTTGCGAGGAAAAGAAGAGAGTTGGAGAGCCTTTTCTTTATGTCCGCTGGCGCACTCTTTTCAGATCTCGCAGAGGCCGATTCGTATTCGACCCAATTACAGGCGATGGAGGGACAAAAGTAATCTACACATGCCGAGCGTAATGCCTAAACGACTCGAAAAGGGGCGGTCCCATTGTGAAGAGAGACACGAGTTTTCCACCACCACCCACGTCAAAGCTAACTTATTCACCGCGTCATCTTTTCTACCCGTTTAATTAATATCATTTAATATAGAGCCTTTTTTAGCTGTCGGTCGTGTTTGATGAAATAAGCCTGGGGGGTGTGGGGTTCACTTGTAGAGAATTTAATTTTTTCGATTGAGATCCCGCGCGGCTTTTTTCGTCGTTTCGCAGAATATTTTTTTAAAGCGTTTAATGCACGGAAAAAACCCTGTGAAACCTTTGAATTAATTTTTACGAAATTGTTGCCACTGGTGACAAAAGCTCATTCGAAATATGAAGAATGAATTGCCGTACAACTACAACTCCTGTTAAAAAAAAATTCTTAATCCCAAAGTAAATACGAATTTTATAGGCAGTTCTCTTTTTCGTAAAATTTTTTTATCAAACACCTCTGCCTTCCCCACTTACTTCACATATTGAAATGGATTTTTGGGAAAAAAAAATATTAAGGCAACTGGGTTTTGAGGATTTACCAAAACTTATAAAGAAAATCCTTGATGCCTAGATATCAATCAATCTGAAACTTATCATGCAACTAATCGTGTGACATGTTATTTTACTGCAGTCACCGTTTACTGAATTCACTTTTTTTGTGTTCTATTAATAATATTTTTTCTTATCGTGATCATTTTCGCGCAGTAAACAATGAAGTATGTGATAACAACATCCTAGGAGTATTGATATTGCGGGCCGCAAGTTATTGTTTATTTATTAAGAAATATAATCAGGAGAAAGTATCAAGTAGTGGCGAGGAAGATATATATATATATATTGTAGTAATTGGTAATTAAGGCATTGTTCTAATTGAAAAGTTGAATTGTAGAGGACTCATTATTTGTGGATATAGCGGACGCCGCAACAAACCGGCAATGCAAAGAAAGTATTGTTGATCGGTCGAGAAGGTTTTACGCGCTCAAAATTTACGAGACGAACGAACAGTCGGGCAAGGAACGGCGAGGCATAAAGACCAGCAAAGTCTATTGTACAAAAGTAGTACAGTCCGGCATAGAACAGCGAGGTGTAAAGACCACAAAATTCTAATACACGAAAAGTTGAACAATTTAGTCAGTCAGCAGCGAGAATGAAAAAGAACGAGAAAGTGTTCCAGTAACCAGTACGCTGTTATATCAAAAAGCAGAAATTGAACTAGTCTTCAGTCAACAGACAAAACCAATGAGGTGCATTTTCAACAAAAATCCACGAGACCTACAAATCCAGGTTGCAGTAAATCATCGAGAATCGACAAAGTTATTTTAAACCAACTAACAAACTACGCTAATTAGAGTCTGTGAACATTTAGAGTCTGTGAGTACTTAGAATCAGTGATATCCCCAAAATTGTGCACGGAAAGTTAAAATGAGACCTGGGCTGCCGTAAGTAAAAAGAAAACTTTAAAATCATTGTAAACCACGTTTAAAAGATAAACGTCAGATCGTTCTTTAATTATCGATAAAATGAGATCTTTAATTATTCAGATCATTCTTTATTTCTTGATAAAAATTGAAATTGTTTAAATTCAATCTTTAGCATTATTTATTCAGCAACAAATTTCGTCTATGTTCAGACGCATTGATTCCCATATAAAGCAAATGTAATTTTTGTGATTTTGATTATATAAATTCTGCCATTTATCAAACCCAGTTCAAGACCTGAGATTCCAAATATTTTGTAATTTGAATACTTGTATTAAAATTGTTAATAAATCTTGTTTAATAGTTTTCACGTAATAGTTCTTTTCATTTAAAAACGCCACATAATTCATATCTTGAATTATTGTCAAAAGATAACAAAAGATATTTATAAATTATTACAATATATATATATATATATTTACGAGGATGTAGAACAAGATTGCTGCTGTGACATATAGATAAATACGCCTGAGTCGTTACGTATAATTTTTCTCAACAATAAAACGTCATTGCATATTTGGTGACATGGAGTTTGGTGTAAAATTGTGGACAATTTAATTATATTGATTATATACCTTATCTTTAAAGAACTAACAAAAAATTAACGCTGATGAAAATAATAATGCTAAAAACGACCTTTATACACATAAACTTAAACTAAGTAAATTTGAATTAAAATATGTTGGACGTTTCGTCGCGGATTAGTTAATCAAGTTATTCGCCGTTAAAAAAAGACGCTAATCCACGCTGAAACAACTGGCATTTTTAATTTCAAATTTACTTAGTTCAACTCTATTTTTTTAAGTTTGTCTGTTTAAAGGTCGTTTTTAGAATTATTATTTAAAGAATATAATTGTATTTTAATTCAAAATGTTGAAAGTAATGACATGTCAATTACAGAGTTTAAACCGCTTATTTTTGTGTTTTTAAATTGATTTCAACGACCTCTAATTAATATACTTGGTCTTTATACTTTTGCACGCGATTTTGTCTGATTATCTGGTTGTTTGTTCGCCCGGGCGACATACGTGACGTCATCAACGTATCCAGAAACCCGCTTTCGGATCCAGCTGGACCAAGACTGCTACAGGCCCGCCGTCACGAAGCCTTCTCAGCTATGGTATTGTTACCTATGTGGTGCAGGTGGCAAAACATTATGCTCATACGAATGAATAAGAAAAAATATTGCCCACGGAACTGTGAGACTAAAGAGCTTGCAAATACTCATCGGCGTAAAAACACCATGTAATATTCAGCGGATCATAGAACGAGAATTTATTTATGTGTTACGTTGAGCGTTTGATTACGTATTATTTGCACCCAATTGTGAACCAAATAACGATTGTTATTGAGTATCCGCAATTGTTAAAATTACTTATGTGGTTGAGGATTGTTAAGCGATCTTTAAAGTAGCCCAAGCATTCCAATGTCGCAATCTTTAACGAATATTTCAAATGGCCTGATTATTCTTTTAGTATATATAATTTTTAATATCAGTCTCAAGAGCAGTGGGTAATACTACTCAAGATAATACCAATTAGGTTTAATTTTTTTCCGTAGAAAAATAAATTTCTCAGTAACCCTTTACACCACATTGGGAAATTAATTTGAAAATTCACTACCCATAAAAATAGTAGGCTTCACGAATATAGTGAAAAAAATTTAATTAGTAACAAATTTTATACAGTGTGTTTTAAAAAAATCGGTGTCTTCGAATTTAGGTACTAGACCTACGCTTGTTTTTGAAAAGACACAATTGTGCGGCAGTTTTCAACTAGAAGCAGGAAATTAACGCAGACCGTTATGAATATTTGATGGGCCGAGAAAGTCGTCGAGCCTAACAGGTCGTCTTGGCGCGTTAAACATTGATGCCTTGTTAGTTGTGCAGGTAAGAAGTTAGGTGTAAGCGAAGCACTTAGCTCCAGCCCATGCAATATGCACACGCGTTGTGTCTTGCCAACCTCTCGACATGCAAAGCGCACACCAGTTTGATGCAGTGCTTCTTGCTAATTACGTTACCAAGTTGGTAGTCCTGTCGTCTAACTCAGTGGGGGATCAAACATCTACATTAGGCGTGTTATATTGTGCGATAAGATGCGTCAATCCGCATAAAATAACTCAAATTCCTCGAATTAGTGAATTCTCATTAGATATTCTTGATGATAAATAAAGTTAATGAGTTAACAAAAAGATCAGTCTTTCATATCATATGGGAATATTGATCCCAGGGTTATCGATTTCAACTTGCAAAGCATACACTGCTATTACCTAATAAAAACGTAATTAATCGAAAAAAATCAAATTCTTTATTACTTTGTAAATTTTAGTGATATCACATTAATGAATCCGGAATCGAATCAAGTAGTTCCGGGATCGATTCCTGGTCCGGTCGACATTTTTCCGTCCTGTTACTTGAATTAAATTTAATTTCATGGACTATATGGCCTTATCTTGTAAAAGGTTTCACTCTATTATTGAATGGAAAGTATAGTTATGATTCAAAAAATTATTTTTGCATATCGGATTTATAATTTACGCGTTCTAATAATTACACCAACATTTTATAAAACTTCCGGCACCTACAGCAAACTAAATTTTAAAATTATGCTGTATCCCGACGTAATATTGCAGAGAAATTAAGTGTATTTATAATAATTAGATGAAATAGCCAAATACAGACAAAATTAAGTGATTATATAAATACCACACAACGTTTCTCGAATCCTTGTGCCTTTCGTCAGGTGATTGTAAAAAAACACGAGAGCCAGGAGCAACACAACCGATCACTTACAGTTAACAAACCCAAACGTGTTTTTTTCCCCAATCACATGACGAAAGGAACAAGGATCCCAGAAACGTGTGGTTTTTATATCATCATTTAATTTGGTCTGTAAATGGCCGTTTCATCTTTTTATTATATTATTACACAAAGACGTATTATATTCTCTTTTGAAATATATTTATTCTAACAATTATAGTAATATGACTTCTCTTTTTATATGAATGTTTAACAACACCAGAAAAAATTATTAACAAATTTAAAACATAATATTTAACAAACACAACGTTTCATCCCTGACTGGGACGTCTTCTGGCATACAATTACAGTTAAGTTCAGTTATGATTAATTGAGAGAAAATTTAGATGAACGAATGTCAAACATAAGTAAAAACCACACGTGTTGATACAAAATTTCTTATAATAAATTATAATCGAATTTAATTGTAATTATACATCTGAAGAGATCCCAATCAGGGAAGAAACGTTGCATTTGTTAAATATTGTATTTTAAATTTTATACTAATTTTTTTCTAAAAATAATCTGGTAATTTTAACTCGTATTTATGTTAAACGAAAAAACCATGTTTTTTTTAAAGATTGCTAATGTAGTAAAGGAAAACAGGTCCCCTAAAAATAGGAAATCCTTAAATTAATTAATATATTTTCAGAATATTTATGACAACGAAATTAGATTCCTAATTTAACAGTTGACAATTAACAAACAAAAGAACGTTTTCTCCACCAATCAGTGGATATTTTTAAGAGCAGTAAACTAAAAATACTGGGTAATGTTAAGCTGGTTCCTACGTATTCAAGTCAACCAAAGACAACAAAATTTTATTAAGAGCTTCAGTATCTCACGAGACATTAATAGAATTAAAATGTAAAAATGAAAGTGACAAGGATGCCAGAAACGTTGTGTGGTATTCATATCACTTATTTTGTCTGAATTGTGTATCTTTCTTATTAATCATGAATATAATTGTTCTCATTAATTCTATTCGTTATAATGCCTAGACAAATGTCAACCATTCGTTAAAGGTTTATTGAATAACTTTGTGGATTAAATTAATTTCGATGTGGTTGAGAAATTATATCGATTTTCTGTGAGTGCCATCTCAATTTTATTCATTCATTATTTCTGCTTTATAATAGAGCCTTTTCATTACTTTTGCAGGACTCGATGTTCAATATCGTACTGTAATAAAATATTTTCTACACTGTTTCCCCGAGTACCTGAATCGGGCATGTGATGAATAAATTATTTCCCTTCAGTTTCAGTTGATTATGGGACGTGATGTACCATGGAATTACGACTGTTGCTTCTTGATATAGATAAAAATAAGTAATTGATTTAATTTTAAGTTAAATATCATCTTGTGAAAACACCGATATTGGAAATTGGATCCATGATCTGCAACCCAATAGATTTGCGGAATTTGTATTCTTGTATGTTACGCATGAATAGGTCAAGTATTCTGGTTCAGAATTATAGATAACAAACGCGTAAATAACATCTGAGCCGAGTGGGTTTTGTGTTTGTGTGATGGGGGAGGGTGGGGGGGAATTTGCCTCGGCTGTTACAGAAGCTGGACAGCTGTGTAAGTTGATCGCCGTTAGCTCAGAAATATCCCGCGTGCGGCGCTACTGAGGCTAATTCTGTCGCAGTGCAAGGAGACAGCGGGGTTCATTCATTCATGGGCCCGAATTCGTGTCAAGTCCAAACAGCCCTGCTCGCTCTTTCCGTTCTCTCTTCTTTTTTATTACTATTATTTTGAGAGAGTTTCTCCACTGCGGATGCATAGTTAGGCTGCCGCAACGTTTAAGCGACAACTGGAACACGAGAGTTCGAAAATAGCTCAGGTCCATTCATATAGAGCTGACTCCCCTCCTCTGCTCCACTGCATGGGACGCTCCAGGTCGCCGGGATATTAATAAGAAAAAGTTGTCTCCCATTCAAAGTACTGCGGGGTCCGGTTCGAGCCAAGATTCTCATCTTATCTCCTGGAACGCTGCATTTCTATGTTAATTCGGTTAGTGAACGAACACGCGTTTCCGAATAGTTAGAATAATTCCAGTCTCAAATGATCCCATTGATATAACTTTCAGTAGCAGGACTTTAGATGGAATTTATTGAATATGAATCCACACAACTTTATCTCATTTGAAAGGTTCCCCTCGTTGTTCATACAATGTTGCAGTGGTGCCCTCAACTTTTGAAATTAAAAACCTCTTTCTTCATATTCTGTAAGAATCATCAGCGCCAATAGCCCCCACAAAAAAATTATTAGCAAACCTTCACAACAGTCGAAATGAAACAAGATTGTGTTCAAATAATCGCCATCCTTATTTGGGACGAGTCCTTTATACGACACGTTAGGTAATAGTCCTGAATAATGAAATAAATATCCCTTTCCCAAAGAATGTGCAATCATACAAATCAAAGTAGTATTAAAAATTATATATTTAATCCTTACTTACATTTCTGATAAGAATATATTCGACATTTAAGTAAATAGGTAAATCATTAAGCCAAAAATAATTTTATTAATTAGGCCAAAAAGTAAGTTCTTACGACGTTTCGTCCACAATTTTGGGACTTCTTCAGGTAAACATTAAATGTGCAGTTTTGAATGGATGCATATTTATTCTAAATTAGACTAAATTGAAATTAGAGTCCTGGACCGTTACCTCTGGCAGTTGTAGTTAATTAATAATTGTTTTCTGATATATTGGCTGATTGTATAAATTCATATTTATGTCATTAGCGACTTTCAACTTTAGTTAAATTTTAGTTGTTGGGGAACTAACTATTGGGGGTTTTTCGGTATGGAAACAAACGCTCACTCAAACAACATCCATGCCCTCGCCAGGATTCGAACCCGGGACCTCTGTGATGTGATGCAATGACGCTGGTGTCCTACAGGTCGGCTTTGTGAATTTAAACAAAATAAATTTGAATAAATAATACCTATAAAAATGTGTATATATTAATGCACAATACGACACGTTAGGTAAAGTTTCTGAAAAACTAAATAAATATCCCTTACCAAAGAACGTGTAAGTGCGAGTAAGTGATCAGTCACACTGTTGTCTGTTTTCTTCCTAGAGTTCCTTGCCTTGTTGATTTTTTTTTGTTAAGAACTATATCCCTTTCCATCCTTGTCCTTGCCTACGATGTGTTATATTTATGGTATAAGGCTTAGGTCTATTTTTTCTTTACCCGGTTACTTTATTGTTCCAATATCAAGCTTGTCTCATTAAACACTTTTTTTTGTTATTTCTTGGCACTATCTGCAGAAATACTTATAGCTAACTTTTTACCAATAACCCGCAAAAATAGTAAAGTAAATTAGGCAGACTGACTTTTATTTTGTCAGTTTTTAAGTTAGCTTCAAAGATATTTTGAGAGAAAAAAATCCTTTGGCCGTTTTACTGTATAACGAACAAAACCATTTTCCAATTGTGAAAATAGAATAAATTCAAGGTGTTTCAACCGCCATTTTGTTGACGGATGGCAGTTTGGTATGTCTTTGAAAGAACCTTCTTCTCTGGGCAGTATAGAACTACGAAAAAATTGCATCCAAATCTGTCTGAACGTTTTCTTGTTCGAAGCGAACAGTCAACGTGACAGAAAGGAATTTAGAGGACATCCCTGAAACGTAAATATAAAATAAAACAATATTCAGAGAAAATTATCATCGTATTTTATTTTTAAAATGAAAAAAATTACGTCTGATTGAAAGTAATAATTTGGAAAGATTTTGAGTTTTGTCAATTGACAAGTGCAGTTGTGTCGCTCTAGGCTCTTCTTCGCACCTGAGGAAAGGGACAAGGATCCCATGAACGTTGTGTGGTATTTATATTATCACTTATTTGTCTGAATTGCCTATCTTTCCTATTCATTATTTCATTTTTCCAACCTTATCTAACTTTACCACGTTTGGATTCACCTAAACGTATCTAATCTAAGAATCTATCTAAAAACGTAACCATAGAACTTTTCTCCCGTCCTATTATATTAATTAAGGTGCGGGAATTTGTTTTTATTGAGCATCAGAATCTAAGAAGTACTAAAAATTCGATGTTTGATAGGAGGTTAATATTATATAATTAGTTGTTAGAGATAAAAAATAGTGATAAGTAAATAGTTGTTATGTATCGTATAATTACCTTTAAGCTTAATTGTTCAAATAAATAAAATGTATAAATTAAACACTATCAACAAATCGATGACGCGTTTTATAGTATAAAGAACACTCCAAATGTTAATGTCAACACGAAACTGAATTATTAAAAATATAGGAAAAATTAGTCGTACCAGAGTCAACGTATAAGATTTCAAGCTGCATCGTTCATGAATAGTGATGTCTTGTAACTACAAGAAACACAGATTACCAAAACAACCAATGATCACATTTGTGAACACCAACATTTATTAATACGACCAAACTACTGTTTGTTTTTTTCGAAGTATGAACAAAGTATGAAGGAACAACTAATTAAGAGGAATACCAACGGTTATCTACGCAAGGTTTCAAAACTAATAGTCCGAAACAAACGGGCCAGGACCTACCAAAAATCGATTTCTCGACCAGTTATGGTACTCATTGGGCTGTTAAGCTAATTACGCTGATGATTAATATGGCACTCTGCTGCTAATAACATGCAAGTAGAAAAAAAAAATCTTTTGTGTCGTAAACGGAATTTACGATCAAGTTAGGAAAAGATCGTGACTTGATTATATAAGGCAGATTACTAAGCATTCAGAATATGAGAACACGGTGACTTCATCAAGGCAGGATTACAACGGAAAACAATTTCACAAACTTTATGTTGTTTGTACATGTTTTTATACAAATGGCGGACGAATTATTGTTACATTATTAAAAAAAATTATCGGTTGAGGTTTGTTTGGAAGCATTTATTTTGTTCTTGAATTTTTACATTATTTACTCAGCGGAGCTCCAACAAATCAGATGCACTACATTAAAAATGAAACAGCCCCTTTTTTTCATGTTACAGATATAATAATTAATTTCATTAAACAAATAATTTTTGTTTCGATATTGGAAACAGATTTAGATGTTGTAAATATTGGTATATTGAATTTAGAAAAAAAAGTATTATTAAAATATTTTTGAACTGTTATTTAATATAGACAATTAATTATCAAAAATCAGACGTTTAATAATTTTGCAATGATATTAATATATATTCGATTATATTTGTGTCTAGACTGAGAATTTCTGGTCTAGTCTTCTCGGACTGAACCCGTTGAGGACAATCAAACATTAATTATTGCACATGTAGATTTAATGTTATTTTTTATTGGATTCCTTCGATTTAAATGTACCATTGCTTTTTAAGGCATAATTTGTTGGAAATGTTTCATTAATGAAACTTAAGAGTTTCTTAAACGAGTCCAGGATTAATAGAAAAAAAATTACTAATTTCCTTTTCTAAGTGATGTAAAATTCCCAGCACTTGATGCCCCCTACTTACATATTCACGTCCCAGGGCACGTTTTGGGAAAGCAGCGGTGACCTGGACAGCGAGAAGGGTGGAGGGACCCGACGCAGATCTTTTCTATGGCGTGTTTGTTTTCCGGTGAAAGTAAACACACGAATGCGGATATCTGGCCGTCATCTGTTTGCAGAGCGAGACATCAAACCCCCTCTATATCGGCGACATTAATGCGCGCCATCCGTAAACATTGTTGCACCAACAATTCCCTGCGAATGTCGTGCGCGTTTCCGCTGCGGCTTTGTGCGGCAACGCGTCTACGCTAACGAGTTTCCCCGTAGGCGGTTTCAAGTTCGCCGGCCTGATAATTAGTGATTTGCGTCGAGAAATGGCTCTTTAAGGCATCGGAGATCTTCATAAAAATTAACTAATTCCACCGAGGTCAATAAACACTCTTTCTGCCAATGACGAAGAAGGAAGACATTTATTATAGCTAAAATTTACATTTTGGATAATACAAATTGATTAATTATATATATTTATTGTAATATGCAAATTGAAATATTATAACGAATTTAATTTGCACGCGTTTCAGAACCAAATAATGTAGTTTACAACTTGAAGATTTATTTTCATTTAATTTACTTTGATGAGCTACTTAATACAATATTAAATTTTGAAATATTTTTTTAAAAAAATTTACTTTACTTAACAGTTTGATTATTTAAAAATATTTATTTTGAACAATTTAAACCAAATTATTGTAAATTTCAAGTTATCACAACATTTAGTGAAAGGTTTGAAATGATGAAACTGAGATTTATATAAAACAAAAACATTACATATTAATTTGCATAGGAATGCCACGGCTATTAATCTGAGACTCTTATTTCAAGGCGTTTTGTCAGGCCTCATGAAAAGTATAGAATAAAAAAGCTTTAATTTAATTTAGAGAAATAACAACTTCGAAATTATCCCCTAAAGACAAACAAAAAATGAAATGAAATTTGACGGGGCAACCATAACCTAAAGTTCACAAGATATTTTCCCTAATAAACAAAACTGAACAATATATATATATATATATGTGTGTGTGTAGGTTTAGCCTAAAAATCGGAATTTAATTAAAAAATGAATCGGCCCCTTTGTTTCTTGTGTTTTAACCAATAACATATTTAGATTTTTACTTTAAAATTAAAAATTATGAATAGCCATAAAAATAATATTATTTCTCTCTCTCACACACACATACACACACACATAATCACACACACACACACACACACATATATATATATATATATTGTGGTTACCTCCAATATATGTAATGAAATGAAATGATTTGATAAATTATTTAACATTTGTATTGTCAGCGTAAAATTGTGGCCCAGGTACTGCAGGCAACAGTCAGCGTTGAGTTTACCTCCCGAGAGTTGGGGAGATTCCATATAAAATATTTAATGGCCGAGTAATAATTAACTTTTTTATCCATTTCAACTAACTTGAATGAATTCCCTGGCTTTAGATAACCTTAAAGTTGTCAGTTTGGCGTTTAAAAATTTTCGTGACCGTTTTAATCCCAATTTCTAAGAACAAAGGAAAGGAAACTATTATCGATATTACATTACGTATTATTGTTATCTTTTACAATCGTGTAGAAAATCGTTCAGATTGTAAGAAATGCTTGTTTTAGTCTCCTAGTCGTAGATTATTTTTTTCTGAATCAATTCATAGATCATTATGATTTATTGCTAATTAGCATTCATTTAGTCAACATAGCAAACCTTTGTGCGAACGTCAAGAGGAACTTATATATAATTTTAATTGGTATTGTTAATAATCAGTGTAATTAACATATTCGTCTTCGGTGCATACGTCCGAACAATAATTTACGTTTAGAAAAATAAAAATGGCCCTGAGTGCAACGTCAGTGGGGGATGAATAAAACAGCGGGTCCTCGAAAACGCCAGAACTGTATCTTGACGAATACTAATGAAGGTATCAGTATCAGTTAGAAATCGAGGCAGCGACGTCTGTGTCTCCGTAATTTAAAACGAACGAAATAATCCAGCTGTTAGTCTGCAAATTGGGAGCCACGCTGCCCGACACCGCACAATAGCAGCAGATTCTTCCCTCGCAGGTTTTTTGATTGGATTACTGCAAAGCTTTATAAATACACTCGTCCCCTCCCGACTGGCTCTTTTATTTTTTATTATTCGCTCCTTTTCAAGAGGAGAGAATGCGGGAGAGTGTGGAGGGCGCCGGGTGACGTGGGCAGCGAGGAGTTGCAGCAGCAAAAGACGCGTGGCGCGTGCCTCGAAACCACACTCAACGTCCTTATCCTCATTAATTACAATAGATACGACACGTTATTTCTCATAGTTCTAAACCACTTCTCTGTGCATCGTCCCTCTTCAACGAAAGTCAGATTAAAAACCACTGGCATAGTGACACAATATGGTTAATTTTTTTTTGTACTGAACTCATCACGGCCTCAACATCTCCTTATCGACATTTCTCTCACTTCATCACGATCTATTACTATTAGTTTACAAAGATGAGGAAGGAAACAATTTCCATGCTCATTCAAAGGAATTGTGTCGACAGGCTTACTTTAATGTACAGGATCTGCGTATACCTGTGACTTTAAGAGGGAATTTTTTCTATATTGATTTATTTACAATCGCATCAACAGTTCCGGATATTAGCGACTAATTAAGGGAACTTATTTTTCCTTTCATCGGGGGCCTGCTTTGACGAGAGTTTCCTCTCACGCACACAAACATCCATGCCCTCGCCGGGATTCGAACCCGGGACCTCTGTGATGCGACGCAGTCAGGAGGGAATTATTAACCCTTCAGCGCATGATATACAATACGGAAAAAAATATTTAAAAAATATAAAACGTGACCAAACTAAATTTGGCTCAAGATGTTGCACATAAACAACCTAAACATAATTAGGTCTGATTTATCATTAATTCACATTAGTTGGATAATTATGATTTAAGTGCAATTGGAATGCCCTAAGAATAAGGCTTAAATTTTCTTTCAAGAAAAATAACATAAAAAAGCACAGAAAATAAATATTCTGAACTTGAGCGTCGAATTGAAAAACGTGGCCTGAGTGGGTTGAATCACAGAAACCTAGGACAGGCTTGTTTTAACCTGTCCACGGTTGCAAAAAATTTCACTAATCATTAAGTCCATGATATCTTAAAAACCACCAGATGCCTCTGGAGAGATAGTAAAAGTTATGTTGCATTTATGCTACACTATGCACTAAAGGGTTATATGGTTATTTTTTATATTTAAACCCTACAGTATCTTGTGCTATTACACACATCCTTCCTAAGCAGAAATTAGGTCAAAACAATTCGTATTACACCTTTTAAACAGGCATCACACTAAATTTATAATACGTCAAAAGAAAAGAAAACTCACATCCAATACCGACTGTAACGTGAAATGTCACTGGACATTTTCAAGATCGCAAATCTCCGTGTTAATTGTTTCCAATGTATTTTTTTTAGGGCAACAGGCTACATGAGGGTGATCCACATTGGGCAACTCCCCTTTAATAGCATAGGAAGGGATTTGAAAGGGGGGATGCGGAAGGGTAGAGGAAGGTAGCCAAGGGTTACTAGGGCCCCCGGGCTATATTTCAAGGATCCTACCCGGCATTCGCCTAAAGAAATGCAGGGAAAACCTTAGAAAAACCTGCATCGGGTAGGTCGGGCATTGGGTACTTGTCCCACGCCCTTCCGATAGCGGGAGAGGAGTTTGCTGTGGGGACGCAGCATTCCCTTCTCCGTGCCTTGACCAGTTTAGGAGGCAGCTGGCCGACTATTCCAATGGGAATAGCGAACAACTCTTACCGTATGCCCAAGGTCTGTGACCCCGGAACATACACCTCTCAAAACAGGCCGAGGTGCCTCGGCTTGTGGGATCCTTAAATCAAAAACGGAGAGTAAAAGGCATACCCAAAGGTAGCCCTGAATGTCAATTTATCGAAACGGTAATGTCCTTTAACTATAAGTTGTAATTTTTTTTTAATGAGTCACGTATCTTGAAACGAAATTGGAAACCTCTATGGATAGCCCAGGGATTTCTCTCCCCTTAAGCTTCAGATTGCTTTCGAAATAGTGAGGTTCATTTTTCTTCCCTCGACGTCTAAATTTCTCGATCGGTAAAAAAAAACACGGAATAAAAAAAGCCCTCTTTTAATATTGTTCACAAGATGTATATATTTTCTTCATGAAGCACTGTTTATCTGGTCACTTCAACACCTGAAAAACATTTCAAGTATTAATGAACACGTTGTCAGAATCCCTTTTACACAAGACGTAGATGCAAAAAATCATTTTTTTGATCATTAAAATTGCCAATGTTGACGTCAAGTTCTGCAAGGATTTACATCAGTCATCATAATGTTAATGTTTCCTGAAAACTTGTAATATTCTCGATACGTCTATTCAATTTCTGCCGTCTCCAAGCATCTTGCGTTATTAACCTAAAACGTATCGGCTGTTTAGCTAAATGCCATTGTCAGTCTCCTATTTAAGTTGAGCAAGCAGCCTAATAGACCCCGTAGCTGCTTTATTTTGGGAAATGTCATAACTTCGAGTCTCTGATGGGTCAAGATGATTCTTCCCGCATTTCGTGAAGGACCCCGGATCGAAGTGCGTGCGCGTCTGCAGATAATTGACCAGGAGACAAAGTCAACTCCAGCAGGTGTCGGTGCTGTCTGTGGTAATGATGTGTCATTAGCGAAGCAGCGCTATTGGCGCTCTCCAGTGGAACAATGCGAATGCGCCACAAGACGGCGAAGCAGGCCTGGGTATCGTTGCCAGCGTTAATTAATGCCCGCATTGTTGGCAGCTCTTCAATTATCCCCCGCACTTGAAGCCCGCTTCTGCTTGCTGCAAATCCAATTCCCGCTTTCTTCAGCTCTTGTTTCACACAATCCCTCTGCCACAATGCGAGGTCATCACGGGAAAAACTGGTTTTGTTCGCCGAGCCGGAGTGGAAATGAAAAGTTGTGGAGGGCGCGGCTGAGCCTGTTCATTGGGGAATATGTCTCTATTCTGCGCGATTTAATGAGGCATTGCGAGACGCCGCTTGTTCGCTGAGGGGGCGGGGGAGGAGGAGGGGGAGATCACTTGAAGAGCGCCAGCGGGGAGGCTAAATCCGAGAGAGAAATATATATTATTTTAAAAAGGGCATTTGACTTGTGGCTGAGGGTAAGCATTGTTCCGCTGCTTGTCCTCTATAACGGCTGCACCACTCCGGAGAGCCTTTCCTGTAGAGGCTAAATAACCTTTCTTTTCTAATTTTTTTTTTAAAAAAGTATATATGCTCTCAGTGTTTTAGTTTCAATGAGACATCATCGGACTGTCTCCAACAATAAACGTTAACAACCGCACATCATTAACAAATGAAAGTACACTGCATTTCCTCTGGATGAAAACAAAGGTTAATTAAATGCAGCATTTTTAAAATAAAGAAATGTTCAAGCTGAGAGACAATCATTTCTCCTCAATATACTTTATTCACTCAGGGGTCCGTCATGGCAGTGTCCTTGGCCCACTCCTATATTCCATCTATACCCATAATACCCCCCAAACAACCGCAACAAAAACAGCCATATTTGCCGACGATATAGCTATACTTTTCCATACCCATGACTACGAACCGGCTACAACACAACTTCAAACTGCCATTAACCATGTAGTCATTTGGGCTAATAATTGGAAAATAACCATAAATCCAAACTAATCCATCACAGTTCGTTTTTCCCTAAAAAAATACCATTACATAACAATATCTATATTAACAACACACCCATTCCAAACAAACAAAAAAACATAAATACCTTGGAGTAATACTCGATTTAAAACTAGCATAGTCCCAATACACCAGTCACAATAAAAAAAATCAGTCACCGCTTTAAAATACTAAAACCATTAAATAATCCTAATTCTCCTTTATCCCTTTCAATGAAGAAATTAGTTTATATGTCCCGTATTGGTCAATTATGGAAGTACGGCTGTAACATTTGGGGTTCCGCAGCCAAATCAACAACCAGATCTAAACATCCAAAAATAAAATCCTTCGTTATATGACAAACTGTCCCTGGTACTTCTCTAATTCCCACATCCATAGAGACCTGAATATTCCATATATCCACCAAACAATAACCAAATACATACTTCTTCAATATAAAAAAGACAATCCACCCCAACCCGTTAATATCCTATACAGCTGCCTCTCCTCCACCTCCCATCCAACATCGCCGATTAAAAAGAAAGACCGAGAGACCTAATCAATATCCAATAAATGTAAAGGATGTGAAACAAAATGTGCTCAACAAGATATAAATATAGTATAATATAAAATTTACAAATATCACAACAGTAAAATCATTAGATTGTGAAGTTTCCTGAATTAAAAAGAAAGAGGCTTTTGGATACGATCCGTGTGCAGTTCACCTCGGAAACAACTGCTATAAATCCGAGAAACTAGTATCAAAAATCACCGGCACTTGGGCTTCTTCTGTTCTAGGACAGGGATTTTTTTCCTTAGTAAACAAGTATGTTAATTTCAAATTAAGGACGTCAGAGTTCACATTTGTTCAATCATCTGTTTAATGTATTGTTGGTGTCGGATCATCCACTGTGTACCGGTCTCACTCACCCCCCCCCCCCCCATTCGTGGCAACATTTTTCAATACACCTCCTAAATATATATATATATATATATATCTATTATAATGCACTTATGTCATTAATGTCTAAGGTGGTAGCTGTAAGGAAAAACCAGTAATTAACATAATAAATATAAATATACGTTTTAGTAAACACTTATCCAATTTTACTAACTTATATGTAATATTATTATATATTTTTTAAATTTTTAGGTTTCCGTGTTGGATACTAGTTTTCCATGGTCGTGTTTCATATTTTTCCATAATACGTTTTTATATTCGGCGTACAATTAATTACCGCTTTCTGTTGTATATAATCGAATTATAGTTTCTCTTAATAAATTGTTACCCTGACAAAATCCTCCCAAGTCCAAGTAAGATCTAGGAACAGCTAAAAATAATGGTTCAAGTATTTTTTTTGTGAATATATTTACAATGCTAAAGTTTGGCATAACCACTTGTTTGAAAATTGATTTTATCTCCCAAAGTCTCCCTACGGCGGCATTCGGCGTATATACAAAAGCGACATGACATTTGGCTTTAGATGCGGAATCACATCGCCCTATACAAATCTATATTTTATTTATACATATTAAAACGGATCTTATAGTCTAATAATTACATTCCTTCAAAATTAAATAATGTATTATAACAGAAAAAAATGTGACCGATTTCCGAGGAACTCGCCTGGATCCTGGATCTAGGATAAAGTAACGTATATACAAATATATGTAAATAAAATAAAATATCAGTTATTTTCGGCTATATATTTCACAAACTATGTGAGGTTTCTGTGATGAGATGTTGATGTAAAATTTCGTTGAGTGTTTCAAAATTATTGTTAGTACGGTAATAATCGATTGGGGTTCTTGAAGAAATACGAACGTCAAAATGGCGTCGCGATTGAGCATTCGGCAGTAGGCCGTTCTCTGTCTGCATTTTACAACGGATATTGTTCATAGAAGTCAACGTCACACGTCACACCAACAACGTCCACAAATCACAGCAGAGATGACGTCACGATATGTGCTACATTGTAAGAAAAATTTCTGAAACCTGTGATTCTACTGCCAAAAGGTCAAGATAACAGTTTCATATATTTACCATTTCATCATTGGAATTTTTTTCAACATAGTTTGGATTTTATTAAACGACTGAATCGGTTGAGATCGATCTACGTGAGATATAGAACAGATGTGATAGTAACTGATTCTTCCAATACGTTCCAAAATATTTAAATAAGTTGAAAAATTATATTTAAAGAGAATATGTTATATTAGGTTGCGGTTACGCTTAAAACTAAGCATAGAATTCTGGGCATGCGTACATTTTCCAACGCACGTGACTTTATATGCGGGAATCGCGATTACGAAAAGATGACGTAAATGTACTATGGTGACGCATTCCTGTTCAAGGTCACGATTTACAATAAAACATATTCATGATAAAAGAACGATCGAGTTACGATCCAATGGCAATATCGTCAATTGTTTCCCAGAAAACAATTCTTAGAAGATTAGTGATTGCATAGAGTGGCATTTATGCAACATAACTTTTAGTATCGCCCAAGAGGCGCCAGTTGGTTACTAAAAGAGATAAATAGTGATGCAGATATAAAACAAAATGCACTTAAAAGGAAATGTGAAGCTTTTGGCATCCGTGGACAGATTAAAACTCGCCTGTCCTAGCTTTTTGTGAGCCAACCCCTCAGTCCCGATTTTTCTGCTGCCCGCTGAACTTCAGAATATTTATTTTATGTATTTTTTTTAAATGTTTTTTTTTTCAAGAAATAAAATTTAAGCGTCATTCTCATTGGTGTAATTACACTAAAATCATAATTATCCATTTAATGTGAATTATTGACCTAATTATATTTGTTTAATAAAACTTTTTAAAATTTATTTCATACATAAATACAGCCGAAATTTTAATAAATCTGTATTATTGATCAAAATTTTTGTTAATTTCATTAACACTTTTTATTTTTACTAACTTTTAACAAAGAAAATTTTGAAATGAAAAAAATTACGTCTGATTCAAATAATTAATAAGAAAGACAGACAAACAAGTGACAATATAAATACGACGCCCTTTCTTCAGGAGCTAAGAAGAGCCAAGAGCGACACTACAAAAGCTTTTGAATTCTGTCAACTGACGAGTGCAGTTGTGTCGCTCTAGGCTCTTCTTCGCACCTGAGGAAAGGGACAAGGATCCGAGAAACGGTGTGTGATATTTATATTATCACTTTTTGGTCGGAATTGGCTATCTTTCTTATAAAAGAAAATTTTGTGTTCTTATAGGCCTACTTTAAATTGTATTTAATTTTACTGCAGCCAAAATTTATTTACAAATACAAAAAGCTTAAAAACTTGAAGTTATTGATTGATGACTATTCATGTGTATGACGTTGCATGTTCATGTTCAAATCATATTTTTTCATTATTTTTACCGTATTGTATTCACAAAAATATTTATTTAAAATTTAGTTTTATAAACTATTAATAAAATCCTGTCCAAAAGGGATAAGGTTGCGTCTAAAATTATAAGGACACTAAAACTGGGGTAAGTATTACCCTGCTGGTTGCGCTGTGAGATTTTCGTTGGTCTGAATTCGATTCCCACGAGCAGGACTGCTCTCTTGAGCGCTGGTACGGTGGCACCGTGGGAGGCGAGTGACGTCATCGTTTGCAGTGCGTGAAGTGCGTCGGTCTGACCACGAGAGGCTGGGGAGCATTGTCAAGGTCGCGTGCGGTCCCCGATATTAACAGTGTGGTTTAACAAAGTCAACAACAATGGCCGCACTCGAACGCACGACCACATGACTAGCAATTAACTCCGTCGGCAAGGAAAGGCAATAACGGCCCGCCGGAGAGGGTGGGAGGGAGTATCTCTCGCTCCAATGGACTCAATAAACTCATTACGCTACTGGAACCGCTCTCCAGCCCAAAGCATGCATGCTACAACTGCAGGTCGAAACAATGTACTGTACGGATAGCAATCTCGAGAGATATTGGGAGGGAGGGGAGAATTGCGAAACTCCAACATCTGGACAGGACCACCATACATGATCAAACAATTTGCGCAATAACCGTGTAACCGTAATTTTATGGTATATGGCTTGGATTGGATTGACGCACTACGGTTTGAAACAAATCGTTCAGGATTGAAATGTATTGTGCAAAACCTTCGCGCTTGACAAGCGATTTAGAGCGTTCGACAGTATGCGGGAAGTCTTATCGTGTTTAATTGCAATCCTTCAGTATTCCTTTATTTATTATTTATTAGGAATGCCAGATTTCTTTAAAGTCAAACCGGGATATATAAGCAATTATTTGACATACAGTTACATATTTGTTTCACTCATTAAATACGGATAAAATGATATACACAAACCAACAATTTATCTGAAAGATATGTACAATCATATTTCACTTTTAGTACTGACGGCGAAAGTTATTCGTAATAATATGTATGGCATAGAGAAATGGAATAACTAATTTTTAATACAGAGCTTTTTTTTAGGGTATCAGGCTACATGAGGGTAATCCACATGGTGGCAACTCCCCTTTAATAGCATAGGAAGGTATTTGAAAGGTGGGATGCTGAAGGGTAGAGGAAGGTAGCCAAGGGTTGGCTAAGGCCTCCGGGCTATGATTTAAGGAAACTACCCAGCCATTAGCCTAAAAGTGATGCAGGGAAAACCCTAGAAAAACCTGCATCAGGTATGTCGGGCATTTGGTACTTGTCCCACGTCCTTCCGATGGCGGGAGAGGGGTTAGTTGTGGGGTCGCAACTTTCCCCTCTCCGTGCCTCGACCAGTTTAGGAGGCAGCTGGCTGACTATTCCAATGGGAATAGCGGACAACTCTTACCGTATGCCTCTCAGAACAGGTCGAGGTGCCTCGGCTTGTGGGAACCTTAGTTCAAAAACGGAGAGGAACAGGCATACCCAAAGGTAGCCCCTTCGTATCTCTCCTAAAAGGTTCTGCCTGCGAGAGAACATCCCTCGCAGGGTACCTGCGAGAGAATCCTCTTGCAGGCTCTTTTTATTCCTAAAGGTTGTGAAAAAATTCAAATATATTAAAAAGTATATGTTACACGACCTTGAGAGACGGGTGTTTTAATAATTGAGCTTGATTCATAAAATCTAAATAGAAATTTACTGAGTGCTTGAAATCGCGATACATTTTTTTCCTATCCTGCAACATATTGATCAAGGAAACTTCCTTGAAATAATGTTATAAATCAAAACGTTCTTTAGGTGTAAAAGATATTACAATTATAAAGACGCTATGCAATTTCTCTAAAATTTCCAGAACTGTCGTACATAGGCCTTCTACTGCTGGTGATTTCTTTAAAGTGATAATTAGTGTTTCCGTCGGAAACAGTCAATTGTTCAATTAATTTTGATCTTATTGACGTCACTTTTAATCTCAAAAACATTTACTAACAAGAATAAGTACCACGTATTTGTATTTATAAACATTCGTTTAAGATGAAACCTTTTCTACGTGTGAAGCTATATCAATATGATTCAGAAAATTTTAAATGTCTTACCACAATATTTTATTGGCAAAATCGTTGTTTTTGTCATCACAAGTCTGTGTAAGTAAGCGTTCTACTGTCGCTCAGAGGACTACACGTATTCAACCAGTGTTGCAGAGAAGACTCAATATGTATTGGCAAGTGAATTCGTTGTTGTGAGTTTGTATTTTAAGACTGATGTTTATAATTTTCCTGTCTGCGAAACCCTTGTGATACCCTGAAACAAACATAACTCGGCGAATAATATAAATTATGCCTAATGTACGTTAGAACATTGAAAATGAAGATAAAATTTATATAAAGACCCATTAAGAGTTCTTAATGTAAATAACAAATGCGGATATTTGAAGACTGCTTTCATTTTGAATGACACCTACATATCCCGATGAATGCTATAAAAATAAACTATTCTCGGTCTGAAAGTGTAGACCAATGTCTAAGACTTGACATATTAATAGCATATTCAGGACCTTGGAATAGAGTACGTAAAACATACTCCAAATGGTTTACATTTTGCACGTTCCTTATTTTTAATTAAAATAAATTCAATTGAATTGAGGTTTCAGGATGGGAAAAAAATCCGCCGGACCAGGAATCGAATTTGGTGCCTCCAGTTACCGGGCGAAAGATCCACCCACTGAACTACCCCTGTCCACTCCAGACCCGGTGTGAAATTCCGCCGTTCGTTAGAACGGATTCAGACTCGCCTACAATTATACTAAATCACGATTCTTACATGGCCTAAATTTTAGAACCTCTATGAAGATCGGATTTTTATATGTAAATTCGCCAAAGTTTTATTTTTCATCGTGATACTTAAATTCAATTTAATTTCATAGCCTCTATGGCTTGAGCTTGTGAAAGCTATTCGTGAATTGAATAAATACAACCTTTGAAACGAAAGTATAATCGAAACGTTCATGCTTTTGATTTATCAGCGTTCTTTCAAAACAAGAGAAATTATGATTTCGCAACGTTGCATTTAAATTCTGTATACTATGCGCTATAATGTATACGAATGTAGTATGTAGATTTTTCAAACGCATATATATAATTTTTCCAAAAAAATTAAGAATGTCCGTATTGTGAAAAATATTCCACTTAATCCGTCATTTCGAAAATCTAATAGCCGTCCGACCCCTCATGACTGACAATTTAATTTGCAGGGGAAAAAAATACTACTCGTGTTAAAACTTTGTTTAGTGTAACATTCTAGGAACTAGGAAAATTTTCTTCAGGATTTTATGTTAATTGAACAAATGACCATTAAAGCATTAAATCTAAGCTGATTACATTAAACGATAAAAGAAGATTGACGTAATTTTATGCTGAAGAACGCAGACTACAAATCTGGAATATACATATATTACATATATACTGTAATGATTAAAAAAATTAATTAATTAGTAAAATAAATTTATTCTTTAAAGGTGCACTTTAATAGCCTTATTTTGGCACGCCAAAGTGAATCCAATTTACAAACAAAATATTTTTTTATTATTTATTATTTTTTTATATTTTGTGGCATTCCAGGAAAATACAAACTTTCCTATTTTATAAACAATTACATCTTATTTACTCTTCTTCTCAGGGTCTTTACTGGGCTTGATAGTAAGAACAATCAAATTTAATAAACTAATTAACAAATCAAAAATTTAAATGAACGGAATATAAATTCTAAACACAATAAAGAAAAACGAAATCAAAACACGATAACGAAATCTGACTATACCTTTAATTATCGTTTACAGACTTTAAATAGTTGTGTTTGTACTCACGAATGTCTTTCTGGTACCAGATCTGATTCTTGGTGCTTGAGGGCCATTATTCACTGATTCTACACCTCATTATTAATACACAGGGTAGTTCTCGTTTTATTCTACCTGGAATTTGGGGTCAGCCACTCCCTTGGTCATCCGTCGGACGTGTGGCTCCTCGAATGTTATTTCGGTCTGTGTGTTGCAAACCTTTTGCTTCCACTTTGCGATTTTTATAAAATGAGTCTCTCCATCAAGAACTATTTACTCGTGTTTTATAGAATCTATAGGTCTCGCAGTTGAACCTCCTGGACCATCTTGTTCGTACTCTTAGATCAGCATCCTCATTCTCCCGTAATGTTCGTCGTACCGCTCAGTTAACCTCCTCTCTCTCCCCAAAATGTTCGCCAGACCTCCTCTCCCTCTCAAAACTTTCGCCAGACTGCCCCCGTATGAACGCGCGGTTTCCAACAAAGATTGCCGACAAAGCTTGCCGCGATTGTTGCTTTCAAGAAATTGTACTGCTAACAATCCAATTATTTTAAAACAATTAATGGTCTTCTTAATTAGTATTTTAATACATATATTAAATTTACTAATTATTTACTCCCTAATGTTTCAGGTCCGGCAGAATATTGAAGTTAAACCTATTTTTTTTCGAATGACGTTATCATTTTGAGAAGCGTTTCCAGAGAATGTAAATTTACGAGAAAAATAAAACATTTATTGGGAGTTGTACAGTTATCAACATCTATATTTTTATATAAAATATGATAAATTTTGCATTGAAAAATGATCTTGTTAATCCACGCCCTAAATCCACCGTTACTGATCACTTCGTCTAAATTACATTCCAAATCTGAGAATGACAACACCCGAATGGTGTTTTTTTAAGAGATAAACCATCAATCTTTCAATTTAAAATCAAGACGGAGAAATTTTTTGGTTGTTTTCTCAAAGAACATGACGAAAAGAATAATTAAAAAATGTTGGAGTGGAATCAGTCTTCAGTTATTGGAAAATCTACTTTGGAGATACGAAACGATCGTAAATCACGAATTGACGAGTTTCACTTGATTAATTTTTACGAACTAATTGGTTTTTGAAATGATTAGATTTTGTGCTAATATTCTTTTTATTTTACTTGAGTGGAAATTTGATAATGGCAATGAGCATTAAGGCTATGAATGTGTTCCTCGTTTACGAAAAGGAGATTATTTAATTGCTTCCGGCGGTTGCGTGAAGCTCGAGGAACCGATAACGCAGGGAAATGCATTGAAGGACCCCCTTCATCCTCGTTTGCATGGGACCCCTTCGTTGTGTCCTGGTAGGCTCTTACGGAGTGATAAGGTCTGCCCTGACGGCTTCTATCCGGCAGAATTCCCTCGTGGAAATCGCACTGTTCCTGTCGGAGTTTTTCACGCGCTGACGTGCTGGCAATGATTAATGGGCGGAACCATTAACAGCGGCGTATTGACATCACGTCCGCATTGTCGCTCGCTGATAGCAGACCGTGGCCGGCTTAAAACCGTGCCTTTCACATCCGAAAAAGCCATCAAGGATCGCTTCCAAGAAACACGCAATACATATCAATGTAACTTTTTGTTTTTAAAAAATCTGGGATATATTTTTCCATCCAATGAAAGAGTTTAATAAAAGCGTACTAAATATACAAAGTATTATCTTTGCACTGAAATAGGGAGCAATAAGTTAAATTTACATCAATATTAAGAACATATAACTGATGAAATTCCGCCATAATGTTGACATTAACCTTCTGAACAAAATTATTGCAATCGAATAATCGTTAATAACCAAATACTCAGAAATAACGGAGACAATGCACTAATTTATATTTTAATACCGAGTAAAATACAATTATAAAGTTCTTAATTTTTTCATTGATTATCTCATATATAGATCACAGTTGTCGTAATTTACTTTTCTCCAGTATTTTTTCACGACAGTCGCCGATTTTTTTTTAAAAAAAATATTGAAATGCTTATCTAAATATTTTAATTTTAAATTTTTTCGAGTAACATTTTTTATTGTCAACTAATAAATACATAATATAATAAAAATAGAACCAGTGCATGCAAAACATTCTTTTTATTTACTGCATGACGATGGCCTGTCGCCGGAAGTTCTAGAAGGCAAAATTAAATAATAATGACGAATAAAATAACTGACTATTTATACAAATAAAAATAGACGGTTGTGAGCCAGAAAAGTAATTAAAATGATTATTAACCACAAAAAAAAAATTCACGATAATTCGTCCTGTTTTGGGACTTCATCAGGTTCGATAGTTTCTAATAATTTTATGTACATATCAATAGTAAAATTTAGAGGCATGTTTCTGCTGCCTTGCCTGTTGTAACCGAAACGGAACCTGTAAATTTAATTCTTGAATTGTACACAAAATTATTAGAAACTGTCCAACTTGATGAGGTTCCAAGAAATGATGAAACGTAGTGAAATTAATAATTTTTGTTAATAAACATTAAATAACTTTTCTGACTCAAGACCGTCTATTTATTTAAACGTAAAATTAAATAATTTTGAAAACCATTAGAATTTTTTTCTTTATAACAATCGGCGACTGATGTAAAAATTAGTAGAAATAATAAGTTATTAACATCACTCAACCCAAATATCAGGCATATTAATTTAAAATAATTGACGGAATTTTTTTTATGAAAAACCTAATGTAATGATTCTCTTTTATATCATTCGATTGATTGCTATTTGAACACACAGGAAAACAAGACAGGACAACCTGAGAGTTTATGCTGAATTGTAAATGTAACAATAGTGGAGTCGCATCGGTATTGCGTAATCGACGAATAAATTTCCACGACAGATGTCAATCGAATAACTGACAAAATTAAGTGATAATATAAATGCCACACAACGTTTCTGCATTCCTTGTTGCTTTCATCAGGTGAGCCAAATACGCAAGAGCCGAAAGAATGACACACTTGCAAAAACAGAGTGACGAAAATTGCCAAAAGTTTGGTTCCTTTGCTGACTTCAATTACGTCATAAACAAATTGAATGTTCGTCAAGATCAAATAGTTTGTGACCTGTAGTTTTTCACGGCACATGAAAGCGTTACGCCCTAAAACATTTAGAAGGCCTTTGAGAATATTTATTAAATGAGCGGTGTATCGTTTGAATCTAGCCCTGACAATATACGGGTTACGGCATTCCTTATACACACGCCTGCTGAGTTATCTTTTGTTCCATCTGTTGTTACTTGCATGACACGTTTGGCCTTTATATATTGAGAAATTTTTGATACAAATATTTTTTGTCTATAAATTCTACTACTATTGAATGTGCGAAACAATATGAAAAAACAAATTTAAAAATACGCTATAGGCCAACGATTTTTTAACTGGAATTATCTGGTAACGTTTTATTTTAAACGGAATTTATATTTATTTTTATTATGTTGTCATGTCACGGTGTCGTTCCGATCTGAAGCCATGGTCTGGATTATTAGTGGTATGGAAGAAGGACTCCCTACGTTTCTCACTTAAGATAGTTTCAATTAAGTTTAGTGGTCGTCCTTGGAAAACGTGAAATATAAGTGTACGATTCAGTTCAAACTCATAGGGCAGCCTTTTCGTTCAGCTGCGACGTAATTGGGATGCAAAATTGACGCCGCTACTCGCAATAAAAGTAATTGGATCGTAATGACTGCGGGAGTCGGTACGATATAGAGCAACTAGCAGGTGTCCAACCTTGCGGACGCCCACATCATTTGCTAGTACTGGTAATGAAGCGAGAGTCAGCACATACAGTCTAGCGTCGGTCGCCGTGCAGGCGCCACGACTTCCTCGCGCCGCCCGCATCTGAGGACAGCTGTCCTGGCTCCCGAAACGTGTCCATCTACAGCCGCTTATACCGACGGCAAGTGTAACTGATACTACTAATAAAATACCGACGCCGAAGACTTTTAATGGTAACAAATGTTTTTAAAAAAGCAATTCAAATTTTAGGAATATGAGTTCGTTGCAATCGACGTTGTGGCTGAGGCTTTCGATAATGTCAATTAGAAAAAACTCCTTATGATTTTGAAGATAACTGGAATAAAATACTGAGTATCTATAACCTTCACATAAATCAGGCAACTGTCATTAGAATTGAACACGAAAAGAAGGCAATAATCAAGAAGGCGGGCTGCAGTCTGTCGCCTAGGCTATTCAATCTGTACATTGAACGAGCAATGAAGGAAGATAAAGAAAAATTTGAGAAAGAAGTCATAGTAAATTAAGACAGTAACGTTTACTGACGATATTGTAATTTTATCAGAGTGAGTAGAAGCTTTGGAAGACTGATTAAAAAAACATGATCACCATCTTGAAAATCGAGTACAGTATGAGCAATAATATAAACAAAACTAAAGTAATAACATGTAGTCCAAAGAAGTGATTCGGAACATTTTGTATGAATGGTAACGAAAAGGGTTTCAAAATAGGAAATGATACTTTGACGAAAGTAGATGAAATTTTCTATTTGGACGTTGGAATAACCATTGATTGTAGAAGCAAAGTAGATATAAAAAGTCGGACAAAATATCTAGGAAATATAATATTTAATACTAGGAATTCTGGACTGGGAGTTGGATGTGGACAAAACTTGGGCAATCAACAGCGTAGTACAGGAAATAATAGAAGTCTTTGAAATGTACTGCTGAAAAAGAATACTGACAGTCAGATGGGTTGATCGAGTAAAAAATCAGGAAGTCTTGAACCAAATTGGCGAGGAAACACTGAGTACAAAATGAGTCCAGATTTTGAGGCTCGAAGGGCTCGTTAAATTAGTATTAGAGGGAAGTGTTTGTGTTAAGCATAGAAGAGTATAAAAGCAAGGCTATAATATGTTAAGAAAATCAGGGTGGATGTGGGCTGTAATAATTATTCAAAGATGAAAAGATTAGCACATAATAGATTAGCATAATGAGCTGCATCAAACCAGTATGTGGACTGACTACCACAACAACATCAAGGGAAAAAAATACGTATGAACACTTTTATTAATGCACTTTTACACGGGTTGGAGAATGTTTTAGTAACGTTAGGTTGATATTTTCAAAAAACAAGGCAGAAAATAGCTTTGGAATGAAAATATAAACACAGAGAAATATGTTGAAAAAATAATGATATATTTATTCTGACTATTTAAAACAAATTATAAATAAACAACAGCCATTCATGGCTAGAGCAGTCAGCGGATAACGATCCTGACTATTAAAATTTTGTAAGGCGTCATTCTTAAAGTGGTCACAAATTAGAGACGAAACGTAGTGTAATTTTCAATAAATATTTTTCTGACTTCAAATGGATATTGTTTATTTCTAAGTTGATAACATTTTCTCAATATTTTCGAAAATTTGTATTTTTTTCTTCTCGGGCCTTCTGGGTAAAATGTGAAATTACAGCAAGAAATGAAAAACGATGAATAGAATCGAATTGGAATCAATGACAACACCAGTTTTTGAGACGTTTAAATTTATTTAAAGACTATAAATCAGCCTTGCTTAAGAAAAAGTGAGGAATTAATAAATCAACTTCTTACGTGGCTTATCCTTACTTATGCGTGTTTCCGTTTACTGTCGACTTAAACCATTTATTTTAATTAGTTATTCGCAGTGTTACGTCATTAATTTTCCTGTGTCTCCATTTAGCTACTTCTGTCGAGTATTAATGTTGTTCTACAAAACAAATGGGTTTAAAATTTTATTTTTACCGTATTTTGCTTTTTACGTATTAAACTTCTTAATTTATCAGTCACCATAATGCATGTGTAATGTTCAAAACTAACCAGTTTTGCAAGCGTTAAAGAATGACAGTGCAATACTGTATTGAAAATTCATTGTAAAATGGTGCCCTGTCTTATAATGACCACACAGAAAAGTTTTTATGCACCCCTAACCTATCGAAAAATTTCCAGTGATTAACATAATATGAAGAATTGTTTTGTTATTGTTTAGTTATGAAGAAACGTCAATCTTGTCGAGTAATGTAAATATAGTTGAGAATAATATCTGTAATGAAATGTATTAAAACTAAAACTCTTTATTTTAATATCAAACATCATACTGTATAATTAATTTTTATCTCTGATTTATAAATTCTTTGAGGGTTTATGTAGCTATAATCATGTTTTAATTGTTTCCCTCTGACATTATACCGTCGCATATGAAGTTAACATACAGACGGAGTAGCATCTTGAGGCTCAGCTGATCTTGTTGACATAAGTGCCCGGCGGCATCCAACCCGTTCGGCCTGTTTTTTCATGTTTAAGTGAAGCAAAATATTTAAATTTGCATGCCATGCGAGAAATAGCAGTAGTTGGCGAAGCGCCGCTAGCATTGTCTCGATGACGGACCTGAGAGTTAATTAAACATGATATGTTTGCAGTTGGAGAGGAGACTGCTGACGTCGGTTGAGCTGGCAGTTGCGTCGATGTACATCGCTGGACAGCCCACAACGCAGATATAATTACACGCCAGTATAACACCAAGTGTGTTGGGTCTGCGTAATATCAGAAATTGCTCATGTATTTGTGAATGAAGAACTTCGGACGATAATTGTAAAATACGTGTAGTATGTAATAATAAATTTATCATAGATAGTAACAACTTAAGTTGACGACATTCATTTGGAAATTTATTTATGAGGCCACCTAAAACAATGTATGGAGCAGACAATCTTAATGCAGATATACTCCAACATTTCTTTGGCGCCTGAGAAATCGTGTGGAACTATTTGAAATGGATTTGTGATGCAAACGAAGACCATTTTGAGATTCTGTGCGGATGAATTTTGCAACATTTTATTATAAGGTGTGTCATTATGCTTCTCCATTAATAACGTAAAAACGTAAGACTGTGCGACATATTTATATGACTATATATACACACGTGTGTGTTGATAAAATTCATACATTTATTTCAACTGAAAATAGTGTAGAAACATCCTTAGAAAACTGGATTAGTGAAGCCCTACATTATTAACTAAGAATTAACTAGATATCATCCTGTTGTAGTTAATTAATGTGTTGCGTATAGGGGTCAGTGACCTACCACGTGCACATAATATTTTGCCCAGGAATGTTCAGACATTTGGGAAAAATTAATGTTGTTGTTGACACATGCCATTTCCTGTACACGAAGATTCCGGCTGCCAAGACTGACCACAGCACACACTCTTCCTGGTGTTTGATTGTCCTCGGGTCAGCGGGCGTCGACGCCGGGGCCTCTGCAAACCGGTTACCTTTTACGGAATCTTGGCCCAAGCCCTATTATTTCCTGTCGTGGACAAGAACCTGGTTTCTTAATTGTTGACACATGGTTGCGAATGTAAAGTGAAGGCGACCGCGTACCAGAAACACGTATTATGAGATACGGTCATTAATTATGAATTCTGGTCACAAGCAGTGACCCTCGGGTTGTTCGTATTTTACTCAAATGTTCTGTTGATTGAGAAACAAGCGTGGTTTTTATTACTCTTCAGGTCACAGAAACATATAACATAACCTAACAGTCATATATTAAAATTGGTGATTAAGATGGCATTTTACAAAATTTAATTCGCTGTTTATGCGAACATAATAGGCGTAATTTCCTGTTCACACCAACTACAAATTTTTTAATGTATTTATTTTTCCTTCACAGAGACTTTGCCAATGAATTATTAACTTTTTCGTTAACAAGTTTATAAACTTGGCTGTAAATTAATAATTCTTGTATTTTTCCTAGTAGTAATATAAACCAATAAAACCTCCACCACCTTCAAGTTTGAGATGTAGACCTGGTTAATTGTTAAGTTATCAGTATCGGGATTTCAAAACAATTCAAACAATATGTTGTATTATTCGCAACCAGATAAACATCACTTGGGCGTGTCAATCCCTGTAAAATTCCTGAGTGAAGTGGGAGTTTTATATCCTGATACAGTCTAAACAGTTTCACATTTTACTGTAGGCCCTAACTCAGGACACAAATGGAACATATTCAGACTTAATAAAAAATATACTAAATACATATATACGCTAAAGAGCGTGACAACTTGCTAAGACAAATGGAAATCGTTAAATGTAATTATTAGGTTCTGTTAAGGAGTTTATCTAAGGTATATTGAACGATTTATTACCATCCATTTTTGTAAGTCAGTCTTTATTTACGTGATTAAAATGAGGCTGAAATTGTTAACGAAATTAAATATGAAATGAGGAAGCAATTACGTAAATGTATGTGAATACTTTAAATCATTGTAAAAATTTTATATGCTCAAATTAATCAATTTGATAGAAATTTTACATTTTTTAGTTATATAATTTATTAATATAAATAAAATCGTGTTGTGAGTAATAAGTAAAAGAACGAAACTTCGTTAAGTTTAAAGTTACGTAACCGAGGAATCTAAAAAGTAATATTCATGGCCAGGCAGAGGAAACGTTTATATCATGAAGACAAAACTTTCTGTCCAATAACAGTCTGAAGAAGGTACAAATAGTACTGAAACGTAGCGTTGTATTATATAAATATATATTTTTTTTAATTATAAAACATGTGTGTTAATAGCCCGTTAAGTATATATTGTTACAATGAACAAAAATACGTTAAAAAATTGTTTAAAAGAATTAATTTATTCAACTACGATTTTAACATTTCCAGTAATAGTGAAATATCGAGCACATTGTTTAAATACGCTATTAATCTTTGTTCAGTACAAGAAAAATCTAAGAAAAACGGTTACAAGTAATGTATCACTAACTTCTAATATTTTTAAGAAAGAAAACTTTCCCAGATTTGTTTTTTTGTCATTTTTGCGAATGTAATTGAAAGCTATTATGTTTGATGAGTGAATTCAGCTCTTCCAGACGTATATGGACAAATATCTAAGATCTTTGTCCGTATTTTAACATAGTAAAAGACTCAGATTTCCTAAGTCATGTACTAATTACGGAATGTTTTCACAACCATGTCTAGGATCTCCCTTTTTATATTTCACTGTATGTTTTGTGGATTCTATAAGAATATTTATATATGGATCCTACCAGATTCGATTTTAGAAGCCAAATTCCAAGCTTTACTTCCAATTTTTCTTAGAGTTCTCAGTACAAAAGGTTTATTTACTTTTCGCAGGCCAGATTGCTCTTGAAATAAATTACTCGATATTTTCAGCATTTGCCCTGCAGAACCGTGACTCCATTTATACAGTAGCTCAGCGCCATTTCTCCTTGTTTTTTTTCCAAAAGTTAATAGCTGTACGTTTATTGCAGTTGATATTCCCTCTTGTAAGCCACGCCTATATCTTATTTTTCTATAAATAACTAAGCCATTTACAAAGAACCTGGCCTTGGACTTTACTATGGTAGTGGCTAACATCTGTGGCCCTGAAGACTTATTCTTCCTACGATTTTTCAAGATTTTCACGTGTTCTCCTTTTGTTCCAACCAGACCCTTTCACACTGAGAGGTGGAAGGTTTGCTATTTCGGGAACGGGAAGTTCGCGGCACACGTTGAGGCCTTTCCCTCAGCAGGCACTAAGCCGCTCCAGAGATATCCCACAGGCTAAACGAGCGATTCAACAACAGCGGCTGTTAAACGCTGCGAAGTGACGCATCTCCCGGGGCCACAAAGGGCGAAGAGAACCTGGAAGCAGTAATTTGTGAAGAAGCTGCAGACTGCTGCTGTACATTATCGTCAGACAAAAGACACAGAGCGGACGACTAAATTCTCGACAGCTCATCTATACTTGTCAGTCGAAACAACAAAACACTTTAAATTTTCCACACATGCGGGGTGAGCGTTCCTGGCTGTCATGCAAAGGCTGAGCCGACTCTTTACGAGGTACTCACTTCAGACGCTCCTGATGCTCCGACCTGAAATTCGACTAAATAACCTCATTGTCGACCAAGAGGAAACGGTAACAACGGTACTTTACCGTCATTTTTATCCATTAAATTACGTAAACTGGCTTAAGAAATAAAGTGATTTAAGCCTTTATTGATAAGTCAAATTCTGAATAAGATCCAGTTACTGAAAATCATATCAAAAATCTTCTTGAATACTGAAATACAAGGAATGAGGAGATAAATTAACATCATACGAACACTTTCAATACAAACGCATAATGTAACTAATACAGTGTCCAAAACTACCGGCAGACGCGTCAGCATCGACTGAGCGAATCCATTCCTTTTAGTTACTATTACCCCCTAATAATTGTGCGTATTTATTCCAGTAACAATTTTTATAATTAGTGAAAATTGTGGAAGTAGCTTTTATACAGTTGCACATTTATTGAAATTAGTCAAGGATATTTTTGAGTTGAATTAGTAACTACAATCTAACAGAAACGATTGCGACAGAAACTATATGGATTATATTTAATTAAGTTATTTCTGAAAGTGGAGCAAATTTAGTTTTCTGTCAATAGATGCACTGGAAAATGTTTTTGTTTTAATGTAAGAATGTAAAATTTCTACAAACAGCTGTAAATAATTTTTTATTTGTACTTTACCTACTCCCGATTAAAAGAACATCAATCATCTTGACAATACATCTCTGAAAATGTGAGACTGTTGGAACAGTCGGCCAGCTGCGTCCTAAACTGGTCGAGGCATGGAGTCGGTAATGCTGCGTTCCCGCAGCGAACTCCACTCCATTCATCGGAAAGGCGTTGGACAAATACCTGCTGCCCGACCTACCTGATGGAGCTTTTCTGAGGTTTGCCCTATATAACATTTAGACGAATTCGGGGTAGGATCCTTAAACGGCCTTGTTCTGCCTACCGCATCCTATGCTATTAAAGTGGATTACCCTAATATAACCTATATAAAAATGCAATTGATTATACATCCATTCCTCAGTAAATTAGAATCGAAGTAAAAACAAATTAAAGCAGCATTCAGGTAAAAAGTTTATTATAAATTGACTTTCAACTGTTCAAATATGAGAGACTGCCCTCTCAATTCCTGACTGTTTCACATACACTAAATTATATCAAGATCTTAGGAATTGATATCCTTAACTTTTAGCAAATGACCTCTAAATGTAGTAATAAAGTGTGGTCTTAATTTTTAAGCAAATTATAAAGCTGCAGACCTGTCTAAAAGATTATTTTACAATTATAACTCAACCGTGCAAAGAAACCAGTTTCGTAATTGTAAAGAGAAAACACTTAGAGACAGCTACGACACACAGTGACATATGAAGCGTATAAAAATATTTTCAAATTCAACGAACTCATGAATTTTATTGATTAGTACGCAGGAGGTATAGAATAATTAATGCATTCTCTTATCTTGACGGGAAATGAAACTTGGTTATTATACGGTCAAGTTGATCACCGCATAAGGCGAAGACCGTCGGAGTATGAAAATTTAATTCTGTGACTGGAAGAACGGGTTCGTACCGTGATAATGTAACAGGTTTGCGCTTTTCAGTTTTCTTTATTAGAATGAACATAGCTTCGTACCGTAAGATCAAACGATGCTTAATTAAGTGAGTGTTCCACATTTCCCCTGCCAGTTTCGCAATTTGTTACTTTTTAATACAAGCTCCGACATGACTTTGCAAAATTACACGCTAGTAGGGATATGAATGGCATGAATTTCACCTTCTTAATTACTGAATGTGTTTTCGAAGGCTACAAGCTTGAAATCGGACCGCGAACGATGCAGATAAAAGTTACGGGTCAGGATTACGAAAACACATAACATCAGTTAGACTCACATAGAAATTATTATATTTATTATTCATATTATTTTAACGAATTTCGTATACAAGTATTGGTATTTTAAAAGCACTCTTTTATTGACAGTTATTGAGTGTTCATCGAAAACGTTAGCAATAGTTATGTTTTATTCATGAATTTATTTTTCTTTAATTTTATACCCTCTGTGCAGATGTGGCACACAGATCCGCTAGCAAGATATGATTGATATATAAAAGCATTTATTTTATCCGTTCATCATTAATAACCAAATAAACTCGTATTATATTTTATTTAAATTTTCAGAGGAACGACAATGCATTTAAAAGAACATGGAACAAATTTATTAGGCGTAATTACCTATATAATGTTAAACAACGGTATACAGACATAAAATATTAATATTTAATCCTATTTAAAAGAATTAAATCCCGCAAAACGATTAGTTTATTGATTCAATCATCTCGAATAAATTTAATCTGCAGCCGACGTTCTATCGTAAGCTGTAATTATAAGTTATGTGAGCCATAATTCGTAAAATAATCCCGTTTTAAGATAGAGAAATTAATTAATTCTGCCAGACGAACTAAATTAACATGCCTAGTTACAATAAAAAAATTAACTTTCAAGGCTTATGTTAAATAAAATAGAATAAATAATTTAATAAATTGAGTACTGGAATGTTTGAAGAAACCCACAAAAAAAGAAATGTGCTCCACAACAATTGTTGGTTTCTTACATAAACACCGTATTGGGTTTTTATGTTTGTGGAATTTCACTGAAGTTATAATATTGCTATTCCGGTTTTGCATTATTAAATGGTATTAATACTGTTGGGCGGTTTATAATTTATTCAGTAAGAATCAAAACCTTTTGCACATTCTCCAGAAATATTTATTTCTTCAATTAGACAGTTTTCAGCATCTATACAGTGTGATATAGTAGATATTCCGGCCAAGGTTTTTTCTACCTCTAATAGTATTATCCTTAGATTAATTAAACCTTGTTAAACTGTATCTGCACCAACAACACCAAGATTTTTATAAATTTTAGTTGTTTATTTGTATTTGAGCAGAATATCTATTGTATTACACTATATAATGGACTATTCTTTCATATGTAATTCAGTGTTGCTGAAATAATAAGACACAGTTGCCGTAAGTTTTCTAATTAAAGAAATAAATGTTACTAGAGACTGTGTTAAAGAATTTAGTCCCTACTATTCAATTGTTGAGGAATGCGGAGACAGGACGAGTAAGGAAGGTAAAGCATAATTTTTTTTGACTGAAATATGTAACTAAGTAAATAACAATAATCATAATAATTCAAGAAAGCTGAAAGTCTCTCCAAGTGCGTCGTTTTATTTCATGACTAAGCGCGACCTCATACATCCCAGAAGGCCACCACGTTGTTGAAGCAGTTTCGTTGGGACATCGTCGACCACCGTCCCTACAGCCCCGACCACGCTCCAAGTGACATCCACATTTTTTCTCACTTGAAGAAGCACCTAGGGGGCCAACGATTCGCTACAACCTGGATGAACACGCAAGGACAGATTTTTACCACGAGGAAATATTCAAACTCATCCCACGAAGTGACAAGTGCCTAAATAGATATAGAGACTATGTCGAAAAATATCCTACTGCATGTATGCTGAATTGGTTGCGTGAAACAAAATGTACGCGTTTCACTTAAGGCTTTGTAACCTTAATTTCTGATCATCCCTCGTAGTACAGATGTCGATCTGGTGAGTTTATCCCCTCACAGATCTTTCAAGCGGATAACGGACTCATTGATATTCACACTATCAGATGCTGTCTCATTAATAAATATAAAGTTTACAGTGGATTTTAGAAACAGGGTTAACTGCATACATGTTTCTCAAATCTCAGATCTACCTATCGTTATTTATCTCGACATATCATGTCAAGGTATGGTAATTGGATCTTTTCAGAGTCTTCATAAATTACCTGGTGTTTTCTTAGGTGTGCAACAGGTATAAATTACAAGTAACTATGCAGCGATTTTTTTAAAAATAAACATTGAAGAACCGTATGTTTTCAGTGAGGCAAAGGTACATGATTGATGACTGAGCCAACGAAGTTGCCCATTTGGAACAAAACGCAACAGTGGGAACGGAAGTGTTGTCGTCTCAAACTGCGAAGTTGCGCCTGGGACTTGTCCGACTACTTGATACAAAGTTGTTGATCCGTAAAGTATGTTGATTTCTCGGCCTGAGGTTAGTGGTCCTCCCTATGATGCGCACTTCCTTGGCGACTTGGGCCCGGACTTATTTCTGTAGGAGACAAAGAACGGCGCGCTGCCAACTTGACGCAGTCGTTCTACTGTGACGCAAGCATTGTGATTCTCCACCCACACGCGAACCAAACCACTCCAGATCTGATACTGTTAATTGAGGTTTTGTGCGTCATCGCCTAAGTTAAAACATCACTTAATTATTATATTCGTGGAATGAACTGAAGCCTTAATTCAATGTCGCAATGTCATTTATTTCTGTCTGAATTTCAGATGAATCAGTCATATATAAAAAATTTCACCGACACCTCAAGGATGATATTTGCAATCTGAGTGATTGTATAAAATTCTCATATTTTTTACCTTGAGGACCTTCATGATTCCAGTGTGTATTTGAGGCAGGATAATGTTAATTACATTTTTTGGAAAAATGCATATGTTAATAAATGATAAAATAGAACACTACTGACACACGTGAGATACACGCTGTAATAAGGGAATTAAAAACATTCCAGTAGAGAACCCGTTACACACATCAATTAAGCAATGGTGGTCTCAAAATATTTTGTTAATTTTAACTATTCCCAAAGTGATGACTTTAAATTATAAATAAAATGAAAAATAAATCTTGAAAAGCGACACTGGTATCAGGAAGAACGAGCAAGAGGCCATACTGCAGCGATAATTTTCCTATTCATGTAGAAAATAGTATATCCTTGATTTTATTAATTATAATTCAAAAATAATATTATTTTCGTATGAATTGCTTGAGAAAGTAGGATTTACTTGTCAGAATAAAACATAAAGTTGTAACACATTACACTAATATTTGGAGGGTGTATGGGAGTAACTTTGTAATTCCAATATTTCGATAATCCACACTGAAAAAATCGCGTCATATGTATTATAAATTTAACATCAGTAAAATATTTTCCAGATTCGTAAATGACAATTGTAGGTTGTGTAATGATGTACATATATTTAATCAACCCATTTAATTTTATTTCCGTACACACGATTCGAGATTTATAAAATAATAATAGGTTTGTGCTAATAATAAACTAATTAGATAAATAAATAGCTGAAAACAGTCAAAATTAAATACCACACAAAATGAAATGGTATTTAATTTATCACTTATTTTGGCTATTTATTTATCTAATTAATTTAATAGATTTAATGTGTCTGAGAATATAACAATATATAAAGCAACTTTTTAAGATGTCACCTTTGGAAGTACTTTGAAATTAAGTGATTCACACAGAACAGGAAAAGTGGAACCCGCATGAAGCCATGACGCCCAATGGCTCTAATAATCTTGCAGAATAAATTGAGGGGCAATTGTGACCCAATTGACACACCCAATTAATCGTTAAAGGACATTTTAGCAGCATATTTTATGTTGTAAAATTTTATCGTAATTTAGCATCTTATTAATTCATGTAAATTTTTATTTTAAAAATAAGTAGTTGTGAAGACCTTGCCCTGGTTTCGGTGTAATATTTATTTATCATAAAAATAAATTTAACATTTTAGTGTAGAGACCCAAAATCAATCCCAAGATCACAGTTAGTACGGAGTCGCTCTAATCACTCGTCGACTGTTACTATTTGAATGATTTACGTTAGTCAAGAATCGCATTTTTATTTTACATTTGAAAAGAGCAATCATTTGTATTGCACAAATATTAGAATTGGAAATTACCGAATTCGCAAAATTCGTTCTATATCAGCGGCTCCATACAGATTAGCACTTTACAAGAACATAATAACATGTGAACGTCTTCAAAAATTCCTTGAAGGGTAGTTTTCTTAAGTCGTGTATGTATCGCGTAGAATCTTAAGTTGTGTAATGGAATACAATAATATTCAATTAAACAGCCTGCTCCAGTAACGGCACTATATAAACAATGTCACAGACAATACGTGTTCTTATTAGCGATTCCTATAACAACGCAGAAGCAGCACTACAGCTCGAACTAATAACGTCGACGATGGTGCAACACCAATATGCAATCCACGCAGCAATCAGCGTTGCCGATGCAGTTTTACCGAGTTAACGTAATTAATAATAATAATAATAATCTAATGGAATAATTGCCCTGAAGACGATAAACCCTTTTCACAACGCTCAACACGTTTCGACGGCTGCGCCCACCGAAGTATATACAAATGACCAATGAGACTGTGGGCCAATTAATAATTTTCAATAATTTAAAAATTATTTAATTTTTGTATTAGTGAAACCAAGTCTTATGTGACCTTTAACATTATTTGAATTTGATTCTTCTGAAGCATTAATTGTTTTATATAAATATGAAAACCTATTTGGTCTTAATAGTAGCAAACAACGTATTAAGGATTATAAATAAATTGTATATAAATCCTTTCATATTATGAATTATGTTCTATAGCCGCGTTATCTGAGTGGTTATGGATAAATAAAAAATCAGGTTGATGTCAATTTCTATTTGTGGCGTGTCTTCTGATAATCAGAGGTGTTCCCATTGACGGAACTCCAATCCTGGGACAAAGGCACCCCCCTATCCTTGTCGCGGCTGTTACCCGTTCCACGAAAGCTGCCAGCGATCCTAAACACAAACCCGTCTCTTTGTTTCTCCTCTGTAGCTCACGTGTCTCTTCCTTTTTTATATACTTTACTTCCGTTCTGAAAGTAAACTCGTGAGAAGGGTACAAGGGTCGGGCGTGTTTTAGGCTGTCTTTCTTTCGTCTTCTCGCGCGACGATTTATTTTCCTTTTGTCTCAGCTTACGTCTTGATTGACTTCATTTACGTGGAGGGCCGTGTTGACGCCGTGCCAAGGCGCGGGCATTGTTTCATTCATCAGCCGCGTGCTGACTTAATGACGCCCATTGTGGGGACGCGACCAATCACGCTCGCTGACAGCTCGCTGTCTTCCTCTGTCTTCCGGCGGCATTCCTCGCCCTGACAAGGGCTCGTCGTTCTTCTTTACGCAGTTTAACGCTTCCACTCGGCCGTACCTTTGCCACCCGGAAATTGAGATTAATTGTGGATCCGCGTCCGGCTCATTAGCGATGTAGATTTATTGGCGATCGGCGCCTCCAGCATCGGCAACCGGCGCGCCACGACTGTCGAGTGGGATGCGTTCCTGGAGGCAGTGCGCAAAACAGCCACACCGGAAATTTCTGTTCAAGTTCTCTTCCCATTAATCCCTTGCCACTCTAAATAGCGAGGTCGGTCGTACGTCCAGCCGTTTATCTGTCCCCGCTATCATTATGAAAAAGATTTATCAATTCATCGGGAATATAAGCACACTTCTCACTGATATCATCAGCATTATATTTTCATTTTGAAGGTTTGTTTTACTCTTGGATCTTTTATTTGATCTTTCAGGAATGCCTTGAGTCTGTCACGCGTTTGTAGTTAGACTTAAGCTGTACCACGTTCTTCATTCAAACACTAAACCTAAGTCGCTTCTGCTTAAGAAATTGTTGGACGCATATTTCGTACACTAAACAGACGTTCGTAATTTTACTTGAAATAATATCCTTCTAGGCTTTTATTATCTATATAATTTAAATTCAATGACAGAAGGAATCAGTGAAGCTCATCTCTAATTGTTATGAAAGTGAATTAAACAGATTAGAATAGAAAAATCTCGACGGGACCGGGAATCGAACCCAGAATCACCGATGAGTACCGATGAGTGATCCTCGTCGACTTCCGTTGTCTATCCATTGTATAGACCTGTCACCTGTCTCGCCAATACAATTTACTATTTCGCATTCTTGCGAATTGCTATTCCAATGAACATTTTTTATTTACTTTATTTAAGATCTCTTCAATTATGGTAAACCGTTATTAGCGGCCAAGAAATTATTATTCAATGTTAAAAGTTCGTAATATACGTACAATACGTTTAATATTTTGTCAAATACAACGATTTGGGTACAATAATATTGTGTTAAATAAAATTGTCTCTAAAGTATGCCTTTCTTTTTTATTAATTATCTGGCTACCCGACGTTGCCAGGACTGTTGTAATGAAACTCAGCGACATCCATAACCCCGGATTTGATGTCGGTTGTATTCGCGTTATTTTCTTGTAACGCCCCTCCACTCCCACCTTTAAGGGTACTTCCTTCCCCTTGCCGAAAGCGGTTGAAATTATACACAGAAAAGATCGTTAAAAAATACTATCAATCCCTTTGACCTCGAGAAATATTTATCACTCGCAAATGTTGGTCGTTTGAGCACGTTTGAAAATGTCCACCCCTGACCCTGTGACGTGTCTTAAACCAAAGTGTTTTTTTTTCGCATGGAACACGTGTACGAAATTTGGCGAAATTTTCTCCACGGGTGTTGATTTGTATGCGGGACATACACACAAGCACTTTGTTTTATTTATTAGATCAGATTAGATGTGTTAGAGTCACAAATGTCACAATTGCCCGTAAGTTTATTTTGATATATTATTGTGGTCATTTGCACGCTTCACGCGGGTTCTTTACTGTACTGTATAAATCGTTTGAATTCGAAGTACTTTCAAAGGTAGGGATTTTAAAAATTATTGTAATGTACTCTCTTAATATTTCTTTACACAATAAATATATATTTTTTTGTAATCGAGCGAATGTAGATAATTTGATGGGGTGGCTGTACCTATAGTATTGTAGTATACAGCCTGATTAATAAGACCATACTTTTCAAGTCCAAATCTGGAGAAATATTTACTGATGATAAATTTATCGTACATAAGACAATTATTCTAGATATATATGGACAGTACGGTCACTGCCATAAAACCCTCCATATATACTCTAACCGTTGCTCCCTTAGATACGCACAATATGAACTATACACATAATTGTCAATAAATAGATGAGCAAATTTGGTTTCAATTTAGCGGTAGCGTCACTGTTAGAACAGAGTCATAGTAAATCTAGAGCAACGATTTATACATCGTATATATACGACAGGTACCATAAACTTTCCGTTGTTTGTGAAATAAGGGTTCATTGCAGCTAAGGGTCTGAGCAGTGAGTCAGAAATCCCCCGAGAATGTTGTCATTCCCGCCACCCAGAGCGCTAGAGATGTTGTGTCTTGCTGTCACCCTGCTCCGTGTTTCACGAGAAAGCTATTCCTGCTGCCCTGCCTCGGAAACAAATATGAGGAGGCGAGAGATGGAAATAGGAACAATGCGACGACGCTCCAGGGTTTTAAAAATATGACAATGAGCCGCGCGCTTCCTGCTCTGTGCAGAGCGAATATTTTCTGTTCAGGCTCCTCCATTCTTGGCGCCGACAGTGGAACGGTCTCGTTAATAACTAAACATTTCCTCCTCGCACGCATAAAATGCAAAGTGGTGAAAATTTTATATTTTGAGTTGGTGAAATACTTTCAGAGTCGCATATCAATCATTTTCATAAAGTTCGTTCACCGTTACAGATTAATTAATCATCACATTCTGCTTCAAAGTTATTAAAGTATAAATGGATATGTGTTTCACTAAGTTGTAAGCATTGATATGCACAAACTGTTGTGATAATTGTGCTAGTAATGATTCTTCAAATATAAAAAAGCCCAAATTGTTAATTTACAAATGATGCTACATTTTTTAATTACACTTCGATTAACAAGTCTTTTATCTAAATAAATTTCCTTTAATTCAGAAAGTGCGAACACCCCCTTTCTAAGATACCAAATAAAATATCTAACTCTATTTCAGGGCATCAGCATCGGCCCAAAACGTCATTTGAATTCATTTTGAACGAAGTTAAATTGCAACAAAAAACTGTGTGTGTGTGTGGGAGGGGGGGGGGCTTACATAACCTCGGCATTCTTGCGGAATATTTTCTGGTGCGTTTAGGAAATAGCAAGCGGCGTCAATTGCTTCGATGGTCGTCTAGTGGCTAAGTCCTCATTTCTGTAACTCTGTCTCCAGTACTCTATTGTTGTTTTACTATTATTATATGTGTAAGAAAAACAATACTCACATAGAAACATGTCGAATAGGTATAATTTAATCATAGAAATTTCTCTCTTATTTATATGACGTTCTCCCACCCCGGAAAAACGTCATCCATAAATATTCTCTCTTTTACCCTCGAGTTTGTTTTCTTCATCTTGCCGTGAAATAGCCATAGGATTTACGATTTGCATTTGATTTTAAGTATCTTGTACCTTTCGCCCGCGGTACTCGATAAAGGGAAACAGACTACATCCAGGAAACAACTACTGAAAAAACTTAAATCAAACGTCGGATAAGAACCTCCTTTCACTTTTCACCATTTTTGTCACTCTAACACAGATTGTAAAATTTAACGTAGGAGTTTGGCGCCACACAAGGGTCATTAGTTTCTTTTTTGAATCCGTATATTGTGAATTGAAAGTGAGGATTTAGTTTTACAAACCGTTTAGTCCCAAGGAAGCTCTACGACTTTTGCACCTCTAATTCTTAGTCAGAGATTTCGGTTTGAGCAATACATCAGCACCTAACCGTACCGCTGGATGCAGTTACGAACTGCTGACTCAGAAGGAAAGAGAGCTGAGTGAGTCTAGTCCAAACAGCCTATATCTGCCCATTTAACAAAGTATACAAAATCCAAGAACTACTAGAAATCGATGGTCATCGCTGTGTATGTATAAATGGGCGGAATCTAGCGAACTATTTATTATATAGAATCCAAAAATTTTCAAAGGAATGTTACAAGACCTTATGATGTACTAGACGCAGCTTGAATTTTTATTTCGTTTCTTCCCCATTTTGGGTTAAAAGCGACGGAAATATTACCAGGAAACCGAGCTGAACCGTACGTGTTGTTGGTAATTTTAAGACTTATCAGAGTAGATTTTGTCTTTCAACATTAGCCTCTAATCGAAGTGTAAGATGACGACTGTTCCGGTAGAGCTACGGCAGGTGGGCGTTAGGATACCTCGTAATTATTTGATGGCGATCGGCTGTCCTGTGCGCTATTCGCTGGTAGCGATGCCAATTAAGCAGTCGACTTCGCCGTCTGGGACTGTTGGGCGTCGGCGGCATTTCGGAGATGATATCACAGCGCTGTGTCGTGCACGCAGTTAATCTACGTGAGTAATCACTTTAATATTCATTAAAGTCCGCTAAACGACGAGTTAACAACGGCATATGAAGCTAACCGGCAGAATTTAGATAAAACTCCGCCCCTTCGCAAGGCAACGAGCCATAACAAGGGTCGCGTCTCTATTAGTGACAATCCCCCGGACATGGGTTTTCTCTTGTGAAGCGAATTGTATCAAACTGGATTGTCCGATGTGATATTATATTTAACGTACGAGTGTTAATATTTTTTTTAAAAAAAAAAGTTAATAAGATTTCCGACTAGAATTACTGAAAATATTTTTGAAACTTAACTCTTACTTTTTGCCTGTATGTATTTATTATTCAAGATAATGAGATAACTGAGACTATAATGCGAATATGAGATCTAAAAATACAAAAACAAATACGTATCTTTGCTTCTCAAAAATGCCTTATATCCACAATTCATCTTATTCACGTCATTGAGACATACAGGTAGGTCGAAACTGTTCTCATTTAAGTTTCAAAAAAATTTCAGTGATTATAGTTATCTAGATCAATTTTTTATTCTAAAAACACACAATTAAATGTCGCTAATGCGCTTACCATACGCAGTCTTCGATTGTACATGTTCAAAAAAATTCTGACAACTGCACGGGTATTTATTGATAGAGAAATTAATAAAATATAATTTCAAATCGTTTCGTCCTTATATCAGGACTTTATCACTAATTTATGGTGTAAAATTATATAAATCAACACAACATGCATTTTCATTAAATTTAAGATTTACATATTCCAAATTAATATTTCTCCAATTTACTAATTTTAGGTAAAAACGTTGTGATATTACATTTTTCTCAATTTATTTCTGAATGACTAATTTTTACTAATGTCCTGTTTCTTTATTTACTTCGCAACTTCACCGGCTCACTTACTATAATTTTCAGTTGCAGGTCCAATCAGTAAAAAAAATTATAATAAAAAAATTTAAATTTATTAAGCATTTATCAGAAGAACCAATTTAATTTTTATAACGTTTGTAATAAATCTAAAAGTACAGTGGGTCTGTGGTTGAAAAAATATTACAATAGTGTCTGTAAACGATAAGGAAACTATATGACGGCAGTATTACACATCACAGAAACCTAAAAAAAATCTGCTGCCCATGTGGCATCACACTTTGATCTCCTGTCACCGGTGACGCGCAGAAATGACAGCCAACAACCATAAACATCAAGTTGATCTGAGTCCAGTCTGCCGTACGGTGAAATCAGTAATGCCGGATGAACAATTGCAATTCCAAATTCATCGAAAGTTAGGCATCCACGCAGCCTATCTAATATTCAAACTTATTAATAAAAATAGTAATGTATCGCTAAAGAAATATTATGTCTGTCAGAAATGTATTTATGGCCGAAATCTAATACATCTAAAATTTAGCACTTCCTCCGTTATAAATCGTTACACATAAAATTATGGTGGTAGGATGTCTTGTGATAAATGTATTTCTGAAACAGGTTCTATATACTACAAAATAGGAAAAAAGATAAAAAATTGTGGAGGCTCCATTAGCTAAAGGGTTTGAAATGAGAAGTCATGATGTTCTTATGCACGCGTACTTTGTAATATTGTTATTTAATCGATTACTAATTATCTAAAATTATATCTTCTAAATACAACCTTAATTTTGTATCTGTATTACATTTTTATATTTTTGTTTGACACAACACGTAATTAACTACTCCTACATTTTCTTATATTATCTATCGTGATCTGTTATACATTTTCATAGCAACTGTGACTAAACTATCATTTGGTTTCTAGAATTGTAGAATAACTGAATTGAAGAAATCTCTTCAATACTATCGTCGAAACAAACTTTTGACAGCTCACAATGACTTTTGTCGACTTTGCGAAAGATCCTTGATTTTCATTCTCGCATCATCACTACAAGTTTATTGGCGTTTGTTTCACCACTCCATATTTTCACCCACTGGAAAGGAGAAGTTATTGTAATTAGTACCTTATGAAATACGATGCAGTGTGCAATAAAGTTGCCGATTTCTTAAAACTTTCACAAACCTTATATGGATGCTACCAGGGTAGGTACGACAGCAACATCAAATACCGGTTAATGAGAGTTGTCAAAATACACGTAAATATCATAACGCCAACAGTATAGATCGATTCGTATTTTATTAAGCATGGGAGACAGCCTACTAGAACCGTTCAACAGGATTCAGGTATATAAATTCCGATATATATTACACGGTATAGATTATTTTTAATATTGACATTTATCAGACTCATTACACAATTATATCGAGATTTTTTAGATTGCAATTAGTCTGAAAGTACGTTATATTAAAAATTCTTATATAATATTAAACAATTTTGGAAACAATAATTGGAAATTTACAGTAACATTTATCAAAATATTCAACATATTTGAAGAAATTTTTGGATTATAATAAACCTCAAATTCCCGACTAAACTAAGTTCCAATTGCATTAATTATATTGTTATAATAAGCGTTTTCTGAGCAAAGTTTTTTTTTAAAATTTGCATTCACCATGGATTGTCCGAAAATTTCAACAGCTATAGATACTACTATAACAACTTTAAACTTCATATTTTACGCTTGAATTAAATAGAACGCACCAGAAACATTCTTTTTCGTATTTTGTGTTCCATATACCTTGTAGTTTCACTCTTTTGTTCAGACTAAATTTATATATATATATATGTATGAATTGTAGAAGAAGATGGGAAGAAAGTATACAGGAACTTTCAGATACGTCTTGCAGCATAAGAAGTAACCTTATATATATATATATATATATATATATATATATATATATATATATATATATATATTGTAATATCCAAAATATAAGAAGGAAATTATTAGAGAAGTTAACAAAGTGCCCACTCGTTGGAGACAAATTATGTAGTATACACTATTAAATAAAATAAAGGAAGAAAGTTTATAGGATATTACCCTGAAATTAAACCAAAATTAACAAAAGATTATTTAATTTACAATTTTGATTTTACATTGAATTTTGTACATTTATGTTTTTGTTACATGCCTCAGCTTTAATGAGAATCAAAAACTCCAGGGCCGCTTACAGGCCCTCTTTTAAAGATAGTGATTTGCAATTTTCACCAAAGTTAGAAAATAAAAAATACGAATTTAATTGACAATAACAATATTTTATATGAAGAATTTACATACTTGCATTCTTGCGCCACATTGACTTCTTTACAATGCTCTGACCTCTCAAATTACGCCAACAAGAATATCAAAGAAAAATTGAAATAAAATGAACATAACCCATTGTAGATCTCTACAATTTATTTATATATATATTATTTCGCTACTAGCCGGTGACATATATCTACAAAGTTATGAAACATATTACATTCATAAGTAATATTTACATGATTAACCTAAACTGTATTGTTAAACTGTCTTCGAAAAGTATTTAACCTAAAAATGACTCAGGAACCAACCGGATTTAACTTCAATATGCTCCACCCTTTTTATGCCATATATTAGAGTATTTATTTACGCTCACCAGATAAAAAATTAAGAAAAAAATACTCAAACTATGTCACAAACTATGAGAATTATAGAAAAGCGTGACATTGAATAAAGCCAACTTTTCGTCTTGAAGCATCATTTGGAAAATAATTTTAATATGTACCATCTTTGTATTTTGTATTCAAACGGTTTCTTAATATCCAACCGCTTTTAATATATTTCCATGGATACAAATACGCTGACGTTTTAAGTACTAAATTTACATTTTTTCCCTTGTATAGAAACCGTTATAGTTCTATTACAGCTTATATAAGTTATTTCTTCATCCGTATAGATATTCAAATTCAAGAAGGTTTTATTACGAAACTGTCTTTTATTTTTTACGATTTGTTTAATAGCCAGTCACATATGTAATTATTTTGGAATTACGTATTACTTAATATATAGAGATAGCCGTACTCCTTTTTGAAGTTGACTTCGTAAACCACATAAGATTCAGCGTTTCACCGGAAAGAAAAATACCTCTAAACCGACTGACGAAAGCCTCCCAAGATACGAAAAAGATAATGAGAAATCGGAAAATCGAAAAGTAGTTAAGGCTCCTTGGGCTGTATGTATAAGTGGCGGAGAGGGGCGGACAGGAAGGCGAAAGGAGGGATCGACGTGTAAAAAGTAGACGCGCCGAGAATAATGCTCGTGAAGAGATGGGGATTGATGAGATGGGCACAAAAGCGTGAGAACTGAGGAAGGCTGCTGATAGGCCGTACGGAGCTGTGGAGGCGTGGCTGCTACCATAGAAACAGAATCTACAAATATATCAGTCTTCCAACAGACTTGCAAAACGTTTTACAGCCCGCTAAAATTGATTTATTGAGTTTCTGGCTTCAAAATTAGGTACATTAGGAATATATTTTATTTTTTATAATTTTTTGGATCATGTTTGCTGTTTTGAGTTAGTTTAAAATTCTATTAAAACCTTGAAATTGTTTACGTACTCTCTGACGTGAACACCAGACATAATTTTCTGTTTTATATAAAATATGTAGTGCAGTTTATGGCCAATTTCAGACAATTTATTTATTAAATTAAAAAACGTTTCGATACAGAAGTTCTAATTACATCTAAATGTTAAAAGTTATTTGACACCATATTTAAAAATTTCTATAAATTTTTAAAGTTCATCCGAGACACTTCTTAACGCCCTAATGCGGTCGTGGAAATTATAAAAGACCTGAAAAATGTACAAAAACGTACCGAAATGTTATTTTTTAATTTGATAAATAAGTTGATTGAAATTGGCCATAAATTGTACTATATATAGAATATCCGAGTATTTCAGTTTTGAAAATCCACACAATAATGAGCCGGTTATTGTAACACGGTGATCTTAACCAACTGCTTACATTTTTAAAAAGTAGAAAGTGATATTTATCTTGTTGAGAAACTACTTACCAGATGCAAATAGAATCAATGATTCCTACATTAAAATATTGAGTATGTTAAAGCAGTGTCAGACATATTTATTTAGTAATGGAAGAATAAATATTTTTAAGCACGAAGAAAAATGTCGACCGGGCCGGCAATCGAACCCAGAACCTTCCGGTCCGGTCTACATTTTTTCCTCATACTCAAAATAAATATCTTTATATGGCCTTAGACTTGATGCTAAGTTAAGCTTTCCTTATTCTTCAATTAATAATTGTAATTAGTCTTTTTTCAGAATTACAATTTCACTTCATTCAGTACGAACGAACGATTCAATAGAAACTAAATTATTCTTTGAAATTACCTTTCGCAGAAACTTTCGATACATTGCATTTCGAAACATTAGGCTTAGTTCTGTTTCACGTCGTTTATACAAAAAAAATTGGACACGTAAAAATTACGCGCAACAGAAGTTAAGCTTCATAGAATCATTGAAAAATAAACGAATTCTCCGGACCGACAGATGAGAAAATATCAGGAAATTAACCAGACTCATGAAATGATATATATATATATATATATATATATATATATATAGATTAGTATATGTTGTTTTATGGACGCGACGACTTCCGAATTAAAGTGTAGGCTGTGACGTAGCAGCTTGCTATAGTTGGTCAACTGTATTTGGTCCCCTATCTCGCAATTTTACCCGTGACATTGAGTTTAATTTAAAAAATTTATTTATATGTTAATTGAAATTGATAGAATTAATTTCAAAGAGAATGAAATTAATCAAATTATTGATGTAACAAATGAACGAACTGTAAGGTGTAAACGCATGAGAATATTTAAACTAATACACGTCAAGAATTTATTGATTGTTGAAACCTTAAAAAACTTCTCTATTGAATATGTAGTTCAGGACGGGAAAAATGTCATCATAATCATAATCAGGCAGTGAAAAGTGAATTGAATACAGTTGTCATACTCTGATTTGGTAAATTTATAAATAAACAACAGGCAATATGAAGTCAGAATAAAGTCCGTTGACTGCCGTGGCCGAGAAAGACCTGACTATCAAAATTTTGTTAATCTTCAACCTGAAATTTACTGACGAAACGTAGTTTAATTTTCCATAAATAAATATATTTTTTCTGACGTCAAACTGATTGTTGTTTATTTAAAAGGTGTCTCAATAGTCAGAATATATTGTAATACTAATTAAAGAGGCCATTAATGACTTTAATTATGGTGAATTGTTTAGCGGAACAAATTCTTCAACAGACGACAATGACGGCAGGCTCTTTGTCGGCGAGCTTTGTTGTGAACTGCGTACCTTGTACGGAAGTTCAGTTGGTTGCAGTCTGGCGAATCTTATGGTCGAGAAAGAGGGAACAGAATTTAAGAGTACGGACAGCGTGGTCCAAGCATAGAAATTCAACTGAGAGACTTGTATGTTTTAAAAATATAAGTAAAAAGGTCTGGACGGAGAGACAAGTTATAAAAAACCTGCAAAGCTGAAACAAAAAGTTTAGCGCCATATTCAGATACACAGGCGTTCCGAAATAACATTTTCCGCAGAAAGGCATTGAAATAATACGTCCGACTGTTGACCGGAGGAATAATACAAGAACTACAGCCGTGTGCTTGGATCAAGTGTAGAATCAATGATTAATGGCATTTTTAGTGAATTGTGTCCCCAAACTCCAAAAATAAGTCTGGTACCAGCAGGACAGTTGTAAGTACAAACCAAAATAATTAAATTCTGTAAATGGTAATAAAGGGTATTAGTCAGATCTCGTTTCTTTTCATTTTGTTAGATTTCGTATTCCGTTCGTTTCAATTTGGTTGAATTGTTAATTATTTAATTTATATTTTTTTGATTGTTCTTACTTATCAAACCCAGTTGAAGACCCTGAGAAGTAGAGTTATTAAATTTGATTGTTTGTGAAATATATATATATATATATATATAGTGGTATACACAAATTATTAATAATAAAAATGACAACACGTATTAAAGTACACAAAGGTAGGAAGTTAACGTTGAAATTAAAACAAAATTTTTAAAGAGATAAGAAAAGATTATTTAATTGACAAATTTTATTTTATGTTGATTTACATGTTTTGAAGTAAATGCCTCAGCTTTCATGAGAATCTAAATTTCAGATGCGCTTATAGGGCCTCAATTAAAAACAGTGATTTGAATTTATACCAAGTTATAAAAGCAAAAAAAAGATTTTAAATTTACAATAACAAAATTTTATACAAAAAAAACCTATGGAAATCTGTCGAAGTTATAGAAATCTGGCGGTAAATGATATTTATGTAAAGATTTACAAAATTTACGATTTAATAAACACCTTTTTGTTCGTAGCTGCTCTCGTTTGTGCACATGTGATTAATTTAAATTTTTGTAGCACAATATTTTCATTGACAGGCCATATCACTATTATCGCCACACTTTCCAACACTTTAGGCGCATTTCTACTTTGCTGTCGTACGTATCAGCGCACTCAGATTGCTGTGGAAAATCCCTTTAATACAGAAGCTGATACATTTACCTTATACTTTGCTGAATTCACCTACGTTTGGACATGCTCCCAGAACACAAGTTTTTCTCACAAGATACTGCCTTCTGACTGTCTACGATCTCTGCTAAAGTTCTGAGCAACCAATATCGTCTCTGCATTCTCGCGCCAAACAATGCTGTTCTTTAAAATGCTCTGGCCTGAAAGTTACGCCGTTAATAATGAAAGAATCAATTTATATGAAACATTTCATTGCACATTTGTAATCTCTACAATATATATATATATATATATATATATATATATATATATATATATATATAATTATTAAATAGAATTGTTAAATTGTCTATTTTATATTACGGGCCAGCGCAAATAAACAATTCTCAACGATTTATCTCCATTTTAATCCTTCTTAATTAATTAACTATTTCTCATGTTTATTATGTTTATTTATGAACAATTCAGAATAAGATACGTCACTCACCACAACTTGGTCGTCCCCGAGGAAAACACGAAGTAGTAGCAATGTACTACAGCGTTTTCTGATCAACATAGTAACTTCTTGTTTATCTGAGTATTAAAAAAAATAAGTGTTGTTTATACCTCTTAAGTTTTTTCAATCTAAAGTTTTCCAATCATCCTGTACCCATAAGGCGCTAACTTAAGAATCACCATTGTCGGCTCAGGCGCTATAGGAACTTGAGTTTTGGCGTTACTAGGCTCGCCATTGCTCCTGTTTACCGCCGTTCTGTGATGGTGGTGGGGCGGCAGTATTATAGCTTCCTCATCAATCACCCCGTGTGACAAGCGTCTCTTGTCGCGGCGCCATTATCCGCAACTTTACAATAATTGCCCCGGCACCACGAGAATTATCTCACCACACAGGGCATTAACGAGCGCCAGTCTATACATGTAGCGTCAATGTGAGCTTTTATCTTCTCCTTTTGAACGCGTTCGGTCCCTGCATTTTAAAGCCCCCGGGCCTCCAATGATGATCACACTACATTAACCAATAGCGTACAATATCCATTAGTGGTGGGGCATTGTCTCTGGGAGACGACCACACCTGACGCCTTCATCGGTCTTGCCCACCAGCGCCATGACAGTCAACGTGCTACTTCCGACACCACAAACGACGACGATCACTTGATGCATTCTATTCTTGTAAATAACATTTGTTCAATACATAACCCACGTTTTCGCAGTTAATCAGACCTCTGCAGCTAATTTGAATAATACTTAAAGAAAAACGACACTACTTTGATTCTGTGGGCTCTTCTGCAAAGATGATCACGTATCAGTTGATCATATTCTTTCAACAGGAACAACTTGGAACCAAACGTAATTGTGGTACGATTATACAGCCGCAGATGTTAATATGTCAAAAAAATCATATATCTGTACCTGAATGGTACTGCAAGTTTTTTTTATTAGATGCATGAGCTATACAGAAAACGTAATACACAAGATGTCCCGTTCAAACCTCCCACATTTCAAATGATAAAAGGATCAAATGTTGCAGAATTTTCACATTGTAAGCATACAAACGAAGTCGCTGGAATAATTATTAAATAAACTCTTTGAGATGCTTTAGCGTGTGGTTTAATTTCATTTTCATGTCTGCTGTAGTTTTTTTCCCCTGGGCCTTTGAATTGTGGAAGTTTTGAACCCACTATATTATACTTCTACGACGCCTCATTAATTTACTATGCAATAATTCTATGTCATGTGCCAGATATTTAACTGTGACGGACTCGTTCTAAAAATTATATTATAAAAAATGGTATATGTATTTAAAATTTTTACCGACGTTGGTTATTCAGAAATGTGAGCAAAATTATTTTAAAGTCTCCCTTTTTAGAAAATTATTTTAGTAAATTTTTAGCTAACATGAATGTATTACAATGTAAACTTTAAATTACAGAAATAAATCTTCATCATTGTGAACATCACTGGACTGAGAATAAATCAAAGTGGGCATTCTGTCCGAAACATTTAGAATATTCTCTGTTAGTTCTCACGAAGAAAGAAGACCAGTTACCACATCACGGTATGAAAAACTTGATGGATCTTCTGCTTTTATTGTACAATTATAATTTGATGCCGTTACGGTTGATTTAATTAGAAACCACGATTAAAAATTATTTTTCCAAATGTTTTATTCGGAATGAAAGTTAACTGTTATGACTTCTGTCGTTGTGCATAAATAGATATAATGCTATTAATATTTAGGTAATTAATTAATCATAAAGTTACGCAAGAGCAACGACCTCTCCAGAGTTGAAGTAAATTAAATAATAGGAGAGGATTTGACGCTGATATTTTCTGATATGGGTAAGAGTGAAATGCATGGGAACTGGCCGTATTGTGACGGAGAGGAATTTCCAATAGCGGCAACAGCAAATTGATTGCTAGGAGAACAAGCGAGGTTCGCTGACAGGCTGGAACCGCATTCATGACTGGCAAGATGGATGGCCGCAATTTGGTGACACATTGCGACGTGCCCTGGTGTAGGAGGCCTTCGAGAGGAAACTGTAGGCGAGAGATGGGGAGAGGGGGGCGGGGGCAAAAATCTAAGCCGGCTCATTAGGGATGTTTTTCCAGCTATACCATAATTTTCGGTAATCAACTTTAATTTAAGTGCTATAGTTCTTCAATTAATTTCTCCATAAAGTGAGGTGAATCAAATACAATAAATACGTTTTAGTTCTTATTAGGGAACACCGTTGTCTCATTGGATCAACTACTTAGCTTAGATAATCCAAAGTAGACTCACGTGGATTATTTCTAACAAGTTCTGCTTTCCCAGCACTAGATTAAGGCTGCTCAAGGTTTCGCTAAATCTACTGTGATAGGTCATAAATATAATGACCCAACAGCCGTAAAAGGTTTATTAATTAACAATGCACTTGATACAAATATAACTATATATTACTACGTTTCGTCCTTAATTTGGGACTTCATCAGATTACAAAAAGAAGGTGAGACCTAAATATAATATAAAATTTCTTTATAAACCTTTAATATTTTGATATATCTCATTGTATATACTTCCAATATTTCGATTGATTGGGTTCCAAAAAATTCTTTAATATTCATTGACCTACCGGGGCGACTCCATCTTACATGACACATTCCGGACACGTGGTCAGAGTGTCGATTCTCCTTCAGTTTTCTGACCATGATGAGCACAAGTGATTCGTCGACCCCGGGACCTCTGTGACGTGAGTTGTGGACGCTGACCACTACACCACAGCAGACCGGCGATTTAATATTATGTATAATAATTTTAAATGAATTTTATATAATACGTAGATCTCCATTACAATTCAAGTGAAACTTGGAACTACGCCAGTTGAAAGAAATTTATAAACGATAAGTTCTTTGCTCTCGTTTAATTGGGAAAATACGGTATCGCAACCGGTTTAGCTTTAGCCTGTGTTAATCAACGCTAGCATTATTTGTTTTTTCAGACTTTCTTGCTAAATGAATAAATTCTCTTTCCCTGACAACGAATAATTTTTCGTATTACCCGATGCTTCACTCACTTAAGCGCCTTAGTTAATTTTTTTTTGCTTATTCCTGTCTCTGTTTATTATTATTTTGTTATTTCAGTTCGGTTTTAAGTTATTGCGAAGGTTATTAGTTTTATCATTATTTTCATCGTTACCTCCCTTAAAATTCGTGTTAAAAAATGAAAAATACACGTTAAATGCCTCTGCGAGGATTAATACTCCATCGCCAACAGTTTTCAACACTTGCTTGAGTTGTTACACCTTTCTGAAATAGCAGGAACAAGTGATTAAATATATTTTTCCGTTTGTTAAAATATTTCAGCTCTGGATACGTTTCGTTCATTCAACTAAGAAGATGTAGACAGGTTATGTATAGGGCAACCCACATAGTCTTACAGCATAGGAAAAGGACTGAAAGGGGGCATGCGGAAAGGTAGGGAAAGGTAGCCAAGGGTTAACTAGGGCTCCCGGGCTGTATTTTTAAGGATCCTACCCGCAAATTCACCTATATGGCGCAGGGAAAACCCAAGAAAAACCTGCATCAGGTAGCTCGGGCAGTAGGTACTTGTCCCACGCCATTCCGATGGCGGGAGAGGGGTTTGCTGTTGGGTCGCAGTATTTCCCTGTCCGTGCCTTGACTAGTTAGAAGGCAGCTGGCCGACTATTCCAATAGGAATAGCGGACAACTCTTACCATATTCCCAAGGTCTGCGACCCCGGAACATATACCTCTCAAAACAGGCCGAGGTGCCTCGGCTTGTGGGAACCTTAGTTCAAATAACCAGAGAAAAGTGAATGCATCCCCAAAGGTAACCTCCTCATTGGAAAGGTTCACCTCTCACAAGCTTTATTCAACTACGAACCTACATGAGGTCTTTCATTATACTTCGTGACTAAGGCGATTGCGAGTTACATCTTAAATTAAGAAGTTCTGCAGCATTTAATCTATCAATTGTAACTGCAAAATACAGTAGAGATGATTTGCTGGGGAGGAAAACTTCAGTTGAGCAGCGCAGCACAATTTTGATCGGATGTGAACTCTTCCACGTGTCGTGTTTGCGTGTGTTTGTTTTTCTTTCCGTATTGTCAAATAAAATCTGAATCCTATTTTCTTAAGAAATCAAATTTCTTCCAATATGCTCTCCCTCCCATCTAATTTCGCTCGCTGTCTATGAACTTATGCTTCCACTGCGAGGGATATTAGTCCCCTCCTCTGCCTTTCTGCAGTCACCAAAGTGCACAACGCCTCAAAGAGAATAATTCACGAGGTCACCACATTGTTCCCCGGAGGCGCTACCAATGCATCTTTATAGGGGGCGATTGAGTTATTCATATGCCCTGTGCAAACAACTGCCGCTAATGGGGTAGTTAACCCTTCCCTCTGCGAGCTCATTTGTAATGGCATTAGTATCGCTAAGTAGAAAATGCGTCGAAGTGATTCGTATTACTCCGACTTCGTTAGAGGGTATATATACATTAAAGGGAGAATTGCAACACTTTTTATTGTTTTGCGCCCTCTCCCCACTCTCCGAAGTAAAAAAAAAGGGCAGAGGGTTCTACTCCATTGTCACTAAAAGGGAGTTTTTTTTGTTGTTCACAATCATCGCTGAACCTTTGTGTTTAAGGTTTAAAATTTCGATGAATAGTAAGCCATACGTACTTATCAGACATGCATAGGATTTATTTTCCCAAGTTTTATTAATGTAGTTTTTCATGCACACAATATAATATAAAATTTCTAGGTAAAAATTCACCACAAGTTTTTGCTCTAGTATCAAAATACCCTATGATATTTAACAAATAAATACAAATTACTAGGTAATGTATTATGTTAAACTAAACCAAATTATCTAATTTATGAAATTATTTAAAAATTTTGTCACATATATACCGTAATCGGCCTACAACAATTATCTAATTAATAACATATAAAAATATTTTCTATTTATGTGGGCTTCTTTAATAATAAGGTATATTTCTATCGACTGGTTTAACAGACTTAATAATCAATCAAAAAATTTTATATAATTAAAATTAAACGTCTCCGCAAATATTTGTATTCATGAGGTTGGCTAAGAATATTATGTTTCTATGGTAACAGAAAATATTACATAAGTAATTATACAATTTTATTGTTATACACAACGAGATTTTAACAATTGCAATAATCTAATTTCTTTTTAAATTAAATATTAGAAACACCAGCATATTACTCAGAAAAATTTATATTATATTTAAAACATTAAATTTAACAGACACAACGTTTAATCCCTGTTTAAGTGCACAATTAAATTTCAGTTATAATTTATTATTAGGTAATATGTCAATCTAAATTTTCTTACTATAAATTGAATTTTAATTATACACCTGAAAAGGTCCCAGACGGGGACTAAACGTTGTGTCTGTTAAATATTATGTTTTAAATAGCGTAATAAATTTTTTACAACTTCATTTTATTTAGATTTAGAAATAAAAAATAAATCAGGTTACCGAAGAGGCAAAATTTAAATAGGTGAAGGAAACATACAATCAAACATTTTAAATTTAAACTTAAATATGACAATTTTAAATTTTAACGACAAATTTAAGAAATAAAAAATATATGAAAAAGAAAAAAGAATATAATTTTGTCAGGACAGATGTATAAAGAACAAACAATATAATATTTCAAATATTTTATATGACTTATATTGTAAAAAATTTAACTAAAAGGATAAACATTATTTTTATTTGAAACCCACACGAAAAACAACAGTATTATTCTGTCTTAAATGTTTAAAGGAACAATTAATTGTATAAAAAGATATAATATTTAAAATCTAATCATAAATTTTTAATTTAATAATTAATGTTACCAATCGTAAAGTTATCAATTTAAATTTACCAAAAAAAACTCCTAACCACAAATTTATACCAAATAATATTTAAAAATATAAATCTAAGCTCTTCTTAGCACCTGACGAACGAGACAAGGATCCCAGAAACGTTGTGTGATATTTATATTACCTTTATTCCTCGTATTCATTATTTTCAATTTTATTTCGGCCTAGAAACATGGTTCTTGACGAGTTCTTGACGAATATTCTTAAAATGATCTATTTTTATGCAATTTTTATTCTTGAAATGTCTCTGATTTCCTTCAATTCTCAATTATTTAAAAATCATTTCTATCGTATATCGTAATAAAAATCTTCGCGTTCATAAAATTTCACGATTAAAGTTATAGTAGTTTAGTTATAATGTCAGTTTCTCTTTTTAGGATCTGTAATGATTCATAACGTAGAAACAACAGAATTTATATGTATTCGGAGATATTTTTCCCGAGGTGAGGCATTGTTATCTTTGGACTACTTCGTCAGTTGGTGCCTATAATAAAATTAATTGTCGATCGGAGAAAAAAATGGGAAACAAGATTTTGACTGACGGAGTCGTATATATTTTTTAATCGATTGAATTGTCGTGCGGAAACGAAATGACGGACACTGGATTAAAAATCTCAAGTATCTTTACAGCTGTCTGATTTCGGTGTCCGGCAGCCAAATTTACAGACGACCAGATTGGTCAGCTTGAGTTTAGAGGTTGTTGTCTGTTGATGGCCAGAGCCCATCTGGACGGCGAACTTAAGTTTCTGGTAGGTAGGGGTGATGAAAACAACTGCCAAGATTATATATATATATATATATATATATATAGTAATACTAACTAACGCCATTAATGATTTTAATAATTGGATAGTTAAGGTGGATTGTTAGCGGTTACAAATTTTCAAAGGCGACAATGCATAGGCGAGATTTGTTTGGCCGCGAGCACTTTCTGAAACAGTCAGTCGGGTGTTGGAAGTCAAGTCGGGTGTGAAAGTCGGAAATTGAAAGACGGACAACGAACAGCGTGGCAGGCATATAGATATGACCGGAAAGGTTACAAGTTTTAAATTTGAGTATAAAATTTTGGACATATAACTCATCAAACTGCAAGGAGTAACCTAATAAATAGCGCCACAAATAAATTTCTATAAGTACCATGACCGTCATCAACTCCACAGAGAGACAATTTTGTAACAGTCTGTCCAACTAATAATGCAGAAGAAGCAGCGGTTTCCAATTCCCAGAGGAGAGACTCGAAAGTTACGACCGTGTTTTTGTTTAATCAAGTGTAAATTCAGTGATTTCATGGCCTTATAGTGTGAATAGTGAGGTGAGCCATAGCCCAAGAGAGTTAAGCCTGGTACCAGCCAATGTGTTGTAAGTACAAACAAATTTAATCAAGTTTTGTAAACGATAATTAAAGGTAAAGTCGTCAGATTTCGCTTTCTCGTTTTGTTTGATTGTTTAACTTCTTAGTTTATAAAGGAATTTGATTGTTCCACGTAAATATAAAGGTTGTTTCTTTACTTAGAAGGCCCAGATAAATGCCCCTGAGAAAAGATTTGTAAAATCTATAAACATTGAAAAACTTTAAATGTAATTAATCTCATTTAAAAATGTTGTAATTTTCAACTGAATAAAATTCAATTGTCTTGTAAAGTTCTAAGAATGTCGTAATTATTTTGAAATGCTTCTCTTTAAGTAAAAAATAAATAAAATTGTTTCATAAGCTAACTATTGAGTTAAAATCATGGAAATAATTTTTTAAAATAATTTGTTTAATTAATTAGATACTAGTTAATTATTACATTTTGGCAACAACGTGGGCAATCAATTGATTTATTTATCTTATTTTAATCATTACAATATATATATATATATATATATATATATATATATATGCTTGTACAGTGGCAAACTTAATAATTTTGTTTGACCGTGCCTCAGTTACAATTTGTCTTTATTTAAAGCATTATAGAATTTTTTTTGCTTAGTCCGTTTATATAAATCAATAAAATAGTAGTGTTTATTGCAACTGTCTGTTATGAAGTATTATTATTTTTTATTAATATACTAGTGACACTTACAAGAAGAAGACATTTAGAGTTTGATTCTGGAAGTCATTTGTATATCACAGTTTCAATTAAAATAATACTTTTCCAGGTACAGAGACATTTTTTCTTGATTGTATTCCTTACGTATGAGAATGAATGCAAAGATTTTGAAATATTCACTCGGTGTGTGTGTAATTACTCACGGCCGAAAGTGTCTGTAATTTAGGGACAAGAACAGGCGAATGGCAAGTGTCCAGCTGTCATAAATCGTGGCCAGGTACCTGCCGTGTGCTCACTTCCGGCGCCTACGTGCCCACAACAAATCACGGCTCGGGCAGATGGGACTCAGCTTCTCACTTTCTCCCGTTCGGAGACAACAAAAATAACAAAACACACATGAAAAGCTTCGGGAGGGACGTTCCAAGCCTCCTGGACTAAAAACAGTTTTGTTATTTGAGACAGTAGAACTGCTCTGTCCGTTTAATCATCTTTATTGCACTGCACAAGGAGCCCGGTCATCTAGTCGTGGTATTGACAAATGCTCAGAACGCATTTACAGATAACATAAGCTCAAAATACTGTTATCATATCGTGAAATATACTGTTTACAGGCACGAGTATTGTCTAGTGGTTGCGTAAAAAAACATGAAATATGCCTCCGTATAGAAGACGGAGACGGTTTCATTACGCATATTCATAAGCTTTTTGCACAACTGAAAACAATATGTAAATGGGCAGTAAAATTTATTATCCAACACAGCTGTGAAATAGACGAGGAAAACAGAAACGGAGTGCAAAAATGCTCAGATTTCAAAATGTAAGAATAAATTATCGCCATAAATAGTAAGTTCCACTAAAATATATAAGAAGTTCCATAAATAATTTTGGAAATTTGAGAAGAACATAAAGACCTACTGAATAGTAGACAAGATAAATTAATCTGTCTGTATTTGTCTATTTTTCTCATTATTAATTTTTAAAACAGACGTAAAGTTTTCATTTTTAAAAAAACTGATGCATTAAAACTATTGTGTAACAACCACAATTTAGATGAATGGCTGCTAATTGTACTAATAAAAAATATTGGTAATTATAATTCGTTGTTAGTGAAAGTAAAGAGCTAGATATAACATTCCTCCAATTACTAGGAATTAATTAGTATGTAATAGGTAAGTATATGTATTTCGCAACAGTTACATGCGTAAGTCTTAAACTTTTGTTGTTTAATTCGACGTTCACGCTAGAAAACATTTTGATAGTTCGTCAATTAAACACAACACACCCACAAATACATATATACGTTTTTGAATTGTAGTAGGAGCTAGACATTTTATATTGCTAATTCATTATAACTTACAATATTTTCATACATATAGGCTATAATCAATTCTATAAATTATGTACGTAAATTTAACCATATCTCGATACGTTTTTACATTTGATTCGTTCCCATGAATATGCTTATTGTAAAACGAATGTGCAGAAATTGGTGTTTTAATACTGTATTATTTAGATATGGATCTCGCATTTTCCCATTAACCAGCAGAGGCGTATTTTTACACAGATGCTGTTGGGCAGGAAATGAGCCTTTCCTCTGATAATGACGAAGATGTTACAGCGCCAGTAAAAAAAACGTAATCAGCCTGACTTAATCTCCGCGACAAAAATTTACAGCTTGCTTATTGAAATGTATGACATCAAGCTACTCAGCCTTTTACAACGAAATAAATACTAGCCATCGAGCAAGAATCGCCAAGAATTTTCGCCGCAGTAGATGAAGTAGGAGGGGAATGCGGGGGAACTGAGTTTTTCCGGAGAAGAAAAAGGACGCAGTGGATGGGGCGCAGGGATGATGCTCAGCACAGGGATTTGTAGAAGAGTGTTGTCAGTAATCTGTGTGGACAGACGGCGGAGGAAGGCTCTAATAACCAGGCTCCCGAGGGAGAGAGGATGCAAAGACAGAGTTGGAATACGAGGGGGGATGAGCGCGAAGGTCGCAATCCCTTGTCCAAGTGCTTTCCACTCAATTCAGATCATTGTCCGATGAAGTAAAAAAAACCACCTAAGATGGTTAATAGTGACGGCACCGAGTTCATGTAAGTGAGAACGGAATTAAACAAGAAATAACTGGAATGAATATTTTCAAGGTTGCAAGTAACGGCCACGGCTAGTCGGATGTTACGATCATGTTGGCGATCGATGTAATTCGTTAATTTAAATTGCTCTGTAGTCTGTAAATTTCGTAAATTTAATCACAATTATTTGCAGGGGCAAGAAGATTAGATAAAATAATAACTGAGACAGCAACACTGAAGTTTTATCGCTCCGTAGATACCTCATTCGTTATTAGCTCAGCTTGGTGTGGAATAAGATGTATAATATATATGATTTGATACAGAACACTTTACATTGTATAGCAATTGTGATAGCCGAGAGTAAGATAGTTTGATTATTGCTTTTCTGAAATTTAGTAACTCAAGCTCGATAGTAGTTAGTAGTAATTGAAAACGGAATTTGAAAGCCACTTTTAAAATCGACTCTCGAGTCTCCAAACTAATTTCCATATTGACCAGGCCGTGAGCTAAATTTCTAATATTTGCGTGAATCTAACGCAAGGTCTTTATTGCTAAAAATGTGTGTCACAAATATAATTCCTACTATGACAAATGGCCGTCACCCAGCTTTTTATACCCTTCTAAAGCAACCGTTTTTTTTTCAAAGTTGAAACATATTCTATGAAGGTAATTATCTAAGCGGAACATTATAATTAAGACTTATTGAAGACGTGGAACGACTTAACGTAACAAAGTTTCGCTTCATTTCACGCATAAACGTACCGGTTTATACTTTTCTGGCCTACTGAGTCTGTCATGTCGGAGATGATGAGTATCGTAGAAACATAACCACTCTGACTATACAGGAGCAGAGGCTCTGTGCATAATAACACGCACCATTGCCTTCAGTAATTTGAAACGAACTCGTTTTGTCCTGGCCCGAAAACGTCACACACTCTCGATTCGACCGATTACACAATGGCGTCCTGCTACTAATTAACTCGAACAATCTACAAGACCAGATTTATTATTTTATTGTCATGGCCTGTACGCAACACTTTCTCTTTGAATGCATGTAACAGAACTACATCCAAAAGTCGTTGTCGGTTATTCTGGAGTAGCTGTACGGGACTTTCTGAAGGACTGTGTAATGTTATACTGTTTTTAATAAACTAGATATAAGTATATACAAATATGACGCCATTACTATCTTAAAGGCCCAAAATATTTAATTTATATGGATGCAACTGCTGCATGAAGAGTTCTCGGCATTTAAACAGGGTAACGTCGTTTGTTTGCCACGTCGTTTCAGAAAAAGTACAGCTATCCCATAACAAGTTTATCCGTAAGAATTTTCTTTCTCAAGCAAAGAATATATTGTGAAGGGATTACAAATATGTAATGAAATATTAATAGTTTCTTTTATTATTGGCGGCGCAACTTTGAGGCCAGAGCATTGTAAAGAACAGCATTGTTTGGCGCGCGAATGCAGACACTGTAATGGTTGCTAGATGTATTGACGAAAAACGCATATAAGACGCTCAGATATTCAGAGAGGAAAGAGTGTGTGTTTGGTAGTCTTGACGAAACAAAGTACAGTACAGTCAGAAAACAGAGAGCAGTATGTTGTGAAAAATAGTACGTCATGTGTGCTATGGGAGCACGGCGAGAGCCTGTGGTGGTCGAATTCAGCATAGTATGGGCTGAATATCATAATTTTTTATTAAATATTTTTCTACAGAAAAACTGAATGTGACAATACTTATGACAGCAAAGTACAAAGGCGCCAAAAGCGTTAGAAAGTGAGACGAAAATAAAATTAGTTCTATGGCCTGTTAATTAAATTAGTGTTTTATGACAATTAAATAATCACGTGTGCACAAACCAGAACACCTCTAAATGAATGGTACGTAAAAAAACTTTCTTCTGTGAGTCTTACGTAAATATTATTTACCGCCAGATTTCTATAACTTTGCCAGATTTCTATAACTTTTCAGTTTTATAGGGTTTTAGTTGTTGGTATAAATTTTTGTTATTTTAAATTTAAATTCATTGTTGCTTTTGTAACTTGGTGGAAACTGTAATTCACTGTCTTTATGGTGGTCCTATAAGAGGCCCTGTATTTTAGTTTCTTTTAAAAGCTGAGGCATTTACTTAAAAATATAAAATGAAAATTCAACGAAAATCAAATTTGTCAAATAAATAATCTCTGTTATCTTTAAAATATAGGTTTAGTTTTAATTTCTTTCCTTTGTTTATTTAATCAAAAGTGTTTACCACATTATTTGGCTCTCCAACTTGGGGATTTTTCATTTTCAATCAATTTGTTTACTACATTATATATAATAGTCTGAACGTTGCATTGCCTTCCATAACGGCATTATTAAAATGGTGATTTCGTATACTTTGACGTCATTACGCTCACAATGAGAATGGTTTGCGCGGAAAGGCTGGATCGAGGCAGACATTCGCTATACGGCCAGTGTCGCCTCCTCCTTCTATTGGACCAGTCGGCCAGCTGCCCTCCAAGTCCGGTCGAGGCATGGAGAGGAACGGTTCCCAAAGCGAACCAAACACCCGCTTACTGAATGGCGTGCGACAAGTACCAGGAGTTTTGAAACCTTCTCTAGAGTTTTCCATTAATCACTTTTAGACAAATTGCCGGGTATGATCCTTAAACTACAGTTAGAGTGCCCTAGTTCACCCTTGACTGTCTTGTACTATAATTCCGTATCCCTGCTTTCGCTCCTTTTCTATGTTATAAAAGCGGAGTGGCCAGAACGTGGATTACCCTATACTAAAGCCACCGTACTTTGCTTTTACATCCACCCTGTTCTAATACCAATCGGAATTGAGGACATGAATCAATAATGCAGTTAACACTGATTCATTGGCATCTTACTGTATTTGAATTTCATACGTGTCACAGGCATTATATCAGTTTTTACCTCTTACAAATCCACAGACAATAAAAGTATCCGTAGCTAATAATTAAAATAACACATTACTTTATTTGAAACTCACTTCTTTATTATGTATCGTATATTGTAAATAGGAAAGAAGAAATTAAGGTATACAATATCTTCCGTCGTTTTTTTAGTTTATCGAGACCAAGCTTATTAATGTAAACATTAGAAAATATTTTATCGAAATTAACGTTAACGTTTCTTTTGTATAGACAAACGTAAGAACGAATACTGTTTCTATTTTTCCTGACACAACTGTAGACAGAGCTAAAGGTTATTGATTACAGAGAAGTCAAAACTGAATCACATTATAACTTTTAAATAATGTTTTCCGATAATTCTATTTTTTTAATTTCATCCAAATCTCGGAGCAGTAAAATAGTTTTTTTCTTAGCTACTTAATAAATGAAAACTGTAACTTTAAATCAGACCAAAAAATCCAGGTACTCATTGGAACGTGGTTACCTTATTATTTCTGGAATATTTTACGATTCTCCAAACGTTCTATATAATGAAAGGGCTTGTTTAAAGATTACATACGAAAAACCACCACGTAGAAATACTCCAACAGTTTGGCACAACAAATGAAATATAGTTTTGCGTTCTATGTAAAATACGAGTATTTTCGTTTTTAAACAAATTTCAGTTTTTTTAAAAAATATGCAATTATTTACTTTCAGCCTATCAAAGATACGTCACGTTAAATTAACACATTTTTTTAAATATGTCTCTACGTCACGACTGTCGTCCAAAATTTCTTTTGTTTTCTCTTTGGATTAATCTAGACCAAGGCTCCAACTTATTGTACCTAGAATGAAAGCAAGGATAACGCGTTACGTAAGCGCTAAAACAAACAAAGTGAAACTGCGGCGAGAGAGAGAAAAAAAAGAGCCAGCAGGAAGCTATGCTGGACCTTTGAAAGTCGTTAGTTAAAGATGGAGGTTTTAATTCCAAGTTGGCAAGTTTCTGTTCCGCGCAGGCACATCGTAAAAACCGGTTAATGAGCGTGAACATCTCGTGCTATATAAATTGGGATCGAGCTCCCAGATCTTGGCTGTCAACGTGCACAGTTAGGAAAACAAAGGCCAGTGCAGATATAATTGGATTTTTTTTCTGTCGTGTTCGTTGGTGTTTCCCTCTGTTTCTCTAGCGCCGTGGCTAGAACTTCGAAATATGGGCTGATTTTGGAGTTTTAGTACTTATGAGGTGGTGATGGTGATCAATTTCGCATTTTGACGTCATCATATACGCTTTACTCTTTGATTTTTCAACAATAAATGAACCGTGCTCGACCCAGTCTCACAAAAAACGTTTCAAAAAGACACTTATATTCTTAAAAGCCTGATTTATGAATTTCATATCATAAATTTGTTAAATTTATCATCCACAGTATCCTTTACTCCGGTTATGTAAAATGTTTGTTTTGAATATAATTCCCGTGAAATGTAGCCGAAACGGCTCTTTGTTTTAAAAAAGCAGACGTGTTCTCTTGTTTTATAAGAGCCATATATTGTCCACGTTATAAAAAGCGGCACATTAAGGCGAAATGGTGCCATTGTCCTGAGGGTACCGATCTGCGACATAGCTCATTAAAAATATATGGATAGTCATGTCTTATGTTTCATTTAATCCGATACCCTGATCCAAAGTCTTCACGTTTCATTATTATCATTAGCCCTCTTTACTCCATCCTTGCATACGACCTCCGCCATGGATCTAACCAACTTCAATGTCTTGTCAATTTTCTTTTTTTGTCCTCTGGCCGCTATGAGCACGGCCGCTCATAGCACGACACCGTTGTTTTTCGCTTTCCCTCTTCCTTTCTCCCTGGAGGTTCCAAAGCTATCCCTTCAGCCGCCATTTCTTCTTCTAATTATTAGTTCCATTGATTCCTGTCCGCCGGTGTTTGTGATTTTATGAAACATTTTTACATTCTAGGTCTTACTCTTTACGATTTACCGCGAGTCAGTCATGCGCTCTACATTTCGCTAAAGCGACTCAGATAACCTTGATGTCACATCAACACGTACAAGAAAAATGCTGACGCGTGATGTGCTCCTGGGTGTCGCGAAACACAAAAAACTAGGCCACATTCAAGCCGTCATACGCGCGTAATTACAGCGAGGAGGAAGGTTCGGCTTTGTCCGTGTGTAATTATGCAAATTACTGCGCTATTATTAATGCAGTGCTGTTTGTTAATTCAATTTCCCCCAGCGTTATCATACTTCGAGACGGAGACTGAAGGTATTTAAGTTACTAATCGTGTTTTTACATACAAGTAACTCTCGATAATACATACTGTCATTTCATTGCTGCTAAACTGTTTCGTCACTGAACCATTGCTAATTATTGTGAATTAATAAATATTTAAATAATTATTTGTGTATTATTAATAAATATATATTTATGCAGGTTGCAATCCCGAGAATCATTTATTCATAATAAAAATACTTTGATAAATTATATTATAAACTATTATTTATTGTTCCACGTCATAAAACACTTAGAAACCACATTTTTAAAAATTTCAATTGTAAATTTTCATATTCATAAAAACCGATTAGATTGACAGTTTTCTAAAAAAAATTAAAATGTACCTTATTCGCCCTCCTCGGACATGAACCTAATTTTAGAGTTTATAACATACAACACTTGTTTGATACTTTTAAACAAAGTAAATAAATTTATTACGGTAAAAGCACTTTTTGTAGTAAACATTCTAACGACTGTCTGACAAAAATATTTTGAAGTGCAATTATTTACAACAAATTTATGAAGGTATGGAATTTATAATAATTTGAAATAGATGGATTCATTAAATAAATTGCAGTTAAAATAATAAAGTTACAAAAGCCTTTAAAGTAATGAAACTGAAATAATAAATACACATTAATATCGCAATGAAAAAATAATTAAGAAAAAATAAAACGTATTAACGGAGTACTCTTAAATTATTATACACCCATTGGTAAAGAATTTTTCGTCTTCTTTACTGGTTACTTATTTGCGTCAGGTTTCAGGTGACGACGGGATATCTTATAAAAATGCCACTTATTGTCGCTAATTTTCCAACTGCATCGTAAACAGAGATGGCACACGTCCTGGCAGTAAAGGCGCGTCCGCAGATTAACTCTTGTCGCCCCCCATAATCCTCACCCTGATTGTAGCGCCATCAGTCTCCCCACTCATCAAAACTCCCTCATTACATTGCGTGGTTAACGCCTTTCGTAAGTGCCTTTCAGGCAAAAAAGAAACTTAAAAACTTGTCTGTTCAGTTACGCTGGCCAAAGACTTGCCCTTGAATTTTCACAAACCTCATCCGATATGTTCGAAAAATTTATTATGGTTATTTAAATATCAGTTGTTTTATGTTTTAATTAATTTCAACACTTTTTCCTGTTGTTTTCAGTTATTCAGCTTATTTCACTTAAATTGTGAGTTACTTGGCTTGCATCGAATTTAAATGTTTGGTTTCTTATGGCACCAAAGGATGATCATAATAAAAAAAAATTCGTTGATAAACAGAAAAGTAAGGAGAGGGGATCCATTTGCATAAGAGAAAATTAAGATAATAATAATTGAACGTAAAATAATGACTGAAAATTACTACGGAATTTGATTCGGTGGAAGAAACGAATATTTTTTGTTAAGATTGAAAACAACAAAGGTAGCAAAAATAGTATAGACAGCTAAGCAATCGTTCAACACTCAAAGGTATTAATTTGGAATATAGAATGATGACAGGAAACGTTTCTATAACTGTTTATATGGACTACACATTTTTATATTATATATATATATATATAATTAGAGGCAATTAGAGAATTGATAATTGGAAATTTGTGATGGATTGTTATCGGCGAGAATATAAACGCAACAATGTGCAGAACAGCGGGGTTTTACAGGAGGCAGTTGCGGACATAAATTCATCGAGTAAGCAGTCGCGGACATAAAGTAAAGTACATCGAGTAAGAGAAGCGGGCAGATTTTCATCGAGTAAAGAGCCGCAGGAAAGATTTTATTGAGAGTTGCAGACAGATTTTCATCGAGTAAAGTTTGAACATATAATTCAATAAGTAAAGCCTCAGTAAAAATTCAACAAGTAAAGACTGTTGCAAATTTCATCGAGAAGGAGTCGATTACAATCTGATTGACCATTAATCAGAAAGAGAAATACAATATTTGCTGGAGAGAGTGAGATTTAATACAGAGGTCCACAGATGTTGTACGGAGTAATCGTTCCAGTTGATAGACACAAAAATTTGGACAATGTTTTTGATACAAATTAAATTCTGTGAAATTATGGCCTGTTATATGTGAATAGTGTATAGTGAATCAGAGCGAAACGAATGCCTGGTACCAGTAAAGAAATGTAAGTAGAGAGAGAAGTTTTATAAAAGTTTTGTAAACGTTAAAGGATCAAATAGTCAGATTTCGGATTCACGTTCATTTTTTTGTCTAACTCTAATGTTGTAAAATTTGATTGTTAATTTGAATGTAAAAAGGTTGCTTCCTTATTTAAAAGGCTCAAATAAACGACCCTGAGATGAGAGTAGATAAAATCTGTAAAATAGTAAGAACCAGAATGTAAATAAATCACATCAAGAAAATTTGTTATTTTACTTTGAATAAATTAATTGTTTTGTGAAGTTTAAATTTTGTAAATTATTCAATAACCTTTCATTTTAAATTTTAATAAAATAAAGTCATTCATAATTGTCATAATTAATTAATTATAGTTTGTTTATTACATAATTTGGCGTCATCAACCATTAAATTCTTTTAATTATTTGTTGTTTATAATATATATATATATATATTTAATTTTTTAATAAGGGAAAATACATTAACTGAATATGCTCCCCTTCAGATGCGCGTATGTATATGCGGTATTTAGATTCATCCCACACTTTTAGTGAGCTTGTCTCGAGTTACTGCTTTTCGTCTGCAGTTCTGCGGTTCCGTAGTTCGACTATTGTTGCAAGTAGTGGAAACACATAAACTTAGGCATTTATAAAACATCACAAGGAAAATATCACATGCAGCGAGGACCTTGGAGGCCATTCATGTAAGGCTGAATCGTTTTAACGACGAGTACGGCCGATCCATCGTCGACGAAACCTATTGTTTAAAAATCTCGCATGTAAAGATTCTAGTGTTGTGGTGCCCCGCCCTGCCGGTCAATGATGTCATATGATTCAGTACCCCACGAGGTTGATAAATGGTATTGGAAATAAAATACGACTTGGCCCAATACTAGAAATTGATAGTTAATTAGAAAAAAATTTGAATTCCTGCAAGACAAACTTACCCCGACCCAAAATATGTCAGTCAACGGCATAAGTATATTATAAAAACGATATCAATTTAGGTAACTAAAACTGCTAATACAATTAACAGAATTTTAATAGGAATGATAAAGTTCGTATGATGGACATTTAGAACAAATTCGATTGTATTCAACTCCCAATATTTAGGTTGATATTTACTGATATGTACAATATGTAGGGTGCGTAATAAAGTTTGCAAAGAGTAGAAGAAGCGGAATGTACAAGAACTTTTGTGTCGATTGCCAACTCTCACTGGCGACAGAGTATCTTGGCTGGAAGTTATGGAATCTTAGTCGTCATACAAAGAAGTTATTAACTATAAGAAACTATAAGAAAGGAGTAGATTATGGAGAACTATAACGCTAAAGGAGATAACAGTAACACTGTAGTTACAGCCTAAAAAAAAGTTTTAATATCTCTTTTTGTTAATTTTCAGGTGTATAATTACTTTCACTTTAAAACAAGCAATCTCATAGATTCACGTTTCTTCCATTCGGCAAGGATTGATCCACTATTCTATCTTATTTTTATATCTAATATTTTTATTTCGGTATTTAAATTCTGAGAAGGCTAATATCTATAAGGATGTTTCCGTCAAGGGCGGATGTCGCTTGATGGACGGCGTGCATGTGTGTTTTCGGTAGCCTACAACACGGAGCGTGGGCGCACCTCTCCACCCACGCACAGACCCAAGTGCTGCCGTAGGCCCAGGAACGCAGAGGAATTCTACACCATTCTTCAAATGAACCGAACATCAGCTAAACGGTCTTAATTACGGATCCCTTTAGTTTACTGATTTCAGAGTTACTAGAGAACGAATTGCCACCTTAATAGCAACATTAGTCTGGGAAGCGTGTAATTACGAGTAGAGATTTAGGCGTTGATCTCGCCATGTACTAAGCTGTCGAGTCATTAGTTGGCAGATGGTTGGCTTGCTCTGGTCCCATCGGGCTATAACCTTGTGCTGTTTGTTTTGTCTTCATATGATGACATTTATTCTTCCGTTCTGTGGCTTGACTTTCTATTTTCGTTTGTGTATGTTGATTGCACATGTGGCGCAGCTTCTGCTGCTTCATTCTTCTTCCAGGAGCACAATTATCAATATATTTAGATAATCTCTTTATCTTGAAGGCTGTTACGGACATTAACTATCGCGGGACACTGACTTTTATTTCACAGAAGTGTAGACTAAATTACATAAAATGAATATGTTTGTTACCCACACACGAGAATTGAAACATCTTTAACACAGTATTATTTAACTCATAAAATATTATTAGACAAATATTATAATATGAATTAATTTACGTCACTGCTTATGTCTCGTTTTTCTATATTTTTTGAAAATCTAGTTTCACTATAAAACTCCATTTGTTTATTTTGGTCTACAATTCCGTTACATATTTGAGATTTCTAGCGTCTATTTTTTTGGATAATATTTATCACTATCTTTTATTTATTTACTTGCACTATGGACAAATTTATTTATATATATATATACATATATATATATTGCAGTAATTGGTAATTAAGGCATTGTTCTAATTGAAAAGTTGAATTGTAGAGGACTCATTATTGGTGGATATAGCGGACGCCGCAACAAACCGGCAAGGCAAGGAAAGTATTGTTGATCGGTCGAGAAGGTTTTACGCGCTCAAAATTTACAAGACGAACGAACAGTTGGGCAGTAGAACACAGTAAAAGAACGAACAGTTGGGCAGTGGACAGCAAGTAGTACAGAGTAAAAGAACGAACAGTTGGGCAGTAAACGGCGAGATGTACAGATTAAAATTCTAATTCACGAAAACTTGAACAATCTTTGTCAGTCAGCAGTGAAGACTGAAAGGTCTAATTTAAAGAACGAGAAAGTGTTCCAGTAACCAGTACGCTGTTATATCAAAAATGCAGAAACTGAACTAGTCTTCAGTCAACAGACAAATCCAATGAGGTGCCTTTTCAACAAAAATCCACGAGATCTACAAATCCAGGTTGCAGTAAATCATCGAGAATCGACAAATTGATTTTAAACCAACTAACAATCTACGCTAATTAGAGTCTGTGAACATTTAGAGTCTGTGAGTACTTAGAATCAGTGATATCCCCAAAATTGTGCACGAAAAGTTAAAATGAGACCTGGGCTGCCGTAAGTAGAAAGAAAACTTTAAAATCATTGTAAACCACGTTTAAAAGATAAACGTCAGATCGTTCTTTAATTATCGATAAAATGAGATCTTTAATTATTCAGATCATTCTTTATTTCTTGATAAAAATTGAAATGGTTTAAATTCAATCTTTGGCATTATTTCTTCAGCAACAAATTTCGTCTATGTTCAGATGCATTGATTCCCATATACAGTAAATGTAATTTTGGTGATTTTGATGTTATAAATTCTGCCATTATCAAACCCAGTTCAAGACCCTGAGATCCCAAATATTTTGTGATTTGAATACTTGTTTTAAAATTGTTAATAAATCTTGTTTAATAGTTTTCACGTAATAGTTCTTTTCATTTAAAAACGCCACATAATTTATATCGTGAATTATTGTCAAAAGATGCAAGCTAGCTAAATATATAAATTATTACAATATAGTAATTTTAATGTTGAGATGAACCCATATTTTTAATAGAACAAAGTAAATTATTGGCAGATGAGGGGGAATCTGTGAAACAGTGGAAAAGATGGAAAGAGATAAATGAGAAAAAAGAGACATGGGTAAGGTAAATTCGTCGTTTTGAATCGTAACAGAAGTTTAGTGCTGTAAGAGAGTGAGATGATAGAGAATAAAAGACAGGGAATGAAATAGAGGCACTTGACGTCGGCCGCAACACTAAGTAGAACGTACGTCTTTGTTCCTAAAATTTCAGATTTTTATTTTGATGAGCATTATACTCATATTCAGAGTGATTGCAGCTTTGCGTCAAGATTTTATCATTGCTGGAAAAATTCACTGACGGACGATACTGATTGTTGCGCAACAGTCACGCTGGTTTACTATTCAACATCCTAAGCCGGCTGTCTCTGCCCGTATCTCGCTCTCTGTTTCCGTTTTCCCTGAAGTGTCGTAACAAATTTTCCAGCGGATTGTCAACTGTCCAAGTTTGCAGCGTGCGTAAATAAATTTAGATTCTTAAATTTGTGAAAAAAATCCATTATCAGGTCAGATAACCATTATACAGTTAATTTTACTCTTTCTGTACTACAACTACACGAAATACCCTTGGTTACGTAGGCTATCAAAATAATTATTTCACTCAAAGATATACGCTTATTACATTAAATTTTAAATCCATAGGACCAATTTTCATATCAATTTTTTTTGTGGCCTCTATCTTAAGAGGCAATGGGAGACGAAAGCGTGTTAATAATATTCACAAATTATGTTTTTAGAACAACTTCATATTTTCGTTAAGCCAGGTCGCGAGTTTTACCTTATCATACCCCCCTTTTTTGTTTGTATTACTGGAGGTGACACGCTTAAAACAATACACATTTTTTTAACAAAATTAATATTTTTAAATAACTCCTATTTCAGACACTGAAGAAAGTGAAATGATTTCCTACTTTCGTGAACTGTAAAACGTAAAAAAAAGAGGAATTAACGACATTAATGAGTATTGATAGTTGCTATGCATTAAAATTTTATTCATAGGCAACTTGTAAAATTGAGAATACTTCCATGCGAAATCATTCATAATGTATTTTTAATTTACTGTTAATTTAATTGGGTAATTTACAAAAATTCCTAATTTAATTATTTCAAGAAATTTGGTTAGTGTAGAAACATTGTAGAGTGCTCTTTGAGTTGAACATTTTTGTAAAAAGAAATTCAAATAAAATATGTTAACTTATTTGCTCGTGAGTAATTCTAGAATTAGGGACGTATAGGATTGGTTCCATAATATCGTGATGATACAAAATTTATCCTTATGTTGCGATTCCAAACATTATCTCCACTTCATAAACCATTATCTCGTATATATGGTAAGCTAACAAAGAAAATACAATGTAGTTATAATGTAAATATCCCGAAAATTTTATCGGTACTTAAAAAAGAAGAAAATAATTTCATTGGCAGGAAACATTACGGCTTGAAACTAAGGTAATTAAGCAATACATTTTTACGAGTTTTCTTATTTACAACAGACATTACTCTGTCGAGTCAATATCCATCAACAGTGACGTTGCCAACCTGTTCTCCGCCACTAATGGCATTTTTGGATAACGATGGCTGTAAACTCTCTTTCCAGATGACGATGCAGCTCATTATGCATTCATGACAACTGCCAGACCTCGTGCAGCAATTTCAAAGTGTTTTTATCCTGATAACTACGGGCAACCTTAGATTATTTTATTAGATTATTAATTTGTGCGTTTTAATGTCAGTGCCCAAGCGGACGCCAACCTCTTGCAAATTATTATCATGTATACTGAACCGGTTTTAGTTCCTCGTGATGAAAATTTTATACTCTTCTTCGAACCACTATACAAAACTAACCGGGTGACTTACAATCGTCTGACAGAATCGAAAATGAACTCTAAGTTATTTGAAAAGTGATATTTCAGTATTCTATAGTATGCAATTAATTTATTCACTTCTATACCCACAGGCTTGTATAAATATATCACGTAAAAACGGTTTTTACAAATTTTATACATGATCCAGAGCTGACAAGTTTAAATGAACGTAGTCTGAAGATTACACAATCAGTAAATGATTTATTTTTAATTTTGGGATTACATATATCTGATGTTCCATTCCCTGATTTTGAGAAGAAAATAAGAGTTGTGAATAAGAAAATTAGAGGTTAGTGTGGCACGATCTATTAGTCGCTTTTTTAATTTTTATGACAAAAAATGTAAAATAGAATTAAAAGCAGACGCAAAGTACCAAATCTTCCAGACATGGTTTGTTTAAGTAGGCGATGTAAACTGGCGGATTACGTCTCAAGGTTTCGGGATTTCACGGTGAACTGGACCAAAAACCAACCCTACAATTCAAGACCACGCAAGTAAAGGGAAATAATCTGGTGGCGGAAACAAATTCGCCGAGCTTATTGGAAAATTGATGGGTGACGTTTCTTCGAAGTGGGAGAACGTGATATAAAAACGAGTGAAAATGCTTTCGAGAATCTTCTACTTTTCGAAAATTTTGTCAGGTTAACATTTTAGCGTACATTTGTACTAATATAACTGTAAACCACTTTAGTGTGTCACGGTTCAAATATACCAGAAAATGTACCGGAAAATTCAGAGGTTGTGTAAGCATACTAGGTGATTTTTTATTTCATTTAACTTTTTAAAAATTTGAATCAATTGACGTTTTTGGTTGTCGTTCCTAATAGCGCGATATTTTCCTTAACAGAGTATAATATTGTATTTTACATTTTAAAACCGGAAGCTCGACCTTTCATAATTCAAGGAAACTATGAATTAGACAAGTTAATCGATTGTAATTTCGAATTATAATTCATAAATAATTTTTACATATTTTAAAAAGCAACACCACGGTAGGACCAAACATGCTGAAGTAGTGATAGGTATTTCGAACAGTAAACAACTATAATCGTCTTCAGGGATTACGGACCATCATGAAACTTTAGCTCACAACCTTTACAGACGTGGATCAATTTACCTCATTTATACATCGACCTACTCAGTTCAAGACTACTATTGTGTCTCTGCTTAGTCGACACTTAGTTTTTTTAGCCTAACGGCTGAATGAAAAGACTGTTAAATGATTGGAAGATTTCTATAACCCGGCAGATTCAACTGATTCCATGGACTTCAGGACAGGGGAATTGGTACCGCTATGGACACTCAAGACATTAAATGGATTGTTAATGTAAAATTTAACAAGACCGTTTCTAAGAATAAGTTTTGATTTCTCGTCATTATTAATATAAAAATCTCCGCTTAACAAAAACGTCTTCGGAATTTACTTTACTAATTCAATGAGCACTACAGTTTTCTCCAATTAGTGGCCACTTTATTTCTTCATGCATAATTTTCAATCAAAAGTATCAACGCATATCAAACATGAAAATCAGATTTGTTTAAGCATAAACGATCACTCTCATGTCTGTAACTCATCCTTAAAAGGATTTACTGACCTAATTTTGCTGTATTAAGCGGTACGTTGGACAAAAGCATCCATCATGAATTGTACGTGGGATGGATACAGGCCTCGAGCTCTTACAGATCTGACCTATCTCCAAATGACTCGGTGGCTGCATTAAATAACAACTATGGAGAGAAAGTCGGGAGCAGACAGCGGCGCATAAAGCAGCAGTAAGTGGCTTTTATATGACGTCTTAATTCCGGCCGCCGGGTCCGTAATATATATGCAAATTAGCGGGCAGCATTTAGCGTTTATAAATACTACACGGATCAAGATGTGATCGGCGCGGCGGTAGCGCATCTACGTCCCTGGAGGCCGCACCCGGGACCTTCGACATTCCACACGCGTCGTAGTGTTTGCATTGCTTCCTTAACACGCGTGCTTGTGCCCAAACTTTCTACCAACCATTGTCATCGAGTATGCTCAAATCGAACGTCTAGTGCGCTTTCACAGATATTTGCGTTATGGTCCTTCATATCGTTTCCGTGTTCTCTGGAACGCAATGTTCACTTCCGGTTCCAGATATCAGGTTCCGGGCAATTTTAAGTCCCTGGTCTAACACTTGTTCCGATGATACACAAGCAGTTTTGATTCCATGAAAGTGTTCACTATCCATAAAATTCAGCTGTCCTCATTCATATTAAATATTACTTCAGTTGTTAAGCCTTGCTTTTGATTTCGTCAACTGGTTTGCGCGGTCCTTGCGTGTTACGAATCACCTGACGAAAACAACAAGGATTGAGGAAATGTTGAGTGTTATTTATGTCTGTTATTTAGCTATTCATTTATCTCATTAATATTATTAACACTAAATATTGTTTCCACTATTTAGAAAGAACATGGCAAACTTTACAACGAATTTCATCGAGTATCAGCCCCCTATTTTAGTGTTAAATTTGCAACTGAATTAAATTTGAATTAAAGTTTATGTATTAGTTAGGATTTATCGCGGAATAATGGACGGCTGGGCACAATTGGGAGTTTTGCAGCTTATAAAAGTGGCTTTTGTTTTATTCAGCTGAGTGAGCTGACACTGCAGACGTCAAACGTCTTTGCCAAAAGACAGGATTTTCCCTGATAGGGTTCACCAACGGTGATGAAGGGAATTTTGCGGTCTTTAACACGAGGAGATTCTAGCCTCGTACTGGGCAAGGATATTCTAATTTGTGACACGATCCGTGAAACGAAACACATTCAGACAGAATGATAATTCTTCCGAAGTGAGAGGTGCCACGAGTTTCTCAACCATCATCACAGACCAGGCAAAACCACTGTGTTGCAGCGAAGCCGCCACCGACCACCAGTCACGATGCAGACCAGCACTGAATGTGACTTCCCAAGTAAATTTGTCCCTCCCCATCGGATTAATTTTTGGAAATGCAGATTTCTATATACCTATCCAAGATAATTTCATTCCCCTTTGTGAACACCACTCGGAAGAGTTTGAAGCTCACCCCTGAGGATTTTTGTTAGCAGTCGAAATCTTAGAATTGGTATTTCAGAGAGATATTTTCCTTTATTGTCCATAAAACTCAATATGGACTGTTTAGATATCAAACGTTTCATATTCTCTCAAATTTTAATTATTATTATAACCATTTTCATTACTTCAGAGGAAGAGTACCTCAGTGAAGAGGAGTAGGACGGGACTGAACGAATCTAATGCTTGACTTATTGCGTGCGGACGTATTTACCGTGGCAGTAATTACGACTACTATATACCCTTCATCCAACAATCTAAGCTAGGAAAAAAGAACCCAATGATAGAGAATTGCGATTCATTTCCTATCACTTAAATTAAACTTCAGTCTATCTAACTCATTTCATCGGGTAGCCCATAGCAGAGAGAAGTTGGCACAAGACGTAAATAGTTTTTCTTTTCGCGGAAGTTCGTAATGAATTGGCTTAACAGTTTACGGCTCTCTTAACGTACACGAACCATGCCGCTTTTTTTTCTCTTTCACACTTAATCTAATCTTTTCGTCGAAGAGGGTAATAAGTGTTACCGATGTTACTAAAATAAGTTGAAAATTGTGTGCAGCAAGTGTTCTTACTTTTAAGCAGAAGATCGTTGCGACAGTCAATTTTACAAGGGAGGAAATGAGTGAATTGGCAGAAAAAATTTACCAATACAACATCTAATTATTTCTTGATCAGCCACGTCACCTGGATATCTACACAGAGGCTCACAACACCCAGAATATAAAATAATAAACCGCGGGAGGTTCTACCTAAATTTAAATATGTTTATCTGGATACATCACATATGAACAGACCTGATAGTATTATTAAATTTAACCTCTGCTTGATTTATAAAAAATGTCAAATGGTCTACCATCACTTTTTTATGACATTAGAGTTTAATTGTTTAGTAATTGATATTGTGCAACAATAACATAGACTGCTGAAAATAATTCAAATTAATACCAATTTTTCTATGTTTCTTTCTGCCATCTATGATACTGTATTCCAGAATGTAATGCCTCGGGATAATCTCTCCATTGTTCACGCCTTCCGACAGTCTGAATTATGTGATTCATATTCGGTAAATAAATGATTTTATCTACGTCAACACCATATCTGCAGTTTTTACTATCACCGGATTCCTCAATATGTCTCAATAAAGAGTAGAACTGCAGATTTTTCTGTGTGGAAAAGAGTAGCATTTTGTACAGTTTACATATGACTGTAAGAAATCAATGATCCCTGTTGTCGGAAGAGAGTCTCAGCTCCTGTGCAATCGTATCTCAATTTGTGTTGGTTTATCCCACACCGGCAGGAAGCGGAACATAAACGATAAAATAAACATGCATAGCGTAAGAAAAGTTTTTCGTAAATAAAGATGATTCACGGCCGTGATTCCTCAGGGCTTCTATACGAAATTTCGTTTTCCTAGCTACAATACACAGGGCCGACGTCGTGTGGTGTGGTGGTCGGTGTCGCTGCTTCACATCTCAGCGGTCCCGGGTTCGTATCCCGGCGACGGCATGGATGCTGTGTGCGTCTGCTTTCGTATCGAGAAAGTTCCACTAAAATTAGTTCCGCGACGGTGAAAACACAAAATTCGCCAATGACCCAGACGTTGATGCGACTATACATAATTAAAAAATAAAAATAAACAGAGTGTAACAAAACTCGACGGCAAAATTTCAGGAATGGATTCCTCATGTTGAACGAATAAATTTTTTTGGTATAATATGGGTCCGGAAATGCATAATTACAGAGTTATCCGAACGTTTATGAATGTTAGTGCCTAACGACATGCCTTGGTATCTGCACTGTCGTTACAATTGTTACATGAGGAAACCTGTTGTGTTCGGAACTCAATACGAAGAAGAGCAGCTGCCTGTATTGAGGCAGAAGGGGGGGTCACTTTGAACAGCGCGCTCCAACTAGTCAGTTGAACTTCATACAAACCGATCAGATACGGGAGTTCGGATAGGTCTGTGACAACGAATTTGGTAACTATGCATTTTGTAATACATTTTTTTCTTATCTCAATATGAGGAGTCCCTTCCCAAAAATTTTTCGTCAAGTTTCGGTACAACCTATATGTTCTGTTTTCATCTAAACTGGTCCGCCGGGAATGCTGTGCCGATCGATGAGTAAGCAAGATCTCTATCGCAGACAATATATATACCATTATGCTATAGATGTGACACTGAACTCTTCGCCCAAAAGTGTTCTACTGTTGGCAGTGTACGATTTTGTAAACGATTCAATTAATTTTTATGTAGTCATCGGCACTCGCATTTCACAACCAAAAATTGATTGACTATAATATAAATAACACTAAATTTTAAATAAATTTTTCACGGTTAAGCATCAGGTTCAGATTGTTCGAAATTGGCGTTTTTGCTGTCATTCTCTACCGTGATAAATTTATTAATAATTTACACCGGGAAAGCTTACATTCCACTAAATTTTATCACGCTATTTTCTGGATCGATACGAGATCTCTATATGTTGAATGGTAAAGAACCATAGCAAGTTCTGTAGCCTCATGTGGGTAAGTCCTCCAGTGTGTCCATGCAATGACAGTCAAATAAACAGGCAGGAGTTAAAATTAAATAAACAGAAAATGATGTGAACTTTAGGATTACAGTCTTTTTCTTCAAGTCCTGGCTGAGGAGCGCAAGTATGGAGCTGGTAAAGCTGTTGGAAGGACGTCTTCCTAAGTCCGGACACGGTTATCATTGTCCATCCCCGTCTAAGCCAACATAATGAAACAGATACATAAAGCGGGGACGCCTTCAAGCGCAAAGCCGCATTTATAAGAGGTGCTAGCGAGGTTTTACCGCGATATTACGCCGCTGTCTTGGCGCTAACAAGGGAAGTCTTAGGGGGTCGCTGAAAGACCTGCGCAAAGCTGGCAATATTGCTTCTAGCCCTTATAAAAGCTCTGAGCGAGTGATTATGGCGGCAGGTTACAGCCCCGTGTGAAGAGCTAATCTCTAGAGCTAGCATTGAGGGGGATGATATTAGCAGGGTGACAATGACCATTGTGCGAGCCTCATCGGCAGGGCGAAATTAATACGGGCTTTGTGCACCCACGCAGCACATCAGCAAACATTGCCGACGCATATTACCTCGCAAAACAAAGGACTAATCCTGTCACACTTCGTTTTGAAACAGTTAGCTCAACGATGCACACAAAATGTATTCCCACCCAAAAAAACAGTATTTAATTATATTTTTTCGGAAACTATATACCAATATTTCAAATACCTCCAGATCTGAAATGAAGAATTCAACGGACGAATCGATACTTTAACTATTTTTTTTAATAAACGCAAATACCAACTGAATTTTTTTTACAGAGGCAGTATGCTGAAGCGTGTTCCTATGAATTGTGTTCATAAATTATTTGGGATATGTATCTTAACAAATATTGAATATGAAGCTGAAATGGAAATTTTTTCTTGCGTTTGAATAAATGGGGATGTCTCATAAAGCAAACATCAAATAATAGCCAAATTCTTTTCACGTTACGCAACGGTAATTCATCAAAACATTACCGTAGTAGACACTCGCCATCTGAAGCAGACTTTAACCGGTGAGGATTCAATTGTTAAATAAGTAAAATATCTATTTTGCTAGACAAACTTTCCTAAAGTTACAAAATATACATTTTTCTCCAATATTCTGTATGATGTAATATATTTTTATTCTTTTTCAATAATTAACAGTGCAGGCTCAAAACGTTCCCGTAATTGAGAATTTTAAAGATGGTTAAGTTTACATAGTTGCATTTTTACTAAAACATTTTACCGATACCGTGAACTTTTTCTCTATTTCGCAGTCACGACGTAGCTTATAGTAACAATATTAATGGGGATGTATGAATAATCCGAAAATTTCAATTTGTCAAATGGACTACATGTTTACTTCCATTTCTTTCCACACGCCTAAATGAGAATCTGAAATACTATACGGCAGATATATATATATATATATATATTGCAGGGTGAAATTAAAATTAATTACAATAATTAATAATTTGTATTTTATTAACACAAAAATGACATAACCTTCCTGCTCTTATCATCAATTTAAATACGCACGACTGTTTTATCAACATAACAAAACAAAATGAAAACACAGGCAATTTCTGACAGGGGTTGGTGGGCCAAAATACGATGGTCATTTGGCTTTAATGAACCGACTTTGGTGAGATTATCTTCGGGTACATTACCACTTGCAGGGCTGGCAGGTGCCTAGTGAGGAAGCTGAAATCCCTCTTATTTCATGCAAATTGTGACCCCGCCGGCCTACAGGTTCTCGTCAGCAGGACAGTGCAAATGTCATCCACTCTAAAAACTCTCTCACCGAAAACTAGAAAAGTGACTTCCTCTCATAATACTAACTTCTTCATAACTTCTCCAAAAGTAACTTGTAACGTCACAAAACGTACTGTCATCCACACTCCAAGACAAAAAAACTATCTAACTTATTCATAACTTCTCTAAATTTCACTAACTCATAGCATATATTGTAATGCCTTGAAGGAAAGGCATTGTTGCCGATTGATGGGCTGGGCCGTCGGAAGCACGGCACATGCAGGGTGGCCTGTCGCAAGATAAATCTGTTAAGGGAAGGCATTGTGTCTGATTAATGGCCTAGGCAGTTCACTTGTTGACTTAGGATCGGGATGGACGAGTCAGGGCAAGGCACACGCGCGGGAGCCTGTCACAAAATAAATCTGTTAAGGCAGGCATTGTTTCGGATAATGGCCTGGACAGTGGATAAGACATTCTGTAATGTGTTTATTTGGTTCTTGGGAGCGCTGGTCGTGTGAGAAGACAAGTCCAGAGTAATTGAGGGTGCAGTTTGGGCGGTCTGGAGAATTTAGAAACGCGCACGTGTGAGTGAGGGAAGAAAACAAGTGCAAAGACAAATTAGACCTGTCTCGATTGGCGGCATCGGGACAAGACAGAGCGGCTAGATATTTTGCTAGCTAAGGAACAGCAGCTGCCGAATGTAAATCTCAGGATAATGGAGAAACTGTCAACGAGCAGTTGCGACGTAGTTTTGGGAACAAAGGAAAAGAGAAGGGACGGTGATATAAAAGAGAAGAAAAGATTTTTGGAAGTTAGTTGAGTGTGAGAGCTAGGAGGTGAAGTTGAGTCTTGGAGTCGAGTTTTGGGGAGCTAGGAGGTGGAGTCAGAGCAGAAGGGGAGCTGTGAGCACCCAGTATGGAGAAAATTTGCAGCCTGCGAGAGAAATAGCAAATTTATGTCAACGATAAACATTTTTGTATGCAGAAGTTCAATCTGTTGTAATATCAAAATTTGACCACTGTCTTCGATGGTAGGAGACCAGGACACTGCATCCAGCGTCGAGTAGTTTCACCACGAGCAAGTGGGGTGTCCTTCACCGAGTATGGAGAATCAGCTATCGGTGAACAAATAATATGTGTTAGAGTCAGTGTTTAAACGTCCAGTCTATAACGTGTATAAATGAACGAGCCAAATGTTCCTGATCAATCGTAAGTTGAAATTTCATGGTATTAATATGTGTAAACGGAATTAAAAGATACAGTCAGATATCGTTCTTTTCTTTTGTGTTAATAAAATAAACTCTTTTAAATTTAGAATCAATCTGGTAGATTAAGTTCGTTAATAAGTTTCGTCGATGTCTAGACGATTGAATATTTCTGTTTAATTTAAAGATAAATGTTGGGTTCTTCGATTATTTAAGTATTCTGTCCGTTATCAAATCCAGTAAAGACCCACGAGAGAAAGAGATGCTTTTTATAACTAATAAATTGCATAATGTATTAAGAATTGATAAATAAATGTTGTTTGTTTTAAAGTCTATAATTTTTCATTTAAAAGCCCATCATATTTAATTATTACATTTTTTTAACCACAACGGTGGGCAAATTAAATTAAGAAGTCCCCGTTGTTTATTACAATATATATATATATATATGTGTGTGTGTGTGAGTGAGTGTGTGTGTGAGTGTGTGTGCGTGTCTAACAATGGCAACGCCTGTTTACGACGACTTGGCTGTAAGAAAATATGCCTTGGTTAGCTACTCATGATTATATCACTAAGCCATGTACGGGACGAAATTGTTTCTGTCAGGCGCCGTTAACTTTCAGGCTCAAACATTTGACTTGCCATAGTCAGCTGTTAACGTCTCCCATTTATGGTTTCATCAATAAGTACTGTTAATTTTTTTATATCAAATATGTTTAAAACTATACATGCAGTATTGTAGCAAGGTTAGCCTTATATATAGGCTATTCTCGAAGGTTGTTGTCGTAGCGATCGTGTCCGAAACTTCTCGTAAATCCCATTGTTGATGTCACCGTTTCTCCAACTGAACTAGAGAGACTGCCTCGATCACTACAATAGAATAAATGTAATTATGGAGGAGCTGAAAGGAATTACTCGATTTTTAATTATTTTATTTTATTTTATTTGTTTGTTGAAGTTAACTGGACCAGAATTAGAAATAATAGAACATCACAACCTGATTTAGTTCCTCACTTTTGACAGTTCGAATTATTTATTCATAATCATCTTAAAAACAGCCAAGATCTCTAAAACAATCATGAACCACCACTTCATATCGTCCACGTCACTTGACTCCAGTACTCTTACAACATCTGTGAAAAGCAGTGAAGACTTAAATCAGGCTGTGTTGTTTATTACTTAATTATGTAGGAATTATATGATTTCTTTTCATGGTCGTGGAATAGATTACCGTCGTTAATCAAGGGTCTACGAAAAATATGCACATTTATTCTATTGTAAGAGAGACGAAGAATTAGTGTTACGTCATTTTGCATAGTCTCAACGAGAAGCTGGTATAAATTAGGATATCATTTCAATACAACTCAATCAATTTATTCCATAGAAAGAGTGGCTTGTTGGGATAGTATTTTACAGCTAATTCATAATTTGGGAGTGCCGTTGTGCGGGGAAAAAATCGAAGTAGAGCCACATGAAATGTGCGACGGCGAGTGTACAACGCTTCGCTAGAAACTATAAGGCACATCTCAAGTATATTCTACGGAAATTTTTAATGTGGACGGACACGGGCGACAACAGTTGTGGCCATCCTGTCTTGAACGCCATTGCTAAGTTAAGGATTGAACAGGCTGTGCGGGTGAGCCTAGCGTGCATTCCAGAGTGCCGCATTCTCTCTCGCGGCCGCTGTAGTAAAGTGTCCGAGTAATTGATCCATAAAACGGGAACCTGTTTCGAAAGAAGCGCATTCGCTTTGTCACGGACTATCTAATGTCTCCAGATAGGCGCCACGGAAGATTTTCAGCGAGAATATCGCGGAATAAATTAGCTGGCTGTCACCCAATCAGCCCTTGCACCTGTACATGTATTATCTACTGGAGCCTTGGTCCGTAACATAAATTCACGGGAAAGTAATACTTGGTGTAGGCAACATTTTAAAGTCACCATAGTTGAGCTCATGAGGTCGTTGTTATGAATTGCGATTAGTGTGCAATGACCAACTATGTATTTTACGAATTTAATTTTCATTCTCCATCCACATTTGTCATCTGCAGAAAAATAATACATTTACAATAATATAGTGTGTTTCACGTAATCAAGCAAATAAGTGATTTCTTTAAATTATATTTTTTAACGAATAACACTGAGCGCCCTTGTCCAAATAAAATGTATGACTTTATTTGGGAGACTTGCAGAGAAACAAACAGACATGTGTTACTCGTATCGTCAATGTACTTTGAGTTTGAGTTGAAACTCAATCAACAAAAAATACCTGAACACTCGCTAAGAAAGTGATTTGAATACATACTAATCCTTGTTACAACAGTAATTCATTATTCTACTACACAATCGATGGATTTTAGTTCAGGAAAACTTTTAAATAATTTTAAAATTAAATTAATCATAGTGCAGCATGCAAAAGAATTGTCTTTATAATGATTATAAATTTTGTGACTAGCAGCTTTAAATCTTTGCCACTGTAACGCGTGTATTTTGGTTTAGTTTTGCTTTGTCTTGGAAGTGTTGTTTGCTGTGATTTGGAGAATTCGAAATCGTGCACGTGCGTGGGGACGGAGAAGATAAATATTTCCATCCAAGTAATTTTCGTGTCCTGTCTCGATTGTTAACCTCAAAATGAGAGAATAGTTGGCCATTGTTGACTACGGAACTGCAGCTGCGTGCTATAACTCTTGTAACAATGGAAAAATCAGTGAAACTGACATTTAGACGAATTTTTCTAATAATGAAAAAAAGTAAAAGAATGGGAGGCTATATTGGAGGGAACGGAGATAAACTTTTGAAACTGGACAGTTGTTCTGCGCTCACCGCAGCTGGTGGATGTGTTTATGAGAGGCTCCATATTGCGTTACGTGTATACGTTTTAAGTGTCACCGATCTACAAATCTCATGAGTTCTGCTGTCAACTTTTCCAAGTTGTTGTCTCTGATATAGTCCGAGGCAGAATCGTCGTGAGAAAGGGGCTACAATTTGTTAGTGAAGAAGTCATCGAAGCCACACAATTTAGTACGACGGCTTGCCAGCAATCAATCCCGGAGGCCGACGCCTTAGCCAGTGGTCAACCCCTGAGTCGACGCCTTGCCATGGTCCTGACTGAAGTCATCACTGCACTTAACCCGTTCTGCCGGCTGTGAGATACGGAGACGTCGGTACGAGAGCTACAGGAATCAACACAACACAGAATAGCAGTACGTATTTGGTACGGGCAGCAGATTTCTTCTATGTAAAATCACAGGTGCCTGAGATAAGAGTTTTTCATGCTTAACTGTAATAAACTTATATAAAAATTTCTTTAATGGTCAATACTTTTTTGATTTAACGTAAAAACCCGGCTCACAAAAATAATTCTTTACACCACCCAGTCATCATTCCCCGAGCATTGAGATAAGCAATATTTATTAAATCAGGAAACATATACCTACCGAAATCAAAATCAACAAGACTTAAAATAGGATTACGACCTCCACTTTTTTGGTTAACTTTTTAAGTTACAAAAATTCGAGAGACAAAATGTGACATCTGTTCCCAAGACGATTAATAAACCGGTGCTTGGACGACTTAGTATATTTAGGGGGTAGTGAATTTAATTAACCGCGTAATCCAAAATCGGTGCATTAAGATCATCACTTATGCACCGAAGTATACTAGAATGTTAGACGTACACAAAACGTTATGTTTAGAAACAATTGGACAATATTTAGTAGACAGAACTAATAAATTTTAAGAAATTGAGAATGCGTCCAATTATGACGTTTTTTGGATAGGCTTACTATCAAATAAAACTAGTGAAATTTTGGATAGTGCAATTTTAACTAGGCTTAAATGATTAAATTCGATAGGTTAGATTGAAATCATTGGGTAATCAGATGGGCAATATTAGAAATTAAAATTTATGTTCACCGAATTTAAAATTAGGGCATGACTGGGACTTACAAGATAATTAGGCAATTAAGTAATATTTGGTAATACCAAAGAACAATGGCAAGAATTACAGATTGGCTTTTGTGACTACTAGTGAATTTCGCCAATTAACCGCACGCAGCGGTCTGGAAAAATATTTTCCCTACTTGTGAAAATTATCTGAATATTGTTTTTTGCTAGGGTGACTTGACAGCTGATGTCAAGGGATGTCACCGAGGAATAAGAAACGAAGAGATATTTGGTTCCCTAGCAAATTGTATTTAAAAATGGCACAGTGTAGAGTAGTTTTCAAATTCTTTTATTTTAAAAGAGCGACGGGTTACATAAGGGTAATCCACGTGTTGGAAACTCCCGTTTAATAGCGTAGTAAGGGATTAAAAATAGGGTTTGCGGAACATGAGACTAGAGGAAGATAGCCCCATAGGTATTTAATGTTGTAAAGTGAGAAAATACGGTAGAGTTATAGGAAATCACTGAGGGAAAATAAAGATGAGACAAAGACGGGTATCGGAATAAACAGTCAAATGACAAATTTTTGTGTATAATGTAAGATTATAGTTATTCGGCAATTCGTTTACGACGGTAAATAATTCAGTGGAGCTTTAAATGATACGAAAAATAGAAGAATGAAGTGGAAAGCGAATTTTGTTTTTAAAAACTTTTGCCGAATAGATAAGAAGCAAGATCTACGTAAATAAATAAAAACAGAACAGTGCAGTTGTGTTGCTCAAGGCTCTTGCTTTTTTTTGTTTTCTTAGCACCTGAAGAAGGAACAAGGTTTCCAGAAACGTTGTGTGGTATTTGTCACTTCTTTGGTCTATATTTGGATGTTTTATCTTATTATTAAGAGTTACGAGATTTTATCTGCATAGAGGGCAGCCTGCTCGCCGCAAGACTCAATACGTAAAAAAAAACTTGGAAAATTTACCTTCTCCGCATCTTAAAATAAATCTGAATGTTGTTTCAAATAATGATCGCAAAAGCTCAGACCACAATCTCCTTTGATAAAGAGTTACTTAAATACTATCAGAGAAAAAATGATATATCATTGTATAATTACTTTGCTGAGTAGTTAATTAAAGTGAATTAAATTCTTAGAACGTACATACAATTGTTCATATTTATTAGTATAACTCCCCTTCGTCGAATAACGACACTCTTGAATTTTATAATCACTTGATAATTGTTGTTATCCAGATCATTCGTCTCTGATTGTAAAAGACAAAATTTTTTTGACTCTCACTATCATTATTCGCTGAATAGAGCAAAATTAGTAGACGGCTGTTTGAGCAAGTTGTGTGCAAGTCGCGTTGTAATCTCAGGATTAAAAGAGCTTAGACCGCGTCGGATCCGTGATTCATATGAGGAGAGAAGGGTTGCTACACGAGTGGCAATTACACACCAACACTTTCAAAAAAAGTTCTGTGCACTACAAAGAGGACTAATATTAACTCATCCCCCCCTCCGCTCCCATCTTCAGAGATTAGTGATATTTTAATAAAAAGAGTCGCCCCTGTGTTCGTTTACAAGGGAATCATATCACCCAAAATGTTACTGGAGTGCGTGGAGTACCATTAAAGCAACGGTTGTCTTGTTCGTTTTCACACTAGTGGCGTTGTTTGCGGATTGCGACGGTAGGAATAAACGCCTACGAACGATTATAGTCTAGTCGTGCAGTCATCACGCTTTTTTAATGCCTCACAGAGAAATTATTTATATATATAATATTTAATATATTCTGTCAATTATC